>CM075334.1:71542305-72159648 GCA_037788925.1 Mytilus galloprovincialis
AGTGCCTACCGCTTAAATATACGACATCGGTTACGGTGACATTTAACTGATAACGCTTACGTCATTCGGACTTTAAGTGATATTTGTCTCCATATGAATATTAACGCCAAAAGCTGACACCAATCATGGGGGCATTTATTGTTGTAAATCGTTGTTTTTCTCATAAATTGTTCCATGTTTTCCTCCGGCATTAACAAATGCTTCTTTAGTACTTAAATAAACTCATCATAGATACCAGAATTAAATTTTGTACTAAAACTTCAGTAATCTAGGCATGAATTCGTACAATTAACCGTACAAGTTTTCATGCATCAGATGTGCATTTCGACAAATGATGCCTCTTCAATGCTGATCGAAATCAATTAAACTGTTTATTAATCCAAAATCAAATTAAAACGTTGGAAGAGCTGATCAAAACCAAAAAAGATCTGAAGTATGGTCAAATCTAAGTTTTTTAAATTGTTTAAAATTCTACTTAAGAGTAATAACTCCTTAAGGGGTCAATTGAATGTTTTGGTTAAGTTGACTTATTTGTAGATCTTATTTTGTTATACATATTAAATTGCTGTTTACAGTTTATCACTATCTAAGATTATATTGAAGATAAAAACAAAAAACTGCAAAATTTTCTTAAAATTACCAATCCAGGGGCAGCAACCTAACAACTGGTTGCCTGAATTGTCTAAAAACTTCAGGGCAGTTAGATCTTGACTTTATGAACAATTTTACTGCTATCAGATTTGCTCTTAATGCTTTGGTCTCAGATATTTTAGCCAAAAATTGAATTTTACCCATATTTAATTTTTTAGCCATGTTGGCCATCTTGGTTGGTGGGCTGGGTCATTTGACACATTTTTTAAACTAGATACCCGAATTATGATTGTGGTCAAGTTTGGTAAAATTTGTTTCAGTAGTTTCAGAGGAAACATCTTTTTAAAAGATTTTGAAAATTTCGAAAAATGGTTAAAATTGACTAAAAAGGGCACTAACTCTTTAAGGGGTCAACTGACAATTTTGGTCATGCTGACTTATTTGTAGATCTTACTTTGCTGAACATTATTGCTGTAAACAGTTTATCTGTATATATAATGATATTTATAATAATAATCAAAAACTGCAAAATTTCCTTAAAATAACTTATTCAGGGGCAGCAACCCAACAACAGGTTGTCCAAATTTTACCGAAAATTTCTGAGCAGATAGATCTTGACCATATAAACAATTTTACCCCATGTCAGATTTGCTCTAAATTCTTTGGTTTCAGAGATATATGCCAAAATCTACATTTTACCCCTATGTTCTATTTTTGGCCATTACGGTCATCTGGGTTCGTTGGCCGGGTCATCGGACACATTTTTTTTTAACTAAATACCCAATGATGATTGTGGCCAAGTTTTGTTAAATTTGGCCAAGTAGTTTAAGAGGAGAAGATTTTTGTAAAAGTTGACGGACGACGGACGCCAAGTAATGAGAAAAGCTCACATGGCCCTTTGTGTCAGTTGAGCTAACAAAGAACACAGATGGATTCATGACAAAATTGCGATTTGGTGATGTTGATGTGTTTGTAGACATTACTTCACTGAACATTCTTGCTACTTACAATTTTCTTTATCTACAATGAACTTGGCCCTATAGTTACAGAGGAAAATATTTGGTAAAAATTTACACAAATTTACAAAATCAATGAAAATTGTTAAAAATTGACTATAAAGTCAGTTGTCTCATTGGCAATCATAACACATCTTCTTTTTTTTTTTATATACAAAGGGCAATAACTCCTTAAGGGGTCAAATGACCATTTTGGTCATGCAGACTTATTTGTAGATCTTACTTTGCTGAACATTATTGTTGTTCACAGTTTATCTCTATCTATAATAATATTCAAGATAATAACAAACTAGAGGCTCTAAAGAGCCTGTGTCGATCACCTTGATCTATGATTATACTTAACAAAGTACATACATAATAGATGAGAATAAAATTCATGAGAAAATTATGTTTTCAAATTGGTGATGATCTTGTGTTTATCAATCTTACTTTACTGAACATTCTTGCTATTCACAATTTTCTCTATTTATAATGAACTTGGCTCAGTATTTTCAAATGACTGTTTTGGTCAAGTTGACTTATTTGTAAATCTCACTTTGCTATACATAATTGTTGTATACAGTTTATCTTTATCTAAGAAAATATTGAAGATAATAACCAACCAGGTGCTCCGCAGGGCGCAGCTATATACGACCACAGAAGTCGAACCCTGAACAGTTGGGGCAGGTATGGACACAACAATCAAGCTTGATACAGCTCTTAATTTTGATTTCGATCAAATTTTTGACATAATATGAGTTTCGGACACAAAACAAATGTCAAGATCTTACAAATCTATTGCGCAACATTGTGCAATAAAAGATTTCTTCTTTTAACTTTTCAAAAATTTGAAATTTGAGAAATTTGAAGAAAAAAAAATTGAAAAAAAATACAATCCCCCTTTTATTGCAATTAGTCCAAAACCTGACATTTCAGTATACATAATATACAAGTAGTGTAAGGGAGGTTAATCCAAACATACACAACATTGTAGGTTAAATGTTTTAGAATTACCTCCGTTACACTGCTTTTAAATTGTCTTAAATGTCCATTGAAAAGAAATACCTAGTTTTCCCCTTTTTTGCCCCTAATTCCGAAACATTTTTAGCCATAACCCCCCAAAGTCAATACTAACCATCCCTTCATGGTATGGAAACGTGTTGTTCAATTTCAGACAGTTTCATACACTTAAACATAAGTTATTGTTTGAAAACTTCAAAAATGATTTTTTTGGGCCTCCTTTTTGGCCCCTAATTTATAAACTATTGGAACCATAACCCCAAAAATCTATCCCAACCTTCCTCTGGTGGTATTGAACATTCTTATAAAAATTTATAGAGATCCATACACTTAAACACAAGTTATTGTCTGTAAACTAGAAAAGTGCTTATTTTTCGCCCCTTTTTGGTCCATTATTCCTAGACTGTTTGCCCAATAACCCCTTAAAATAAATCAAAACCTTTTACCTAAGGAATTTAACATTGTGGTACAATTTCAGAACAATTGAAATACTATTACACAATTTTTTGTCCTGAAACTAGATAAATGCTGTTTTTGGCCTCTTTGGGCCCCTAATTACTAAACCCTTGGAACCATAACCCCCAAAATCAATCCCAAGCTTCCTTTTGTGGTTATAAACATTGTGTTAAAAATTTATTGATTTTCTCTAACTTTATCAAAAGTTATTATCCGGAAACCCTCCGTCTTCGGACGACGCTGACGACAACGACAACCAAATTTTTTTTTAAATTTTGCGGTCGTATAAGAACTGCCAAATTTTCATAAAATTACCAATTCAGGGGCAGGAACCCAACAACAGGTTGCCTGATTTGTCTGAAAATTTCAGGGCAGTTAGATCTTGACTTAATAAACATATTTAGATGAATGAGATTTGCTCTAAATGCTTTGAATTCAGAGATATTAGCCAAAAATCGCATTTTACCCCTATGTACTATTCTTAGCCACGTCGGCCATCTTGGTTCATGGACGAAGTCATTGGATACATAATTGAAACTACATATCCTTAAGATGATGGTTGCCAAGTTCGGTTAAATTAGTCAAAGTAGTTTCAGAGACGAAGATTTTTTTTTAAAGATTACTAAATTTTTTGAAAAATGGTTAAAATAGACTACAAAGGGCAAAAAACTCCTTAATTGGTCAACTGACTATTTTGGTCATGTTGACTTATTTGTAGATCTTACTTTGCTATACATTATTGCTGTTTACAGTTTATCTCTTTATTTTATAATATTTAAGATAATAGCCAACCAGATGCTCCGCACCGCGCAGCTTCATACGACCGCAGAGGTCGAACCCTGAACGGTTGGGGCTAGTATGGACACAACATTCAAACTAGATACAGCTCTGAATTGGATTGTGATTAAATAGTTGACACAGCATAGGTTTCTGACACAGAATGAATGTGGTCAAATGAACTTAAAATGTTTTTTTTTTGCTTTTGAGCAATCCACTATGCTGTTGAATATTAATCCTTTGATATTTGAAGAAATTTTCTTTTTCATTTCTGAAATCTGAAAAAAAAAAATTGAACCCCACCATTTTTTTTTTCATTTCACCCTTTCCCTTATTCCAAAAATGATCTAAATTCAAATTCCTAATGGAGTTTTCAACAATAATTACTCATTTAAATACATCATAAAATAGAAAATGTCATACAGTCATGATGTAAGTTGATTGGTTTGACTACTATTCTGGACAAAGAAAGATAACTCCAATGCAACATGTTATATTGGCAAATTTCCAATGAAGTTCATTAAATAAATGTTTGTTTTGGGCCCTTTTGGCCCCTAATTCCTAAACCTTAGGGACCATAATCCCCAAAATCAATCCAAAGTTTCCTTTTGTGGTTATAATCAGGGTTATTTTTTTTTTATTTCTGTTTACTTATACTAAAGTTATTATCTGGAAACTATCCGTCTTCGGACGACGACGTGATACCAATATACGACCTCAAAAATGTTTTCGGATGTATAAAAACTGCAAATTACCTTAAAATTAATAATTGGGGGCAGCAACCCAATATCGAGTTGTCCAATTTGTCTTAAAATTTCAGGGCAGATAGATCTCGACCTGATCAACAATATAACCATGTCAGATTTGCTCTAAATTCTTTGGTTTCAGAGATATTAGCCAAAATCTACATTGTACCACTATGTTCTACTTTTAGCCATGGCGGTCATCTTGGTTGGATGACCGGGTCATCGGACACATTTTTAAACTAGGTACCACAAGGATGATTTAAGCCAAGTTTGGTTATATTTGTCCCGGTTTTCAGAGGAGAAGATTTTTGTAAAAGTTGACGGACGACAGACAGACACCAAGTGATGAGAAAGGCTCACTTGGCCCTTTGGGCCTGTTGAGCTAAAAATAAGACATTGTGATTCTGAGATGAAGGAATGCATTGAACGAGCCACTTTTTTTTTTACTGTTTTCATAAAATGATTATGTCATTGTTGGATAACCAATATCCTTTCTTTTCTATCCAAGTGCTGTTTAAAAGAGGGACAAAAATATCATAGGGACATTCAAACTCATAAATCGAATATAAACTGAAAACACAATGGCTAAAAGAGAATAATAAACAGACAAACGAAAATACACAAAATAGAAAACTAAAGACTCCACACAAAAAACTGGGGGTGATCCCAGGTATTTCAGAAGAGTAAGCGGATCCTCCTGCACATGTGCCACCCGTCGTGTTGCTCATGTTAATAGTACAAAACCGGTAAAATGTCTTATCCAGTAGGTCACATTCGTGAAAAGTTGATGGGATGTAGATAGAATATTTGGACCATATCTGGTTAATAACACCAGTAAAAATAATGAACACGTTAATAAGAGTAATATATGTTTATTGAAAAAGACAAAAAACTTTAACAAGCATTTAAATGTTATAAAATGCACCTTAAAAAAAATATTGCAAATAAAACTGAACTCGCTTGAAACACACTCTTAGCTCTTTTAATTTACAAATAGAAACAATTGCAAATTTATATAGCAAAATAACTGACCATGTAAATTGACTTAAATTTGACCTCTACCATAAAATATAACTTGACCAGTGGGGCCTAAAATGAGGTCATTGTGAGGTAAAATAATTGAGTGAATGGGTCCTGACATAAAGTACTACCATACACTGTTTTTGTAGGAAAATGTGGGGATATGCTATAAAATAAACTCATCATAGATACCAGGACTAAATTTTATATATACACCAGACGCGCGTTTCTTCTACAAAACTCATCAGTGATGCTCGAATCCAAAAAAATAAAAAAAAAGCCAAATAAAGTACAAAGTTGAAGAGCATTGAGATCCGAAATTCCTAAAAGTGTTGCCAAATACAGCTAAGGTAATCTATGCCTGAGGTACAAAAGCCTTAGTATTTCAAAAAAATCAAAATTTTGTAAACAGTTAATTTATAAATATAACAATATCAATGATAATTCATGTCAGCAAAAAAAGTGCTGACTACTGGGCTGGTGATACCCTCGGGGAAAAAAATCTCCACCAGCAGTTGCATCGACCCTATGTGATGAACTGCAAATAATGAATGACTTCCTGGTGGAGATTTTGTTGTAGGTAAAATAACTAGAAGCTCTAAAGAGCCTGTGTCACTCACATATAAAACAAACGACACAGATGGATTCATGACAAAATTGTGTTTTGGTGTTTTGGTGATGGTGATGTGTCTGTAGATCTTACTTTACTGAAAATTAACTCTATCTATAATGATCTTGGCCAAGTAGTTACAGTGGAAACGTTTTACAAAATTTGTAAAAGTGATAAAAATTTACTATAAAGGGCAACTAGAGGCTCTAAAGAGCCTGTGTCGCTCACCTTGGTCTATGTACAAGCAGCATATTAAACAAAGGACACAAATTATAGACGAGAATAGAATTCAAAATAAAATTGTGTTTTGGGTGATGATGATGTGTTTTTCAATATCACTTTACTGAACATTCTTGCTGTTTACAATTTTCTCTATCTATAATAAACTTGGCTCAAAGTTTTATAGTAAACATTTTGTAAAAGTTTAACAAAAATTGTTTAAAATTTACTATAAAGAGCAATTACTCATTAAGGGGTCAATTGACTGTTTTGGTTAAGTTGACTAATTTGAAGATCTTACTTTGCTTTACATATTTGCTGTTTACAATTTATCTCTATCTAAGATATTAGTGAAGATAATAACAAAAAACTGCAAATTTTCTTAAAATTACCAAATCAGGGGCAGCACCTCAACAACGGGTGGCCTGATTCGTCTAAAAATTTCAGGGCAGTTAGATCTTGCCTTAATGAACAATTTTACTACGTCAGATTTGCTCTTAATGCTTTGGTTTCAGATATATTAGCCGAAAACTGCATTTTACCCCTATGCACTATTTTTTGCCATGTTGGCCATCTTGGTTGGTGGGTGGGGTCATAGGACACATTTTTTAAATTAGATACCCCAATGAAGATGTAGCCAAGTTTGGTTAAATTTGGCCCCATTGTTTCAGGAGAAGATTTTTGTAAAAGTTAACGACGATGGATGACGACAACGATGGACGTCAAGTGATGAGAAAAGCTCACTAAGCTCTTCGGGGCTGGTGAGCTAAAAACTGAAATCTATATATAGAGTTCTTATAAAAGTCATGTGATGTGGTATATAATATAAAGTTTCCCAATAAACACCAGCTTTTTAAAAGTTTGAATTATTTACTAATGTGGGCATTGCATATGTGAAATATAAATTTGTGTTTTAGTGATTCCATCAGACATGTGTGCAATAAAGGAGCAGTAGTACATGTATAATACATTATCTGAGAAAGAATGTTTGAGGTAAAATATCTTAAATAAAATAATTGTCAATCATTCATGAATTATATAATGTGAACAAAAGACCAGAAAACTGTACATATATTTTAAATAAACAGAAATAAAGAGCTGCACAATGAAAACATGATACACACTTGGCTTTTAAAAAACATAAAGTTCCATAACAGCTCATTGTCATATCAAAGGATAATAGAAAACTAAATAAAGGAAGGCTGTTTAGATAGATATTAAAACCAGTGACCAGTGACCAGTGATTCACGAATACTGTTGCAAGCACTTTAGAGTTAATGTTCCATAATTGGAAAATCCCACTTTTTTAATGAATAAAATCCCATAACTATTACCAATGTTATTTCAACTGATCGGGCGGAGCTTATTTTTTTATTTGCACAAGGACAGTCTATTTGAGGATGTTTGTGATAAGGATGATTGCCGTTATAATCATTATTGAATTCTGATCCCCTATCAGTGTCACCAAACGCATATACAAAAGAAGTTATAGTACTGAGTGTATGATATGGGACGAATAACTGGACATTCCATTGATGAGTTTATCCCGACACACCTGTCTATAGATGGACTGGGCTTAAATAAGCGAACATCTTAAAGCCCGCTCAGTCAAGTCAAATAAATCTAGTAATAATAGAAACATAAAATCTAAACAAAAAAAAAACAAAAAAATTTAAAGAGCTCAAAAGATATTAATTGAAGATTCATGCCAATTGATAACAGCCTTTCGGAGTTATTGTCTGACATGTAGACGACAGGGGATGAACAACAGTATATCATAATACTTCAATTAACGGGCATACATGTATGCCCTCCTATAAAACATCAAAAAATAGTTTGTACAGAGAATTAAATCATTGATAAATCACAATTTTTCCAATTGTAATTTTATATATGATTGGTACAAAGAAAGTAAACTGATGGTAAAATAAATAAAAATAATAAAAAAAAGAGTCTAGTCATATATTTTACATTTTCATTCTCCAATACTTCCTGTATTTAGCACCTGATTTCTAAATTCATAAATAAACAATGAATGATTTACAGATGACATTGGTGAAAACTATTTCTAGACTAAAAACTATCATGACTATATTATTATTATAAACATTTTGAATGAACATTAGATTCTTAACATATCAAGGGTACAAAGTAAAGAAATTTGAACACAATATTTACATTTATTAAACAAAAGGTTGATGTAACTTAATACAATTATTATTGAATTGTAATTTATTGTTATTCAGAGTGGATTTCATACGTATGGTTTACTTGTGTCCAATCCATTTTACTTCGAGTAAATAAGATATGTTTAAACTAATCTACAATTAAAGTAACTGCAACTTAGTCTTTAAGGGATTTGAGGCATTAAGTAAAAATTAATGTTCCATTCTAAAACTAATTAATATTTTAAACAGTATATCTTCATGTCAGCATATTGCTCTACTTGTAAAACTAGAATTTCCAAATTTTAATCCAAAGCATATATTAGTGAACAATTATAAATAGGACTAAACAATATATATTCAATAACTTGCATATACTTCTAACCTATGAATTCTACTTTTCAGTTGCATCAATTCGAAATTATAACCTTTAATAGAGGAGCTTCCTGTGCATATGCTATGTTTTACCATTATATGTGAGGTCAATTATGTTCTTTAAATTCCAAAATATATTATGGTCTTTGTCACACATTTTCAATAACCAGATTTTCCTGTTAATTTTAAATGTTTTACATTCCAGGATACAGAGACTGATTTTTATTAACCATTGTTAACAGACGGAATGACATTTTGTATTATGTGATTACCATGGCATTTAGTTTGTGAAAATCAAAATAAGTTAAACCCTACATAAGCCCTCACCTAATAGATCATTTTTAAACCATATTTTTGATTTTGAACCTTATTGTTTAATCTTAAACCAAATTTGGTTTAATTTTTGACAACCTAGACTTTTCAAATGATACCAACAGGGAATTATGCTAATACAGTATCATAAATCTTTTAAAAAACATTTTCTAATATGTTTCCTACCTATAAAAAAATATTTATTGTTATAATATTTAGGCTAGCATCTTCAAATCAGAACAAAAATTAGAAGCCAAATGAAAACCAAAATAGTAATACCATTATCATACAAATTAATCAAAGGGGTACATACAAGACTCATATACATGTTAATTTGTCATCTTGAGGATACAGACCAAGTTATTCATAGATCAGTTTAATGGATTGATGTTTTCTATATAGACATTCAAAATTGCTTTCATTACAGATGTTAAATTTAAATTTAAACAGCACCATTCCTTAAACTAGGAAATATTTCTTTACCACATTCAAAATCTTTTGATTATAAAATGTGTGATATATGATAATGTAACAAATAATAAGAAAAGCAAAATAATTGTATACAATGAACCATCTAAAGACCCAAGCACTTTGTATGTTGGACTATAAGATTCAGAACACATGTGGTTTTGACTAGTCTACAAGTTTTAAGGTAGCACTACAGTCAGACTTTTCTGATTCCAACCAACAGTATTTAAAAATTAATTTCTCCTAAACTACTGTATGGATTTTTATAATCTTTCCCTCATTTTAAAGCTGTAATATTATTCTTTCTTAATTTAAGGATAATTTTGTTTTTGGTATGACCAATTAAACAATAGCTCATTAACTTCCAAAGAGTGCTCTCCCAACTTGGATTAAAATAACATTCAAATGGTAGTAAAAATGCACAAGCTACACAATGTTGTCTCAAATTTTTGATATATGTCTCCAATTATTAGATATATTGATTCAACTGCTAGGTGCCAAAACTCATTACACCTTTCATCTTTTGAAACCTTCAAAAACAAAAAATCCAAATACTGGGACAGTTTTGTAGAAAATACTCCATAAAATGTGTGATATATGATAATGTAACAAATAATAAGAAAAGCAAACTAATTGTATACAATAAACCATCTAAAGACCCAAGCACTTTGTATGTTGGACTATAAGATTCAGAACACATGTGGTTTTGACTAGTCTACAAGTTTTAAGGTAGCACTACAGTCAGACTTTTCTGACTCCAACCAACAGTATTTAAAAATTAATTTCTCCTAAACTACTGTATGGATTTTTATAATCTTTCCCTCATTTTAAAGCTGTAATATTATTCTTTCTTAATTTAAGGATAATTTTGTTTTTGGTATGACCAATTAAACAATAGCTCATTAACTTCCAAAGAGTGCTCTCCCAACTTGGATTAAAACAACATTCAAATGGTAGTAAAAGTGCACAAGCTACACTATGTTTTCTCAAATTTTTGGATATATGTCTCCAATTATTAGATATATTGATTCAACTGCTAGGTGCCAAAACTCATTACACCTTATATCTTTTGAAACCTTCAAAAACAAAAAATCCAAATACTGGGACAGTTTTGTAGAAAATACTCCTTTTAATCACATATATTAAAACGAAAGCAAAGAGGGCACCCATACAGATACTATCTTCATTTCATATGCAAATTTGTTTTGAAAAATCACTTTAAAACTGAATATCCCCCTTTGAACCCCAAAAATGCAAAATAAATGTAAAAGTATGTTCTGACAACATTATTTTATGATAAGAACCACACAGTTTGAGTCTTGTATACACCTAAACTGTAAATTTTGCCTTATCTGTTCGTCCCTCAACAACACTTATTTTGCATATGATGGGAGTTTGACATCACAGATTTAACCCACATCTGTATTTTAGTAATAAAATATAGTCAAAGCTCCTCCCCTGTCCAGACTTATGAGGTAAGAGAATACTTATTAGATAAGAGAATTTAATATTGGTCAGTTGTATAAAATCAATATTTAACATAATTCTCACTATGAAAGTACTATTTATTATTCATATTTAAAAAGAAATTCATGGTATCTAGAAAATTAAAACTATGCAATAGAAAATGTTACACAAAATAGAACTGACACTTCTCATATTACAAGTTAATAAAAAAAAATTCAAGCAGGTGATTTGTCTAGAATAAGGATTTTTGCTAGTGTCTGATTCAGATACATATTCTTTTGCTTTATATATAGTGAAGAACATTTGTCAGAGGCATCAACATTTTTGTTTATAATAGGCACATTTATATCTATCTATACATGCTATATATGTCTTCACTTTATATTTCATTTCCCTCCAAAAATTTTTTATTTTTTTTTCTTGTTTACCTCCATAATTATGTAGCTTAAGATTAGTTGTAACATAATAAATGATAAGACCAACTCATTTGTCTTGTGGACACAATTAACAGCTGCTCACTTGATATCAACAGATGACTGAATGGTTAGCTTAACTCCCATATACCATTTGCTTTTATGTAATGCAATTATTAATTTACTCCCAGATGTGGCATACCAAATGTTCAGATGGATGATTACTTCAATATAATGTGATAAAATAAATTAAACTAAAAAATCATCATTTAACTGTAGTGCTACCTTAACTATAAGATAAAAAGTTACCACAGTCCATGTATATCAACAATAGCGTTAACAACTACATCAATAATAAACGCAGTTTGTAAGTTTAAAGAATAAATTCAATATTTATGAAAAACAAACAAAAAATATCTCTATATAATTGTTAACAACATTTAAAATTTTTCCCATTTTTTATTTCTGGCAATTACTTTGATTTTTCACAAACTTTACTTTAATAAGTATGTGAAATGTGAAACAGAATCTTTCATCTCATTCTTATTATTTGAAAAACTTTAAACAGGGATCATAAAAGTATGGTCTACCTAATTTTGACAGGTATATTTCAATACAGTATCTTAGCTGCTCATGATGAATTTATCCACACTTCAGCCTTCTTTTTAAATTGTAGATTCTAAATAATAACAAACAAACACGACAACTCTAAGTGATGCCAAGTCATCAATAGGCCAGAAAAAAATCTATAAAATGTCAAGTACAAAGTGGAGCAAACAAGGCAGCACTAGCTAGAACCCCCAGTTTCCACAGTGCAAAGAGTGACTGGTTAGTGACCCATAAGCATAAGCACAAAGCTCACACCATACATTTATGTTAAAGCTAGCTAGCATACTACAGAGGATGTCTAAAGGTCAGAGGGTGCATATACTGTACATATTTTTTAAAGCAAGGGCATGCTTTGATACCATAAGAAAGGATTGTATAAGGGTTCAAGAGCAAGACGTAGTGCTAAGAATCACTGCAGTGCTTTGTCTTACAATCATGCAAGACTTATTATAACATGTCAACTAGACGCTCTTAGAAGCCTGCTGTATGCCTATCACTCACTTTGACAATTTCATAAAATTAATGATATATTTTGTAATTTGCAGTTTCACTGTATTACTATATACCAGTGATCAGAAACACTCTCATGGGCCATTTAAGTGAGCGAAAAAAAATCACTTATGTTGAATATTGAAAACAGAAAATTACATCCTGGACCTTTGTTCAAAATATTTTCAGGGGAAAAAAATAAGCATTTAAATGTTATAATTTCTACAAATAAAATAGTTTTCTTGATAAGTATGGTAATACATATGCAGGTCATTTTATATTTTTGTATAATCTTCACCCAAAAATTGACTAGATAATAGATAATGCATTGGTACATATCCAGTATTCATGCAGTGATTGAAATAGAAATTAAAGACAAATATGGCATAAAAAATTCCACACCATAGCCTATCTGTACAAAAGGTATAGATAATATACACGTCATGTCTTTTGCCTTCTGAAATATAAATATAAAAAAACAAAGAGATAAGTTATGATTGTCAATGAGATAACTCTCCACAAGAGATCAAAATAACATAGAAATTAACAACTATACAAATATAGGTCACCGTACTGCCTTCAACAATCAGCAAAGCCCATACCTCACAGTCAGTTTTAAAAAGGCCCCGAAATAAAAATGTAAAACAATTCAAACGAGAAAACTTATGGGCTAATTTATGTACAAAAATTAAATGAAAAACAATTATGTAACACATAAACAAACGATAACCACTGAATTAATGGCTCTGGACTTGGGACAGGCACATACATGCAGAATGTGGTGTGGTTAAACATGTTAGAGGGATCCCAATCCTTAGGTTTTATGGAAATAGTTAAGGCTAAAGCCAGATTAGATCCTCTATGTCTTCCATAATGTTACATTTCTTGCAGTTCAGAAAACAATTGGAAATTGTATTATATAAAAAAATTATGTAAAAATAAATTACAAACTGTAATATTTCAAGAATACTAAATAGTGATAATCAAAAATACATCTTACAAAGTGGCAAACTACCTCCAAGAGATGTTGTAAACTCACATTTCAGTCTGTAAAAGCATTATTTACTAGTTAAATTTGGCTGTTAAACAAGATTTTAGTAACTGTAAGTATTATAAGTTTTTTCTTTCATTTGCAGTTTTATAAAAATTATTGCTACATGGTTTATGCAATTATTTTCAAACCTGAATATTCTCTTTCTGTTGTAAACAGGTCAAGAGACTCAAAACCCTATTGAAACAAATGTGTTATAGTTATATAAGCAATACCATCACCTGACTATATATTTCAGTTAAAAAAGCAATATTTTACAATTAAGGCTCTGTCAAATAGTTTTCTCTTCCATGCAGGAAAAGCCTCCTTATTGTCTTTATATATATGCTGTCATCCTTTCTTTCTTTTTTTGCTATTTGGAAATGGTAATACTGAATTGCAAGTAAAGGCATTAATTCAAATGGCATATATAGAGGACCATCTACTGATACTGGTATTACACGGAAAAGTTTTTCAGAATCATAGAGTGACTCAAGAAGTACTTTCTCACCAATGAATCTGTCAAGCATGCTTAGTTTAAAATTTTCTGTTACTAGTATCAAAACAAATCTTGCAGACTTGAATAATTCATTTGTACTCTGTAGATAAGGAACACCAGGTTTAGCAAACTCTTTCATTAATTCTACATCAATGTCAGTTATAAATTCCTTGAGATGATTTCTGAATTCCATTGCCACCTCTTGATCTTTTTCAGCATTCAATATGACAGCATCTAATACTCCTGGAAGAAGGTAAAATTGACTAATGACAACATAAAAATCATAATATAATTCCTTATTTCAACAAAAGTGCACACGCTGAAATGTCTCGCCTTCTATACTAATCATTGATATTATGTTGATAGTCCTAAGTATAGAGCTAAGCTTTATTACAACTGTCACATAAACTTAACATTAACCAAGATAACTAAGCAAAGACCAATGAACCTTGAAAATGAGGTCAAGGTCAGATGAACCATGCCAGGCAGACAAGTACAGCTAACAATGCTTCTATACAACATATATAGTTGACCCATTACTGATAGTTTAAGAAAAATAGACCAAAACACAAAAACTTAACACTGTGCAATGAACCGTGAAAATGAGGTCATGGTCAAATAAAACCTGCGCGACTGACATAAAGATCATAAAATATTTCCATACACCAAATATAGTTGACCTATGGCATATAGTATTAGATAAAAAGACCAAAACTCAAAAACTTAACTTTGACCACTGAACCATGAAAATGAGGTCAAGGTCACATGACATCTGCCCACTAGTCATGTATAGCTTACAATCATTCCATACAACAAATATAGTAGACCTATTGCATATAGTATGAGAAAAACAGACCAAAACACAAAAATTTAACTATAACCACTGAACCATGAAAATGAGGTCAAGGTCAGATGACACCTGCCAGTTGGACATGTACACCTTACAGTCCTTCCATAGACTGAATATGCTAGCCCTATTGCTTATAGTATCTGAGATATGGACTTGACCACCAAAACTTAACCTTGTTCACTGATCCATGAAATGAGGTCGAGGTCAAGTGAAAACTGTCTGACAGACATGAGGACCTTGCAAGGTACGCACATATCAAATATAGTTATCCTATTACTTATAATAAGAGAGAATTCAACATTACAAAAAATTTGAACTTTTTTTTCAAGTAGTCACTGAACCATGAAAATGAAGTCAAGGTTATTGGACAGGTGACTGACGGAAACTTCATAACATGAAGCATCTATATACAAAGTATGAAGCATCCAGGTCTTCCACCTTCTAAAATATAAAGCTTTTAAGAAGTGAGCTAACACCGCCGCCGCCGCCGTAGCCGCCGTAGCCGCCGCCGGATCACTATCCCTATGTCGAGCTTTCTGCAACAAAAGTTGCAGGCTCGACAAAAATCATAATATACCTAGCAAAAAGTATTGTCCATTACAAACAATAAGTCTCTCTTACATTAACCCATTGCCCATTAATTGAGTAAGAAACTTTGTTCTTATAAGGTATATAAACATTTCTCAAATTAGCATTATCATCTTTAATGACTGCGAGCAAAAGTGTAAACTATCATATCAAGGTCTAAGTGTAAATCCTAATACACGTGCATCAGGGTAATTCCTTTAGTCATTTATCGCTTACTTGGTTAAACATATGGATGTTTGAAGAATATTTAAATTTACTTAAATGTTTACATCAGAAACTGGTAACTATTGTGCAGAAAACAATTACTAGTAACAAAAATTTGTAAGGGTTCCGCGGAACACAGTGTCTCGCCTACTTTAGCAGGCTCAACAAAAATGAGGAAAAAAAATAATAATAATATTCCTCTTGATACTATCTTTTGATTGTAAGAAGCTTTTGTCCAAGTAAGTAAAAATGCAGGATACTTTATGAATCTAATCAATGGTTTAAAAACTTTAACTGCAGACTGTATGTAATGTTAACTGGAAGAAAAACTAAGTCCATTTATAAGTTAAATACGGAAAAAATGAATTTCTTTTTTTACAAAATTTATTTCTGGATACTATCTTTTAATATGATCATAAACAAGCTTCTGTCCAAGTTTGGTAGAATTCCCGGATAGTTTAAGAAAGTTATTAAAATTTTAAAAACTTTAACCACAGAGTGAATGTAATATTTCCTGCAGAAAAACTACGTCCATTTAAAAGTAAAATACTGAAAAAATGGATTATTTTTTTTACCAAATTTACTTCTGGATACTATCTTATGATCATAAACAAATTTCTGTCCAAGTATGGTAGAAATCCAGGATAGTTTAAGAAAGTTATTAAAATTTCAAAAACTTGAATGTAGGAATGTAGGATCGCTATGTCTCGCTTTTTCGACAAAAGTCGAAGGCCGGACAAAAATTAGTGAAACTGCGAGCTACTGCTCACTGATGATACCCCTGCCGCAAGTGGATAATATTAATAGTGTAAAAATATGCAAGTGTTCGGTAAACAGGAAGTTGTCGAGTGATGAATCTGAAAACGCATCACACGGTATAGCTGACTTATATAAATCCTGAAACCAAATTTCAGAAATCCTTGTATTGTAGTTCCTGAGAAAAATGTGACGAAAATTTTCAACTTGGCTATCATGTGTAAAATCATACAAGTGTTCGGTAAACAGGAAGTTGTCAAGTGATCAATCTGAAAATGCATCGCACGGTATAGCTGACTTAGATAAACCCTGAAAACAAATTTCAGAAATCCTTGTATTGTAGTTCCTGAGAAAAATGCGACGAAAAATATTCATGGGACGGACGGACTGACTGACGGACTGACGGAAGGACAGACAGAGGTAAAACAGTATACCCCCCTTTTTTTAAAGGGGGGTATAATTTGTGTATTTTTTCTTTGTTAATGCAGGTCATGACCTGAATTTTCATTTTCAGAGATTGACAGATATGGTTAAATGATTTTGTGTATTTTTTTTATTTTCAGAGGTTGACAGGTATACCTATAACTTAGGTACATGCCAAAATCAAATGTATTTTTAACTACATTATTTGTAATTCAATTTTTGCAACAACAATTTAGTTAAGAGATCAAGACTATATATATACCAAATTTCTAGGCTATTTACCCTTTTTCATATCCCTCTGACTTTGTGCCTTTTCTTCCTCCGAGAAAGGTTTATGGATTTCCACATTCTTTGTAACTATGATTTCTGTATTTTCTGAAATATTGAAGAAAGATAAGTCTGAAATCAATTTGAATTATTTGCCCAAGATATTATACAGTTATAATCTTCTTCAACAGTAAATATGGTTCAAGAAAGTGTTGTTTCTTTGAGGTCTGAAGGACCAACGTAAAATAAATTTTTCAAGATTTATAATTGTATATTATTTGGCTATCTGCTTATTGCACATAGTTCTGTTTATTTTGAATAATGATACGTATACGTAACCAAGATATACTAATAAATAAGGATTCTCTTCTTATTAATTGAGACCATCTATGCAATTTCAATCCCCTTTTAGGTTTTAGAGTATTATGATCTACAAACTCCTTTACTGCATAAATTTCAGCCTAATTAGTGACCTTTAAATTCATAGGGGTTGCCTTTTGTATTTAATCATAAATCAATGTAAGGTTACAATCCATATAAAATATTAAATTAATTATTCTAAACAACTTTTTAGGGAAAATATTAGTCTTTTTGTTTTTTTAGAAACTGACTTTGAACTTGAATATGTGACCTTAAAATCAATGGAGATAATTGTGCATTCCCACTGCAGATGATGACAGATTGTGACTTCCAGTTTTGCAACCTTGTGTTTAAACTAAATCTTACCTTTATGTTAATAGTTTCAATTGTGACAAATATGAGTATTATTCACGAACATGAAACAATCAAAGAAAAAAATCATTTTCCTGTATATCAAAATGGTCATAATTCAGTACTAACATTTATGTTCAACAACCAACCTTTGTAAAATAATGAAATATTTACCTGATTCAACATTTACTTCAACAGTTTCACTACTAGATGTTCCATTACTGTTAATTGCCTCACACCAGTACAACCCCCTGTCATCATCTTTGACATCCAGTATAGTCAATGAAGGAATATTCCTAGTTCCATCCCTGTACTTCCTTGTATTTTCAACTGGTACTTTTACATCACGACCATTGACTTTTCTCCACCAGATCAATTTAACAATTGGCATTGATGTTTTTGATTCAACTTGACATCCCAGTCTAAGAACATCACCATTTCGAACCTTGTAGGCTGTACTGTCCAAATAAATTGAAAGTATTCCTAAAACTGAAGAAAAAAGAATATATTTTGATTATTTTTTCAAAGCCTTCAATTTGATGCAGTTATGAACATGTAGTTTAAAAGTTGGTATTGAGCGGACAAAAGTGAAAATGAGCTCTGTCTACTAAATCTGTCGTTTGTTTTCTGATCCTTTAATCTGATCAACTTAAGTTCAATGGTACAAAAGTAACGTGCTGGACATGAAGCATGACAGGCAGATGGACAAGGTGACTCCTTTATATCCCCTCCCGAAATTTATCTGAAGGTTTGACAAAGTTATTGATGTGTAATAAAACCTGAATCTAACTGAACTTAAATATTAACTACAAAAATTTCATGTCCAATTATGAGCCAAATACAAAATAATGAAAAATAAAAAATATATAAAAAGTTTTCTCTAATTCTTCGTCAATTTATCCCTTTCTGCACCCATTGTATAAAAAATATTAATCAACGCGTGGTTGGTTTGATGTCAGTTTTTCATTGGTTAAAAATTAAAATCCGATTATGTCGTCAAATTGTTTTCCTCTGAATTTCCAATAGTGACGGCTTGAAAAAAGGGGACCATGCCTGATGACATCACATAGAAAGAACACATCTTTTTGCAGTTCAGTCGCAAAGAAGGAATAATTGTTTGAAAATCATAAGAGAAACAGATTCAACCACTAAATCTCGTGTAATACGATATTTATCCACTTTCGACAGTTAAATTTTAAATATTTAAAACACTCTGCGAGCCTCACGTTTTAAATTTGAAAATTTAACTGTCTCGAGTGGGTAAATATTGTATCACACTCGATGCAGTGGCAGAATCTATATTTATCTGAATGTTTTTTGAATCAAATATGAATTTCAAACATTCCTTCAACATGGGTTTTAAAAGTCTTCTATATCTAAAAAAAAAAAAGAATAATCCAGAGAAAGAAATGTAATGTCTACAATGAGATACGGAAGACAGAATGTAGGATGGCAACTTCTTGCTTCAATGACTTTCATTCAAGCTGCACAACAACAAAAACATTGAAATAAGATCAATCAGTTGTAAGAGGACATGAATTTCAGTAAGCCTAAAAGGAACAGAAGAGTTTTTATCATATAAGATTAGTAAAAGCAACATTTTTTATAACTATTATTTCAACCAATATTGTACAATATCTTTGTTTATTTAAGAAATAATTGATGCAAGCTATACTTTATTGTAGTTTTAACATTAGTAGGCATTATATTCATGATTATTTTTGCCCGTGCGAAAGTGAGGGCTAAAATAACACGAATATAATGCCTAACCATGTTAAAACTACAATAAAGTATAGCTTGCATCAATTATTTCGATTCTGAATAGGATAATTAAGGTAATTTCTATGACAGATATTCATAAATGTAAAACATTTGTGTAGGCTCTTCCCTGAACCTTATTGTTTGTAAAGAAGCAAACGACTGGCACTGTGATTTTTCAGAGGGAGGAGTTTGAACAGCCAGCATGAACAGTTGTCGTATCTAGGTCAAATATGTCAATTTCGGAATGCAACACATTACAGTCATAATAAATGAATAAGTAAGTAAGTCTGAAAGTGTTTTAAAGTTAAAGGAAATATATTAAGTGCATGATAATTTGATAAAATTCATTATTCTGAAGAAGTCAATATACACATTTGCAAACAAATTTTATTGGATTTAGAGCACAGGTTTGTTCACAAAGAAAAAGAAGCATATCATATTAGAATGCTATTTTTAGAATTTTTCCTTTGATCTTACTGCCTGATAATTTTCTTTCTCAGCATATTAGGGATATGAAAAATTATCGCTAGAAACTAGGGCTCACATGGAGAAGACATTACTAAGTTGTAAAACTTGTGTCTGATCTATTTGTTATTTTGAACAATAAAATATGTTTAAATTAGTGCTCATATGACGTTGTCAATAAAACTAACAACGTTGTCAATGATATTTACAACATCGTCATAGGTAAAATAGCGATAAACAGATTAACATTGGTCATCTCAACTCAATTGCTTTCCTCACTTTCGCCGTACCGACTCAGAAGATCAACGATAATCTAAAAATTTACACAATATGTTTAATTTATGAATACAAAAATAATACAACTTTATATAAACTTCAAAAATTACCTGATGCTCTCTGACTGCTCTCCCTTTTAAATTGTGGTTCAAGATTCCTATAAACTCTTTCTGAATGCTGAAATAAAAATAACTGCGAACTTTAACAATATCATAAATAACATCCTATTTGATTTTAAAATTTTAACTCATTAATGATAGCTCTAGGATCCACCTGATACTACTTTTTAGTCAAAATACTCATAAATTAATAATAAATTCACAAAACCGTCATATGCAGCAATGAATGCATTAAAAAACTCCATTACAGCACCAACAATATATCATTCAGCAATAATTAAAAAAAGGATTCCTTCTAAAAATATAATTCCAAATGTTATTTTTTTCAACAACAACAAAATTTTGCTTGTTATTATCTATTTTAGGGTCTAACCTCCAATGTCTGATTGGAATCTGTAAACCAGGTAGTGTATGCATCTTCATGATTGGTCTTGTGATCAAAACAATAAAACGATTTTTGTCTTGTTGTATCAAGAATATCCCAACCATCAGTTGCAGCATGTTTTGAATCAGGACATCTCAATTTGTATGTAAAGGCAATATTCAATGTGTGTCTGCTTTTGTAATTGCTGACAGTACTTTCAATTAACTTCTGCAATCCTTGAAAACATGGTGAAATTTGCTGTACACCATAGTACCAAATTTGGAAGAGCAGTTCCTCTTTGTTTGACAGAAAGTATAATCTCTGCTTAGTGTATCTATCATAATTTACCAATAAGGTTCTATAATAAAGTGCTATATTTCCATTTTGCTCACAGATAGAATATTTGGATAACAGTTTGACCATCACATGATTTATAAGAGATGGTGGTAAAAAGTCAAAACTAAAGCACAGGAATGATGTTTTTGCTTTTCTTTCTGATTCAAACAAAGTCACCAAATCTACTGTATGTTCTTCAGGAATTACACTAGGAACATAATAATATGTAGCTGTTTCTTTATATTCTCTCCATACAATGGCAACTATGTCAAATTTTATCAGTATACTGATTATATCTTGGCTGGTTTGATTGGTATTTCTCTCAGTGTCCCCAATTATTCTGTTTAGAAGATCAAGGGATATTAACCCTTTCTTCTTGTAATTTGAATTCTCCCCTTCATAATGAAAAGCGGTTAGAAGTTTTCTGATGACACTGAACAGCCAGTTTGGAGAAATTATAACACATTCTGGAATATCCTGTTGGTATATAACATTGCTAACATCATGTTGGTATGACAGAAACTGATCAATTTCACGTTTATCTAGTACAGGATAGCCAGATTCTTTACCAAGCTGATGGATTTCATCAAAACTCAAAAGCACTGTTGTATTTCTTTCATCATCCAGTATTTTTTCAAACATTTTATATCTAACAGGGATTTCTTCCCATTGAATTTTATCTGATGTATCAATTATTGCTGCTTTGAGACTTTGTAAATCTAAAGTATTTGTATTTGTATTTGAGAGAACAAAACTGTGTGACACATGCTTGCTGATGATTTTCTTCCTTTGACCAACACAGTTTAGAACATTTCTTTCATGTCTCATGATGCTTTCCTCAACCTGAAAAACATTTTGCAATACAAGAAATTCAGGTGAAGCTATAAAATTATGTCTTCATATAAAAATTTGTAAGGGTTCCACAGAACTTAGTGTCTCGCCTACTTTTGCTGTTAATTACAGGCTACACAAAAATGAGGGGAAAAAATCAATAAAAATATTCCTCTCTATACTATCTTTTGATTGTAAGAAGCTTCTGTCTAAGTTTTAAAAAAATCCTGGGATAGTTTATGAATCGAATAAATGTTTTAAAAACTTTAACTGCAGACTGTATGCAAATATTAACTGGAAGAAAAACTAAGTCCATTTATTAGTAAAATATGGATAAACAGGCACAAAGTTTTAACAACATTTCTTCTAGATACTAGCTTTTGAATACAAACAAGCTTCAGTCTAAGTTTGGTACAAATCCAGGACAGTATGAAAAAGTTATTAAAATATTTAAAAATTTAACCATAGAGTGAATGTATTATATCCTGGCAGAAAAACTAAGTCCATTTATCAGTAAAATACAAAAAAAAATGGATTTTATTTTTACAAAATTTACCTCCGGATACTATCTTATAAACAAGCTTCTGTCCATGTATGGTACAAATCCAGGATAGTTTCAGTAAGTTATCAAAATTTTAAAAACTTTAACCACAAAGTGAATGTTTTGTATCCTGTCATAAAACAAACTAAGTCCATTTATCATGTTTATAAGTAAAATACGGAAAACGAGATTTTTTTTCCAAAATTTACTTCTAGATACTATCTTATGATCATATAAAACAAGCTTCTGTCCAAGTTTGGTAGAAATCCAAAATAGTTCAAGAAAGTTATTAAAATTTTAAAAAATTTAACCACAGACTGGATATTTGTGGACGCCGCGCCGCAACTGCCAAAGCCACCGACAGAATGTAGGATCTCTATGTCTCGCTTTTCGACTAAAGTCGAAGGCTCAACAAAAATGAATGAAAACTGATTTTGATAGCTGAAATTGGTCATCAATAACATAATAATGGAGAAGCAAGGTTGACTGTCTGGTATAATCAAGGAACACTTAACTCATAAAGACCAGCACAAGGACCACAAACAATTCTTTTAACTAATTCATGTTCTTTGCAAAGAATAAAGCATTCAGGTGTAAAAGGCTGATCAAACAGAATTAGAATAGAGAGTCTTACTGAGTTGACAAGTACTCTTGTAAATCATTAATTTATTTTTTTTCTTCAAAGAAATAAAATTACTATCATTCAAAAACAATTCATCATTGTCCTTCTTTCTATTTGAATAGCATTTAAGGAAATTGTTAATATGTGCTTCAAAATGAAAGGCATCATTCAACAGAAAAATATGGTTTTTATCCGATCCATGACAGAGAATTAAGTACCATTTTCTATTTATATATCGATCAGAATGAAACTTACATCAGACAATCCATTATGCTAATCTAAATTGTAAGTAATTTTTGTCTTACCTAATTCAAAAATTATAGTTGTTTCAAATTCCTTTAACACCAAAGCTTTTAAACTTTTACCAAAATCTGAACCACTATTTGTGGTTAGCTAAAAAAAGACATAAGATCAGTTAAACTTTCATTATACAAGTAACTTACAGGTGCTGAATATTTCAATTTATTCAAGTGTGTTCCAACCAATATAACAGAGGGAGTGAGTGTTAGACCTGGGGATGGGTCTTCTGTTGTTGCCAGTCGCTTACTATGGACACTATAAAGCCAGTCTCTTATAAGTCCTGCAAGTAAATTCACATAAAAGTAATGTTATGAATGACAATAAATAAATAACAACTGGGGAATTAGTTTAAGGATGTATTCTTCTGACATTAAAGTCTCGTTGAAATCGCGTTCTGGAATTATTTCCAAAACATGTGATATAATCGAAAAAAATCAATGAATCTAAAAATATTATAATCAAACATAGCTCTGTGAAAAAATTGTGTATTTACGATGAATACTTTTTGAGTAATCCAGTTTTCAAATTTTACGACCAATCAAGTCAGTCTTTATAGTCAAAATTTGAGAAAATGGGTTAGGGGTACAATAAATGATCTTACAAGAATCATGTACATCCCATATCAATTTTGTCTAATCAAATTTCTTAGATAAGTATTTTTTTAATCATTTATAACATAAAAGTTTGTTTTTAAAACTGAGAAAAATCACAAATTTACAAAATTGACAGCATGGCAAATTTGACACAAAAAGCATCAAAATATGATAAAACTTTCTTATATTAACACACACCTATAGCTTTTTTTTAAGTTGTGGAACTGTGATTTTTTTTCACGATAATAGCCAAAAATAGGTAAAAAATAATGAAAAATGGGAAAATCATCAAAATTGGGTATTTTCAAGGGCCGTAGCAAAAAAAGAAGTGCACCACCATATCATTTTTTCTTCACCACTTACTTTTTTATAGTCTTATAAACCCACAAATCATGTTAAGAAAAAAAGTTTAATTCTAGAAATTTTTGGCTCCTCAGAGGTGTACATCCTTAAAATAACTATTTCAAATATCATGAAGATGCAGAAAATGTAGGAGTAATCAACATTTAACCTGTATTTATTCAAATGTTCCTTTACTGAAACATTATCTGTTTTCTTTGTTTCTGTTTTTAATAATTTTGATCTCTGTATTAAAGTTCCAAAAATGTAAAATGACTTATATAAATATTTTAGTCTGCACAGCTAAATGCATTGCTTTGTGTTTGTTATTACTGTAGGTGTAGTTAATACAAAGAAATTATTCATACCACCATTACTTTTCAGCTGAATCCTGGGTTCTCTTTCCAGCAAAGGATTACTCATCGTACAAATCCTTTTTTCCCCAGATAATTCTTCATTCACATCAGATATTAAGAGGTATATTCCCTTTCTTGATAAAAACGGTTCAAATGCAGCAAAATGTTCCTTTCCACCTGGTATATCTAATATGATTAGTTCTATAGTTTCATCAGTTTCTTCTTTTGATTCTTCATTTTCTGGATTTTTTTTAATTGTATAAAGTCAGTTATTGTTCTAACTGTATAATCTGAAACATATACAAACCATTTATATTTTCATTTTGAAAGTTATAAAAGAAATCCAGAATTAGCATATTACATGTATTATCAATGATAATATTGCAGAACAATTATGAAAAACAGCAACTTAAAGAATACATTTTTAGTGTGAAAAGAGTTATTGATTCAGCAAAAGAGAACAATAACCAATAGATATTAGTTCCAACCATAATCAAAGAGCTGATAGCTCTGAGGTGGAAGAAGGTAAATAAAAGGTAACTTGAATTACCATAAAAGCAGCCCCCACTAACCCACCCTGCTTTGTTCCATTATCATTATGACGGGGTTTTTTCTTCAAACAAGAATGTGTCATAAGTACATGGATTTCCCATCCGTACAATCATTTTCCATGTTCAGTGGACCGTGAAAATTAGGTAAAATCTTTAATTTGGCAGAAAATTAGAAATATCGTATCATAAGGAACACATGTGTACTAAGTTTCAAGTTGATTGGATTTCAACTTCATCAAAAACTACCTCGAGCGTAGACTTTAACCTGAAGCAGGACGGATCCGACTGACAGCCCAGAAAACATAATGCCCATAAATGGGGCATAAAAATAGTAAGCCTTGTTACATACCTGTCAACTTTTGAAAGTTCCCATGGTTTTTTTTAGTGCGGGAAAACAATTTTAAAGGTTACAATTTTAAGTGAAGTATTTTGCACAATCTGTATTGTCTAGAAAAAGTGTCATATTTGTATGATGAGCTTACATGCCTTTTTTGTTAGTCTGTTTGCATGATTCTAGTTATTAAATCAGTAGAAAAGATGAACATGTAGCTAGCAGACCAGGGTTTATTTTCTTGTGTGAAACCTTTTACAGGTTGGGAACAACACTCCAAATGAGGGTGACCCTCATTGGAAGAACATAACAATCCACTGTAAAAAATGAACACCTTTATATTCATATTATTTGATAAAACTTTCCCCAAGAACTATGCATCTATCAAGTATTAAATGGTTAAAACATGTCAAAAGAATTTTGTTATGTTTCTAAAGTTATATCTTCTTTGTTAATTTGACCCCTCATTTAGAAAAGTTGTTCCAAATATAATGAATTTTCCCACTTTTAAGTTAAAAATCTTTAAAATAATCTTTCTTTTTTTTCAACAGTAAAAGGACCCCTTGTTGGGACAGCCCTTCATTTAAGGTACACCACTCATAATCGGGGGGGGGGGGGGAGGGGGTCCCAACCTGTTTGTTGGTCTTTGTCAAAAAAGAATACAATGTAGTACATTGTGCTTTAAATGATTTAATTGAATACAAAAATAACGTATTATGTCAATAAATTAGTGAAAAAAACTACTATTCAGTACTATCTTTATGGTAGTACTGCATCATTAAATTTTGTCAATCAGCCATGCTTTTATCCTTAAGCTGTATAAGAACCCTCTTTGCAGATGAAAATTCACCTGCGGCAATGCCATGTTCACGATCTTACAAGATGAAAACAACAAAGTTCAAAATCTAGCATGTTAGAATAATCTAGAGATCTAATTCAGAGAAAATGTTTTTGATTGTTTTATGAATTTGATCATGAGAAATACAGAATTTGATTGGCTGAACACGATTGTTTCACCTTGGGAACAAAATAAGGAACAGATGATATTCACTAAATCGTGTTTGAGAGTTTTTTTAACGATTTTTAATATTTTCTAATATTGCAAGGACGTATTATAACACGTCCTTGATAAGAGAATGAACACAGGGCGAACGTACTATAGGGTCGAAAGAACTCAGGACGAACGGACCAAGGGCGAACATGTAAACAGGGCGAGTCGACCTAGTATGGTCTGATATCCAAAATCTGTCATCATGTTTAGAATCAGCACATAAAAATACACCAAAAAATGTAATTTTAGTGGTAAAAATTCAAATTGAAGTATGGACTAATTTGAAAACAGGGCCCCCAATAATAAATTTAAATGTAGTCAGATTCAGCATATCATTTGGTTGAATTTAAAACAAAATTGGACCCTTTGTACCTTAATGCAGACCAATTCAAAATGGGGCCCAATATCCAAAGAAGTACAAGTTTAGAACCCCTAAATATGAAAGACGTTGAATGAATCTCATTGAAATTGGTTAAAAGATTTGTATATATTTTTAATTGATATTTCTTGCCATTGCCAAATACCTTGATATTGGTCAATATTGGACAATACCGTTCTATTGACCAAACCTGTGCTGTTGCACAATAATTAGTTAACCTGTTATATGTTATAATTAATGATAAGGACCATAATCCTTTGTTTACAGACTTCAGTCTTCAAGGCCCTCTTAAACTTGTATCTCCTGCCATATAAGTATTTGTTGCTTTTATATATAAGTCAGGAATAACAAGTAAAACTGTAAGCTACTGCTCACTGATGATACCCCAGCCGAAATATTTTGGTAAACAGGAAGTTTTTGAGTGATAAATCTGAAAACGCATCACATGGTATGACTGACTTATGTAAACCCTGAACCTAAATTTCAGAATTCCTTGTCAAGTAGTTCCTAAAAAAAAAGAGACGAAAATTTTCAACTTGGCCATTATGTGTAAAATGATACAAGTGTTGGATAAACAGGAAGTTGTTGAGTGATGAATCTGAAAATACATCACACGGTATAACTGACTTATATAAACCCTGAAACTAAATTTCAGAAATCCTTGTCAAGTAGTTCCAGAGATAAATGCGACGAAAATGTTCATGGGACGGACTTGACTGACGGATGAATGGATGGACAGACAGAGGTAAAACAGTATACCCCCTTTTTCAAAGACGGATGGATGGATGGATGGATGGACAGACATAGGTAAAACAGTATACCCCCTTTTTTCAAAGACGGATGGATGGATGAATGGATGGACAGACAGATGTAAAACAGTATACCCCCCTTTTTTCAAAGACGGATGGATGGATGGATGGACAGACAGAGGTAAAACAGTATACCCCCTTTTTTCAAAGCGGGGGTATAATTAATGGGAAAATGGAGAATAAAAACATGGTATGGAACCTTGTAGTACAATTTTTTGAGAGATTCATACACATATTGTGTACCTCCTGCCATATCACATGTATTAGTGTTTGTTGTTTCTTTATATAGATAAGAAATAATCTATGTTAGAACCAGCTTAGTTGGTGTTATATGGTATATGTCATATGATATTTTTAACCCCCTACAAAGGGAACCCAGGGTCAAAATACCATGCAGTAAATTGACCCATATGGTATTTTGAACCCCCCTGTGGTATATTAAACCCACCTGTTTTAGATAAATAGTATTGCAAATTATCTTGTTTACAATTTGATAGCTATAATTTTTTAATTTGAGGTTTTTGGTAGGGGATTCAATATACCGCAGGAGGGTCAAAATACCAAGTGTAATTTTCAAAGCATAATAGCATCTTGTGAAGCATGTGAAATACATACAAACTACTTATTAGTTATAATACTTCAAGAAGTATTTTAAATTAAAATTTTTTGGTTAAGAATCAGAGCACTTAAATACCAAGCCAAGATATTTCTTTTTAACCATTCATAGAAAATTTACCTCCTCTTCTTGTATGAATGATTTTTAATCTATGATACACTTTAGAATCATGTATAATGTTCTAATAATCATCTAGAATGACAAAAAGGGGGTTTAATTTATCATGGAGGCAATTTTATATACAAAGGGGGGGGGGGGATTACCAGGAGGGGTTCATTTCACCATAGAGGTATTTTGAGCCCAGGGTCAATTTACCATAGGGTTCAAAATACCATATGACAACGGAATTAGAAAAGTCTACCTTTTGGCCCCTTTTTGGCCTCTAAGTTTCTAAATGATTAAAGCCACAACCCACAAAATCGAAAATTGACCCAAACCTTGGTATTGAAACTTTTGGTACCATTTCATAGAGATCCATTGACTAATAATTCAGGGTTCAAAAACCAGAAAAATCTTGTTCCTACTCCCCTTGTTGCCCCTGATTCCTGAATGGTTTAGGCCATACCCCTCCAAGTCAATCACAACTTTACCTTTGTGATATGAAACATTGTGGTACAATTTCATAGAGATCCATACATTTATAGACAAGTTATTGTCCAGAAACTAGAAAAATGCCCTTTTTGGACCCTTTTTGACCCTTAATTGCTATACAGATTGGACCATAAACCACAGAATCAATACCAACCTTCCTACAATATACGTTGAACCACAAACGTCAAAATCATTCAATCGCGTAGTGGAAGTAACTATTTTTGGATTCTTATAAATTCTTTATATAACTTTTGGACTAGTTTAAATCTTGGTCTATTTCTTAAATTTATTCTTACATACTTTTGATTTTTTAACCCTGTATGCTAACATTCCCATGAAAAAAAATTTAAATTGTTTCTACGTACATTGAACGACAAATTTATGTGACGTATAAAATTTTCTGACGTCAGACACTCAAATCAATAAATGTGTTCGTAGATAGTAGATGTTTTTGTGTTCTGTTAAATTGTTCCTTTTAAAATTGTTAAACGATGATGACTGATGTACCCATATTTTGACTATTATATTTATTGTGTCTGTTTATTTAACGCATCAATGTAAAAATATCGGAAATTGATGAGACTGTCATTAAACTGAGAGGGTTAGCGCTATAGAACCAGGTTTAATCCACCATTTTCTACATTTGAAAATGCCTGTACCAAGTCAGGAATATGACAGTTTTTGTCCATTCGTTTTTGATGCGTTTTGTTATTTGATTTTGCCATGTGATTATGGACTTTCCCAATTGATCTTCCTCTAAGTTCAGTATTTTTGTGATTTTACTTTTTCCTATTGTGCTATTGAACCCTTTTCTTTTTTAATTTTTCAGACAACAACAAGGATGACATGATAGCAATATTGAACACAAATTTTGTGTTGTATAAAAATCAATGTTAGACTTTATTAATAAACTTTCTTTAATATATAAATGCATACCAATTCCCTTCCACTGTCCATTCTTCACTGTTAAATTAAACTTATTTAGAATATCATTTGACTTGCTCTCTTGGCCTGGTCCTTTGTCTAGTAGGTTGTGCAATAATGATGTTTTCCCAAAAGATTTAGCACCAATAATGATTAGAACTATAACCCTTTGTTTACAGACTTCAGTCTTCAAGGCCTTCTTGAAATTGTCAATGGCACCTCTCCCATGTTGTTGTACTTCAGTTGGAATATGTTTTAATATAGCACCACCTAAACAGACACAAAGGTTATATATCTACTACTGTTATAAAATCCTTAACACTTCTTTCTTTTTAATAGAAATATGATTGCTTTACTTGGTATCAGTACCAAAAGGAGGCTATTTTGCAACTAGAGCTTATTTTCAACAAGATGTTAACACTTTTACCTTCTTTTGTGTTTAAAGTCTATCATTTTCAAAATTGAAGCACAATAAAGATGTTTCTAATCTCTTTTGAACTTTAATGCTGGGTACCAATATAATTTGGACATGCAGTAAAACAGCATTTGTTGGCTTCACTTGTGTATGCAACATTACTTTCTCATTGTTTAATTGTTAAATAATTAATGTAATCAATATGTAATCACTTGTATTAAATTGAACTTAATTGTACAGCTCAAATTATTGGACGTCATTTTAATTGACAATAAAAAAAACTTTGTATTTGTATTGGGGGTCTCATTGGGGGTTTCCGATACCGGATCCCGCTTACTGTTTTGTCAGATTTACCGTATCCTGCTTTCACTATGTACGTAAGCAATTCTCATTTTTTTTGTCATTTCCCGGGTCCCGCTATACCTCATTTCCCATTTTCAAGACTCAATAATTTGACTTTCATGTGTCACGCTTACAATAAATCCACAATCCCGCATCATGCTTAGACCAAGGAGACCCACTGTATTGTACTGATCAACTTCAAGTCAACAGATTTGATCAATTAATTTTCATATTGAATACTACTAATTACAACTTCATCATTTACTTCAGCAATTTTAAGACACAGACCCTTTGTATTAATATGAAACATGACACTATGATTCCATACAAAATAAGATGTACAATGTATTTGCTGTCAATCAAAAGTAGCTATCAAATACAAAACTTTCTAAGCTGTGACTCAGTCATTATCTTAAATGCATATGTCTACTCAATACTTACTGTCCAATACTACTACTTGGATGAGGTTAGAACAAAACAATTTGCCAGCTTTATTTTTTATGTAACATCTGTATTTTGCTTCATCATCAACTTCTAAATGTGTTATGTTTAAATCAGGCTTTGAATCTGAACTTATTCTGTATTTATCCCTCTCCTTAGACAAGTCAATATCATTTCCATTTTTCTGCCACCACGCTTCATCAACATCCCCACATCCAAAAAGGAACCCAGTCAGTGTTGTTTTATTTTCAACAAGTTCCACCATTAATGTGATAAAACTGCCTATGTGTTCTGCATAGACTTCTTTATCTATTTTTATTCTCAAATCACCTATAAAAAATCATAAGACCAAGTGGGTTTATTAAATGAATTTGTTTCAATGTCAAATTAATGAACAATGTATCAAAAGAAAGAAAGCATAAGTTCTCAAGGTATTGCATGGAGAAGAAATATAGTACCAATAATTAATCAACCAAGGACCACAAGTCCTGAACAGCAGAGATGAATACTGTAAATATCAATCAAACAGGACCTTCCCTTTGTCATCAGTAACAACTTATTGGTTTAATGGATCATAAGAAAATACACTGAAACAGCAAGAGCAGCCAGCACTATATCCGAAATCCAACCAACGATTAAACTCCAATTCAAAAACCATCTTTCCATCTGAAAACCCAGTGAAAAAACAAACTATATAATCATATTTGAATTTTTTTTTCTGAATTTAATTAAGTGAAAAAAAAGTAATTGTTTTGATAAAAATCACTATATGAAGGAATATTTCTTTTTTTCAATTACAAAATAAATTGCTTATATTTGTCAAGAGTTTATATCCACATATAAATGCTATAGAAATTAGAATTTGAAAATTGAGCTTCAAACCAGATACAATTATTTTGTTAATATTTCCCTGAATAGATATAAACACACTACCTACTATTAAAGGGTAATGATTAACCTGAGATAAAGCTAAGTCAAGTGAATATTTACACATTTTGAATGGTAATCAACTATAGAATATGAAAAAGTTTATTATACAATTACAAAACCGAACCTGGTGCTTTAAATGTAATTAGAAAACGGACATGTCAGCAAAAGTCCCAAGTGCATATTTTTATGAGAGGCAAAAAGACTGGTGCATACAAAACAATTCATAAATTTTGGGTGTCAATTTTCATAAATATTGACACCTTTATTTAAATCAGGATGTGTTCTCAATAAATATAAAGTTTTGTAAAAATCAAAGCACTTGATATTATGGTGGGCATTTATGTGAGTGGTGCACAACACATAATTTTGACACAGATGATCATTTTCAAAAAGCAAATATAAATCTAGATTTTCAAGAAGCTGCACATCAACCTTTGATTTTATATTTACTCTCATTTTATGGAATGTCATGTTTTTGACTGAAATATTGACAAAATAATTAATATAATGAGTTGATTAAGTCTCGAAAACTCCATTTGAGGCGGTATTGCCTTGAATTAGGGTTCTGCCATGAGTTATCTGTAATATGAAAGACAAGTCATAAAACTTTTTCTTAAGAAACATAAGTCATTGTTCAAGATCATACAGTGACCTGTGTCAGTTGCATTCTTGGGGAGAGTTGTAACGTCTTTTCGGCAATTATACAGTTATACTACATCTTCTTTAAATTTTATATTCCTTATAAGTAAATGAAATTATTTTCAAAGCAGCAACAACAAATCATTTGATAAAAGGAGAGCATTATGTGACCTTTATGGAGTAACAAACTTTTGACAGGTTAGTTATTTCACCTTTTTTAAAACACTTCAAGTACCCATTTATGATCAAGTTTCTTACATAAATATGCTATAATTACCACACATAAATTTTCATTTATTAGAATACAAATTCACATTTTTAGGGAATAAGATATGAGGTACTTTATGCTGGCAACAAAGAGGTGCATTAGATATGTTTATTATCTTATTTTTGTAATCATTATGGATATTCAATTCTGGAGTATTTATAAATAATACAATATTGAAGTGGAACACAATTTACATCATTCCGATTACCAAAGAAAATAAGAAGTAAGAAATGTGTTTGTATTTTCATATAATTTGAGAAAGGAAATAGGGAATGTGTCAAAGAGAAAACAACCTTGCCAAAGAGCAGCAAACATTTTTATGCAGATCACATGAATACTTGATTATTTATTTGTTGCGACTATGTGCTATCAGGATGCAGCATGATATGGATTTTTAAAATCACTGTTGGATGATGTTATACATTATTCTAATTTCCTTAAAACCATTGAATTGATTATGAGAAAACTTTACAGTAATGCTAATAGGATGAAAAGTTGTTAAGTTTACTCCTGTAGTGGTTATTTTCATTAACAGTTTGTATGCGATGAATTGTTATGTGAAAATTTCACTGTAGTTCTAAATAGGATAAGAGTCTTATGTAGACGAAACGCGCGTCTGGCGTATAAAATTATAATCCTGGTACTTTTGATAACTATCTACCCATGCCAAGGGCAAGGATTTGTATAGTGAGACAAGGATTTCTTTATTTGAAAAATGCCAATTTAACAAATCAAACACTAATAAGGGAAAAACAATGGTGGTATAGATGTATTAACACTTGTATGCAAACTTGTCTGCAATTAATAGTGTTAAACACACCAAACAAGTTCCAGCAAAATATTGTATCCTAATCCTAAACATTTTACATCTAAATTTAAAAGTGAAAGTTGCATGACGTCCAACGGTTATTCAGAGGCATTAAGGTCAATCCGAGACAAATTTCAGCTAAAACCAAAGGTTTAAATACATTTTGGTACTTCTATTGGGTTAGTTACATCTGTTTTTTCTCCTATAAGTCAGACATTTTGTAATCCCCATTGACCAATGAAATGAACCATATAGAATCCTGGTGCATTATTTTTTTTATTAGTTGTTAGTAATTTTGAACTAGCTGTCAGATAACTGTGAGTATTCTCAGATCTGTTCATAGTGTCTTTTTGTCGGGATGTACAAGTACCCAGCCACATCCAATTGTATTTTTGTCCATCTGACTGATTTTTAAAGTTCGTTCTTATGTTGTACTGTTATACCACTGGCCCTGTGTTATGGGAAGGGTTGGAATCCCGCTAACATGTTAAACCCCCGCCACATTATTTATGTATGTGCCTGTCCCAAGTCAGGAGCCTGTAATTCAGTGGTTGTTGTTTGTTTATGTGTTACATATTTTTTTTTTTTTTTTTTTTTATATATTAATAAGGCCGTTAGTTTTCACGTTTGAATTGTTTTACATTGTCAAATCGAGGCCCTTTATAGCTGACTATGCGGTATGGGCTTTGCTCATTGTTGAAGGCCGTATGGTGACCTATAGTTGTTAATGTCTGTGTCATTTTGGTCTCCTCTGGCCAGTTGTCTCATTGGCAATCATACTACATCTTCTTTTTTACATATAATAAAAGTAATTTGCATAAGATATATTATATCATAATATGGTCATCAAGGATTTTTATACTACAAAGAGTTGCTAGATAATTATATGCCCTACATGTTCAGACTTATATCATCCTTATCAAATTACTTATTATCCATAAATTACAAATCTCAAATATTAAACATACCATTGTATCTGTTGTATTTATTCCCTAAGTAAAATAGAATCATGGTAGCAACTGCAAATATAATAATTTAATTATTCAATATGTCAGAAACCTTGGATATTGAATTATTATATATATAATTACATGCGATATTAATGATCAATATTTTACTGTTACATTTTTTTAAAGATAAATTGGTCATATGAATAATTGGAGCATGTATCTAAGTGCCATAGATGCCTTAGCTTGTAAATAGGCACGAGTCGACTTCCACATACAGATGCAGGATTCATGTACAGATGTAGTGAAGACCATTTTAAGAAAATAAGCATAATGTGTATAAGTTTATTAAACATTTAGTAGAGGCAAACTAAAGTTAGAGGATGGAATCGACAGATTTAGCAATTTTTCTATTAATAAAGGGGCATAACTCAAAGGTATAATTGAGGCCACCCAATTTCATTTATCTTTTTTCCAAAATTTGATGGTGCAAATTACCCATGCTTTGAATAGTTGGGTAGGTAGGTCAGGATTTGAAAAAAATAAATCTGGCAAACAACATAAGTAACACTAAAAAAACAATTGTTCTCATGTATTAATTGAAGGAGGTCTATCCACCAAAAAATATCTAACTTCTTTTTAAAATGTCATTTCCAGGGTCAAATGATAGCTTATTGTACGCCAATTTCAAAAATATAAAAATATACAAATAATTTTAATATAAGGGAAAAAATCAAATTTAATGTTAGAGTAACTTTTTAACCAAAATGTATGTGTTACAACATGTCGCATTTAACAATTTAGTAAAGATATGTTGTTGATATCTTATATGATTTTTGAAAGAAGTGAAAATAAGCCAAATTCTAAATTTAGAATATGACCTTGACCAATTTTTTTTTGGGGACTAAGGACTTCAAATTAAAAACATTAGGCCCCTATCACTTATGGTTTACCAGTTAGAAATGCACATCATTTATATTAAATGCTTAAGAGAGAATAACTCTTTTGAGTTTCAGGATAGATTTGATCATCCTGCTTGAGAATATAATGAGAATTTTGGAAAAATAAATTTGTCGCTTTCATATAGGGTTGCCTCATATCTGTTTTTCTTCAATGTTTGTACATAAATCAGGCTTTTAGTTTTCTTATTTGAATTGTTTTACATTGTCATTTCGGTTTATTTCTGTGTTATTTTTTGGTCTCTTGTGGAGAGTTGTCTTATTGACAATCATACCACATCTTCTTTTTTTATATTGTATTAAATCTCAAAAAACAAAAGCAGTATTCAGAAGATAAATCTTATACAGAAAAATGTTTGGTTAAACAGGGTCAGTTTCTAAAGGGTAAAGACTGTATGATATTATATACAAAATAAAATGCTTCGCTGAGTGTAGCCTGATATGACCACAGAAGTCAAACCCTGAACAGTTGGGGCAAATTTGGACACATTAGTCAAGCTTGATAGAATTTGGATTGTTTGACATAATACAGTTTTTTTACAAAAATAAATGTGGTTTAAGATTACAAAAATCTACTGCACAATTGTAAAGATTTCTGCCTGAATCTTTAGAACTTTAGAAATTTCAAAAAAATATTTCAAAAAATGTGAACCCCTTTAAAACCAGATGCTCCCCAGGGTGCATATTTATACGACCGCAGAGGTCGAACCCTGAACAGTTGGGGCAAGTATGGACACTACATTCAAGCTTGATATAGCTTTGCATTTGGATTGTAATTAAATAGTAGACACATCATAAGTTTCCGACACAGAATGAATGTGGTACAAAATAATGTATAATAAACTTAACAACTTTGTTTTTGTTTTTGAGCAATACACTATACTGTTGAATATTAATCGCCTCAAAACAAATATTTGAAGAAATTTTCTTTTTAATTTCTGAAATCTGAAATTAGAAAAATTGCACCCCCCTTTTGTTCACCTACTCCTCTCCCTGATGTCAAAAATAAAAGCAATTCAAATTTCTAATGAAGTTTGCAACAATAACTATACTCATTTAAATTCATCATAAAATATTAAATATAAAATCACATACATTCATGGTTAAAATAATATTAATTAATTGTAACTATTAAAAATAAATTTACAGCTAATGATCTCAAGACAATAATAATTTCTTAATTATTATTATTATATATATATTTAAATCACAGTATTTGATGTTTAGTAGAACTAGTAAACAAATAGCATGGAGTACCAACATAAATAAACACAGCTAAAGTAATTGTCCATTAACCAGGAAACCCTTGTTTTCCTTTTTTGCCCAGGGCTAATTCCTTTACAGATTGATTCATAACTTCACAACTCCAATCCTAATCATCCTTTTGTGGTGTGGAAACTTGTGATACAATTTCAGGCAATTCTAAATTATATATTCAATAAGTTTATTATACTGAAGTAATTGGTAAATTATCAATGGAGTTTATTAATACTGAAGAAATATATATTGGCAAATTTCAAATACATATTATATTTTTAAGCAGTGTGAAGTAGTTCAAACATTGCTTTTGGATTACCACCCTTACACTGCTTTTAAATTGTATTAATTGTCCTTAAACTAGACAAGTAAATCCCCTTTTTTGCCCCCAATTCATAAATGGTTTGAGCAATAACCCCCTCTCAGTCAATCCTAACCATCCCTTAGAAGTACGGAATCTTTTGGTATAATTTCAGAAAGATTCATACACTTTTACACAAGTTATTGTCTTAAAAATGTTTTGGCCCCTTTTTGGCCCTTTTTTGCCCTTTATTCCTAGACTGTTTGCCCCATAACCCTTGAAATATATCTCAACCTTCTACTTATGGTATTAAACATTGTGGTACAATTTCAGAGCAATTGAAATACTTATACACACTTTATTGTCCTTAAACTAGTTACTTGCTTGTTTTGGGCCCTTTGGACCCCTAATTCCTAAACCTTATAGGGACCATAACCCCCAAAATCAATCCCAAGCTTCCTTTTTTGGTTATTTGTGTTGTGTCAAAATTTTATTCATTTCTATTTACTTATACTAAAGTTATTATCTGGAAACCATCAGTCTTTGGACAACCCTGATGACGATGATGCTGACGATGTGATATCAATATACGAACACAAACTTTTTGAACCCACCATGGTGCCATTACCTCAAAACTTTATCCAAGCCTTCCCTTTGTAGTATAGAATCATGTAGTACAATTTTAGAGAGATCCATTCACTTAAACACAAGTTATTGTCTAGAAACTGTGAAAATGCTTGATTTAGGCAGGTAAGTAGGCAACATCAAACCATTTTTAAAATATCATTTTGCCCCAACAATGAAACCAGTACACCTAACTTTAACTCCATTTTGATATCCTTAACAATTATACATTAAAGTTTGAATTTTTGAAAGGCAATTGGTAAACAGTTCTTAAATTAATGCACAGAAAACCTAGTAAAGTGCCATTTTCCAATCAATCAAGGAATATAACTCTTTAACAGCCAAAAAAATAATTATCAATATAGAATTGAACCTTCATTGTGACATCATTCATAAGTCAATGGGGGAAAAGTTTTCAAATTATTGCACAAAAACAGATGGAAGCCCCACTCGAACTTGCAGTACAACCTTATAATCAATAACTAGACATACAACAAAAACCCTGGTAAAGTATTAGATGAACACAAAGTTTTTCTTGCATCTAGCATCACAATGCAACAGACAACAGTTGGATTTTATCTATTGTACTGCTAATGTAAGCATTGACATCTTTAAAATTTTGATAAATTAAAGTCATATGAAACCTCAAATTAAAAAAAAATTATGCATATGTTTTTTATAACTAAATGGATAGTTTTCATTATACAACTTATGTACATATACTTTTTTCTGCGGAAAATTCTTTAATTTGTCCACAATTAGAAGTTTACTTATTTGTAATTGCTTGCTTCCAGGAAGCAATTCGCCGACATATTTTCCGTATGCATAGTGACCTTAGCGTGACCCTCCTCGTAAAAATCCAGTGATCGCAATATGCATGGATCGGTCATTAAAATAAATAATTATATGAGTGTAGATGTTAAACACGTGGTCAATACCAATGCTTTTTGTTAATTGTTTACTATAAGTTTACAATCGATAAACTTTGGCTTCAAAACACAGCATTTAATGAGCAGCCATATTTTTTAAATCATAACAGACAGAGAGGAAAAAAACTAGAGGCTCTCAAGAGACTGTGTGTTGCTCACCTGTTTCAACTTGGGATTTTGAAATAATATTAAAAAATGTAAAAAATTGTTACTGATACATATAATGTTTGGTTTCATTTCATTCAGTAGTTCTCTTAAAGAAGAATTTGTATGTATTTCCCATAGGGTCCCATCTTAAACTAAGTTCCAGGCTGGCAGCCATCTTGGATAATGGATCGGCTACAAAGTAACCACACTTGGTCAGCACCTCATTACGAACATTCATGCCATGTTTGATTTCATTCCATTCAGTGCTTCTCTAACAGAAGACATTTGTATGTATTTCCCGTAGGGTACTGTGTTAAACAGAGTCCCCTGCTGTCGGCCATCTTGGATGATGGATCGTCTACAAAGTAACAACACTTGGTAGGCATCTCATAAGGAACATTCATGCTATGTTTGGTTTCATTCCAGTCAGAGGTTCTCTAAAAGAAGACTTTTGTATGTATTTCCCGTAGAGTACTGTGTTAAACAGTCCCCTGCTGGTGGCCATCTTGGATTATGGATCGGCTACAAAGTAACAACACTTGGTCAGCATCTCATAAGTAACATTCATGCTATGTTTGGTTTCATTCCATTCTGTGATTCTCTAAAAGAAAACATTTGTATGTATTTCCCATAGGGTCCAATGTTAAACTAAGCCCCCCACTGGAGGCAATCTTGTATGATGGTTCGGCTACATATTGACAACGCATGAACAGCTCCTCATAAGGAACATTCATGCCATGTTTGGTTTCATTCCATTCAGTGCACGTGGTTCTCTAAAAGAAGATATTTGTATGTATTTCCTATAGCGTCCTATGTTAAACTAAGAACCCCGCTGGCGTCCATCTTGGATGATGGATCGGCTACAAAGTAACAACACTTGGTCAGCACGTCATAAGGAACATTAATGCCATGTTTGGTTTCATTCCATTCAGTGGTTCTCTAAAGAAGTTCAAAATGTAAAAAGTTTACACCAGGGTCATTATCAAAAAAACATGAACAACTATGTTATTGGGTCTTTTTAAGTCACAGACATGAAAATATATCAAAATAACACTTGCATATGTTAGATATGAATGTTTTGTGATACACAATATACTGTTTACAGTATGAAATGTTATAAAAACATCCTTAATGTTTTCTTAAACCCTTGAAGATAGCCAGAATTAACTGTTATTTTTTACTATAAATCCTTTCAGACTTGAAATAGGACTATTATGCATATCATTTGTTATTATGATTTATCACGTTTTGTTAAATTTTGATACATACAAACATTTTTTAATGATTTTGGGAGGTGCATGTTGGTTTTATAATGAAAAACTTCACCAAAAGGAAATGTAACATTTTTTAAGTCAATGGTGTTACCAAAGGACAAATTAGTAGGATATGAGTTATCTTTCGCAAAATTTGGGCATTTACAACAGTTTCTCCCTTAGCAATGTTACCTGTAAGCATGTTATGCAAAAGAAAACAAACAATTATGTTGAAGATTTAGTGAAAAAATCGTAAAAGTAAGTAAAGGTTATATTGTAATTGGAAATAGTGTCCATGGTGTACCCTTTATAAAAATCATTTTTTGGAAACATTTCCTAAACTTTGAATAATGAAACATATTGATTATAGAAACATGCACCAGTAAAAACATATAGAATAGGGGAATGGAGCACTTATTTCGTAACGAATCTTAAAATACACCTTAAATCATTGGTGTTACTGTCAATGGTGAGACCATTTTGATAAAATAACACCATTGACCAGTTTAGTAATACCACTGAATATATCATGACAATCAGCATTGTTTTGTGTTTCTTTCATGTTTAACAAGCTAAACATCATATTATTTATGAAAAACAATACTTATTTAACAATGTTTTAACAATATCATGTATAACATATACACAGTTTTCACAAACTGATCTATGCTGGTAACACCAATGACACTATTTAGTAACACTATTGACATTTTTAGTAATGGATGTTATGTTATATAATTTGCGATTTTTCAGCCTAAGAATTATTTTTTCATCTTTTTCTTTTGCTCGGTGATCTTGGCTTTGTGTTTAGTACTTGTTAAAGGTAAAATTTGAAATGTAATGTCATTGGTGATACTTTTGTGTCATTGGAGTTACTGAAGGGTCAGTGGTGTCACTATATAAAAATGCGACATTTTTTTTATCTTTATTCATAAATGAAAGTGTTTTTAGGTCGTGTACGAAGGATTAGGTATATTATAATCATTTAATCTTATACAATTCACATATTCTCAGTTTAAGTGTATTTTTTAGTATTTACAACGGCCATAATTAGGACAGCCAACTTTTTTACGACAATGTATTCTGAAATTATGTTGAAATAGAATGCACAGCTATATGAATAATGTCAATAAGTCGTAATTTAAACCTAAACAACAAATTGGAACAGTTGTTTGATATTAAACAATAATATTTAGTACCTAAATGTATGCTTTAAATTAGTAACACCATTGACACGATTCTTTCAAAGGATGACCTAAAATTGTTAAAATTAAAGAAACTCTTCATTTTTCCCATTGCATATTTCTGAATATCGTTGCCACCATACTATAAAATAGCGGGACACATTTAGAAGTTTTAAACAATGACATCAAATTTTCAAAATGTTACCTCGTCGAAATTTGCACTTTTTTTTATAATGACCCACCAACGATGGAGACGGACGCCGGATGCCAAGTGATGAGAAAAGCTCACCTTGCCCTACGGGCCAGGTGAGCTAAAAATTAGTATTTTATGATACATTTGCATAAAAAAGGATAAAATCCTGCACAGAGGACTAAGTTTAGGATATATACATGCATTGGTTCAAGAATTGGATACACATTATTTTTCACCAGTCACTTGTTTCATAGTACTTTAAAACACTTGTTTTTTTTTTCTTTCAAAAATGTCTACAGTACAAAGATGGACGTAAACATAGCAAACAATGTATAAATATATCCACCTGTGGTTGAATATATTCTAAATTGTTGCTTAAAATTCATACTGATTCATATAGTACGCTGACAAATAAGGTAAATTTGAAAATTTAATGGACCGAAATACCTCACGGCTAATTTTGGTCATATTTTGTAGAAAAATATAATCTCTTTTGATTAAGGCATGTCGTCGAGTGCCAAAGTGGTGCAGATTTTTGAAAACTACATTCAAAAGTCAAAAGGGGGGTTATTAAAAAATCGAAAATTTGAGACATTTTGGACAATTTCTCGCTAGTCTCTCATGTTAACTGAGATTTTTTTCGATGGAAGCATGCGCTAAGAATGATCCACAAATACAGAGCAGTGATTTTTATGTCTGATTGTCAGATATTAGTGATACGTACCTTCGCTTGCAACATGTAAGAAAATGAAACAAATATCTTTATCTACAGAAATAATCGACAAAAAATATTCAAAATTAAGATTTAGCTATGCAATAATATATGGCCACATATAAAGATATTTCAGGGACAGTTTTTTTAAAATGCAATAAAGAACAGAGGGAAAATAAGAACTGTAAAGTTAACACTATGTCCATGATGTTATAATAAAAAAATGATGAAATTCTTTTCTGATTATTTAAACTGTTAAAAGGATGTTAGAACTATAAAAATGAGTCTTCATGTTCATGACAATATAGTATATGAAATCACAATTCATCTTGTTTGACCACTGAGGAAAAACCCTTATTAGAAATAAAACATAACTGTCATGATTTTAATAGGATGCAACCCCTGGAATAACTTTTCAATATCTGTTTACTGGCAAAAAAATAATTCTTATATCTGTCCCTTCAGTCACTTACAAATCCTACACAAAATTGCTTCACAGTCTATAGATTTTGAAAAGATCCCGCTGAAAATATTTCGTCATGTTCTTGCAAATCAAAATCATTGAAGTGCTATAATGCATAGTTACAGTGTACCAACACATCTTATCAATCCATGTTTATTTTCAGATGCAAAGAAATTTCTTACAATCTCTAATTGATCTGCATTCAATGACTTGAAGAACAATTTGGACCTACCACCATTTGAATTAAACCTTATTGTCCCTTTGACACCTTTAATAGCTGACTTTGTGGTATGTGATTTGCTCATTGTGAAGGTCGTTCGGTAACCTAAAGTTGTAAATATCTGTGTTATTTTGTTTCTTGTGAAGAGTTATTCTATTGGCAATCCTACCACATCTTCTCTTTATAAACACAAATGTCTGATGTAAGGGGAGGGTTGGGTGCCCACTGACATGTTTAACCTCGCCGCATTCTGTATGTGGCTGTCCCAAGTCAGGACCTGTTATTCAGTGGTCGTCATTTGTTGCTGTTACATTTTTGTTGTTCGTTTATTATTTTGTACATTAATTAGGCCGTTTTTTTCTCGTTTCAATTGTTTTACATTTGTCAATTCGGTCCCTTCATTGCTTACTACCGGTAAGCGGTAAGGGCTTTGCCTATTGTTGAAAGCCGCACGGTGACCTATAGTTGTAAATGTATTTGTAATTGTTGGTTTTTTATGGCGATTTGTCTAATTGGCAATCATACATTAATATGAAGCATCAGAAGCATTTTTTTTTTAAATTTCATCAAATAGTTAACAATGCATGCTGAATGTTGAAGCGCCTTGTCCTTGAAGTTATTTGTAACGATTAAACTCACCACTAGATTGCTACCTGGTAATTTGCGTCATTTAAAACAATATCGGCACGCTCAAATGACTCGATATGCCTTAATTGCTTAGCTTGTTGTATGACTTTTGTCTCCAGAATAGACATTCTATACCAGTCATGGTAATGCCATGAAGCGTGTTTTAAGGAAAGTTGATTCATCGTTACACGCATGTTGTTTTCTCTCTCACTCATTCAAATGCGTGATCATGTTTTCTTCTTGGACATGTAAAGGCTTAATTACACGACCTAAGCTAATTTACTAGTTCTTATTTTATAATGGAATTAGCACTGACAATAATTTTCCGGAATTTTTCGGATGTGTTCCAATGTGGTTTAAAATTAGTATTTTCGAAAAACAAAAAAAAAAGCACCTCAAAAGTTATTAAACCTTAGCATCTGTACTTATTCAAGCACAAGATTTTTTTTTATTATTTTTTATAAAACTTAAGAAAATGCATAAAAAACATTGCATTTCATATGACAGGGGAAAATAGGAAAGGGGAACGTTACATGACTTATTGAGGAGAAAATTGAGTAGTAATACTGCTATGTGATGAGTTTTATAAAATTGCTCGTAAAAGTTGATTTGTATGTTCTATCAAACTTTACTATATAAAAACTTCTTAAGTATTGGTTGCTCCACTATTTTTTGTTAAAATTTCCTATTGGTGATATATATTAGAAATGTAAAATACTTTGATAGACGATAAGATTGAAAAAAATGTCAAATACATTTGAAAATCGGCCAATTCACTCAATTTATGTGTTTATATGATATTAGAGTTTGATGTCAAATAAAAGCTGATATATCACTCTTCAACTGATACCAATTTTATGATGATATCTTCATTCGGGAATTAATTACCGTGCTTGAAAATGAAAAACAAAATAATCAGAAAATCTCACTTTTACGCAATTTTACAAAAAACTTCACCATGGGAAAACTCTATGACAGGGATAAAATGAAAGTATAATGTTTACTCTATCTTCATGTGAATTTTCAGCCGTGAGGTATTTCGGTCCATTAAACTCCTGAAATAAGCGACTTTTTTCGATTTGTCACTCCCCTTATAACTGACATGTAGACAAGAAAGCTCTTTCACTGTAATTTAAAATGTGTACTTACTGTAGATTAGTACAAGAAAAAGAATAACAAGGATGGCATTTTTTCTGTTCTTACTGTCTGAAAATGTAAAAAGAATGGTTTCAATCAAAACCAAGGCAACTACTGGTTTATGTATAGAGTATATTTCTGCATGACTATAATGGAATGATTGTTTAATAACAGGTTAAATTGTCCCTTATAACTCATATAACTACAAAACAATATGTATGTACTATACAATGTTTACTATACCACAGCTTTAATTTAAAAGCCTTCAGGGTTTTATATCATTTGTCTATCAAGTTGTCTGTGTCATAACTATGTTCATATCTTTTTTAAATTAGGAAAAGCATTTTTTTATAAACTTTTTCTAATTAGCACCACCCGTATAGAAAATGCTAACAAAGCATATAAGTTGCATATATGAAACTAACAAATTGCACATAAGAAATGTATTCAAATTAGTTTGCTCATATGTGCATTATAGTAGTTTGTATATGCAGGAAATTTCTAACATGAATGCTCATCTATTCCCTAGATCTTCCATCAATTTCTTCATTTTCCATCAACACTTGATGGACAATTGATGGAAATTTGATGGTACTTGATGGAATTCCATCCAAAACCAAAACAATCCATCAAAGATGATGGAAATTAGGAATATTATTTCCATCAGCATTCTTTTGATGGAAAACTTAATGGCATCTTTAACCCCTGATGGAAAATTGGATGGCATTTTTACCCTCTGATGGAAAATTGGATGGCATTTTTACCACCTGATGGATAATATGATGGCACTTATTCCATCTGATGGTAAATAGGATTGAAATGAAAGAAGTTTGATGGAAATTGGACTTAAACATTTTCTTCGATGGAAAGTAGGATGAAATTGGGACTTAGAATATTTTGTTGATGGAAAGACTGTGATGGTATTGGACTCTGTCATTTTGCTTGATGGAAAAAAACTTAGAAATTTTTTCCATCAACTGGAAATATGAGCTGGTGATAGAAATGATTGTCAGGTGCGAATCTGTTTTCCTTTAACCTTTGTGTACAGGATATGACATCATAAATGTACACAGAGTTTGAGGCCAAATGAGGGGAGCACATGTTTTTATGCATTTTTCTGCAATATCTTTAACTTATAACATAAAGATAAACTACAAACAATTAATCAATATTTTTTATATAATATATAGCAATTATTCAAGATTTAGATAACACTATATATTTATTAGAGGTACATTTTAAAGGTATCAGATTGTCACAACCCCCTAAACAAACCTCAACAAATCAACAAATTCAAATTTGATCTTCCAAAAACTAGCAGACAAGAAGCAAAGATGTCTTCTATCATGATCAAATTATGAATTTTACAATGGATGTGAGATGAAAAAAAAAGTTCTAATTAATTCCATTGACATTGAACAGTGCAGATGTATTCTTCTAATGACATAAATTGTCTCTTGGATTTAGGAAGATTAGTGTGTACATATATTTTGGATTACATCTTTTGGTAAGTACAATATGTATCAGGATTTCCACCATTTTGAATATATATATGTATATGCTCTTTTAGTTAAGTAGCAATATATATAGTGATATCTAAAGTGATAATTAACTTTTAAGAGTCTAGAAAAAAATTACCATAGATTTATAAAAAAATATTAATAAAGAAGATTTGGTATGATTGCCAATGAGACAACTCTCAACAAGAGACAAGGTTTGGATCCATTAAAACGTTTAATCCCCCTGCAAATGTTTGCACCTGTCCTAATTCAGGAATCTGATGTACAGTAGTTGTCGTTTGTTTATGAAATTTATACGTGTTTCTTGTTTCTGTTTTTTTTATTTTATATAGATTAGACCGTTGGTTTTCCCGTTTGAATGGTTTAACACTAGTAATTTTGGGGCCCTTTATAGCTTGTTGTTCGGTGTGAGCCAAGGCTCCGTGTTGAAGGCCGTACATTGACCTATAATGGTTTACTTTTTTTTTAAATTGTTATTTGGATGGAGAGTTGTCTCATTGGCACTCACACCACATCTTCCTATATCTATATATGGCACAAAAAAATATTCATATACATATTATATAGGACAAGAGTCATATTTTGTTTCATTTTAAAAAAATTTTTGTTTTATAAAATGGAACTACTAATAAAGCAATTTGGCTATAAAATTAGAGATATGTGGTATGACTGACGATAAGACAATTAAATATCCACAAATGACTAAACAATATATCTTTATATATATACATGTATAGTATGTACACTACCCACCAACATTATTATTTAAACAGGGCCATTACAATGTATGATAATAGTACAATGATTATGAAAAAACAAATATTAAACAAAAAAAGAAAGGACAACCTCTTTAGATATTGCCCCTGCAAGTGACACATTTATACAACTTTTTTTTCAAAAAGTGTTATTTTCGTTTGACAATTTCAGAATTGATAACGAATGTAACTGCAACTAACTTTATATCTTATAATTTCAACTAATTCTTTTACTTTTATTTTGCAGAAATTCCCATCAACAAATTCAACTTTAAGGACAGCAAGTTCAATAGGGCATGCACTGAACTAAACGATACACACATGTGACAGGTGTACCTATAGATGACAGAGAACAAATACAATGTTTTATTAAATCACAGAATATGCCATATATGGAAAGATTTTCTAAAGACATTCTCCTTACTCATCCATCAAATTTCATCTGATAGTCGATTCTCCATCAAGTTTCCATTATTTTACACGTAACGGAAAATATTCCATCGGTTAAAATGTTCCATCAATAATCCATCAGATGGCAAAAATACCATCAATTATCCATCAGATGGAAATTATGCCATCAGTTTTCCATCATCATAACACAAATTCCATCAAACAATTTCAATCAGCCATTTTCCAGCATTGATAGAAAGTTGATGGAAAGTTGTTCCAGTACTCCAACATGATGGAATTTGGTGGCATTTGTTCCATCACAAAAATCTAGGGAAGGGATAGGAGCAACTACTTTCATATACAGGTCATTTTCAAAAAATGTCGAATTTTCAGTACACTCATGCTAAAATTTTTATTTCTAATGGAAATTTCATTTGTAATGGTTTAAATGAAAGCTTGTCGGATTTGTGATTCAGAACATTCATAATAAACACACCTTAAATCTATTTAACTGCAGTTAAGGCCGATTTTGGAGGTATTTGTGTGCGTACATTGTCAGAAAAACACAATTCAAATGATTTTTTCCCTCGTCTTTTTAAGAACGTTAATTATAATTCTAACGAAAAATCGTAGCTTCTTTATCATTGTATGTAACAGATTATCTACAAACTAAATTCAATCAGCGTACAGGAGGTTCATGTCTATCCTGTTACCGCTACCTAAATCAGTCGTTAAATTATTCTCCCTATGAATATTGAATCAGTCAGTGTTGATTTCAAAAATGCAAAGTAATCTTTACACTTAAAACGCCTCGTTTCTTGAACGACAGTGTAGAGAAAAGAAATTTCAAGACATTTAGTGTAAAAAATAGAGCGTTGTTATGATATTGTAATTATTGTTTTTATTTATGTTGGCCTGATTTGTGTTGTGTGGCCTGATAGTTGTTTACAGAATAATCTTAGAACTGTGCAGTTTAGAAATCACTAGAACAATTACAGAATGATTGGAAATTTCCAGAATGATCCTTATAAAAGATGCGTTATATAAACTTCTACATTTTACTAGTAACTTTCTAGGATGTTCCATTATAGACTGTTCTAGAATCTTCCATGACAACTATATATATACAGACACTAAAGTTAAACTCTCACTCTTACACTTGGACTTAGACATCGATAGACATTAGTATTCACCGCATTTGAATTGACACTTTAATTCTACAAACAACATCATACTGGATTGTGAACGTAGTAGTGAACGTAATATTCAGATTGGATTCCGAAAGATATCCGGATACAGACAAAGATAAAAGATTGGACTCATATTTTGACAGTTAAGTTGACAGTAATATTTGTGTAATACTTCTTGTAAACTTTTGTATAATAAATATTGTTAAATTTTATTATTGATTTGTGTCTTTTGTTGGCTACAATTTAAAGGCGATTTCTGGCCGTAACAGAAATTGGGGGCTCGTCCGGGATACTGAAAATATCTTATTCAAAATTTGTTTAGTAATTTTTATTATAACTAGCCAACAAAATTCTACAAAATGGCATTTGATGCCGGTAAATTTTTGAAAACGCCAGACCTGGAGGGGTTTGATAATTTATAGAAAGAGGAGTTAGTGTTGCTTGCTAAACATCTGAAATTAGATTTTAAAGTATCTATGAGAAAACAAATTATAAAAAATTTGGTAATAGACAAATTAGTTGACGCAGAAATTTTAGGTGAAGAGGCTCTTGAACTTAAGGTCGAAAATATTGACGCTTTTAAATTAAAACAACTTGAATTAGAACATGAACTCAAATTAAAAGAACTGGAGATAAGAAAAGAAGATGAACTTAAATTAAAACAGGCAGAACTGGAAATGAAGGAAAGGTTGGAAATGGATAAAAAAGGAAAAAGAAGGTGAATTTAAATTAAAAGAACTTGAAATGAAGTTAAAAGAACTTGAAATGAAGGAAAGACTAGAGATGGAGAAAATGAAAATTGAAATGGTCAAGGAAGAAAGCAACACTAAAGTCCAGTCGAAATCAGAATATTATGATGCAGCAAAAAATATACGTTTGGTTCCCAAATTTTGTGAAAAAAACAGTCGATAAATATTTTCCACAGTTTGAGAAAATTGCTCATAATTTGAATTGGCCAAAGCCATATTGGACTACAATGCTACAAAGCGTTTTTGAGGGTAAGGCCGCTGAAATATACTCCGCACTTCCATCAGAAAAAAGTTCCGATTATGACACGGTAAAACAGGAAGTTTTGAAAGCTTATGAGCTAGTACCAGAAGCATATAGACAGAAATTTAGATCTTATAAAAAGTTTGATTCACAAACCTATGTGGAATTTGCTCCGGAAAATGAAGATCTATTTGATAAATGGCTTACTTCAAAGAATACAGATAACAATTTTGATAACCTAAGACAATTGATGTTATTAGAAGAGTTCAAACAATGTGTTCATTTAGACTTAAAAACACATTTAGACGACAAAACTGTTGGGACAATACATGATGCAGCTGTAATTTCAGATAATTATACCCTTTCACATAAAAGAAGTTTCAAGGGTCAAAATGTTAATACTTCAAGTGGAAATTACAAAAATCAAAGCACTGAGCGTACTGATAGTAAGCCTGTTGCACAGAATAAGAGTCAGTCCAGTTATAATATGTCTAGTCCAAAATTTGATACTTTTGAGAAGAAGTCACTGATTTGTGCTTATTGTAAGAAAAATGGTCACCTGATGGCTGATTGTTTTAGACTCCAGAAGAAGAATGAACGAGATAATAAGCCGAAGTCCAGTGCTTGTACGACACCTTATATTACCAGTACGTTGGAATGTCCTGCGAGTCAGGCTTTTGAGTCCAGTTTTTGTGATTACATGGAGGAATATAAACCCTTTATGTCTGATGGGTTTGTTTCTATTGTTGATGATACCACTCTTCAGCCTATTAAGATTTTACGGGAAACTGGAGCTTCTCAGTCTTTATTGTTAGAAGGTGTGTTGACTTTGTCCGAGAAGACTTCTGTTGGTGCCTCCGTTTTGTTACAAGGTGTAGAGTTAGGTTGTATAGATGTTCCTCTCCATCGTATTTATCTGAAGTCAGATTTGATAACTGGACCAGTTATTGTGGGTGTTCGTCCTAACCTCCCTGTTGAGGGTGTTACATTATTGCTAGGAAATGATCTAGCTAGGAACAAAGTGGTTGCAGAACCAATTGTTACCACTGAACCGGTGGTGGATGTTAAGTCATCTGAAGATGATGCTGAATTCTATCCAGCTTGTGTTGTCACTAGAACGATGGCTAGAAAACAACAAGATGAGGATGTGCAAGAAAACCAGTTTGATTACATGGACCTATCTGACACTTTCCTAGCCGACATTGAAGGTCCTGGTAGCTCAGAAAAGGCCATAATAAGACCACCTAATGTTAACAAGAATGTACTTATGCCATGGCCAGACGTAAACAGCCATTCATTAAACAGAAAGAACCTTTTCGAAGAACAAAATAAAGACCCTGAAGTTCTTCAGCTCTGCAAGAGGGCTCAACCACAGGAGGAAGCAGACAAAGTGGCTGAATGCTATTTCCATCAGGACGGCATTTTAATGAGGAAGTGGAGGCCTCCTGATGCTACCCCGGAGGAGGAATGGAAAATGGTATACCAAGTAGTGGTGCCTAAAGTTTATAGGCATGACATTATTGGTCTTGCCCATGACACCCCCTTGGCTGGACACTTAGGTATAAGAAAGACTTGCCTTAAGATCTTGCAGCATTTCTACTGGCCAAGACTTAGAAATGATGTTGCAGAATATTGCAAATCATGTCATATATGCCAGGTTGTTGGTAAGCCTTATCAGAAAATACCACCAGCACCACTTCTGCTTATTCCAGCCTTTGACGAACCTTTCAGCAGAGTTCTAATTGACTGCGTTGGACCTTTACCAAAAACCAAAACTGGAAATGCGTATTTATTAACAATCATGTGTACGTCTACTCGCTTTCCTGGGGCTATTCCGCTAAGAAATATCAAGACACCTACTATTGTCAAAGCACTTATCAAATTTTTCACATTAGTATGACTTCCTAAGTCTATACAGTCCGACCAGGGATCAAATTTCAAGTCAGGTTTATTTCAGCAAGTCGTGTACCAGTTAGGGATTGCTCAGTATAGATCAAGTGCATACCATCCAGAATCTCAAGGTGCCTTAGAACGTTTTCATCAAGTAAAGAACATGATAAGAACTTTTTGTCTTCAATTTGACAGAGACTGGGATGATGGAGTTCACTTTCTACTTTTTGCAGTCCGAGAGGCTGTTCAATAATCCCTTGGATTTAGTCCCTTTGAGTTGGTATTTGGCCATACTGTAAGGGGACCGTTAAAATTGATTAAGGAAAAGTGGCTTACTGAACATACTGACTTGAATCTTTTAGACTATGTATCTAGATTTAAAGAAAAATTGTATACTGCTTGTCAAATTGCTCAGAAAAGCTTAAAAAATGTACAGAACAAGATGAAAATATGGTATGATAAAGATGCCAGGGACAGAGTTTGGGCCTGGTGATAGGGTACTTGTATTTTTGCCAGTCCCTGGACATCCTTTACAGGCTAAATATTGTGGTCCTTATACAATAGAGAGTAAAAGCAATGATTTGAATTATATTTTAAAAACTCCAGGTCGGCGTAAACAAAACAGAGTGTGTCATATTAATATGTTAAAACCATATTTTGAGCGTACTAATGAATGTGAGAGTAAACCAGTTGCCACTTTAGGCATGGTTAATTTGAGAACAATCATGACAAACCAAATATAATTGAACCACCTTTTAGTTCTAAAACTTTGGAAGAGACAGTTAGATTGAAAAATTCAGAAATTTTTTCAAATTTAGACTCAAAACTTGCACATCTGTCTTTTAATCATAGAGAAGAAATAAAAACTTTGGTATTTTCTTTTAAAAATCTTTTTCCAGATGTGCCAAACAAAACCACTGCTGTTTGTCATGATGTTGATATAGGAGATGTTTCTCCAATTAGGCAACATCCTTACCGGCTCAATCCACTCAAACTTGAAGCTATGAGAAAAGAAATTAAATATATGCTTGACAATGATATTATTGAGCCGAGTAACAGTGAATGAAGCTCTCCTTGTCTCCTTGTGCCAAAACCAGATAAAACCTTTCGTTTCGTGACTGATTTCAGAAAAGTAAATTCAGTCTCAAAATCTGATTCCTATCCGATTCCAAGGATAGACGATTGTATTGACAACATTGGTCAAGCAAAATTTGTGAGCAAATTTGATTTGTTGAAAGGTTATTGGCAAGTTCCATTGACTAGAGAGCTCGTGAAATATCAGCTTTTGTTACACCAGATGGCTTATTTCAATATACTGTAATGCCATTTGGCATGAAAAGTGCACCAGCTACATTTCAAAGAATGATCAATAATGTTATAAAAGATTTAAACTGTTGTTGCTGATATTGATGATCTAATTGTATGTAGTGATAGCTGGGAACAGTATTTAACACATTTGTATGATACTTTTGATAGATTGTCACAATCAATTTGACTATTAATCTTGGTAAAAGTGAATTTTGTCAGGCCACTGTTGATTATTTAGGGCATACAGATGGCCAAGGTCAAATGAAACCTATCATGGCTAAAGTGGAAGCTATTTCCAAATTTCCTCCTCCTACAAATAAAAAACAACTTATGAGATATTTAGGCATGATTGGATTTTACAGGAAATTCTGTTCAAATTTTGCTACTGTTGTTCAACCATTGACTCATCTTTTACGAAAAGAATCTAAATTTATCTGGAGTGAAAATTGTCAAAACGCTTTTGAAAATAGCAAATCACTTTTAATTAATAGTCCAGTTCTGATTACTCCAGACTTTGAAAAACAATTTAAACTTGCCGTTGATGCAAGCGATGTAGGAATTGGAGCTGTTTTATATCAAGAGACAGATGATAATGTTGAGAAACCTATATCATATTTTTCCAAGAAGTTAGATAAACATCAGAAAAATTATTCAACTATTGAAAAAGAGTGTTTTGCAATGTTGTCAGCACTTTAACATTTTGATGTATATTTGAATCCCACTGTATATCATATTCTTGTTTGTACTGATCATAATCCTCTCACCTTCATACATAAAATGAGAAACAAGAATCAGGGGTTGACTAGGTGGAGTTTATTGTTACAGGAATATGATGTAATTGTAAAACATATTGAGGGTAAAGATAATGTAATAGCAGATGCTTTATCTAGAGCTTATTAAAACACTTTGTATATACTATGTATTTTTGTTCATATTATTCATGATAAGTTTTTGTTACACTAAAACTTCTTTTAAGGGGGGAGGTGTTATGATATTGTAATTATTGTATTTATTTATGTTGGCCTGATTTGTGTTGTGTGGCCTGATAGTTGTTTACAGAATAATTTTTGAACTGTGCAGTTTAGAAATCACTGAAACAATTACAGAATGATTGGAACTTTCCAGAATGATCCTTATAAAAGATGCGTTATATAAACTTCTACATTTTACTAGAAACTTCTGTTGTAACTTTCTAGGATGTTCCATTATAGACTGTTCTAGAATCTTCCATGACAACTATATATATACAGACACTAAAGTTAAACTCTCACTCTTACACTTGGACTTAGACATCGATAGACATTAGTATTCAACGCAATTGGATTGACACTTTAATTCTACAAACAACATCATACTTGATTGTGACCGTAGTAGTGAACGTAATATTCAGATTGGATTCCGAAAGATATCCGGATACAGACAAAGATAAAAGATTGGACTCATATTTTGACAGTTAAGTTGCAAAAAGGCAGAACAATATAAATTGCTATCTTAGACTTGCATTACTGGTGGTAATTTTTACAACCTTTGAAAACCAATTTTTAGAACCATTTTTCAGTACAACCTAGAAAATTGACAAATAATCTATTATTTTACAGAATGAATATATATAGAAGTTTATTCTCTTGAAAACCATCTAATTGGTAACGTAAAACAAGCTTAACATTTTATCTAAACCTTTTCTTAATAACCCAAAATTTCTTTTGAAAATGGTAACAGGATAGACAAAATATTGTACCACCGATCAAAAAATGTTTCAAGATATTCTTGTTTGACATCATTAAGATTGCATCTTTAATATGTTGTTCTTAAAGTACTGTTTGTTTTGATTTACTTATGTAGAGGGTTGTTTGAATAAGAAACTTTTAATAAATTTTTCAATTTCAAAATTCGACATTTTTTGAAAATGACCCATACATATGCAATTTCTTTGTTTCAATGTTAGCAAGTTATTCACATGTGAGCAATTCATGTTAGAATGTTGGTTTAATATATCAAATAATCTTGAAATTGTCTACGTCCAAAAGCTCACAAGAGATTTATGTTAGCAATTGGACTTAGAACTTTTTTTCAAATATATTTGCTAGCATGAATCTGTAAAATAAAATCTAAGTCCAAAATCTCAGAATGATACTGAAATTAATCATCATACCTACACATGATTTGTATATTTGTATAAAGATAATATGACAAGACATATCAGCCAGGAGACGTATTTGATTTATTTTTTTTTGGAAGGGGGGGGGGGGGGCAATTTATTTTTCCAAGATTTTATAGCTGGGTTTTTTTGTCAAAAGCTGATCAACTTCATCTTTCAGTTTCTTTTTTTTTTTTAACTTGTTTTCTTTTTCCTCATTTTTATTAAATTTTTCATTCTCATTATTTTATAATCTCTAGTTCAAAATTCATCATTCAACATCCCGTTTCATTTTATTTTGTTTAATGAATCTGATTCTTACCATGCAATTTGAAAATTGAAATATTATGATGGATGCCACATGTGAAGCAGGATCTGCTTACCCTGCCAGAGCACCTGAGATCACCCCTAGTTTTTGGTGGGGTTTATGTTTCTCAATCCTTAGTTTACTATGTTGTGTTTTGTGAACTTTAGTTTTTCTGTTGGTCTGTTTCTTTTTTAGCCATGGCTTTGTCAGGGTTTTTTTGTGACTTATGAGTTTGAATGTCCTTCTGGTATCGTTCGCCTCTCTTATTATACTTATAAATCATTTTTTTTACATTTTATGTAAGCACTTGAAACATATTAAGTATTTAAAGTAAATATTAAATCTTTTGACTTATATCTAAAATTAAGCCAGTTGTATATGATATAACAATACACACAGAAAAATATTGAATTTAGAATCAAATACTTTAAATTGGTCAGCAACTGATTACAATGATGAGTTGTAGCATATGGGCATTTTTAAATGTGTTAATTGAACACCCACTTCATATTAACACTCTTGTAGAAATAAATCCTGACAATTTTTTTAACCAGGATATCTCAAGATTATTCTTGGAAATCCAGAAAATATCCTGTAAAGCATTTAGCCCTTTTTTTTAGGGAAAACGTTGGTGGAAGAATTTCAGGAAATGTCATGACTTTCAAATCAAGCAGCTTTAAACTAGGGGAATTTTCAGGATATCTCAAGACTTTCAAAAATAAATATAATATAGACCAGGATATGTCAGGACTTTTCCTTCAATATCATCGTACTGTCAGAAACTTTACACTTTCTTTCTAAATGAATAAACCGAAATAAAGACCTTGATGATTCCTGGTATTGGGACTTAAGAAATAATGTAATCTGTATCACAAATTCAAATAAAAAAGTCTTTGGGACTTAAATTAACTGTTGTTTGTTAAAGTAAATAAGTTTTTTTGGCAAGGATCTGTGAAGGGTGATAGAATAGGGGGAAGAAACAAAACTTATTTTGTCAAACATTTTTAAAATACACAAATGATGGTGTTAATTAAAAATATTAAACATATTTTGACAGTTAACTTATTTACAGTCATGACAGTTACTGCTGATCTCCCTGTTCAGGAAGCTTAACGAGTTTCAGTTTGACAGTATTTCAAAGTCAAAGATTTTTGCGATAAAAACAGCAGGATGTCCAAGAAATACCAAAGCTTGTCTGGCATAGTCAAGGATTACTCTGACATGGCAGTTTTGCAAGACGGGGCCACTTGTCCAGAGGCGAATTTAGGGAGGGGGCCGGGCCCCCCTTTTCTGGAAAAAAATTGGTTGATTATATAGGGAATCACTGAGGCATGACCGAATCGGGCCCCCTCTTAGGCAGTCAGTGGGCCCCCACTTATGAGAATTTCTAGATCCACCACTGTTGTCTGTACTTCAGAGTAATCTTGGACTAAGCCTAAGCAGGTTAAGATCATAATTTAAATGACACATCAATAATAAATCACATTCCGAAATATTTTGGAAGTGTTGAAACACACATAATTTTGTCATTGCGGGATATGCAGAGTTAATTGTTTGGTTTTATTTTTCATACAGCTAAATTTTAATTTTATCTTCATTATATAAGAATCAGAGTTGTAACTTGTCATTATGTCCCGTTAGGGGCCCTTAATTGGATAATAAAGAACTTTAAACTTTGAACTTACAGTGCCGGTGGTACATGTTTTTGTAACTGATATCTTTTGACTCTAGTTCTTAAACATATGACCTCGGGGGCATTATTTACTATTTCTATTTACTGTTCTGATATATTTTTTTTACTATCAATGTGCCACCCGAAAAAAAAGGAAAATATCAGTATAAAAACGTTAAAATTGAATAAGGATACGAAGTCATATGTTATAGGACTGCTTTTGACACTTCCTTTGAAGTTTCCCTACAGATGTAACTCCTGATTTTCTCCAAGTTTATATATGTGCCTTTCTATTAATTGTCGTCCGGCATATAAATAACTTAGAAAAATATCAGATCAGTGATAGATTTCTCAACGATGTAAAATGTATAGATGAAAAAGTAAACAAATTTTGACCTCGTGTTTTTTTTTAAATTGTACTAGACAGTTCGGCCCTAGATATACCGTCCTAGATAGTGACTCCGCTTCGGCACTTGTTCATTCGCATGCACCATGTTCCAAACTAAACATTATTTTTATTATACTTAATAAAAAAACTGCATATTAATAAATATTTGTTTGCGACATCCTTGATTTATTTTCATTATACCGTTATGGTGACGGATCAACTTTTGGCCGATATAATTTGGGACGAGATTGTCACCTCAAGGTGAGCGTAAACTTTTGTACTCTTGATAAATACGTCACCAAAATGGAGATTACGCTGATGGAAACCCGAAGGATACATTTCCAGATAGAAAGATTTCAGATAAGTGCATTACAAATATAATTTAACATGACAGACATGTGTATATTATTATAAAGTATAATCTATTGAGGAACTATGATTTTGTTATGGATTTTATTTGAGCAAAGCAACATCAGAAAGTCAAGTCTGAAAGCATATTTGAAAAATTATTTTTACATAAATTAAACAAATTGAATAATTGTTTTCACCCCTAAAATCTAGTGTGGGCTACTTTAAATTTCTACTTTTTTTGTATAGGACTATATAGGACTATATATGTGGGCTAAAAGAAATTAATCTGTGGGCTACCATTTCCAAAGTCTTAAGTTTTAACCCTGAGCTAGTTTTTTTTAATCTTTTTAAAGTTCAGGGGATAGAAAGGGGGGTGTAAATGAATTCGATTCCTTACGTTAACAGCTTCCGATGTACTGTCTAAGAACAATTGATTCTTTGTGGATTTTTTTTTATACTTTTAGGGGATTGAATGAGTCCATGCAGATTTCAGTTACATTTATTCAGCAATACTTGGCAGAACAGAGATTGCAACATATTACAGAAAGAAGCAGAACTTTACATGTATCCTTTTATATATCTGACGCATAATTTAATTTTTAATATTAGGTAGGTACAGGGGCAGATCCAGCCATTTTGAAAAGGGAGGGTTCAAACTTTATGTTCTAAAAAAAGGGGGGTTCAAACCCGCAGAACCCTCCCCTTTGATACGCCACTCAGTACCATTTTTATTGGTTATTTAACAATATGAGTAGCCATTAAATAAAACTGGCCAACAAGTTTGCTAATAGTACTAGTATCTAATTTAAAAGTTAAAGAATCATTAAATACAAGGCATTTTCTCAATGGGAACTTCAACAGCCGTTGAAAAAAAGCTATTAAACAAGGCCAATACAAATACTCATTTATCTTATTTAATATAACTTAAACTACAATTATTGCTGTAATAAATTGATATTAAGGCAGCAATCATTGGATTTTTTTTTTTTGGGGGGGGGGGGGGTATGGATTATTTTCTTCGGAAAAAACTTTTTTTTCGCATTTAAACAATGTATTTCCTTTTAAGTCAGGTCGAAAAAAAAACAATTTTTATTTCAATTTTAGCATTACATGTAGTGGCAGCTGAGGGTGAAACAAACATATTTTTTTTCTCAGGGTCAAAAACAAATTATTTTTTTCTCCAAAAACTAGAAACAAACTTTATTTTCCAAAAAAAACATAGCCCCCCCCCCCCCCCCTTGCGAAAATCAAATAGTTGCTGCCTAACTACATGTAATGTAATTCAAACAGTCAATGGCGAACGCTAACCTACATAAACAAAAAATAAGATACCGCCATTGGGAGTAAGATCTCATCCGACTCACTAAACGAGCCCCTGTGTACAAGGGCAAACATCTACCTTATCAGTGACGTATTTAAGGGAGGGTTTTTGTGGGGGTTTTTTTGGACAATAATTGCATTTGATTAGGGACATATAGTTGGATCCTCCCTTTATCCTGCATTCCTGGGTTGGGAACCGCCCTTTTTGAAATGGCTGGATCCGCCCTTGCTTAGAATGAGGAATATGGATTTAAACTAATTTAAGAAAATATTTGCAATAGAAAAAATAAAAAATAAATTTTACTCTAATTTTGTAATTTCTTATAGAATTCATGTAAGACATTTATTGGTCCTGAACTAAGGACATTCTCAGGATATTCTCAGGATATACCAGGATTATCCCAGGGCCAACTCAATGCAAGCAAATCTGTAAATCATGACATCAGGATAATTTCCTGAGACCAGGACCTGAGAATCCTGAGCACAGGATTATCACAGGATTTTCTACTAGGAAATTTATGGTCTGGATGGTCCCTGGATATCCCAAGAATATCCTTGTTGCAATACCGTCCCATGTTTAACCCTATCTCAGGATTGCCCTGTGATTTTTCTCAAGATTATCCTGAGATATCCTTGGGAAATCTTGTGATATCCTGCATCATTTTCGCAAGGGTGGTACTTTGAATTTTCTGTAATATGTTGGCCAGCACCTTAACAGTGATTTTATAGTTGTAAAGTATGTCAGCGCTTTTGGAGCTGTCTCTGTCAAACACATACTTTCTGTCTGGTGATGCATCAAAGTAGTTTTAGCACATCACATGAATTCTTGCTGTTAATATCGAAACCCATATTTTTCAACTTTTGCATTTCTGACATAAATGATTTTCACAATAACAATATTGCATTGTCTTACAAGATTATTGGAAGTTAATCTTAAAGTTCAAATTCAACCCCCCCCCCCTTTTTTTCATCCCAATCACAAAGGACTACCGACAGAGTGCTGCAATACAAAGCTGTCAAATATTTCAAAAATGCTCACCAGAAAGATCCGTCTGCACGTATGCAATAATTTGCTCATATGAGCAAATTGCACGTATGCATTTAATTTTGAATGCTTCCAAATGAAAACTAACGTGAGCATTTGCACGTAAGGTTTTTAACATGCAAATTAGGTTAGTTGCATACGTGCAAATATAATTTTTCTAACATAAATGCTCACCTAATTTGCATGTTAAAAACCTTACGTGCAATCAAATCATGTTAGAAACTAACATGAGCAGCATATATGCATCATATATATGCAAAATGTTAGCACCATTTGGTAGGGGCACTTAGTATTAAACTTATCTAAAATATGCTAGCCTTCAAATTGATTCAATCCCATTGGAAGCAATTTGTTTACCTCTTGGTATTGCATGGTGAAATTAGAAGTCACCCACTTGCCATTTGCAAGTGCTATTTGATGTGGGCTAATAAATATATGATCTGATTAGCCTACATGGCAATACACTAAAACAAGCTTTAATACAATACAATTTGTTTAATCCTATGGGAAGATCATCAGAAGCTGAGGTTGGGCCAGGATCATCAGATCAAAAGCTGTTTTTACAACTTCATTTCATTCAGGCATGTGTGTGTTAAACTCGTCTGTCTGTTCTGTCTTATTTACAACTGTACATTTATTACAAGCATATAATGATTTCTTACAATATATGTTCTGGTCTATTCATGCATGTACATGATGCTTGAAGTTATAGTCGTCTAATATGATATAAGCATATTAAAATATTTTAAACAATTTGTTTTACTGCTTGAGGATAACATCCCGGTACCTTAGATCTTTTTTGTTCAGAATTTTCCCAATTATTTTGTCATTAAGGTAGCACAATACAAAGATGTGTTCACCCCCAATCAGACAACTTTAAACTGATGTAATTAATTTCATCCTTCTTTATATTTTATAAATGAGGTACCAAAAGAAAGAAGAAAGATTTATCTTTCAAATTGTGATAATTTCATTATGACATAATTATTACATGATTACTTGTTATGTAATTATTTGCCATATTGAGATTTCCATACTTGAATGAATTTAGCTTCTTTGTTATTCGTAGTATCCCAAAATACTTTATAGATTCTTGCATAACACAGTTTGACATCCAAAACTGTGTCTCTTTCCTTTGGTACCTCATTTATAAAATTTAAACGTTATAACGTATAACGTTAAACGGTACCCAAATTGCACCGAGTACCCAAGTTACACCTATTTAGCAAAACTAGCAGCGAAAATCTTACAAGATTTAATAAAGACTAAACAATTTGTATTTTTATGATTTGATACTAAGCACATCTTTCAACATAGGTAAAACTATTTAGATATGCGCAAAACGTTCACAGTATTTATCAACAGATGAAGTATTTACTGAAAAAGCAAAATGTACTGAAACGTCGCCATATGCGACGTCATCAAAACGTCATCTTTTTAAAATGAGCAAATACAATATGTTACAAGTATCCATTTAAAAAATAATGAACAGTAAGCATGGACTAATATCCAATTGTTCAAAATATTTGAAGAAATTAAACAAAAGCTCTGTTATTAGACTTTTGACGATGAGAATTTAAGCATGGTTGCAATTTGGGTACTCCTCATTTCAGAATCATTGATCATGGTTTGGAGGTCAGATTAGACCAATTTTTCTATGATTCCATATGGAATAAAAATCAAATTGGTGTACCTTCCCATGAAAAAACGAAAATGGGATCCATTGGGATGCCAATGAAATCCCGGTGAAATTGTCGGGATAAGCCGGGATAAGCATCTGGAGTCGGGATCCCATTCGGGATAAATATCTGAAACTGGGATCCCATTCGGGATAACTGTCTGAAGCCGGGATTCCAGTCTAGATGAAACGGGATAAATATTGGACACTGGGATCCCAATCGGAACTGTCTAAAGCTGAGATTTTCCAATCGGGATAACTGTCTGAAGCTGGGAGCCCACTCTAGTTGAAACGGGAAAACGTATGAACCACAATTCATGTTGTTTAAAACATGTAAGTGTTTGGTTTGTGTACATATATGTCTCTGATAACATATATAAAGTACAGGTTATTGGTGTTAATTAACAATGTGTATGACACCAAAGCTGTCAGGTGAAGCCAATCACTTAATGGGTCACTTAATTTTCAGTTTGACAGATATTTATAAGTCTGAAAAAATGCCGAGATTTTCGCGATAGAAATGACATGGCGTCCGAGAAAGGTCAACGGGTGTTTTGCCAGACAAGCTTTGGCGTTTCTGATGTTCACCAAGTTCACATAAGTGCGTTTCTATTAGTTGTCGTCCGGCATCAGTGATAAGATAATGATCGACATCGTAAAACGTTGGTTTCTCAACTTATGTAAAATGTAAAAAAAAATCATGACCGCGTGCTTTTTTTTCAATTGTACTCAACAGTTCGACCCTAGAAAATACTGTCCTAAATAATGCGGCAACTAACTTATGCTGATTAATTAAGTATTCTTTTCTTATATTTAGTAAAAACTGGCCAGTAATTAATATTTTTATGCGATACCCTTAATTTATTTATAATACCGTTACGGAGACAGATTCACTTCTGGCCGATATAATATGGGGCGAGATTGTCACTTCGACGTTAGTGTACTGGTAAAAATGTCATCAAAATCTGATTACGCTGATTTATGGTGGACCAAGATGCAGATGTTTTCAGATAAGTGCATTTATAATTTTATTTAACATGTGTATATGTGTATATAATGATTATAAAAAATAATTTATTGAGGAACTATGATTTTTATGGTTTTTATTTGAGCAAATCAAGTCAATCAGCATCAGAGTCTGAAAGCATAAACTGATACTGTGTGTGGTAGGTATGTAGAAATTTAATTCAGTTGTGTGTATGTTTATTTGGTGAAAATAATAAGTCGCTAGTTATTTATCTTCAGGGGATAAAAAAGGGGGAGGGTAATTAATTTGCAAAAAAATTAAAATAGCCTTCCAAGACGTCATAATTATTTAGACTAGCTTCCAATTCTACTGTATAAACATGCAATAATATTTCTATTGAATTTGTTGCTTCAAAACGTATTGAACAAATGATTCTTTGTGGATTTTTTTTTATACTTTTAGGGGATTTAATGATATTTTTAAATGGAGCTGCCAACAGATTGTATGCAGATATTCCAGTTACCTTAATTTACTCAGCAAAACAAGTTGGAAGTACAGAGACAGCAAATCAATTTACAGAAAGGAGAACTTGACATGTATCCTTTTGCATGAATAACCCTGGAATCCCAGTGGCAGTGCAATTAGAATTGGTGCATGTATATCCTGCTGGGATTTATCTTTGGGATCCCGCTTCTTTTACGGGAATCCCGAAATTTTATCCCAGTACATTTACATCGGGATCCAGCTTCTTTTTCGGGAATCCCAAAATTTTATCCCAGTGGGATCCCAATTGAAATCCAACAGTACCCCAGTGGGATCGCAGTATATTTCTACAGGGATTTACATCGGGATTCCCGCTTTTTTGCGGGATTCCAGAAACTTTATCCCGGTGGAATTAGGTGGGATCCCAATTGAATCCCATCAAAATTCCAGCCGGGATTCAAGTGGAATTCCAGATTTATTTTCTGTTGGGTTTATGATAAAGAAGGATACGGCTACAAAATAAACACAGAATGGACATTTTTGTCTTTATCATAAAAAACGTAGATGAAAAAACTGTCCAAATAGGTGCAATTTGGGTACCGTCACGTTATGTACAGTTTTTAATTTGTTAGCCGGCACGACGTAAAACCGCGAATCAAAGAATTCAACTTTATTAATATCTAATATAGGACAGTGCTGTTGATTAAAAAATACTCCATTCCAGGCCCTTTTGTTTTCCAAATAATTAATATTACCAATAACTGATAAGTTCCAGGTTAGTTTAAACAATATTTATTCAGATAATTCATCATAATACGATATTATACAAAGGAAATAATATTCAGGATTCAGAAACAAGCAATTTGCTTTTACAAATCTGTCTCTTTTACAAAAATAATACACTTATTGAACAATACATAAATATAAATACTGGCATGCTCTGTAATAAATATATGAATATGAAAATGGTGAAAGAAGAAAAAAAAAAAAGAAGAAAAAATTTAATGAAAAACAAATTTAAAAAAATAAAAAATAAACATGAATTATTGTAATGTATACAGTGTGAAATGCTTTGGTTCCTATTGAGTGATGAAGCATTAACATCAAGGGTTAAAACGTTTACTTTTAATAATATATTTCTGCACCAAACTAAATAAAAGACTATTTTGCTCATCTGAGAGTAGCGTTGATCCAAAAAGCAAAGTTTTTGTGTTAACTTGGACAGGAAGAACTGAAACAGAATCTAATAGTTCTTGTCTTAAATTAGTATATATAGGATAAGATAACAGGAAGTGAGAATTTGTTTCTACATCACCACAACGACAATTTGGAGAGTCTACTAAGTTACGAAGGAAAAGGTGAGAATTCAATGAGCTTGAGTCCATTCTTAAGCGAGCATGAAGAATTTGACCAAAACGATGTCCTATATAATAAAACGCTGGGATCTTACTATTTTGGGTACTAATTCGTTTTTTTAATAATGATAGAGATTCACATTTTCTTATGTTTAAGTTAAGAGTGTTCCATAGTTTTGTTGTTGCCGGGATGAAATATTCAGAATATAAACGGGTCCGTGTGTTGACTTGTGAAATATTATTTCTCTGTCTTGTATTATGATCATGCCTACTGCCTACTGAATCAGGCAGTAAGTCTCTTAAATACTCTGGAGTTTTATAATTCAAAATAATGATGTGTAATAAAAATTGTGATAATGAGTTAGTCTGTGATTGCGTCGTCTTTCAGATAATTTATCCCATCGAGTTTCAACATATAAATTGTTTATACTGGTAAGTTTAGTACTCCCGTGACGATACGCGCTGCGTCAAGCTGAATACTTTCAAGTTTAGCAATCAAATTCTGATTTTGAGAGTCCCAAACGACATCGGCATATTCAAGAATTGGGCGAACAAATGATATGTAAATTTTTTCAAGTGAAAATCTATCAAGAACATTTTTCATTTTTCTCATTATATTTATTCTTTTGTAAGATTTAGAAACTATATATTCAATATGGTCGTTCCAGGATCCGTTGTTAGAAAAAAAGACACCTAGATGTTTGTGTTTACTTACTGTTTGTAACTCATGGGTGTTCATATTTAATGGAGGATGAAAGGGTCTATTTTTCTTTTGAAATTATCATACCTTTCAGTTTTCTGGGCATTAAAATTCACAAGCCATTTTTACAGATTCAGCGGTTAATTAATTAATTAACATTTCGAATGATTTTGGGAAGGCTACAGATAACGGTTCAAGTTCTAAATGATTACCTGTAAATGCAGGCGTCCCACATAAATGCAGTTCCAGGTTGACGGGTTCAAACAGAAAGATTTTGAAATCAGAGAAAACTGCATATTATAATCGGCATGACTTTATCAGATGACAATACCAATACTAAAATAAGGCTTACTCCTAGTTATATACTTTAATTCAGTCACGGACCCGCGATATCATGGGTGTGTTCTAGAATATACTATTTACTGATTAGAAGTTAGAAAAGATGTTTCTCACCTCTTTAAATAATTGATATTACATGATCACCCTGTCATGGATTTTGTTTGGACATGTGAATTCAAAGAAATGAAGGGACTAGACATCGGCAAAACTGATTGTAATATAAACTTTAAAGCTAAATAGAATTATATCTAATAGTTACAATTCAATTTTAAAATGTTACCATATTAATATTCAACGCAAAATCTTTTAAAACAGTTATTAGAGATGGATCAACATATACATATATACTTATTTAGCTTGTGCATAGAGTGCTTGAAATTTTTTTCTTCTTTTGGTCCTTGAGGAAAACATGCTGGTTTTCATTATCATTTCTATTGCAAAATACTGAAATTGTGCCAGTCCTCTGCAAATTTTGGTGGCCAAAACCTTAGGATCACCACTTTTTTGAGAACTCTGGAATGTACCTGCATATATGGTTTCAATTTATAGGTGTCAAAGCTGCAGAGAAAGCTTATTTTCAAATTCATAATGCCCATTAGGCTTGGCAAATTCAAATAAAACAAATAAACTTATTAAAGCAAACCCCCAACCAACTTCTGAACTGAAAAATTAGTTACATTAAAACATGTTTGAAAGTTTTTTTCCATAGATACACATCATTAGCAAATTATTAAGATAGTCATAAGTACAACTTTCTTTTGCATTATTCTTAATAAGATTTAATCATTCAGCATTAAATCAATTTAATAAATTGAGAGTATCGTCTGCTAAACTAGAGTTAACTTTTCTTTAATTTTGACGGACTTAAGCGTCTTTTGTTAACCTACATTTTTCATAAGCGGTTTTCCCGCTTTTATTTGGTATAAAATTGCATGCTTTTCGTGATTTGTTCATTGCGTGATTTGAACTCCGAAGGAACACAAAAAAGGACAGATAGATTCGGACATAAGATAAGTACATAATGTTTTATTGATAGTTAGATTAGTTACTGCAATTGTATTTTCCGGATTATTTTTATTTCTGTAATTTGTAAAAGAAATTATTTGATTTTAAATGAAAGTTATTTCTTGCAAATAGTTCCATTCATTAATTCAATTTTTCTCTTACTTGAATAGCATATTACACGGAACAAACTATATTCTAACAATAATAGTTATGTTATATTGTGCACACTTATATTTCATTGACTAGCATCAAAATTAAATGCTTTACTACAGGTGATATATTTTGTTTTACATGTATTAGCGATACACTTTGAACAGGTAATTACAGTGTATGTTGCGTATGCCGTGTTATCATTAACATGACCAGTTATAGCATTACATGTAGTGGCAGGTGAGGATGAAACAAACATATTTTTTTTCTCAAGGTCAAAAACAAATTATTTTTTTCTCCAAAAACTAGAAACAAACTTTAGTTTCCAAAAAATCCATTGCCCCCCCCCCCCACCACCCCCACCCTGCGAAAATCAAATAGTTGCTGCCTAACTACATGTGATGTAATTCAAACAGTCAATGGCGAACGCTAACCTACATAAACAAAAAATAAGATACCGCCATTGACAGTAAGATCTCATCCGACTCACTAAACGAGCCCCTGTGTACAAGGGCAAACATCTACCTTATCAGTGGCGTATTTAAGGGAGGGTTCTTGGGGTTTTTTTTTTTGGACAATAATTGCATTTGAATAGGGACATATAGTTGGATCCTCCCTTTATCCTGCATTCCTGGGTTGGGAACCGCCCTTTTTGAAATGGCTGGATCCGCCCTTGCTTAGAATGAGGAATATGGATTTAAACTAATTTAAGAAAATATTTGCAATAGAAAAAATAAAAATAAATTTTACTCAAATTTTGTAATTTCTTATAGAATTCATGTAAGACATTTATTGGTCCTGAACTAAGGACATTCTCAGGATATTCACAGGATATACCAGGATTATCCCAGGGCCAACTCAATGCAAGCAAATCTGTAAATCATGACATCAGGATAATTTCCTGAGACCAGGACCTGAGAATCCTGAGCACAGGATTATCACAGGATTTTCTACTAGGAAATTTATGGTCTGGATGGTCCCTGGATATCCCAAGAATATCCTTGTTGCAATACCGTCCCATGTTTAACCCTATCTCAGGATTGCCCTGTGATTTTTCTCAAGATTATCCTGAGATATCCTTGGGAAATCTTGTGATATCCTGCATCATTTTCGCAAGGGTGGTACTTTGAATTTTCTGCAATATGTTGGCCAGCACCTTAACAGTGATTTTATAGTTGTAAAGTATGTCAGCACTTTTGGAGCTGTCTCTGTCAAACACATACTTTCTGTCTGGTGATACATCAAAGTAGTTTTAGCACATCACATGAATTCTTGCTGTTTATATTGTAACCCATACTTTTCAACTTTTGCATTTCTGACATAAATGATTTTCACAATAACAATATTGCATTGTCTTACAAGATTATTGGAAGTTAATCTTCAAATTCAAGCCCCCCCCCCTTTTTTCATCCCAATCACAAAGGACTACCGACAGAGTGCTGGAATACAAAGCTGTCAAATATTTCAGAAATGCCTACCAGAAAGATCCGTCTGCACGTATGCAATAATTTGCTCATATGAGCAAATTGCACGTATGCATTTAATTTTGAATGCTTCCAAATGAAAACTAACGTGAGCATTTGCACGTAAGGTTTCTAACATGCAAATTAGGTTAGTTGCATACGTGCAAATATAATTTTTCTAATAAAATGCTCACCTAATTTGCATGTTAAAAACCTTACGTGCAATCAAATCATGTTAGAAACTAACATGAGCAGCATATATGCATCATATATATGCAAAATGTTAGCACCATTTGGTAGGGGCACTTAGTATTAAACTTATCTAAAATATGCTAGCCTTCAAATTGATTCAATCCCATTGGAAGCAATTTGTTTACCTCTTGGTATTGCATGGTCAAATTAGAAGTCACCCACTTGCCATTTGCAAGTGCTATTTGATGTGGGCTAATAAATATATGATCTGATTAGCCTACATGGCAATACACTAAAACAAGCTTTAATACAATACAATTTGTTTAATCCTATGGGAAGATCATCAGAAGCTGAGGTTGGGCCAGGATCATCAGATCAAAAGCTGTTTTTACAACTTCATTTCATTCAGGCATGTGTGTGTTAAACTCGTCTGTCTGTTCTGTCTTATTTACAACTGTACATTTATTACAAGCATATAATGATTTCTTACAATATATGTTCTGGTCTATTCATGCATGTACATGATGCTTGAAGTTATAGTCGTCTAATATGATATAAGCATATTAAAATATTTTAAACAATTTGTTTTACTGCTTGAGGATAACATACCGGTACCTTAGATCTTTTTTGTACAGAATTTTCCCAATTATTTTGCCATTAAGGTAGCACAATACAAAGATTTGTTCACCCCCAATCAGACAACTTTAAACTGATGTAATTCATTTCATCCTTCTTTATATTTTATAAATGAGATACCAAAAGAAAGAAAAAAGATTAATCTTTCAAATTGTGATACTTTCATTATGACATAATTATTACATGATTACTTGTTATGTAATTAGTTGCCATATTGAGATGTCCATACTTGAATGAATTTAGCTTCTTTGTTATTCGTAGCATCCCAAAATACTTTATAGATTCTTGCATAACACAGTTTGACATCTAAAACTGTGTTTCTTTCTTTTGGTACCTCATTTATAAAATTTAAAGAAAGATGAGTGGAATAACATCAGTTTAAAGATGTCTGATTGGGGATGAAAAATCTTTGTATTGTACTACCTTAAATAAATATCTATAACACTAAAATAATGAGGTCCAATTTATCAGCCGTCATGGGGTAAAAACGACAATTCAAAGAATTCAACTTTATATATAGCTAATATAGGACAATGGTATTGATTAAAACGTACACCACTCCAGACCCTTTTGATTTCCACATAATAATTAACAAGTTTCGAATCCGATATTGATACCGATAGTATAATCACCTGATAAATTTGTACCTATTACTTTATCTGTACGTTCCGCATCTTACAGGAGCACTACCAAACGGTGTATTAAGGATTTTGCTATATACACGGGTTATAATCACAGGGTTGACACTAATAAATTCAATCATTGTCATATTGTTCCCTATTGTAGTATTTTGATAAGTACGACTTTACCGGTGACAATATGAATACTTAAAATCTAGACTTAAAATAAGGCGTATAACGTTAAAAGGTACCCAAATTGCACCGAGTACCCAAGTTACACCTATTTAGCAAAACTAGCAGCGAAAATCTTACAAGATTTAATAAAGACTAAACAATTTGTATTTTTATGATTTGATACTAAGCACATCTTTCAACATAGGTAAAACTATTTAGATATGCGCAAAACGTTCACAGTATTTATCAACAGATGAAGTATTTACTGAAAAAGCAAAATGTACTGAAACGTCGCCATATGCGACGTCATCAAAACGTCACCTTTTTAAAATGAGCAAATACAATATGTTACAAGTATCCATTTAAAAAATAATGAAGAGTAAGCATGGACTAATATCCAATTGTTCAAAATATTTGAAGAAATTAAACAAAAGCTCTGTTATTAGACTTTTGACGATGAGAATTTAAGCATGGTTGCAATTTGGGTACTCCTCATTTCAGAATCATTGATCATGGTTTGGAGGTCAGATTAGACCAATTTTTCTATGATTCCATATGGAATAAAAATCAAATTGGTGTACCTTCCCATGAAAAAACGAAAACGGGATCCATTGGGATGCCAATGAAATCCCGGTGAAATTGTCGGGATAAGCCGGGATAAGCATCTGGAGTCGGGATCCCATTCGGGATAAATATCTGAAACTGGGATCCCATTCGGGATAACTGTCTGAAGCCGGGATTCCAGTCTAGATGAAACGGGATAAATATCGGACACTGATATCCCAATCGGAACTGTCTAAAGCTGAGATTTTCCAATCGGGATAACTGTCTGAAGCTGGGAGCCCACTCTAGTTGAAACGGGAAAACGTATGAACCATAATTCATGTTGTTGAAAACATGTAAGTGTTTGGTTTGTGTACATATATGTCTCTGATAACATATATAAAGTACAGGTTATTGGTGTTAATTAACAATGTGTATGACACCAAAGCTGTCAGGTGAAGCCAATCACTTAATGGGTCACTTAATTTTCAGTTTGACAGATATTTATAAGTCTGAAAAAATGCCGAGATTTTCGCGATAGAAATGACATGGCGTCCGAGAAATGTCAACGGGTGTTTTGCCAGACAAGCTTTGGCGTTTCTGATGTTCCCCAAGTTCACATAAGTGCGTTTCTATTAGTTGTCGACCGGCATCAATGATAAGATAATGATCGACATCGTAAAACGTTGGTTTCTCAACTTATGTAAAATGTAAAAAAAAATCATGACCGCGTGCTTTTTTTTCAATTGTACTCAACAGTTCGACCTTAGAAAATACTGTCCTAAATAATGCGGCAACTAACTTATGCTGATTTATTAAGTATTCTTTTCTTATATTTAGTAAAAACTGGCCAGTAATTAATATTTTTATGCGATACCCTTAATTTATTTATAATACCGTTACGGAGACAGATTCACTTCTGGCCGATATAATATGGGGCGAGATTGTCACTTCGACGTTAGTGTACTGGTAAAAATGTCATCAAAATCTGATTACGCTGATTTATGGAGGACCAAGATGCAGATGTTTTCAGATAAGTGCATTAATAATTTAATTTAACATGTGTATATGTGTATATAATGATTATAAAAATAATTTATTGAGGAACTATGATTTTTATGGTTTTTATTTGAGCAAATCAAGTCAATCAGCATCAGAGTCTGAAAGCATAAACTGATACTGTGTGTGGTAGGTATGTAAATATTTAATTAAGTTGTGTGTATGTTTATTTGGTGAAAATAATAAGTCGCTAGTTATTTATCTTCAGGGGATAAAAAAGGGGGAGGGTAATTAATTTGCAAAAAAAATAAAATAGCCTTCCAAGACGTCATAATTATTTGGACTAGCTTCCAATTCTACTGTATAAACATGCAATAATATTTCTATTGAATTTGTTGCTTCAGAACGTATTGAACAAATGATTATTTGTGGATTTTTTTTAATACTTTTAGGGGATTTAATGATATTTTTAAATGGAGCTGCCAACAGATTGCATGCAGATATTCCAGTTACCTTAATTTACTCAGCAAAACTAGTTGGAAGTACAGAGACAGCAAATCAATTTACAGAAAGGAGAACTTGACATGTATCCTTTTGCATGAATAACCCAGGAATCCCAGTGGCAGTGCAATTAGAATTGGTGCATGTATATCCTGCTGGGATTTATCTTTGGGATCCCGCTTCTTTTACGGGAATCCCGAAATTTTATCCCAGTACATTTACATCGGGATCCAGCTTCTTTTTCGGGAATCCCGAAATTTTATCCCAGTGGGATCCCAATTGAAATCCAACAGTACCCCAGTGGGATCCCAGTATATTTCTACTGGGATTTACATCGGGATTCCCGCTTTTTTTTTGCGGGATTCCAGAAACTTTATCCCGGTGGAATTAGGTGGGATCCCAATTGGAATCCCATCAAAATTCCAGCCGGGATTCAAGTGAAATTCCAGATTTATTTTCTGTTGGGTTTATGATAAAGAAGGATACGGCTACAAAATAAACACAGAATGGACATTTTTGTCTTTATCATAAAAAACGTAGATGAAAAAACTGTCCAAATAGGTGCAATTTGGGTACCGTCACGTTATGTACAGTTTTTAATTTGTTAGCCGGCACGACGTAAAACCGCGAATCAAAGAATTCAACTTTATTAATATCTAATATAGGACAGTGCTGTTGATTAAAAAATACTCCATTCCAGGCCCTTTTGTTTTCCAAATAATTAATATTACCAATAACTGATAAGTTCCAGGTTAGTTTAAACAATATTTATTCAGATAATTCATCATAATACGATATTATACAAAGGAAATAATATTCAGGATTCAGAAACAAGCAATTTGCTTTTACAAATCTGTCTCCTTTACAAAAATAATACACTTATTGAACAATACATAAATATAAATACTGGCATGCTCTGTAATAAATATATGAATATGAAAATGGTGAAAGAAGAAAAAAAAAAAGAAGAAAAAATTTAATGAAAAAAAAATTTAAAAAAATAAAAAATAAACATGAATTATTGTAATGTATACAGTGTGAAATGCTTTGGTTCCTATTGAGTGATGAAGCATTAACATCAAGGGTTAAAACGTTTACTTTTAATAATATATTTCTGCACCAAACTAAATAAAAGACTATTTTGCTCATCTGAGAGTAGCGTTGATCCAAAAAGCAAAGTTTTTGTGTTAACTTGGACAGGAAGAACTGAAACAGAATCTAATAGTTCTTGTCTTAAATTAGTATATATAGGATAAGATAACAGGAAGTGAGAATTTGTTTCTACATCACCACAACGACAATTTGGAGAGTCTACTAAGTTACGAAGGAAAAGGTGAGAATTCAATGAGCTTGAGTCCATTCTTAAGCGAGCATGAAGAATTTGACCAAAACGATGTCCTATATAATAAAACGCTGGGATCTTACTATTTTGGGTACTAATTCGTTTTTTTAATAATGATAGAGATTCACATTTTCTTATGTTTAAGTTAAGAGTGTTCCATAGTTTTGTTGTTGCCGGGATGAAATATTCAGAATATAAACGGGTCCGTGTGTTGACTTGTGAAATATTATTTCTCTGTCTTGTATTATGATCATGCCTACTGCCTACTGAATCAGGCAGTAAGTCTCTTAAATACTCTGGAGTTTTATAATTCAAAATAATGATGTGTAATAAAAATTGTGATAATGAGTTAGTCTGTGATTGCGTCGTCTTTCAGATAATTTATCCCATCGAGTTTCAACATATAAATTGTTTATACTGGTAAGTTTAGTACTCCCGTGACGATACGCGCTGCGTCAAGCTGAATACTTTCAAGTTTAGCAATCAAATTCTGATTTTGAGAGTCCCAAACGACATCGGCATATTCAAGAATTGGGCGAACAAATGATATGTAAATTTTTTCAAGTGAAAATCTATCAAGAACATTTTTCATTTTTCTCATTATATTTATTCTTTTGTAAGATTTAGAAACTATATATTCAATATGGTCGTTCCAGGATCCGTTGTTAGAAAAAAAGACACCTAGATGTTTGTGTTTACTTACTGTTTGTAACTCTTGGGTGTTCATATTTAATGGAGGATGAAAGGGTCTATTTTTTGTTTGAAATTATCATACTTTAAGTTTTCTGGGCATTAGAATTTACAAGCCATTTTTACAGATTCAGCGGTTAATTAATTAATTAACATTTCGAATGATTTTGGGAAGGCTACAGATAACGGTTCAAGTTCTAAATGATTACCTGTAAATGCAGGCGTCCCACATAAATGCAGTTCCAGGTTGACGGGTTCAAACAGAAAGATTTTGAAATCAGAGAAAACTGCATATTATAATCAGCATGACTTTATCAGATGACAATACCAATACTAAAATAAGGCTTACTCCTAGTTATATACTTTAATTCAGTCACGGACCCGTGATATCATGGGTGTGTTCTAGAATATACTATTTACTGATTAGAAGTTAGAAAAGATGTTTCTCACCTCTTTAAATAATTGATATTACATGATCACCCTGTCATGGATTTTGTTTGGACATGTGAATTCAAAGAAATGAAGGGACTAGACATCGGCAAAACTGATTGTAATATAAACTTTAAAGCTAAATAGAATTATATCTAATAGTTGCAATTCAATTTTAAAATGTGACCATATTAATATTCAACGCAAAATCTTTTAAAACAGTTATTAGAGATGGATCAACATATACATATATACTTGGGTAGCTTGTGCATAGAGTGCTTGAAATTTTGTTCTTCTTTTGGTCCCTGAGGAAAACATGCTGGTTTTCATTATCATTTCTATTGCAAAATACTGAAATTGTGCCAGTCCTCTGCAAATTTTGGTGGCCAAAACCTTAGGATCACCACTTTTTTGAGAACTCTGGAATGTACCTGCATATATGGTTTCAATTTATAGGTGTCAAAGCTGCAGAGAAAGCTTATTTACAAATTCATAATGCCCATTAGGCTTGGCAAATTCAAATAAAACAAATAAACTTATTAAAGCAAACCCCCAACCAACTTCTGAACTGAAAAATTAGTTACATTAAAACATGTTTGAAAGTTTTTTTCCATAGATACACATCATTAGCAAATTATTAAGATAGTCATAAGTACAACTGTCTTTTGCATTATTCTTAATAAGATTTAATCATTCAGCATTAAATCAATTTAACAAATTGAGAGTATCGTCTGCTAAACTAGAGTTAACTTTTCTTTAATTTTGACGGACTTAAGCGTCTTTTGTTAACCTACATTTTTCATAAGCGGTTTTCCCGCTTTTATTTGGTATAAAATTGCATGCTTTTCGTGATTTGTTCATTGCGTGATTTGAACTCCGAAGGAACACAAAAAAGGACAGATAGATTCGGACATAAGATAAGTACATAATGTTTTATTGATAGTTAGATTAGTTACTGCAATTGTATTTTCCGGATTATTTTTATTTCTGTAATTTGTAAAAGAAATTATTTGATTTTAAATGAAAGTTATTTCTTGCAAATAGTTCCATTCATTAATTCAATTTTTCTCTCACTTGAATAGCATATTACACGGAACAAACTATATTCTAACAATAATAGTTATGTTATATTGTGCACACTTATATTTCATTGACTAGCATCAAAATTAAATGCTTTACTACAGGTGATATATTTTGTTTTAAATGTATTAGCGATACACTTTGAACAGGTAATTACAATGTATGTTGTGTATGCCGTGTTATCATTAACATGACCGGAAACGTTTAATTTTATTAAACGTTACATGATTTATACATGTGTGTTTAATTTGCGGAAACATAGTTTAATTAAGTTAAGATTGGTAATAGAAGCTATCAAACGTTTTTAAAACGATCCCAGCGGGCACATGACGTTGTTTCAACGTTTAAAAATTGTTGAATTTTGGTTGAGTTTGTCATCAACGTTGATTCAACGTTGATTCAACGTAATTATTTTCAACGTCGTATATTCGACCACAATTCAATGTTGATTCAACGTCTTAATTTCAACAGAAAATTGATGTTGATTCAACGTCTTATTTTCAACGTTGAAATTTCAACAGAAAGTTGATGTTGATTCAACGTCTTATTTTTCAACGTTGAAAGTTTAACAGAAAGTTGATGTTGATTCAACGTCACATTTTCAACGTTGAACCAATTGATATATATGAAATGTATGATATCATGCATTAATCAACTATTTAAATCTGTTTTTCTAATGAATTAAGTTTGGAAATTGAAGCAGGCCGTCTGATTAAGTGGGAGGGGGATTTGATGGGGTGAAATCCCCTCTTTTCTTTTTTACGATAAATGTATTTGACAATGGCGGATTCAGAAATTTTCCGGGGGCCGAACTGACTGCCTAAGAGGGGGCCCGCTCCGGTCAAGCTTCAGAGATTCCCTTTATTATCAACCAAATTTTCCCCAGAATAAGGTCAAACCACCAGAACCGTACCCTCCCCCTCCCCCTCTCGATCCCCTTTTTGATCTGCCATAGAACCTTGCATGTTTTCTGATAATCACTTTCTACAAAATAAAATATATTTCTTCCATACAAAGGGTTATAACAATATCCAAACCATTGTAACAATTTAAAATAAAATTAATTTACGGAGATATTTATACATATTTATTGAAATATAATTTTAAACATTTTCCGCTCTTAAAACTTTGCTACTCGGAATATCACGGACATGCTTCCGAAAGTTCGCGCATGTCGATTTGCGCTTTATTCAAAGAAACAACATTGTTTACTGCCCGAGAAAAACAGAAGAAAAAACTATTCTACTACGTACGTTTGCAGCGATGGGAGAAGGTAGCATGAGACAAGAACACAGAAGTGAACAATCTGTACGTTATTTTATTGTTTCAAATTATTAAGTACATAGACAATTGTGTTTCTATCAACAGATCGTACATGAAATTTTAAATCCATGCAGTGGCAGTGCCCACACACATCGTGTGAACACGTGGTTTAAACATAAACAAGTATTTACTAATTGATTCTGAGCACATAGAGTACCTATAGGCTATTTATTAATTGACAGGTGCAGATAAAACAGTTGAAGGCCTGTCATTCACTTCCAGTGTCGTATCCATTTTTTTTTATTTAAAAAAAGGGGGGCTAGATATATAATTAATGAAAGCTGAAAGGCTAAATCCATTTACATTCCTGCCAAATTGGGCAATTATCTGTCAGTATTTGCAAGTTGGAATTTCCACTACTTGCGGGTCGGGATTTCCCCTACAGAGGCAGTTGTGGTCCTTGGACTCAGAAAATTCACTCTAATTATCCGTTTTCTACACTTTCTTTTCGTCATGCTTGTAGATACTGATTTGATATTATATTTGGTATATAGTTTTATCATGACAAGTTTCAGACGAAGTTTGATTTTTGATGGTCTGATGATATTTTGCAGAGCATTTTCAACAATTGTACTTGTATCATCCTGAGTATACCCATTTTACATTTTCTTTAAAAAACTAAGTTAAAGAAACTATATGATTTTAAAACGGGTAACAAAAACAAATTATGAGGGAAAGACTACTATAGATATAGGAAGATGTGGTATGAGTGCCAATGAGATAACTCTCCATCCAAGTAACAATTTATAAAGTAAACCATTATAGGTCAAGGTACGGCCTTCAACACGGAGCCTTGGCTCACACCGAACAGCAAGCTATAAAGGGCCCCAAAAATTACTAGTGTAAAACCATTCAAACTGGAAAACCAACGGTCTAATCTATATAAAAATGAGAAACACCTATGCACTACATAAACAGACGACAACAACTGTACATCAGATTACAAGCCAAGAAAAGAGTTAACACTTAGTACAAATGCAAGAAAAGAACATGTAGAAATTGAAATTAACGAGCAAATTTAAACAGCAAAAACATCCAAGATGTCTGTTAAAAATTATTGGATAAACTTTATGCATTTTCATATTATAGACTGTAAAATTAAAAACATCTTAAATCTGAATGTCATTTTTTTTATTTAGATGCATATATTTTTTTCAGGGTCCTCCATAATTCTTTGATTCAGCGGGAAAATGGCAAAGTTTCATTTGGTGCCTCAAAGTTGTTCACAATAATTCTTGGTAAGTTACATTATTTTAAATTCTATATTAGCAAGTAACTTGCAAAATTCACTGGAAAACAAATTTGAAACCCTGTTCATCCTAACCAACCTCAAGACTACTTTTTTACTTATCATCAGTAGCTGTATGAACTTTTTACGTAAAAGAAATAATTTTTATACGCCCGTCAAAATTTTTACGGGGCGTATTATTGTATACAAATGTCTGGCGTCCATCTATCCATCTGTCCGGCATAAACATGAAAATAAGATTAAAACTTTTTGAGTTACAGGACTTCGTAACTAAAACAGGGGTGGTTTTTTTTCACATGTCGCGCTGTATCTCAAAAACCATTTATGATTATTGTTTAAAACTTAACACACTTCTTAGTTATATTTTTCTAAAGATTTTTATACTTTTTGGTGATGATTCAAAATTTTATTTCATAGTTATTGAGTTTTTTGTAAAAAAAAAAAGGAGGGGGGAGGGGGGTTTCACATGTCGCACCGTATCTCAAAACTATTTATGAATATTGCTTCAAACTTTACACACTTCTTAGTTATATTAATCCAAAGATCTGTATAATTTTTGGTGATGATTAAAAAATTTATTTTAGAGATATTGAGTTTTTTGTAAAAAAGGAAGGGTTTTCACATGTCGTGCCATATCTCAGAAACTATTTTATGATTATTGCATAAAACTTCACACACAAGGGTTAGACGACGGGCGTATCATGCGCTCGTGACGCAGCTGTTTATTTACTTCTGTGATTTAATTGTTACTGTTTTTTTACAAACATAATGTGTCTCAGAGTCATTTCCTGGGTTGGTTGACGCAACCGAAACCATGATGAAGAGTGAAATGTAAAGGTTCCTTAAATATGCCCCTGAAAGACGTGAAGGTGGAGGGGGGAACGAAAAAAACAAGAGGCAGGATGAGGACATTTCAAATTCCATTCCAGATACTGAAAATAAATAAATGCTCTTTTCATCTAGTTTTTAATGACTCATATTGACTAAATAATTGTATGGCAGGTTAGTTCAAACCAAAGATTATAAAATTAGTATTTGCCGCTTTTCCACCAAACATATACATGTAGCATTTAAGAGCGGTTAGCCTCGAGTTATATGTGTCTGGGTATGGTGACATCTGTGAACTGTAAGTGAGCTAGTACATTTATAACCCTGCTCAGCATGTCTGCTCTCATGTTTGTCCTGCATATGCATTTGACTTGTCACTGGATGTTAAACAACCAACTATCCATCCATTCTAATCAAATATTTTAATAAATGTCTTTCAATCTTCTTTTTCTCTAAAAAAAAAGTGCGTGGAGCATCCAACAAAAATGTGTTGTATTAACATATGAAGAGCTGACCAACTTACACCAGAGGCGTTACAATGAACTGGTTGTTAGTCTACCAAATTGCTTTGAGCTTTTTAGATAATTCATATCTAACTGTTGAGAGTGGAGAAATATCATATTACTTGAGTTAGAGTGTCCTAATCTGTTTCTCAAATGATTTTTATGCCCCATTTACGATAGAAGAGTGGCATTATGTTTTCTGATCTGTGCGTCTGTCCGTTCATTCTTTTGTCCGTCCGTCTGTTCTTCAGGTTAGAGTCTTTGGACAAGGTAGTTCTTGATGAAGTTGAAGTCCAATCAACTTGAAACTTAGTACACATATGTTCCCTATGATATGATCTTTATAATTTTAATGCAAAATTAGAGTTTAAACCCCGATTTCATGGTCCACTGAACATAGAAAATTATAGTGCGAGTGGGGAATCCATGTACTATGGACTTATTTGTGTTATCATTCCTTTTGAGGTCATCAGGCATGGTCACCTTTTTTCATGTCGTCACACTATGAAAATTTAGAAGAAACCACAAAATTTTGAGGTATTGATAAATTTCATCCAATCATTTGCAGAGAACAGATATTTCACTAAATATTTTTCTCACACTGATCAAGAAATGTGAAAATAGCACAAACATTATAAAGAAACTAATTATCAACATTCTCAACGTTGTATCAACTATGAATTTTCAACGTTGAATCAACGTTGATATCTAAACGTTGATGCAACGTTGTATTTTCAACGTTGAAATGACCTTTCATTTTCAACCTACAATTCAACGTTGATTCAACGTTTCAGCATGACGTTGTTTCAACGTTGAAGCAACGTTGATGTGCCCGCTGGGATGTTTATTTTGTTAAGAAAGCACACATCGTAGCTGTTTTGAGTTATGTTTTTATAATCAACTTCATTTTTTTTTATGCATAAAAATGTATCGAAAGTTTAGTTAAGACTACGCAGTGTAAACATTTTGGTATTTCAATTTATTTCAATTTGAGTAATTTATCTTATGTTAAATTTATAAATGTTTAAATATGATCTGGACTTTAAAGACTTGATGTATGTATCTAATCTGTATTTATGATTATAATAGTTATAACAATGCCAAGAGGTAGAGGTAGACGTCGCCGACAGGACCAGGTAAGAGGTCCGGAGCTTCGGGTTAGGAGGGGTCCCAGGGAAGTACAACAGCCACAACCAGTTGTGAGAAATGTGGGAAGGCGTCCACCAGCTGATGTAGAGCAAGAAGCATATATAGAAAGAAGACTGCGGTTTGATGAACCCGAATTAGTTGCAATGCGACCTGTTGACATTCGAGTGAATGAACCGCAATTAGCTGCATTAGGTGAGGTAAATGAAGTTTATGATGAACCTCTAATGTTACCTGGCTTTAATGAAGTTGACATATTTATAAGCCAAAAACTTAAGGACAAAATTTGGAATTTTGAATACATTGATTTGTCTCTTATGCACCGTAAGAATTTTAACAGCCAAACAAATAATGAAAACACAATTGGTATCAATGAGGGTATGCTAGTTATTCAAAACAAAGTTAAAAAATCCATACTGTTAGTTCTGTTGAAGATTGGACTGACTCATTTATTGCCTATGCCCAGGTCCTTATCGAAAGGTATCCTGGAAAGGCAAGTGAACTTTTTTCGTATATGTCCATAATAAGGGGTGCAGCAGCTGATCATTCTTTTGAAAAATGCTATTCTTATGACCAACAATTCCGTTTAAGGGTATCAAGGGATCATACAAAGAAATGGTCATCCATAGATGGTTTTTTGTGGTTACGTATTTTAACTGCCAGTACTTCAAAACAACAACACGCTGATGTTAGTAATAAATGCTACGATTTTAATTTCAAAGGTTTTTGCAATAAACGCAATTGCCAATACATACATGCATGTCTCAAATGTGGTTTAGATCACTCTTCCTTAAGATGTCGTCGATTTATGGACAATGAAATTGATACTGATCCATCTAGGTATAATAGGAATGACATTGCACCTTTCCTAAACATCTCTGCTAATAGACAAAACCCAAAAGGAAGTTTTAACAAAAGATAATTTACATATAATGTAAATGAACACTTTTCTAATGCTGATTTACATTTGTATGTTGACAGTGCAGGTGGTTTTTTCTTGGGTTGTGCAGTTTATTTAAATGGGTCATGTTCATTTTCAAAATAGCCATATAATTGGGACAAAGTTTTATTAGTTGACATCACTTATTTAAAAATAATACCTATGCTTTAGTCATCTTTTTATGCATTTAAATGAATTTCATTATGGTAATTTGGCTATTGTTGCAATTTGAAATATAAAAATTAAAAGCTTCAAACAGCTCGTAACTTCGCATTTGCTGCATTTTTACGTGCGAGTGAACTTGCCACTCCATCACATGTTGAACATAGGCGAGATATATATATATTGATCATGTAAAGTCAACTTTTTATTACTATAGTTTTTTCTGAACTGATAAAAAAGGGAGATCCATTACTTTAAAAGTTTGTTGATAAAAATAAACAAATGAGATTTGTCCTCTACATTTACGTAGTTTGATAACTTTTTTGCAAATAAGACCTGGAAATAATGGTCCGCTTTTATACCATATTAATGGGAAATCCTTTATAAGAGTTCAGTTTCAAATTGGTTTGAACATAGGACTCCGGTCAAGTGAATAATTGTTGAGTTGTACACGTTGCTTATATTTGTATTGTTGTATAGTATGGTTGATATACTACATTGAACTGTTGTATAGTATGGTTGATATACTACGTTGAACTGGTGTATAGTATGGTTGATATACTACGTTGAACTGGTGTATAGTATGGTTGATATACTACGTTGAACTGGTGTATAGTATGGTTGATATACTACGTTGAACTGTTGTATAGTATGGTTGATATACTACGTTGAACTGTTGTATAGTATGGTTAATATACTACGTTGAACTGTTGTATAGTATGGTTGATATACTACGTTGAACTGTTGTGTAGTATGGTTGATATACTACGTTGAACTGTTGTATAGTATGGTTGATATACTACGTTGAACTGTGGTATAGTATAGTTCATAAACATGTACTACGTTGAACTGTTGTAAATATAGTTGATCTACTACGTTCAATTGATATGGTTGAATTTAAAAACCTATGTAATTTCAGAATTTGTTTAAGTGTGAATTTTTTGTCATGGATTGATAAATTTTGTTTGGCGATGCTCACAAACGGAGTTTGCTAGCATTTGGCTGAATTTATCACAGTTGGCGTCTGGTAGCCCAGTTGCCATTTGGAGAAAACATATGATGGTTGCCCTTCAATGTTTTTATCTTGGACATTAATGAGAAATTGTCGATGAATGCAAATTCGTTGGCCGGTTGATACATAGTTGAACTGTCCTAATAAATCCATGACAAAAAATTGCCAAAATTCAAACTTACTATTTGTTGTTTTTTATTATGATCATATATTAGTTTGTCTTACAATTTATTCACATTTGTATAACGAAGGTAATCTGGAGTCGTTGGAAATATTTCGAGGGATTTCAACGAATTTGGGTTATCTTTTATCTGGTATATCGTATTCCTAAATTGACTTCTGTTGGTTTCTGTCGAATATTTAATAATGGATATTAATTTCTACAACTTTTAATACTTGTTGATTTCTTTTTAAAATAAGAGTTAATAGCAGTAAACACTCAATACAAAGGAAAAATACTGTATAGCTGGTTATTTTTGTGGGTGTGTTTATTTCAGCTGAATTTGACGGATAAACTTAAATCATGAAACCAAATTCTGCATCAATGTTTTTTTCCAGTTGGTACATGGGTAAGTCAATAACAGTATGTTAGTTTTAAACACATAAATGCCAAAAACATACATGAAATACAAATAATGCAATGTCCTATGAAGTATGAGTTATACTTTTGATTAAGGAATTTGAAACCAGTGAATGTTGGTGTAACATTACAATTAAAAACCCATTGTTCAGAGAACAATTGAAGGTCTTTCCACAAAATCCATGTATTTTAATATGAAAGTAGTAAAATTAGGTGTAAAATATCATTCTGTCTGGTTCTATATACTTTTCTATTAATAAAGTTCCAAAATAGCTCATATTTGAAGAATGACCTTCATCCGGCACATCCAAGATATGCTTGGATGAAGGAACATTCTTATTCATATTTCGCCTTCGATCTCAAGTAATGAATTAGCTTGTTTTAAGTATAGAAACAAACTAAAAACAATTTTTACACAAATGCCACATTTAATAAAGCATAAAAATCACAAGATCATCCAGTAATTACAACTGAAGAAAAGTGTTTTAGTACTGATAATATTCACTTCCCTGTTATAGAACTTATAAAAAGTTTTAGCACATACTTGTCCAGACCGTGTAATTAAGCTGTTGCCATAATGTCTTTAATAGAACATCCTGAAGCTGAAGGCAATTACGAAGAGGCCCATCTAAATGAGTGAGCCTTAAAACATCTGCTAAAATTAGAAATCTTTCTAACTTACCAGATAAAGTAAAAGTTGAAACTATACGAAAATTTCCATAAAAAATAAACAGACTTAGATGAATTCCTCGCATCTTTTGTACACAAAATATAATAAATCATTGTCTTAACAAAACAAAGTTTATCAAAACCCTTGAACACCTCATTAGGTAGACTTACACCATATCTAGTATTTTTCAAAAGCTCATGTATATGAAAAAATAAAGTGCCTTGTCTCTGAATGAAAGACATAGAATGTAAATCTAGAGCTGATAAAGAATGCACTTTGGCAGCTGTAGTCAAGGCAAATGAAGACACAAGCTTAAGTATAAAAGACAGTCTTCAATGTTAAATCCTCTAATGAATATAACTTTTAGAACTTAAAAAGGCTAGCACTAAATTCACCTCCCAAGTAAAAGAGTATCTAACTCTTCAATTGTTGATTCAGGTTTAAGCAACCCTTCACATATTGTATAACAACAAAACAATTTAGTAACATCTATTTCTTTAAGGATCAAGTCTATTTTGACATAGACCAAGTAAAATTTAACACTGAGCATGCTAAATATGAAAAGTTTCTTTTTTACAAAAAATTTCCATTATCAATAACAATCCTTTTTAAAAGGTAATAAGGAATAAGTTCTCCATTGAGCACACCAAATAATGAAATTTCTCAAAAAATGTTGATATTGCTTGATTGTAGATGCATCCGTCTCCAAGATGAAGTGATAACATATTTTGCAAATGATTCTGAAATCTTCTATGAATAAGTGATTTCTAAACAAAACAACAAATATTTTTACCCTACCGCACAATCACCACTTCAGGTGTTGGTTCACTTATATTTTTACAATACACACAGTTAAATTTAATCTCTTCCTTAGGGGATGGCATTCTTCAGTATGCAACATTGTTACTAATGTCTATGCTTTATAGCAGTTCAACTGGCAAATAAATTAAAATTGGTCTTAACAAAGACAAGAGTGCACACGCTGAAATGTCTCGCCTTCTTTACTAATCATTGATATCATGTTGATAGTCCTAAATATAAAGCTTTATTACAACTGTCACATAAACTCAGCATTAACCAAGAAAACTAAACATTAATTAATGAACCATGAAAATGAGGTCAAGGTCAGATGAACCATGCCAGGCAGACATTGTGATTAAATAGTTGACATAACATATGTTTCGGACACATAATGAATGTGGTCTAAGAACTTAAACTTAAAAACTTTAAGTTTTAAATTGGACATTACCTATTATGGTCCAATATCCAAATTCTAAATACATGGTTAGATTCAGCATATCAAAGAACCACAAGAATTCAATTTTTGATGAATTCAAATAAAGTTCAATTTTGGACCCTTTAGACCTCAATGTGGACCAATCTGATAACCGGGCCCAAACATCAAAAATCTAAATACATGGTTTGATTTAGCATATATCAAAGAACCCCATATATACAATTTTTGTTGAAATCAAACAAAGTTTAATTTTGGACCGCAATTTGGACCAACTTGAAAACTGGACCTATAATCAAAAATCTAAATACAGGTTAAGATTCAGCATATCAAAGAACCCAAGGATTCAATTTTTGTTGATATCAAACAAAGTTTCATTTTGGACAACGATTTGGACCAACTTGAAAACTGGGCCCATAATAAAAATTATAAGTACATGTTTAGATTCAGCATATCAAAGAACCCCAAGGATTCAATTTTTGTTGAAATCAAACAAACTAAGTTTAATATTGGACCACGATTTGGACCAACTTGAAAACTGGGCCCATAATAAAAAATTTAAATACATGTGTCGATTCAGCATATCAAAAAAAACCAAAAGGTTTTTGACACATAATGAACCCAAGGATTCAATTTTTGTTGAAATCAAACAAAGTTTAATTTTGAACCCCAATTTGGCCCAACTTGAAAACTGGGCCAATAATCAAAAATCTAAGTACATGTTTAGATTCGGCATATCAAAGAAGCCCAAGAATTCAATTTTTGTTAAAATCAAACTTTAGTTTAATTTTGGACCCGTTGGACCTTAATGTAGACCTTTTTGTAAATGGGACCAAAAATTAAGAATCTACATACACAGTTAGATTCGGCATATCAAAGAACCCCAATTATTCAATTTTTGATGAATTCAAACAAAGTTTATTTTTGGCCTTTGGGACCCTTATTCCTAAACTGTTGGGACCAAAACTCCCAAAAATCAATCCCAACATTCCTTTTATGGTCATAAACTTTGTGTTTAAATTTCATAGATTTCTATTAACTTATACTTATGTTATGGTGCACAAACCAAGAAACATGCTTATTTGGGCCCCTTTTTGGCCTCTAATTCCTAAACTGTTGGGACCTAAACTCCCAAAATCAATCCCAACCTTCCTTTTGTGTTCATAAACCTTGTGTTTAAATTTCAGTGATTTCTATTCACTTATATTAAAGTTATTGTGCGAAAACCAAGAATATGCTTATGTAGGCCCTTTTTGGACCCTTATTCCTGTACTGTTGGGACCAAAACTCCCAAAACTTTCCTTTAGTGGTCATAAACCTTGTGTCAAAATTTCATAGATTTCTATTTACTTAAACTAAAGTTATAGTGCGAAAACCAAGAAAATGCTTATTTTGGGCCTTTTTTTGCCCCTAATTCCCAAACTGTTGGGAGTAAAACTTCCAACATCAATCCCAACCTTCCTTTTATGGTCATAAACCTTGTGTTTAAATTTCATAGATTTCTATTTACTTATACTAAAGTTATAGTGCGAAAACCAAAAGTCCTCGGACGCCGACGACGACGGACGACGAGGCCAACGTGATACCAATATACGACCAAAAATCGTATAAAAATCAAGACTCTGAATACACGGTTAGATTTGGCATATCAAAGAACCCCAATACTTCATTTTTTGATGAAATTTCCTAATTCGTTCTGACCAAAAACTCCCAAAATCAATCCAAACCTTTCTTCTGTGGTCATAGACCATATGTTAAAATTTCATACATTTCTGTTTATTTATTCTATAGTTATTGTGCGAAAACCAAGGAAAATGCTTATTTGGGTCCTTTGTGGCCCCTAATTCCTAAACTGTTGGGACCAAAACACCAAAAATCAATCCCAACCTTCCTTTTATGGTCATGAACCTTATGTTGAAATTTCATAGATTTCTATTTACTTTTACTAAAGTTAGAGTACGAAAACCAAATGTCTTCGGACGACGACGACGACGACGGACGACGACGCCAACGTAATACCAATATACGACCAAAATGTTTTCAATTTTTGCGGCCGTATAAAAACAGACCAAAACACAAATACTTAACTCTTAATTAGCAATGAACCGTGAAAATGAGGTCAAGGTCAAATAAAACCTGCGTGACTGACATATAGATCATAAAATATTTCCATACACCAAATATAGTTGACCTATTGCATATTGTATTAGAAAAACAGACCAAAATTCAAAAACTAAACTTTGACCACTAAACCATGAAAATGAGGTCAAAGTCAGATGACACCTGTCAGCTAGACATGTACACCTTCCAATCATTCCATACACCAAACATAGTACACCTATTACATATAGTATAAGAAAAACAGACTAAAACACAAAAACTTAATTATAACCACTGGACCATGAAAATGAGGTCAAGGTCAGATGACACCTGCCAGTTGGACATGTACACCTTACAGTCCTTCCATACACCGAATATATTAGACCTATTGCTTATAGTATCCGAGATATGGACTTGACCACCAAAACTTAACCTTGTTCACTTATCCATGAAATGAGGTCGAGGTGAAGTGAAAACTGTCTGACGGTCATATACGAAATATAGTTATCCTATTACTTATAATAAGAGAGAATTTAACATTACAACCAGATGCTCCGCAGAGCGCAGATTTATACGACCGCAGAGGTCGAACCCTGAACGATTTGGGCAAGTATGGACACAACATTCAAGCTGGATACAGCTCTGAATTTGGATTATGATTAAATATGCTGTTGAATGTTAATCCTCTAAAAAAAAAAGTGAAGACATTTTCTTTTTATTTACTGAAATCTGAAATGAGAAAAGTTGACCCCCCCCCCCCAATTTTTTTTTCACCTCCCCCTTTCCGTTATTCAAAAAATGATCTCAATTCAAATACTAATGGAGTTTGCAACAATAACTACTCATTTAAATACATCATAAAAGTATCAAAATATCAAATGTCATACAGTCATGGTTAAAATTAATATTAATTAAAAAAATAAATGGGGAAGCCCAGGTGTTCGTGTGGTCTAGCGCACCGCTTACAGTGCAGGCGATTTTGTGTCACGATATCTTAGTAGCATGGGTTCGAATCCCGGCGAGGGAAGAACCAAAAGTTTGCGAAAGCAAATTTACAGATCTAACATTGTTTGGTTGATGTTTAGACGAGTTGTATATACATAATGTACACAGCCATGTATCATCATCACTGCTGGTAATCAGATGGATATATTTGTTGTAGAGTTGTCACTCAGACGTACTTATATATTTCTATACACAAGAACATTTATTATAGTGATCTTTATATATACTGATGTGGAAAAGGTAACACTCGGCCACCGAAAGCGTCATTTTTATGAAGCCCAGGTGGTCATGTAGTCTAGAGGGACGGCTACAGGGCAGGCGATTTGATGTCACGATATCTCAGTAGCATGGGTTCATTCAGGTTCAAGAGTTTGTAACTGGTGCATCTTGAACTCTTGAACCTGATGGACTCAATGAGACGAAAAAAGATTTAAAAGCAAATCAAAACCATAATTATCTTGAAATCATACAAATTAATTTATAGAAATTCATACAATTAATCGAACATCTATAAATGTGTTAAACTTTTATTCCAATTTTATGTAGTTGTAGCTACAAACATATTTTATGCAACATTAATAAATATGTTACACTTTTCCTTAAATCTTGTATAGTTTAAGCTACAAACATATTTTATGCAACATTAATAAATATGTTACACTTTTCCTTAAATCTTGTATAGTTTAAGCTACAAAAATATTTTTTTGTCATGCATCCGATTTAACCTTGAGAGATGCACACGCCTGATGAAGCTAATTTGTTTAGCGAAATATTGCGTATTTCTATTTAAAATCTAATAGAACTTTTTAATGTATTAATTAGCGTGTTTAAGTTGTATTCTTAGACATTTATATAATTTTAATTCAGTAACTGTAATCTGTTATATATATTCTGCCAATGTAGGCACATCTCTTCCGAGTATTGGATTTCACAATATGAATAAAAATATCTTCCACCAATATCACTATACACTATTTACATTGTACAACATATTCTTGACGATAAAATTGGGCTTAATGTCAATATCATCAACTCATTAAATATTTTAAAATCTAAAATATTTATCAAAAGATATCACTGTTTAAGAGTAGACAACCAATCGTCACTTAGGATTCATAAAATGTTATTATCTACTTTCTTTTCTTTTTCTTTATATCATCTAATTGCAACAGTCTATACCTTTCACAATGGAGATTGTAACATAATCGTCTACATTTTGGATCTATAATGTTCTGTATCACTTTAAAAACTTTTTCATTTCTTAACATTGTCATGTAAGTAAAGGGATCTATGACCAGTTGTAAAATATCAAAATGTTTATCTTTCATATTAAAGACAGCTAACTCTTCACTACAGGAATTAATTAAATCTTCCAGAATTGGTTTTCCGATATCTTCTAAACTTTTACACGTTAATAAAAAATGTGGTAAAGTTTCTTCTGTTTCATTACACAGTTTGCATATAGACAGTTCTGTATTACTTATAAATTTGGCTCTAACTGTTTGCAGAATGTAACTCCCAGTAGCTATTTTTAATTTTGTAGAAATTCTAATAATTTCCCTTGAATTCATAGTATTTTTTTTTGCAATAGGATGACAATGTCCTGGTTTATAGATCAACGATAAATATTTTAAACTGGTATAAAGTTTTGCTTGATTCAGTATCTTCTCAATCCAGAATTTTTGAACTTTGGAAGTTATTTCCCTTTTCCATTGGCATTTACTAATTGGATTAACTAAGTATTGTGTAGGATCATTAAGTTCATATTTCAAAAATATTTTCCTCAGTAAACTAAACCAACTATTACTACTAATAGATTTAACATTTAATTGCCTTTCTGCTAGTTGCCATTCAATAGAATCTTTTCCTTGTCTAGTAATATTTCCATAAAAAGTTAAAATTTTTACATCTATTTGAGCTTCTACAGGTACATTAACATCCCAGAAATCATATATATAGCAGGATCTGCTACTGTTTCTGAAAAGCCCAGCATGTTTAACAGCATCGAATGCAGATTTTGCATCAAGCATAGTTATTATTGTTTGATCATTTAACTCAATACATTCCTTGTGATATTCTTCTATAATAAAAGAGCAGTTTAATGGTGTTGTTCTTTTAGTAAAACCACGTTGTAATGGATTTTGATATTTTATAATGTCAGGATTAATTCTGATCTTTAAAACAGCCTCAATGAGTTTGGATAATGTAGGAGTAATTGTTATTCCACGATAATTGTTACTGTCTTTACAACTGCCTTTATTCTTAAAGAGTGGAATTACTATCCCTAATTTCTGTTCGTCTGGTATATAACAAAGTCTAAAAGTACTATCCAAAAGTTCTTTAAGGTGATAAATAAGAGATTGTCCTCCATATAATAAGTTTTCAGTTGAAACTCCAAATATATCTGGTGATTTATTTAAATTTAATAATTTCAAAGCTTCTACTATTTCACTTTCAGTAATACTTTGGTGCTGAAACATAGCTCTACAAATGTCAATTTTATCAATATATTCTTGTTCGACCTTTTGTTGGTATTTGTTATCAAAATGTTCATGAATAGAATTGTTTGTTAAATTTTCAAAATGATGTTTCCATCCACTTAGAATGTCGTTTTCTGTACTATACACTGTGTCTCCTACAGATAGTTCATCTATATGATTACTTAATCTTCCCCTCTGTTTTTTAATAAGTCTATAAAAAGAATTTTTGTTTTTGATATTTGCTTCCATTATTTTTTCTCTTTCATCAATTCTGTTTATCGCAACTGCCTTGCGACAGTGTTTACGTAAATTATAAGTTGTCTCTTTTTTCTGAATATAAAGTTCATTCCTTGGATCTTCCGACCGCCCATTAATCTCCCATTGATAAAAAGCCTTTTTTTCATTGCAATTGCGCCAGAAATGTCTTCATTCATTACTTTTACTTTTGGTTTTCTATATCTTTTTCGAGGAGCTGGACAGCAACTTTTTGCTGAATTGAAGAGTAAATTGTTCATATTTATAAAAGCAATATCCACTTCATATTTATTTTCTAAAGATGATGAAAAATTATCTAAACCATTTTCAACTAAAGTTTTGTATGCGTCTTTATCTATTTTTTTCCATGGAGTTTTTCCAGAGGGTAAAATATTTGAATTTGAACATTTCAGTTTTTCTTTAGCATTGATGAGATATTTCACTGTCGCGTTAACAGGAAAATGATCAGATACGTTAGTAGCCACATTGTCCATTGTTTCCATATTAATCACATTCTCTTTAAATTCTTGTTTAAAAAGTAAAAAGTCAATAGTTGAAGTTCCTTTACCACTACAATTTACAAAAGTAATTCCATTTTCTTCAGTATATAAACTATTTTCATTCATAAAGTCAACTAAATATTTGTTTCTTCTCGTACCAATTTTACTTAAAATATTTTCGTTAAAATCGCCACCCATTATAATAGAGTGAGAGTCGCTATAGCTTTGGACAATTTCATGTAGTTGGTCTATACAGTTATAAAATTCTAATGAGTCAGATGGTGTTCCTTTACATGGTAAATAAACAGATACTAGGAGTAGCTTTGAAGATCCTAAAAGTTCAACACAGCAAATTCTATCATTTCCTATATCTAATGGATTAATAAAATTGTCAAGGTCTTTTCTCCATAAAATTCCTGTTCCCCCATTACCACGAGGTAAATTGGTTGGATTTATTGGGTCTTTATCATCGACAGCTTTTCCAATTCCATAGATATTTTGATGGGAGTTCATTAAGTAAATTCAGTTGAAAATTAAACAGCCAATGTTCTTGAATTAAAAATATACCTTTTGATTTAAAAAGTTCATCAATAAACATACCACATGTTTGTATATTTTTACAATTAAAAGTTAAAATATTAAGTTCTTTTTTTTTTTTTCATTCTCACTACTTTCATGATTTAATTGTTCCATTATGTCGGTTGGACATTGAGGCTTGTTTTCCATAAAAAATTATTTCCATGTAAATTTTTGGCAATGTTATTACTTTGGAAATATAAGTTTTGTCCCAAATAGTTCCTATGTCGATTACTTTGTGAATCACAATTTGTCCCTACTTGGTTGTTTAACGCTAATACATCAATAAGATTCGCATAAGTAACGGTTTGAATATTGTCCGGAGACGAATCTTGAAGCCATTGATTTTCATAATCACATCTACTTTCTGAATCGCTATGACTCTCATTTTCAGTTCCATAATTGTTTATATAATATGAGTTCTGATGATCATAATAATATGGATATTGTTGATAATAATTTTGATAACCCCAATTATGTTGAGAATATTGATTTTCTGAATTATCTTTCACATTTTGCTGATTAACATGATCTTGTGTATCCTTTGATTTATCATTATTTTCAGTAATATTGTCAGATAATTTATCCAATTCATTTTCAATCTTGTCCACAATAAATTTTGTGACTGTATTCCTTACTTGTACCAGTAATTCTTCACTATTATCCCTATGACTATTTAAATTTCCAGATTCTGATTTTTCATTACGCAGAGAGGAGATTTTCTTCCAATATAATAATTTTCCTATTCATCGTTTTTATGGTTTGTTCTAACTCTATATTTCGAGCTTCAAGTTGGTGAAGATGATCAAGAAGTTTGGTTTTCTCTTCAAGTTTTTCATTCACTGACAACTCTTTTAATTTCAGACTTTCTTCTTTTTTCTTTAATTTTAGTTCTAATTGACGCAATTCTTTCTGTTTCAACACACTATTTTCATTAACTTTATCTTGATTTTCTTTAAATTTATCAGAAATGTTTTTGTCTACACAGACTGAAGTTGGACGAGGTGAATTAACCTTCTTTACTGAAGTTTCAATATTCAAATGTAAATTTTCAGAATTTTGACTATGTGTTGCTTCACATCCTAGACATATTTTATTTTCTTTTCCCATACATTTTATGTGATATGATTGATCACAAAATTCACAAATTTGTTATCATTGTTTAACAACTCTAAACATAAGACACAAGACCTTGGAAATTAATTCCTCCAGTAAAAGAGATTGAGCTAAAGTTACTTTGGGTATTACTTGATCTTTATCTATATGTTTTACTAAAGTATCTGATTCTATTTCATTTCCTTCTAAAAAAGATTCTTCATTAATCATGTCGACTAAAGGTAAGTTGATACTATCACATACTTGTGTGTCAGTAGGAATATTCACAGATGATGCTTGCTTATCATCTATGGAGTCTATATCACAAATTGAACATATATAATGGTTTGTATCTAAATTATTCTCTAAAATGTTAATCATTTCACTTTTTAATTTTTCGCAATTATAGTGTATCCAATGTTTGCCCCTATTACACCAGACACTTCTGGATAAGCATTTTCTATTACATTTTAGGCATACTTCAGGGTCCTTAATGTCCTTACTAACAGCTTTAGATTGACTAATCTTTGTATTATTCACTACAACTGACGAATTATGACCATTGTTAATTGATGATAATAAAAAATCACATTGCTCTTTAATTTTGGTATTGAGATGTTTATAGTCTACATCATTACTCATCTGCGATGCAATTTTAGAAAGTTCATCTATGAATGATTTCCCATTCACTTCAATACGACATGTTGTATTAAAAATGTTCACCCTATACAATTGCTTTGACGGATTACTAACGTCGGCAAATGAAATTGACCTCTCTGATAATTTCTTTGATAAATCGAACCTTTCATGTACTGTTAGTTTTAAACTTTGGTTTGAACTAAAATACTGGTCAAAGCATGTATTAAATTGTAAAAATGCAGCCGATGAAAACTGTATGATTAAATTCCCCCTTTTCAAAGTTGCTTGAATATCAATATCTCTATTTGCAGCTTCCTTAATTTTATTCAAAGTTCTTTTCTCATTTAATACATAATTCTTAGTAGTTTGAATACTCTTGCTGGGTGTATATATTTTGGTTGGAACTAATTCTCTATTTGACCTTCTCGACATTTTGAATATTGTGACTACTATTACTGTTGGTTGTATCTACTCAGAAACAGTGATTTGGATTTTTTTTTAAATAAAACAATTGTCTTTCATAAAACTATTCACTATATATTAAAAATGTATTTTGTTTAAAAGGTAAAAGGACTGTTAAATAAAAACTTCTTTAAAATTTCTTCATAAAATCAAGATGGCGACTATGAGTCGGCTATTTCTTTGTCTCGTGTATCTCATTTTTTTTCGAAAAATGGCAGTAAATGTATTTTCACTTTGCTAAAACATCATTCAGGGTTCTCATTGGCAATACAGAAAATAAAAGTTCACATTAAAACACTATCAAGTCTGTAAAAATCTGTAAAATCTGTAAAAGTGTCTCTCCAACAAATTACACAACCTCCACCTTACACAACCTTCACCGATCACAAACTGTATCGATCAGTTTATTTTCACAAACTGATCCACGCTTAAATAGATTGAAAGTTGATTGTTGCTATTTTTAGACATTATATATGTTAGCGGCAATAAGTAAAATTAGGCATTAAGCTTAAATCCTAGGCAATATGCTAACGCCTAGGCATTAAGTTATTGCCTGAAATTTTCAGGCATTAAGCTTATTGCCTGAAATCTGATGATGATTATCCATCCTATTGCCGAACATAATTTTAGGCAATAAGTAAACTCTGGAATTTATGCATATTGGGTGATTTATTCTTGATATAGAGTCGTTTTTTAATTATATCTCTAATTCTACATTTATAAATATACACATATGTACATTCATTTGACAGATCTTCAAATTTAGTAAGTTTATTTAGTAATTTTAACAGTTGGAAAACAGAATTAACTCATACTTTTTCATGTTTGTGTGGTATTACTAAGTATAAAAAAAAACTTAAAAAAAGTAATTGTATCCAATTGAAAAAGGGGGGAGATTCTATAGAATAATTATAATTATATTTATTAAAAATTTGAAAATTTGTACACTTCATTAGTCGAGCTGGTTTGAACTGGTCAAAATTAAGATATGATTGTTTTTATCACACCATTTTCCATTTTTTTATTGGATAAGTAATAGTTCCACAATTTGTGATAACAAAATGATTTTTAACACAAATTTCTATCAAGTTTTTATATTTCTAAGTTATTATTTGATGCATTTTAATATAAATAACATATTTTATTAGTGAATTTATTTCTGGTCTCTTATGGAGATTTGTCATATTGGCAATCATACCACATCTTCTATGAACTTTTAAGTAGGAAACCGTGACGCTTCGAATTCAGGGGTGGTGTTCTCGAAGCTATCTTAGGATTAGGACGTGTCTAAAGACCATCTAAGATTCTTATGACAAATCTTTGTCCTTAGTCGTGTTCTCGAAGCTCTCTTAACTTAGGATATATCACATTTTTAGTCCTAGCTTTAGGACACCTAATTAGGTATCTTAAGATCATCATATCTTCATCTTAATTTTGTGCATGCTTTTTTCTCATTTTTTTACGTGAAGATGAACGTGAAAAGAAACGCATCATCGGGTATTAACTCGTATAAAGAATTTGTGCATGATTTTAAACTTTGAACTTCCTGTTTTCACGATACGATGACACTAGGAATTCAATATTCTCATTTCAAAACAAATTGTATTACAGTTTATATCAAAATCCTATTTGATATTATTTTATAATTACATTTGAAATCATACATTTAATCAAATACATGTTATTACAAAATTTTGTAAACAATTTTATTAATTGGTTTTGTCTCTAATAAATGTTTTATCAAACAATTACTTTAACTATTTAGAATTTCGCACATAGGATATGTTTAGGACGTCCTAACATAAGATGCGTCTGAGATAGCTTCGAGACGCAACTTAAGAGTGTCCTAAGTCGATTCTAAGTCCATCCTAAAATCGGTCTTATATATGACTTACGACGAACCTTGGGATACTTTCGAGAACACCACCCCAGGTCCCTCAAAGCATAAAATGATTTTACCGATTAAATATTTAATTTTTACTATTTACAATTATTTTGTTCAATTCTAATATAAAACGTAGTTATATTTTTTGGCTTATATTTTGTTTCAAAGAGTTTAGATCTAAAATTATAATATAAAAATTATTTTTAACCTTTCATTTAAAACTAATTATTTTCTAATAATTAATCGGTTTATGAATTAAAGTTCTTGGTTGAATTTGATACAATATTTCATTTTTTTCATTTGCTATTTTCTTTTACGCCAATACTTAGGTCGGACATCCCAGCTAATATAATCCTCAGATAGCTTCGATGTGCAGCATGCTGAGAAATGTCGTAAGTCGATCCTAACTATATTTATTCAAACCTGTTGTATGTATAATCAGTCTGTATAATAGTCTCATATTGTAATTTTCTGTAGTCTCTTATCTTTCTAAAATCTCATTAGGTGTAAATATTCCCTATAGTTTTATGCGGTCCCAAAGAGCAAAGGTTTCATAATGTAAGCCTTCCATTGATGAAATGAAACGTTCAATGATCACATCAACCTGTTTTTTACAGCTGTAATTTAGGTAAATATTTTCTGTGTGTATTGATAAGAAGTCCTGATTATTTCCTGTGTGTATTGATGATAAGTCTTAAATGTCCAATATTCAGTACAAGTAACTCTCCTGGTTGAGCAAATCACAATTAAAGTCAAGACAGCAACCCACATATTTTAGCATTGTAATCAATGACCTACTCCAAACAAATTTAACATAAGGGATATCTGTGTGTTAACCAAAACATAATACTTGCAAATCACACTGGCTAAAGCAGGAAGATATGTTAAAATAATAATTTTATTAAAAATAATCAAATCAGTTTTGGCCCTTGAGAAACACTCAGCATACAAAATAAAATTTTTAGTTCCTGCCTGAGCAGGTCAGCTTGCGTTACCTTCATTTAAAGGAAGAAACTGCCTGCCCGACAATGCGCCAGCCAGGAAGTGGAGTGTCTCCACAGAGAGGATGAGAATAGACATCTCATCTGCAGACGGGTTGTGCAAGGTCTGCATCAGGGGATAGCCCATGTGGTGCTATTACAAGTAGTAAGTAGCATGGTCTATCAAACTTGCGCTGGAATAATTTTGATCAAGTTTGTCCCCGAAATGCTTGGGGATGAATGAAATTTTGGAAATGACCAGTGATAAAATTCCATCAAGGAAAATAATAAGAAAAGAAAAATAATACATATCACTAGTAAAATGCTGAAATGTTTCTCTTGTCATGAAACATTATTGAAGGTGTTAGGAAGGTGGATGGAGGGTGGCAAATTAAATAATAGCTCTTTAAACTATATCAACTAGTCAGACTGCTATGAACCTAGACAGTGATTATACGAAAGACCATGCATATGGCTTCACACACAGATTGGGTATGTCAATCATATAGAGGAGGAGACTGACCTCACTTGGCCTTCAGAATGATATACTAATTGCTGTGCAATAAATTTATAAGATCTGTTTTCATACTCTTCATTTCCTCACCAAGAGTAATTGCTTGTGACATATATCTGATTAGAAAAAGATTAATGTTTCCCTGTTGAGACTCCATAACCTCAAAGTGTCAAATACCATAGAAAATATTCTCAAGCTAAAACAGGTGGTCAATGATGTTAAAAGTATCAATGATGTCAGCATCTTTCACCAGATATTAATTATACTCTTGTTTGTATAAACAAAACTTATATTACATATAAGTAAGATATATATCATATTTTCTGTCCTAAGACTATCTTATAGGACTTATCTTAGGACAGTGTCGATAAACAGGCCACAGTTAGCATAATGTTATTATGTAACAAATGTATTTTAATTTAAATCAATAAATGTCTTTTATTTATTTGCATTTACATTTTAGGCATTAAGCTTAATGCCTGCACACATTTGTCAGGATTTAAGCTTAAATCCTAGGATTTAAGACTAATGCCTAACATCATTTAGGCAATAGACTTACTGCCTAGGCGTTAGCTTATTGCCTAGGATTTAAGCTTAATGCCTAATTTTACTTATTGCCGCTAACATATATATATATAATATACTTTTTCACTTTACTGGTCTTTTGGAAAATGTTGTTTGTGCTGTTTTTAGACCCTTCTACAACGAAATTTGTTTTACATGCGCACGTATAAAAATTGCGGTTTTTATCCAACGCAATCATAGGTTTGAACGTAGTTTTCAATTTAGATTCGTTTATATATATATATAGAACATTTATATAATTCAGTAACTGTATCAGTTTATTTTCACAAACTGATCCACGCTTAAATTGATTGAATGTTTTTGTTTTTTAACAACATAAATAAATATTTATTTCAAATATTGGCTTGCTACAATATCATTCAGGAGTCCAAGATCCTCCTGATGTTCCCTGTTACAATCCACTAATCACTCAGGGTAGTGATTAGTTGTAAAATACATATTACATTTTGTTTATCATATATATATTAAATAATATCACTTTATATGACAATTCATATGTTTTCTAATAGTTGCTAAAACATTACTTCAAACATACTCTTCTACTGAACTCACTGAGAAAAATTGAGAAAACGTTGACATTTTTTGTCTTTTGATCAGATATGTAGTAGGCTTTGTAAATTGAAAAACCCACAATTGTTAAAAAATAGTTTAAGTCAAAATATTCTTCCTGAGAAGTTTTATATCCAAATACTAAGTGTCTTAGTTTTATCTTAAAAGTTATTTTACTGTTCTTTAAAACTTCATTTATTTTATTCCAAAAAAGTTTTAAATACAGACACAGTATAAAGAAGTGATCATAATCTTCTTCTTGTGTACAAAAATTACAAGAACTATTGTTTACAATTTTCCACCTGCATAAAAGTTTCTTTGTAGGTAGAATATGTTGTAGTAATTTCCATCTAAAAATTCTAAGTTTATTTTCTTTCAAATATCTGAATAAAAATTTATATAGATAGTTTTGATATAACACATCATCTATATCAAATATACGCAGCCATATTTTTGGTCCAATAGCTGGTTCAAATTTTTTATTTATCAGAGACTTATATAAAAGTTTATTTGTTAATGCTTCTAATCTTATAGGTAAACCATCCAATATAAATTGGTTTCTTTTTATATTAACAATACTTTTTAAAGAATTTTCCGATTTTAAAATTGCTGCCCAGTCTTTTGGTAAAGATTTCTTTACTAAATTAATTTCAGCTATCCAGTTTGATTTATTTTTTAGTTTATTTAAAATGATGTCTTGAGAAATACAGCCTTTTTCATCTTTGATATCATTTACATAAATAAGATCGCTTTTAATCCATTTTTTTTTTAAATGTAGCTTTATTTTCAAATTTAATAAATTCATTGTTCCATAATATTTGTTTTCTTATATCTGTAAATGTTTCTGTTTTTTTTGTTAGACCTCCACCAGTTAATTTCCAACATTTAATAATATCTTTATAAAAATCTGGGATATTTTCAATGATTTCGTCTGTCTTATCCCCACTGTTTGTTTGAAACACTAATCAGTTTGACCCAAAATTATAAAAATAGTATTGAGGTATAATTGTCCACCCTCCTTCACAATCATTTACTAGTCTTTTTACCCACATAGTTTTTAAAGCAGTGAAATAACTTCTGATATATATCATATCCAATCCCCCCTTTTCATATGGACCAATAATTGAATTTCTTTTTACTTTATCTGGTTTATTATCCCAAACAAATTTAAAACTACTTTTTTCTATTTCTTTTAAAAATTTCTCTGCAAGCAGATCCCACAAAAGTAAAAATGGGCACAATTAATTTTTTAATTATCAAATTTTTTTCAAAAATAGTACTAAGATTTCTTTTTTGCCAAGAACAAAATAATTTATTCATCTTTTAAATCTTATTTTCCCAATTTAGTTTTTCACATTCCTCTCTACAATGTCCAAAGTAAATGCCAAGAGTTTTAACTGGTCCATTGCTCCAGTTGATTCCCACAATTTTGTCTTTACAAGATTTAAGCTTTCCTACCCATAACCCCTCTGTTTTGTTTCTGTTTAATTTCAGTCCGGAATAAGAACCAAATATTTCAATTTCATTTATAGCTACTTGAACATCATATTTAGAACAACAAAATAAAGTAGTATCATCTGCCAGTTGCAAAATTTTTATAGTATGGTTTTTGCAGTCTAATTTTACTCTGATACCTTTAAAATCAGTATTGCTTCTTAATCTTGAAGCCATAATGTCCACAGATAAAACAAATAATAACGCAGATAAAGGACACCCTTGACGTATGCCCCTTGTGTTTTTAAAGACCTCAGATATCCAACCATTATTCATTACACATGTTTGAATATCGCTATATAAAGTCTTAACCCATCTTATAAAAGATTCATTAAATCCAAAATGTTTTAAAACTGAAAACATAAAATCCATTCTAGAGTGTCAAATGCTTTAGAAAAATCAACAAAGACTATAGCCCCCTCAATTTTGTATAAATCAGTAAAATCAATAATATCTTGTATCTGTCTAAGATTAAAACCAATAAATCTATTTTTAACATATCCAGTCTGATCTTCTTTAATAAGTTTTGGTAAGATTTTTTTCAATCGTTGTGCTAGAGCGTACGATAGAAGTTTCATGTCAATATTTAAAAGAGAAATAGGACGGTAATTATCTAGTGACAATGGATCACCTTTTTTAAATAAAAGAGTTACTACATTTGTACGCTGTGAATATGTAAGGGTTTGATCTGTATATCCAATGTTAAGAATGTTTACTACTATGAACTTTAAGTTATCCCAAAATTTTCTATAAAATTCAACGGTTAAACCGTCTAATCCAGGGGATTTATTAAGTTTCATTTTATAAATAGCATCTGAGCATTCTTCTACTGTAATATCCCCACCGCAGAGTGATTTATCATTTTTATCCATTTCTTTATCGAGTTTTGTCTCAAATGTATATTTGTCGCTTGATGTTTTATCAGGGCTTTGCGTCGAGTATAACTTTTTATAGTATTCTCTAATACTACAAAGTATATCACTTTGATCCGTTAAAATCTCACCATTTTCCCCTTTTAATTTATTGATTGACTTTTTTACCTGTCTCTGTTTTTCTAAACCTAAAAAGTACGAGTTATTTTTTTCCCCAAATTCAACCCATTTCTCTCGTGATCTTATTTGAGCCCCTTTGGCCTTTTGTTCGTAAATTTTGGCAATATTATTTTCAAGTTCTTCAATATCTTTATCTAAAACGTTATTCTCAGATTCTTGTTCATCTCTAATTCTCAATTTTATTTCTAATTTTTTTTTCAAGAGTTCGCAAGTTTTCTCTTGTAAATTTGGCTTTAGATTTACAATAAGCTATAGTTGCCTCCCTTACCTTTATTTTAAATATATCCCATGCTAAACCAAGGTTTTTTAAATTACGATTACCCATAAAGCAGCTTTCCATTTCTTTATTAACTAATTGTATGTAGTCGTTATCTTCTAATATAGAATTATTTATTTTCCAGTACCCCCTTCCCTTTTCTGATGCACCAGTTCTAAACTCCATAAAAACACTTTGATGATCCGTAGAATCAATAACTGCAGGTTTTTAAAATTTTACAACATTCTACTAGTGGTATGAAATCTGAACCTATCAGAATCATATCAATCCTACTTGCATGAGATTTATCTTTTCTTCGCCAAGTATATTGCTGTTTATTTTTATTTGAATATCTCCAAAGGTATGTTAAGTTATTTATTTTTATTAAAGATTTTAAACTATTTACTGATTGGACATTTTTTACCTCTGAGCGAGTATTTTTCCTGTCTATCGCTTTCATCGTATCATTGAAATCTCCCCCATTATCGTAATTCCTATCCCTTGTACTTTTAATATATTATTTACTTTTTTGAAAAATATATTTCTATTACTTTTACAATTAGGTGCATATATACACATTAGTGTAAAAACGCTTTCATCAATTTCTACATTTAAAAGAATTAATCTTCCATCTACATCGTTATGTTTATTTATCAACTTATAATTCAGTGACTTTTTTTATTTATAAAATGAGAATAGCCACACCCCTACTAGAGGTCGTTCCGTGACTGCAAAATATATCAAATTCTGAATTGTTTCTTATTTCTGTTTCTATGTTTTCATCAAAATGAGTTTCTTGGAAAAAACAAATAGAACTATTTTGACATTTAATCCATTCAATTACTCTGTCTCTTTTGACTTTATTTAGTACCATTTACATTTAAGCTACTCAAGTTTATTAGAAATTTAGATGCCATTTCAAAGTATAGTTTCATATAATTGTATTATTTCCTCACAAAACTGTCCATGCCTGCAAACAATACAATTAAAACACATGTTTATAACAATCATATAGATATCAACAATGTATATCACTCTATTTCTATAAACATAAAAAGTACATTTCATCAAGCTACCTAAAATTACTGGTAGCAAATAAAACACGCTACCTGTGAATACGGCATTTAATTTACTGGCCTGATTTGACCTTGTTTTGTATAAATCAAAAGACAATAAAATTGACATTGAAATAACCAACATCCACGTGTGATTTGTTACAGCCTTACAATGACTATTCGAATGGATATAGGCAAAACTGCGCATCTGTAAAAAATGTCAGGCATAGCATGCCCTAGATAAATAAATTTCAAATATATTTTATTTTTTAGAAAAATAAAATCTTACCAGGATTTTGCAGTACACTTTTTTTCATTCCTCCAGAAGATGCAAAAATAAACTAAGTTGGGAAACCAGGCTTGAGAACATCCCCTCAAGTAATAATTGAAGTGAGCGGTATTGATTGACATGGACAATAGATGGACAATAGATACCTGACAATAATGGGTGATTTAACTGTGTACCTGAGTGGACCATATCAAGGGAAACTCAACTATTTGTTAATTTTATCATCTTCTGCAGGGACGAAAAAAGTGCACGGCAAAATGCAGTTAAGTTATAAATTTTCTAAATCATACAATACATTTGATTCTATTTATCTAGGGCATGCTATGCCTTAAAATTTTTCCAGATGCACAGGTTTGTCTGTACTCAGAGTAAATTTTGAGATGAAAATGCAGCCATTTTTGCCATAGGGTTCACATAAACCTTAAATTTATCATCTTTAATTTTGTATAACAACCCAGAGGTGATGAAAAACATAGCCATCACCCTCATTAGCATTAAAATCATTTTAAATGTCTTGCAAAAGCAATACATCTGCATTATCAAATTCAGCCATTGCAATACAATAATGTGTACCTGTACAGGTAAAACACGTGCAATTTCTGAAGAATATGCACGACCTTCAGGTGAAAATATTTACTTTTAAATATCTACCTATTCAAAAACAGGAGTTAATGAATTAAGTAACAAATGTGCCATACAGCGTAAGCAAAAACTAAATGAATATATAAAATTGTCATACATCGTAGACAAGAAATTTTATATTCATTTTTTCTTCATTTCTATGAACACTTGTCATACATGGTAGACATTGAGAAATTATTATATCTAATTAACAGTAGCATTTGTCGTACATCGTAGACAAGATAAATGTCATTTAAGTAACTTTCCAACTTCCTAAATCTTACATAAAAAAAATAACTAAAAAGAATACAAGTATAGTGTTGTGTTCACTTCACACCCTCTAGAAAAATAATGACAAGTTATTATTATTATATTGGTGTTTTGGGGGGAGGCAGTTTTCCTGGTATGGAACTTGATGACAAATTATTACGAAACAGGTGCTTATATACTAGGGTCAAGGTCACTGGCTATCTATGGTCTGGTCTTTTAACAGAGACATTACATGTGTCGGTTATTGTATAGAAAGGTATATAATATGAAACTTAGAGCGAGGGGCTTGCCCCCGAGCTCTAAGTTTCATATTATATACCTTTCTATACAATATCCAATTTAGCACATATTTACAACTTGAGTAATCCTGTAATTAGTGTAATTGACATGTTTTGGCTGACTAGATGTATCTCATTAACGTAGTTTTGTAAATCTACTCATTAATATCATTGTAAAAATGGGATTTCAAAAGACCCTTGACTTTAGAATGAAAAGAAGCTAGGTAGCTGCTGGTGTAAGTAGGTTTATTGATATAAAGCGGTGTTTTACTATACATGTACTAATTTACATGGTAAGATGACAAAACAAATTGAACAAGAGCAGACAATTCTTTTATTGCAGTGAAAGCTTTAACTTCTTGAAAACATTTTTTAAATTCACGTAAAAACTAAAACTATATTGAAAATGTTTTTGAAAATGAGTACAAACAGTTGGATCCCCCTCCCATAGATTTTTTTAATCTTTGGTTGAAACACCTTTTAAAAAAGGCTGGATCTGCCCCTGGTAGTCCAGTGGATAGTTTACATTCATGAAATAGTTGTCACTGGTCATTAGGCAACCAATAATCGACCAATTTATGACGAAATATATCAAATTGCTTTATTAATAATTTCCCTTCAAAATATTCATGGTTGACTCGTTTTGTGTACAAAGTAATTGCATGGAAGATAAAGGATTACATATTTTAGATGGAGTTGTATTTTAATCAAGGTATAAAGAACCATAAGTGTTACTCTTTATTTTAATGAAAGAAACTTTTAATTGTAAAAAACAAAAAAATTGGATCAAAAGACGATTAGTAGGATGTTAAGAATCTGTTTGAAAACTATTTAAAAACTATTTAGTTAAAGGAGTAGGTCCAGTAAGACCCCTTTTTGGCCCCAAAATATAGCAGTTTTACACAATTGTTAAATGTAAACTTTTAGTTATTTATTGGACAGTAGAATGCTTCTGCTACATAAATATGGGCTGTTTTTGACAATACAATGCACATATATCGGGTACTAGCACCATTAAGTCATGCTAAATTACTGAAATCTTCACAATTCTAGCATTTTAGTTAAATTTTAGACAGTTTTCGTGTGAAACGAAAGTGGCCGCATTCGTGTTCATCCTTAATATTGAAATGTAAGTTGTATTCTATGATAATACATAATATATATAAAGGTTGAGGATGAACACGGATGCGGCCACTTTCATTTTTGACAAAAATCATCTGAAAAGTGACATTTTTCGGCATATTTGGTAGATTTTTCATATTTGAGCTTGCATCGGGTTGTTTTTATTAACGAACTCAGTTAAAATCTTTCACATAAATCAATTGATTCAAATGAAATAGACACTTAAGTGTTTAAAAAGTGGTCAAAATCTTTCGTAAGATGAACCTGAAATTTGAGGCCAAAATCGGTCCTTACCGGACCTACTCCTTTGGAACACAGAATTTTTTCAAAATAGCCAGTAGCAATTGTTGTTCTAATATCTTGATTACGATACAATGAAATCTTTTTACCCTTGTGGTCATTCATGCGTAGTTACTTAGTACACGGAAAAAGTATGTACTATGAAAATTAGAAGGCAAATTCAAGCAATTTGATTGGACGAGAAGTTGTAAGTATGTGCTAAGTAAGCTTAGAACATACTCACCCCTTCTCGTCCAATGAAAAGTCAGTTTTTTGCCCTCCAATTTTCATAGTACATGGTTTTCTATACACTATGAAATGCTATACATGAATGACTTTTCATTGTCAGTTACTTATGAAAGTGAACTCTTAATAGCTGCACTAACTAAGTGTACAATCCCCTAAGCATTTTCCTTGGGAAAATAGCCTTCTGATTTAAGATAAAAGAGCAAATATTAAAATAAAAACATTTTGAATTTTGCAAAATTTCATGCATATGGTACACATATATAGAATACACAAAAAAAATTGGTAAGGATAAATAAAATGATATTTATTTAATTTATATACCTTACATTTGAGCGAATTATTTTCTTTTTCTTTCAAAAAAAAACACAATGCCAGACTGCTGATATATAAAGCAAATGGTTGTTTTCGTAGAAACACAATACATTTAAATTTATCAATAAAAAGTAAGCATTTAATGTTGAATGGTCTAAATTCTAATATTCATACAGAGAGTTTTGTATTTGTAAAAAAAATCAAATTTCCAAGGGGATTTATATAACATTGTGTTGCTTTTAAAAAAAAATCTTAAGATATATAAGTTTTAAATTTTACCTGAAGCAGAAGAAAAATAATTTATCCTTCACAAACTATGTTAGTGCTATTTCATTTCATCCATTGAAATGATCATTACCTATCTTTTACATTTAGTTCATTATAAAAAGTGAACTCTTATTTAGGTTTAAATATTAAGATGGGAAAGTAGAGTTTTGTAAGGTCACTCGAAAGTGTGAATATGTTCTTAATTGGTCAGACAATACTTGGTCGTGTTTTATGAAGATTTAAGCCCTCGGCTTCACCTTGGGCTTAAATCATCATAAAACATGACCAAGTATTGTCTAACCTATAATTCACCCCTCATAGCGAAGTTAAGTTAATTCATTACGTGAGACCGAAGGTTAAATATGAATAAGAATCACACATTTTGAGGAATGTTATTTTAAGTCTGTTAAATGCTATCCATGAAATTATTTTCATGTTTTACATTTTGAGAGTGCGCTTTATAGAGGTGGCCTTCTTTTAAATTTCTTCGACCGCAAGATTTTTTTTTAAAAGCTGAGTAATGATAGAATGATTGTAGCCCAGATTCAACAGCAAATTAAAGCAGGGTTGTGATCTATCCTATATTTCTTTTAACCAAGGCTTCAAACATCACAATTGAACAGCAAACATATTGTATCCTAATAGTTTAAACTATCAATTTCCTGGAAAAATTTTGACATTGTTTTGTTATAGACTATTTTTAACCTTTTATATGTGTTGCTACAACAGCAATTGTAATAGATTGTTATTTATAATCGATATCACAAGTAGGTTGAGATTATGGAATATTTGTTTCACAGATGAAGGATTTGTTCCCATTGTCGTATACAAAATGGTGTCCTGTGGAATGCCACCCACAGATTTGAGTTAGCACTGGGTTTGAAATTACATGATTATGAGCAACATGACAAATGCCACATGTGGATCTGCTTATCCTTCATAAGCACATGAAATCACTCTTGATTGTTGGTGGGGTTTGTTTTGCTCAGTCTTTATTCTCTAGTTCTGTATGCTATTTTCTGTCTTTTTCAATATTTGCAATGGCATTGTCATTTTTTCCAGACATATATAACTTTAAATGTCCCTTTAGTATTTTTCTCCTCCCTCATATCCAAACAATTCATACTTACCAAGCTTTTGTATATCATGATATGTATCATCAATATTAAAGTAAAATTCTTTGTCATTTTCAACATTTCCGTTATCAAAAACAGGTCTGAAATATAGATATTTTCCTTGTGAAGACATCTGAATATTCATGCCTTTTTACAGACAATAGATGCATGAGTGAATTAGGACATTGTATACATTTTTAAGATTAAAACATATAATTGTTTAGATTAGGCGAGTATAAGTCTAAACATAAAATTATCAACAGAAATTGTCTATTGAGATGAAACAAAATTAGAATTCTTTTCTTAAAATATCTTACAATAAACATTATTGTTAGTTATACTAAATAATTCATGACTTACCAGTATTTTTTTCATGAGATATTTAGTAAAATGTGCAGTTGATCTATAATTATATATGTTATGGAGTTTATTACTGACATCGGACCTGGGCGTCTTTTAAACTGAGATTTACTGTGTGAATTGCTACCTGTTTCTTTATTCTACATTGGCTACAGGTGTAAGGGGAGGTTTGAGATCTCACAATACATGTTTAACCATGCCATATTTTTGTGCCCGTCCCAAGTTAATAGCCTCTGGCCTAAATCGTTAGTCTTGTATGTTTTTTAATTCAAGTTCACTTTTTTTTTGGAGTTTAGTGTGACCTCCATTTTTACTAGCCTTGTACACAATTTATATAGGGGCAAGCTGAGTACCACATCCAGGTGTGGGATTTTCTCACTGCGTTGAAGACCCATTTGTAGCCTTCCACTGTTGTCTGCTCTTTAGTCGGATTGTTGTCTCTTTGACATATTCCCCATTTCCATTGTCAATTTTTGATAAAAAGTTATTGTATATATGGCTGCTAACTTACTGTATAACAGGACAGCTGTAGGTAATGTTTGATAGAATTGAATCCTCTTCTAAGCAAGTATAATCTATAATGGTAAAAAAAAATCACCAATATAATATATTTTCAAGAGAGAAAAACTAAAGGCTCCAATGGTCGTGTGTTTCTCACCTGATAATTTTAATTACCTTGATTAAGCTTAGAAGTGTTATTACATGTTTTCAGATAACAGGAACATTCTTCTTGTGTCGGTTTACAATAACAACTGTCCATAGGTGATGATACAAACTTGTAGCCTCTGTTGTAATCACATCTACATGTTCTGTCTTCTGATCTTGACCCGTTTGTGTAAATTACTTGGCCCTCCTCGTTGCAAACTGACTTTTCATAAACACATTTGTTTCCAACATTAGAAAACATAGGCCTTGGTTGGTATCTGTCAGGAGGACATTTTTTTGAATCCACATTACCCGTGATTGAGTCCAGGACAGCATAAGACCCTACAATTAAAAGATTTTTTTAATTAACTTTGATCTGACTCAGAGCATTAGCTATCATAAAACATTAATGCATCTGTTCCATTTTCTTATGCTGTAAAATTAAGGAAAATTTAATGTTTTACCATACCTGTGTTTTAATAAGTCAAGAGAGCTGATTAATCAGCTATTAATTTTTTTATTTGTGGTTTCCAACCAAAGGCCCAAAAAGTAGGTAATGTTACTAAGTGGCTTAATTAAATATATAAGTAAATATGTTTTATAATTAATCAACCCCAGTTACTATAGAATCTGGGACATTTATTGAATTCTGATGGAATTTCTGAAGAGTTTCAAGCCCGGTCGGAAAGAACATACAAGAAAGTAGTACATATTTTAAACAAAATAGTTCCTATGCATGGCTGTATCTTTGTCAATAGTGGGAATATTTGGGTAGTTTTTGTATCAAATAAAAGCTTTGGGACTTAGGATAACTGCCAATCTAATTAAAAACCGATCTCTCATCGCTCCTGTTTCTTATATGTCGCGTGGGAGATCTAACGAAACCGGCTTTGAGGTCACATGTGAGTGAACTAAAAGTTATGAATTTATAAAGATATGCAAATGAGTTGACGACCTATTAATAAGCCAATCAAAAAAGTTAATGAATTATTTTGACTGACGATTTCGTCGTAAATAAAATGAGTTACATCCCTTTGCCTTACGTTAAACTTCCAAGATCGTGGAAGACTCAATTTCATTGGTCGAAAAAGACACACCTACGAGGTCACTCACATGTGACCTCAAAGCGGGTTTCGTTAGATCTCCCACGCGACATATCAGAAACAGGAGCGATGAGAGATCGGTTTTTAATTAGATTGGATAACTGCAGAACCCATGTTGAAAGTTTTACTTCAATAATAAAGAAGTATATGAAATTTAAATAGGAGGGCACATTTGGCCTGTTGTTCAGATCAGAAGTTCCTGTTTTTGTACTATCAAACTTCGGGAGCCAGTACGCTCTAATATGCAATTAAAGGTATGTTGATTCGTTCAGCACAAGTCAGGATAAGATACAGTTTTGACATGAAATAACTGCCACTTTATTTGAACTTAAAATTAAGTAGCCATAAATGCTTGAAATTACAGAATTTAACATAGAAAGGCATGTAAAATTCTATTTTTAGAAATCAAACCCTTTACAGTGAAAATTGGTCACATATGTTGTCAGAAATCATGTTACATTATTTTTTTATGTTACAATTATGTTAGTGTCAAATTACAGCCCTCAAATTGCTACAATAAGGTATGTTAGCCTTTTTTGGTCATTTAGCATGCACACAGTTAAGATTCTACCTGAAACTATATTTTTTTCATTATCTATCACTGAAACCAATGAAACTTGTATATTATGACTAGGTTATAGTATAAATTTTGTTTTTGGTCAAATTATCTAGTTGGTGTTCATGTGTTTCTTAATAAATTATTTATTTCAAGAAAAATTGTTGTAAACTTATATAGGAATTCTAAAATCTCACTTGAAATGCATTTTATAACCATTTTAGCAAGTTGTCTAGCTTGAAGATACATAAATTGCTCTTGTTGGTCCATGTTTGTACATAAAAGTATGGTCTTTACCAAATCACTCTCTTTTTTCAACATGTAGAAACCAGATGCTCCGCAGGGCGCAGCTTTATACGACCGCAGAGCTGGAACCCTGAACGGTTGGGGCAAGTATGGACACAACATTCAAGCTGGATTCAGCTTTCAATTTGGATTGTGATTAAATAGTTGACACAGCATAGGTTTCTGACACAGAATGAATGTGGTCTAATGAACTTTTTTTTTGCCTTTGAGCAATTCACTATGCTGTTGAATATTAATCCTCTCAAAAAAATGTTGGAAGAAATTTTCTTTTTATTTATGAAATCTGAAATGAGAAAAATTGAACCCCCCCCCCCCCAAAAAAATTTTTTTTTTTCACATCCCCCTTTCCCTTATTCCAAAACTGATCTCAATTCAAATTTCTAATGGAGTTTGCAACAATAACTACTCATTTAAATACAAAATGTAAAAAAAGTGCTTGTTATCAATGAATGGTAAAGATTGTTTTAATTTATCAGTTGGTAGTAAAAGTGAATGTACGTTGTATATTGTATAACACGATGATTTAAGTTGATTCAACTACTATTCTGGACAAAGAAAGATAACTCCAATTGAACATTTCTTGCTATTGCGCAATATTGTGCAATTAGATATTTCTTGCTATTGCGCAATATTGTGCAATTGAAAATACTTGCTATTGCTCAATACTGTGCAATTGAAGATTTCTTGCTAATGCACAATACTGTGCAATTGAAAATTTCTTGCTATTGCACAATACTCTGCAATTGAAGATTTCTTGCTATTGCACAATACTTAATATAATAATTTTGGATCCTGATTTGGACCAACTTAAAAACTGGGTCCATAATAAAAATCTAAGTACATGTTTAGATTCAGCATATCAAAGAACTTAGTTTAATTTTGGACCCTTTGGACTTTAATGTAGACCTATTTGAAAACGGGACCAAAAATTAAGAATCTACATACACAGTTAGATTCGGCATATCAAAGAATCCCAATTATTCAAATTTTGATGAAATCAAACAAAGTTTAATTTTGGACCCTTTGGGCCCCTTATTCCTAAACTGTTGGGACCAAAACTCCCAAAATCAGTCCCAACCTTCCTTTAATGGTCATAAACCTTGTGTTTTAAATTCATAGATTTCTATTTACTTATACTAAAGTTATGGTGCGAAACCCAAGAAAAATGCTTATTTGTGCCCTTTTTTGGCCCCTTATTCCTAAACTGTTGGGACCTTAGCTCCCAAAATCAATCCCAACCTTCCTTTTGTGTTCATAAACCTTGTGTTTAAATTTCATTGATTTCTATTTACTTATACTAAAGTTATTGTGCGAAAACCAAGAATAATGCTTATTTGGGCCCTTTTTTGGCCCCTTATTCCTGAACTGTTAAAACCAAAACTCCCCAAATCAATCCCAACCTTTCTTTTGTGGTCATAAACCTTGTGTTAAAATTTCATAGATTTCTATTTACTTATACTAAAGTAATAGTGCGAAAACCAGATGTCTTCGGACGACGATGACGATGCAGATGACGACGCCAACGTGATACCAATATACGATCAAAATATTTTCAATTTTTGCGGTCGTATAAAAATGGTAATTTTGAATGAAATAGTATTGTAAAAAGTTCAGATCATAATTAAAATGAGTACTATTATTTCAAACTGATGTGGCTATAGTCTGATGATAAATTACCTTAATTCAAAAACTGTAATCTGATACAAGTCAGACGTACAGACATACAGATGAAAAGATGGATGCAGAAAGAAAATTAGCTATCAGACAGCTAGCAACAAAATCTCTACAATCTGGTAGCTGGTTTACAAAAACTGTTGAAATTGCCAATATATATGACCTACCGTCGCCACATGATATTATAGATAACCCACCTGGGAAACAACTTTGGAAAAACCTGGTAAATAAAACCGTCGGTGATCACTGTATAAAACAAATGATAAATGAAGCAAAATCGAAATCTACTCTGGCTCGCCTAAATTACGAAAATGTCAAAGAAGGGAAAATACATAACATATGGAAAAGTTGTGGCACAAATCCATATGCCATCACATCTGCCTCCTTAAAGGCAAAGTTAGCAACAGGGACAATATACCTGCAATATCATCGAGCTAAATTTAGCAATGGACATGTGTCGCCTATTTGCCAGTCATGTGCAGAGGAAAAAGAAGATATACTTCACTTAATATTAAAGTGCTCTAAGCTACAGTATATTAGAGATGATTTTCTACATATGATAGGCGAGGTATTGACAGAAAACCTAGAGGATCATGATCTTATCCAAGAATTAATAACCAATGACGAACATTTGTGTCAGCTAGTTATTGACTGCTCAAAATTTAGATTTTTAAATGAGAATGCACAGAATAGAACAGAAACATTATCGAGAGGTCTGTGTCATAAACTATTCCAGCAACGGGCAATATTAATTGAACAGTGATTAAAAGCGTGAAATACCGAGCTGAAAAGAAGGGTCATTCCAAAAAATAGAACATTTTGTTGTCTATAGTGTATTTACATTTTACCGTTTTTAATATGAAAGAAGCAACTTTTATATTTGAATGATGGATGACTTTTAACCATACCAGAATAGTGTAAATATTGGTGATAGGGTCACATCCCCCAGAGGAGATAATTAATATCTCTTTTATAGTTTTAAAGGTTTTATATATCTTTTAAACATAATCTTGAGGATTTTAACCGCGAGTGATATTACACCGATTCTAGGATTGGTGGTTCTCCTGACATAGGAGGGAGTTGCAGTACAGGTAAACAGGTAAACAGGTAATAGACCAGACAACATTTTGCCCCATTCTATCGTACTCATGGTTGGGCATAGAAATGTAAGAAATCTGTGTACCTGGCCCTGTAACTTTCCTTTCTTTGCATGTATCCCTATATTCATCCTCTTCAGAACGCTGTAAGCATTGGTAATTAATTGATTTGTTTGGACATTTCAGTTTTGCAACTGCTTCCCATAATATTCTCTCTGGACAATAATGAATAATTCCAAATACTTCAACTAATGATCTGCTTTCCAGCTTTTCCTGAAAATAAATGAATAAAAGCTATGTTACACATGTTAAAACAAACCAGTTTGCAACATCAGTATCTAATTAAGTTACATTAATTTTGTGTTTAAAAACTAGACATGCAATTAGTTGCAGTTATGTCATTACAAGTAATTATGAAGATATATACAAATACCAATAATTACATGACTACAATAATGACAACATATCAAAACAGAAATTTGAACATACATTCATAAATTGTTCCTATATGCAGTTGTTACATGAAAACATTACTGATCATTAAATAATGCTTAGACAAAGAAATGTAGGCTATATAGCTATAAAGCATGTTATAATAATTTTTCTCCCTTCCCAGTTGTACTCCATCATATATGACTGAATAGGTAGAAAAAGGGGAACATTCAGAATTTAACCAAATTTGCTTTATTTTACAGATTTTAAAGAAATTAACACAAATATGAAGTTTTATAAATATTTAATGACGATTGATATCAAAGAATCCTGGGCCTTAAATATGATGACTCAGCATAAATTCACAGTTTACAGTATGCATTATTAAGTCTACTTAAAGTCCTGGATACAAAATTAATTCATAATTTTTGCATATTTGTAATTTAAATTGTTAAGAAGTGCTTATATTTACTCTTCGCAGTCATTGAAACTCATACATCCTTCCTGAATATTTTGTATTGGGTGTTTGTGTCCTTTTTAATAATCCAAAAGTAAGCCGCAACACCTAAATCTGCTTTTTTTTCACCACTGCATAATAAAAACAAGCTAGAAAAACAAAAATATCTCAACAAAACTAATTACAATAGTGTGTTCTATCCCAAATATGAACTAAATATTCTAAATTGCTAGAAACAGCAGAATGATTTAGGAAATTTGAGGCCCCCAGGGGCAAAAATCATAGAAAATTGCCTACCCCTGGGTCATAAAACAAATAATTTAACTTGTAAATGCTATGATTTTATGATTTTAAAGTTCTTGATATAGAAAACAATAACTATGCTTGGAAGTTATGCAAAAATCAGATCTTAGCAGTCATCTCTATAACATTTTAAGTGAATTTATATCTCAGACTGGTATCTGCAAACATACAACTATTGCAGAGGTCATTGCATATATAGCTTTGTTTGAACACTTCTAGTATATATATTAGCTAAATTGAGTCAGATATATGGTTACAGATGATACTGTTGTGACAAGAATTCTAAATTGACCATTTGAGGCAGAAAATGTGTACTTTAATTGACAAATAGGCATATAGTAAGATGTGGACAGGATACAGAGGATGGATTGGATACTTTATATAATCTTGAATGATGTAATGATTGAATGCTAAACATTACATTTATAGTATTCTGATATGCTTTCAATATGTTATCAAAACAGTTTTGAACAGGTTCTAGGCATTTTTTATCAGAAAATATGCAAATAGGGTAAGCTGGCAATAATTAAAATCTTGTTTTCAAATTCTTTAAAAAATTGAAACAGGGGAGGGGGTATAAAATGTACAGTAAAGAAAAACTTAGAGTATACGCAGTGATTTCTTTAAGGCTATAATTCTGATAAATGAGTATTAATGTGAGATAAACTGATTTTAGAGAGTTCTCTATTTGAATAAATGTTTGTATAGGTTGCACTTTGTAAATACAGCTGTTTCTCAAAACACGCCTTTTTTGGGGAGATCTTGAATATTCATAGATATGTCTCACCTTTTGTAATTTTGGTGGTATAAAGCTATAAAGCAAATACTAAATCCAAATGGCAATATTTAAACATGAAAACTTTGCAAAATATTCAAAGGTCAATGAACCATGGATAAATCATCAGGACCAAATAACCTCCATGGAAATGAGAAAGATCAATGCTAATAAAACTTCAAACCAAATATCATTGACTTGTCATAAGTGGTGGCTTTACATCAACCAAAACACAAACTTCAACTTGTAAACTATGTAAAAGTTTCATAGTCAATGAACCATGATGAGGAGATGGGGCCATATTTTCTCCATGAAAAAGAGAATTGCAAATGCAAATACAAATGCATACAAAATATCGTTGACTGAACATAATTACATTTGTAGTTACTCTGAAACTGTTCTAATCACAAACCTTAACATCTTAACTATGCAAAACATTTAAAGTTAATAAATAGACCAGAACTGATGGGGCGGATCCAATTAATCTTCATTGAAAGTAGATGTGCCAATGATTATACAGCTGCATACCAAATATCATTGACCTGTCGCTAGTGGTTCCCCATAAACTGATACAAACTGCCGCCGACGCCAGAAACAGCATACCTACATTTTTTTGTAAGTCCTGCTTTTTGACTACACGAGACAAGGATTAGTATTTGTCGCAGAGGTCGAACCCTGAACAGTTGGTTCAGGTATGGACACAACATTCAAACTTGATACAGCTCTGAATTTGGATTGTGATTAAATAGTTGACACATCATAGGTTTCTGACACAGAATGAATGTTGTCTAATGAACTTATAACAAAATGTTTGCTTTTGAGCAATAGACTATGCTGTTGGAAATTTTCATTTTAATTTCTGCAATCTGAAATGAGAAAAATTGTATCCCTCCTCACGACAAATTCTTATTTACCCCTCCACCCAAATTTTGTTCCCCTCCCCCTTTCTTTTATTCCAAAAATAATCTCAATTAAAATTTCTAATGGAGCTTGCAACAATAACTACTCATTTAAATACATCATAAAATATTATAATATAAATATAGATATAGATAAAATCTGTTATTGTGAAAATTAATATTAATTAATAGTAACTTCTAAAAATAATTTTACAGCTAATCATCTCAAGCCAATCATCATTTCTTAGTACAAAATTTTCAAGCAGTGTAAGGGAGGTAAAAAAAAAACCATTTATAATAGAATTCTTTAAATAGAATTGGATTAACCTCCCTTACACTGCTTTTTAAATTGTCAAAAGTGTCCTTTAACCAGAAAAACCCTTGTTTTTTCCCTTCTTTGCCCCTAATTGCTAAATGATTTGAGCCCCCCTTAACCATTCTTTCGTAGTATGGAAACTTGTGGTATAATTTCAGAGAGATCTATACACTTAAACACAAGTAATTGACTGGAAACTACAAAAATGTTTATTTGGGCCCCTTTTTTGGCCCATAATTCCTAAACCTTTGGGACCATAACCCCAAAAATCATCCCCAATCTTTCTTTTGCGGTTATAAACACTGTGTCAAAATTTTATTGATTTCTATCTACTTATACTAAAGTTATTATCCGGAAACAATGCGTCGACGACGACAACATGGAAGCATTATACGACGCAAACAAATTTTTGCGGTCGTATAAAAAGGGTAAAGACTGTGGTTGGAGTAAGCAGTCATATCAAGGTCAAGTGTATAAAATTACTGAGTTTCAAAGTCCCCTGAGTAGCACATATTTTATGTGTTTAAGGTCAATAACTAAAAAAATTGTTTTATTGTTTTAAAACTTTAACCAATACTTGGTCAGCACCTCATAAGGAACATTTATGCCATGTTAGGTTTCATTCCATTCGGTGGTTCTCCAAAAGAAGACATTTGAATGTATTGTCCATAGGGTCCTATGTAAAACTAAGTCCCCCGCTGGCGGCCATCTTGAATGATGGATCAGCTTTAAAGTAACAACACTTGGACAGCACATTATTCATGCTATGTTTCCGTTTATTCCATTCAGTGGTTCCCTAAAAGAAGACATAAATATGTATTTCTTACAAGGTCCCATATAGATCTTGGTTAATGTAACAGCTTAAAAAGTAACAACCCTTGTCAGCACCTATATATGCAATGTTTGGTTTCATTCCATTGAGAAGTTCAAAATGTAAAAAGTTTACAACGACGACGGACCAGTGACGAATTGCACGCTAAGAAGGGCCAGGTGAGCTAAAAACTGATTTAGTTCAATGAAATAGAATTAAGAATAAAACAAGAGGCTCTCAAGAGCCTGAATCGCTCACCTTAATTCTTTTGGTTAAATCTCTCATCAATGATTATTTTGGCTTTTCAATTTATTTAAATGTTTTTGGATCGTCCTATTTTCTTCAAAAGCCAAAATAAATAATCATTTTCTACTATGTTCTATTTTAGCCATAGGAGCTATGTTTCTTGACATACAAGGAAATAAAATATAAAATTTATACTAGATACTCTGAAACTCATTTAGCCTAAGTTTGGCTGATATTGATACAGCAGTTTCAAAGGAGAAGATTTTTTAAAGTAAGTCAACATGATGAACAAATTGTGAAAAAAGTCTTTAAAGGGCAATAACTCCTTAAGGGGTCAATTGACAATTTTGGTCAAATTGACTTAATTGAAGATCTTACTTTGCTGAACATTATTGCTGTTTACAGTTTATTTCTATCTATAATTATATTCAAGATAATAAACAAAAACAGCAAAATTTCCTTAAAATTATCAATTCAGGGGCAGCAACCCAACAACAGGTTGTCTGATTCATCTGAAAATTTCAGGGCAGATAGATCTTGACCTGATAAACAATATTACCCACGTCAGATTTGATCTAAATGCTTAGGTTTTTGAGTTATAAGCCAAAAACTGCATTTGACCCCTATGTTCTATTTTTAGCAATGGCGACCATGTTTGTTGATAGATCATAACTTCGGATACAATTTACAAATTAGATACCCTAAGGAACATTCAGTTAAATTTTGGAAGTATTTGGCCCAGTAGTTTCAGAGGAGAAGATTTTTGTAAAAGATTACTAAGATTTACGAAAAATGGTTAAAAATTGACTATAAAGGGCAATAACTCCTAAAGGGGTCAACTGACCATTTCCGTCATTTGACTTATTTGTAAATCTTACTTTGCTGAACATTATTGCTGTTTACAGTTTATCTCTATCTATAATAATATTCAAGATAATAACCAAAAACAGCAAAATTTCTTTAAAATTACCAATTCAGGGGCAGTAACCCAACAACAGGTTGTCTGATTCATCTGAAAATTTCAGGGCAGATAGATCTTGACCTGATAAACAATATTAGCCCCATGTCAGATTTGCTCTAAATGCTTTGGTTTTTGAGTTATAAGCCAAAAACTGCATTTGACCCCTATGTTCTATTTTTAGCAATGGCGACCATGTTTGTTGATAGATCACAACTTCGGATACAATTTACAAACTAAATACCCTAAGGAACATTCAGTTAAAGTTTGGAAGTATTTGACCCAGTAGTTTCAGAGGAGAAGATTTTTGTAAAAGATTACTAAGATTTACGAAAAATGGTTAAAAATTGACTATAAAGGGCAATAACTCCTAAAGGGGTCAACTGACCATTTCCGTCATGTAGACTTATTTGTAAATCTTACTTTGCTGAACATTATTCCTGTTTACAGTTTATCTCTATCTATAATAATATTCAAGATAATAACCAAAAACAGCAAAATTTCCTTAAAATTACCAATTCAGGGGCAGCAACCCAACAACGGGTTGTCTGATTCATCTGAAAATTTCAGGGCAGATAGATCTTGACCTGATAAACAATATTACCCCTGTCAGATTTGCTCTAAATGCTTTGGTTTTTGAGTTATAAGCCAAAAACTGCATTTGACCCCTATGTTCTATTTTTAGCAATGGCGACCATGTTTGTTGATAGATCAAAACTTCGGATACAATTTATAAATTAGATACCCTAAGGAACATTCAGTTAAAGTTTGAAAGTATTTGGCCCAGTAGTTTCAGAGGAGAAGATTCTTGAAATAGTTTACGACGACAGACGACGACAGACGACGGACGACGGACGACGACGGACGCCAAGTGATGGCATAAGCTCACTTGTCCCTTCGGGACAGGTGAGCTAAAAAACTAACAGTACCATGTATCACTCCAATCCCATCATGAGTATTAAGCATGTTAAGTAGTTATAATATAATTATACTTACACCAAGTACACAGGAAAACAGGATAGACAACAGCACTTTATTCCACCTGAAATGGATAAAACAAAAATGGATATATCGAAGGAAAAAACAATTAAGTTCAAATGTGTGTACTTACAGTGTTAACTATAATTGTTGAAGATATGTTGTTGAATTTTTTAAAACATACCAAAATTACAAAAAAAGCTTTTGTCTTGATCTGATTTTGATTTCTTATTTGACTGCCTCAAATCACAGAAATCAGAAATATTGTCAATAATAAAGTATAGGGGCATTATAAAGATTGTAGGGTAACCATAACCTTATTATTGATAAAACTTCAGATTCCTGCATCTTAACACAAACAAAATTAAAAGAAAAACTGCATGTATATAAATATATAATGTACTGGCCTGGTCCAACACCAGTTACTGCCAGAAATTCTGTTTTTCTTAAATATCCATTAATACAAACAGCAATTACTATTCGAAATATTAACGTGAAAATACCGAAAGTTTGGTCTAGGACTTTTTAAATACACTACTCTGAAATATACATATATATGTAGGACTCTAAAGTGCGATGGGTACGCTAAAGTGCGATGGTCACGCTAAAATGCGATGGTATACGCTAAAGTGCGATGGTACGCGAAAGTATAGACGTAAGAAACGTAGTTGAATTATGACGTCAACAGTCGTTTATACAAACCAAAAATGTTCATACCGGAAGATAAATTAAGAATATTTGATTTAATTAACAGAATCTAAATCAAATGTCCATACATGTCTTAAATTATTTAAACCTAACCGTGCTTTGTCGGATGCAGCAAAATTAATGTAAGTGTTTTGTTTGTTTGGTTTTTTTGGGGGGAGAGGGGGTAGGGGGTACAGAAAGAAGGACTTGTTTCCTGCAGATGATTAGTTTACTATATATAGATACAAAATAGTATTCGCTTAAGTATCCTGTATCCTGCTTCTATTGAAAGCGAACGTATATAATTTTTTTTAATTTATTATTTTCGTTTCACTTTACTAAATGCTGTCCCTATTAAAATATTATCGATTTTATTGAAAATTAACCTCGGTCAATTTCAAATAACAACATGTTTTCAAGCGTAAATAAAAAAATTGACGGCTAAACATTAGTTTGTACATTGTACTTTGTAAGACCACACATATCAAGTTAGCTAGTGTACATTTTGTACATGAGTACATCCGAGCAATTGCTAACATGTCTGGTTTTAGAATAAACTTTCGGTTCAACTCCTGGAATTAGGTTTTACAATCTCAGTCTTGTTAATTTATAACGGCTAGAACTGTGTTTTAACATTATGAAAAGTCTCTAATTAAGAACGTTCCAGTGTAAAGTGCTTTCATTATGGTTAAGATGACTGATTTACGAGGAACAAATTTTTTAATGCAATCAAAAATGTGTTTTAAAATTTTATTGAACGTCTCTTTTGAATAAAGCTATGTTTATAAAATTATAAAATTTTCGCAGACGATACCAAAATTTATGCACCAACTTCTTAATCTGATGTCTTAGAAAATGATCTAGACGCACTCTACAATTGGTCTAAGTTATCAGTCAGGGATATAACTCTATAGGGTTTTTAGAAGGACAAAAAACATACATATATGTTATTATGGACTACTAGAGGCTCTAAAGAGCCTGTGTCGCTCACCTTGGTATATATGTGAATATTAAACAAAAGAAGCAGATAGATTCATGACAAAATTGTGTTTTGGTGATGGTGATGTGTTTGTACATCTTACTTTACTGAACATTCTTGAGGCTTACAATTATCTCTATCTATAATGAACTTGGCCCAGTAGTTTCAGTGGAAAATGATAGTAAAAATTTACAAATTTTATGAAAATTGTTAAAAATTGACTATAAAGGACAATAACTCCTTAGGGGATCAATTGACCATTTCAGTCATGTTGACTTATTTGTAAATCTTACTTTTCTGAACATTATTGCTGTGAACAGGTTATCTCTATCTATATAGTTATCAAAGGTAACAGGATTATAATAATAGTATTCAAGATAATAACCAACTAGAGGCTCTCAAGAGCCTGTGTCGCTCACCTTGGTCTATGTGCATATTAAACAATGGACACAGATAAATTCATAACAAAATTGTGTTTTGATGATGGTGATGTGTTTGTACATCTTACTTTACTGAAATTTCTTGTTGCTACAATTATCTCTATCTATAATGAACTTGGCCCAGTAATTACAGTGGAAAATATTTTCGAAAAATCTACAAAAATTTATGAAAAATGTAAAAAATTGACTATAAAGGGCAGTAACACCTAAAGAGGTCAACTGACCATATCGGTCGTGTTTATTTATTTGTAAATATTACTTTGCTGAACATTATTGCTGTTTACTGTTTATCTCTATCTATAATATTATTCAAGATAATAACCAAAAACAGCAAAATTTCCTTAATATTACCAATTCAGGGGCAGCAACCCAACAACAGTTGTTCGATTCATCTGAAATTTTCAGGGCAGATAGATCTTGACCTGATAAACAATTTAATTCCATGTCAGATTTGCTCTTAATGCTTTGGTTTTTGAGTTATAAGCCAAAAACTGCATTTTACCCCTATGTTCTATTTTTAGCCATGGCGGCCATCTTGAATAGTTGACCGGGTCAACAAACACAATTGTTAAACAAGATACCCCAATGATGATTGTGGCCAAGTTTGGTTTAATTTGGCCCAGTAGTTTCAGAGGAGAAGATTTTTGTAAAAGATTTCTAAGATTTACGAAAAATGGTTAAAAATTGACTATAAAGGGCAATAACTTTAAAGGGGTCAACTGACCATTTCGGTCGTGTTGACTTATTTGTAAATCTTACTTTGCTGAACATTATTGCTGTTTACTGTTTATCTCTATCTATAATATTATTCAAAATAATAACCAAAAACAGCAAAATTTCCTTAAAATTGCCAATTCAGGGGCAGCAACCCAACAACGGGGAGTTCGATGCTTCTGAAATTTCAGGGCAGATAGATCTTGACCTGATAAACAATTTAACCCTGACAGATTTGCTCTAAATGCTTTGGTTTTTGAGTTATAAGCCAAAAACTGCATTTTACCCCTATGTTCTATTTTTAGCCATGGCGGCCATCATGGTTGGTTGACCACGTCACCGGACACAATTTTTTAAATTAACTACCCCAATGATAATTGAGACCAAGTTTGGTTCAATTTGGCCCAGTAGTTTCAGAGGAGAAGATTTTTGTAAAAGATTACTAAGATTTACGAAAAATGGTTAAAAATATTGACTATAAAGGGCAATAACTCATAAAGGGGTCAACTGACCATTTCCGTCGTGTTAACTTATTTGTAAATCTTACTTTGCTGAACATTATTGCTGTTTACAGTTTATCTCTATCTATAATATTATTCAAGATAATAACCAAAAACAGCAAAATTTCCTTAATATTACCAATTCAGGGGCAGCAACCCAACAACGGGTTGTTCAATTCATCTGAAATTTTCAGGGCAGATAGATCTTGACCTGATAAACAGTTTAACCACTGTCAGATTGCTCTAAATGCTTTGGTTTTTGAGTTATAAGCCAAAAACTGCATTTTACCCCTATGTTCTATTTTTAGCCATGGCGGCCATCTTGAATAGTTGACCGGGTCACCAAACACAATTTTTAAACAAGATACCCCAATGATGATTGTGGCCAAGTTTGGTTTAATTTGGCCCAGTAGTTTCAGAGGAGAAGATTTTTGTAAAAGATTACTAAGATTTACGAAAAATGGTTAAAAATTGACTATAAAGGGCAATAACTTTAAAGGGGTCAACTGACCATTTCGGTCGTGTTGACTTATTTGTAAATCTTACTTTGCTGAACATTATTGCTGTTTACTGTTTATCTCTATCTATAATATTATTCAAAATAATAACCAAAAACAGCAAAATTTCCTTAAAATTACCAATTCAGGGGCAGCAACCCAACAACGGGGCGTTCAATTCATCTGAAATTTTCAGGGCAGATAGATCTTGACCTGATAAACAGTTTAACCACATGTCAGATTTGCTCTAAATGCTTTGGTTTTTGAGTTATAAGCCAAAAACTCCATTTTACCCCTATGTTCTATTTTTAGCCATGGCGGCCATCTTGAATAGTTGACCGGGTCACCAAACACAATTTTTAAACAAGATACCCCAATGATGATTGTGGCCAAGTTTGGTTTAATTTGGCCCAGTAGTTTCAGAGGAGAAGATTTTTGTAAAAGATTACTAAGATTTACGAAAAATGGTTAAAAATTGACTATAAAGGGCAATAACTTTAAAGGGGTCAACTGACCATTTCGGTCGTGTTGACTTATTTGTAAATCTTACTTTGCTGAACATTATTGCTGTTTACTGTTTATCTCTATCTATAATATTATTCAAAATAATAACCAAAAACAGCAAAATTTCCTTAAAATTACCAATTCAGGGGCAGCAACCCAACAACGGGGCGTTCGATTCTTCTGAACATTTCAGGGCAGATAGATCTTGACCTGATAAACAATTTAACCCAGACAGATTAGCTCTAAATGCTTTGGTTTTTGAGTTATAAGCCAAAAACTGCATTTTACCCCTATGTTCTATTTTTAGCCATGGCGGCCATCTTGGTTGGTTGACCACGTCACCGGACACAATTTTTTTAAATTAACTACCCCAATGATGATTGAGACCAAGTTTGGTTCAATTTGGCCCAGTAGTTTCAGAGGAGAAGATTTTTGTAAAAGATTACTAAGATTTACGAAAAATGGTTAAAAATATTGACTATAAAGGGCAATAACTCATAAAGGGGTCAACTGACCATTTCCGTCGTGTTAACTTATTTGTAAATCTTACTTTGCTGAACATTATTGCTGTTTACAGTTTATCTCTATCTATAATATTATTCAAGATAATAACCAAAAACAGCAAAATTTCCTTAATATTACCAATTCAGGGGCAGCAACCCAACAACGGGTTGTTCAATTCATCTGAAATTTTCAGGGCAGATAGATCTTGACCTGATAAACAGTTTAACCACATGTCAGATTTGCTCTAAATGCTTTGGTTTTTGAGTTATAAGCCAAAAACTGCATTTTACCCCTATGTTCTATTTTTAGCCATGGCGGCCATCTTGGTTGGTTGACCCAATGATGATTGTGGCCAAGTGTGATTAAATTTGGCCCAGTAGTTTCAGAGGAGAAGATTTTTGTAAAAGTTAACGACGACGGACGACGACCGACCGAAATTATAAAAGGAATATAGATATATCTTACAAAAGATTTTTTACTGTTATCCAGACAAATACCCATGAGCATAATTGGAAAATAGCGAAACCTAGATGTAACACTTCTTTGCAATTAAGACATTTTTCACAACATATTAAAAATATTAAAATAACCTACCAAATAAAGTGATTTTTTTCAACAAAAAAAGGAAGCTTTTAAATTAGTATAGACCGCCAATGGGAGTCAGTAATGTATCAGTTAGGTAATTGTTGAGGACACAAATAGTTGTGAAATATTGCACCAACCCATTCAGGATTGATGTTTGTATCAGTTTTCAAATTGTACCAAAATAATGTGGGCTAAAAAGGATAGTATCCTTCCATATGAGCCACACAACGATTTTACAAGTATCTTACAGATACATCTGTTTTCAACTGATGTGTATTATTGCTGCAAAATCAAATGTGAGTTGTTGCGCAAATGAAATGCTAATTGGCTCAAATAAAATGCCAATTGGCGCAAAACAAAACATGATCGATAAGCAAAGCACCACTGTCCAGCATGCACTTCAAAACAAACCTGTGCATCTGGAACAACATAGCATGACCTAGTTAAATACATATCGTTACTTATGGCTAAATGAAGGTGTCCAAGTATTCTCATAATCACAAATGTTTTACCAATATAATCACTCACATAATCATTAATTACTTTTTCAAACAAAATAATCAAAACTACATTCCTAGATGATAAAATAATCATGAAATATTTGGTCTGGTAATCAAGTAATCACATACTTAATAACATGCTTCGCAGAGCGCAGCCTGATACGACTGCAGAGGTCAGAACTCTGAACAGTTTGTGTAAGTTTGGACACAATATTCAAGCTTGATACTTTCTAAATTTGAATTGTCTTATTGTTGACAGTGATTGCCCAATGTAGAAATAATAATTAAAATGATAATACATCCATATGTCAAGTTTGTATGCTTACTGAAGAAAATGTCGCTGATAATGTAATGTGTTGCATGCATATGTTCCATCAATCAAGTGTTCCATCTAACATATTTACCTATTATCAAAGATGTTTAGCTATCTCAAGACAATTGGTATGCGGAAGTTGTCCAAAAAATTGAATAGGGAAATTGCTCCAAATTTATAAATTAATTTTTAATATAACAGGCTATTATTTAAACTTGGAATTATTTTTAATTATAGAATTTGCTTATCTTCTTGTGCTTGAAATTTTAAATCAATTCTATGTTTATTCTGTATTATATTTTGAGCAATGGATAACACTTTCCATACAATGTATTTTGTATAGATGGTTTGAGCGCCACATAAAAAAAATATATTGAACAAATGCTACTTTCTTTGTAATAGAAAGTGTAATGCGCTACACAGAACATTAAAATACAAAATAAACATGAAATTTATTAAAAATTTCAAGCATATGATATCATGCAAATTCCATAATTTAAAAAAATCCAGGTTGGAATAATAGCCTGTTATACATGTTATATGGACATATTATTAAAATACTGTTTTATAATTACTTTTTGAAATTTTAATTTTTTCTTAAGAAAATGTTTCAATTTTGTCTCACAAAAGTCAATTTTGTGTCACAAAAGTCGACTTCTTATGCAAATTAGTTCACAGAATCCAACCTGAACAAATTTGCATACAAAATTGACTTTTGTAAGACAAAACTCAATTTTGTGAGACAAAACTCAATTTTGTGAGACAAAATTCAATTTTGTCAATTTTGTCTCACAAAAGTCAATTTTGTCTCACAAAAGTCAATTTTGTCTCACAAAAGTCAATTTTGTCTCACAAAAGTCAATTTTGTCTCTCACAATTGACCTTGGGGTTTAATTTCCATATCAGGTAACAAAAGTCAATTTTGTATGCAAATAAGTTTATATTTGCATACCTTTTAGACAAAATTGACTTTTGTCATGACAAAAATTCATTTTGTCTACAAAAATGAATTTTGTCATCACAAAATTGAAGTTGTCATAAAACAAGTCTGTATCACATAGTTTTGTAAGACAAAAATGATATTGTTGTGACAGAATTGAATTTTGTACAAAACCACAAGAGTCCCATTCGGCGCCCCGTATGTACTGACAAATGTCATACATATATATAAAAGATTGTTTTTTAAATATGTATATGCTTTTATGAATGCCTTGTCTTTCTTCACTATGAACTATATAAAAGATTCAATTTATTTTAATTTTGTGATTTTAAACCAAATACTTTGTACACTATTTGATGTAGATTTATTTGATGCATATTAAAACTGCTTCAGCTTGATAGATAAAAGAACAATGAAATTTACTAGATTAAGAGGTTATTGTGATTATCTAAGAGAATATAAAGACTGAGTGAGTTTTGCAATAGACAGAACATGCATTTTGGTATGCTATGTACATAAATTTATAGATAAATTTTTTTCTGAAATGGCAATAGTAAACAAAGTGCATTTTGTCATCTGGCCTGAGAACACATTTATTTCGTCGTACATTTCCTTTCCGTCTTTAGACAATAAATTCAAATTTAAAAATCGCACCTGCTCTATCTCAAAAAGATTGTTACTGCAGTGTAGTGTACTACTAGTTGGACAAATAATATCAGATTTATAGAAACTTCTACCAGCTTTAACTCAAAATATTGACAATTCTGTGTTAAGAAGGTGTAAAATTCAGTTTGACAGCTTCAGACGTAATAAAATTTAACCATTTTGTAATATTGTAACTTTCATTCATTCATAAATATCTATACAGTTCAGAGTTCACGCACGTGTTGTGTTGATGGACATAGCAGATAAGGTCGCGTCGTATTGCTTTATGTATTTGTGTTGATTACTTAGCTCTAGCATTATATTAAAGTATGTTAATCAGTACACATGGCTTGTCTCTTAGTTAATATATATAGGCTACAAACGTTACATTGGCGACGAGGATAAAAACATAAATGGGAAATGTCAAAAATGTATTTCAATGGATTTAATAATTAGTGACACTGATAATCAAACCATGGCTGCATCTTTACCAATTTTTCCGAGTTTTCCGGTACATGAGAATAATGCTGAAATAAGGTGGTGTAAATGGATAAGTAGACTTGAAAATTTATTCATCGGTTTAAACATAAAGGACAGCAAACGACAAAGAGCACTCTTGTTGCATTACGCTGGAGAAGATGTCAACGAAGTCTTTGATACCCTTGACAATACAGGAGAAGACTTTGCTGCCGCTAAACACAAGTTAACCGCTTACTTTGCTCCGAAAAAGAATACAGAATATGAAATCTACAAATTTAGACAAGCCAAACAAACATCTGATGAAACTATCGACAGTTTTCACACGAGATTACGCCAGCTAGCTCTAAACTGTGAATTCACGGAAACATCTAAAGAAGTGAAATCGCAAATAATTCAAGGTTGTCATTCAACTAGACTAAGACGAAAGGCTCTTCGGGAAGACACGACCCTTGAAGGATTAATTTCATCAGCTAGAACGTTAGAACTTTCCGAAAAACAGGCAACGGAAATTGAACAATCAGACAAACAATCCGCAAATGCTGTGAGAAAAGGAGTTGGAAGACGTCGCAACGGACCACGATTTCTACAGACACAAACGGACCAAAACGTAAAGAAAAAGACTACTTGCAGAAACTGCGGAGGTGACTTTCCACATGCAAACAAGTGTCCTGCATTTGGAAAAAGTTGCAACTCATTTAAAAAGTTGAATCATTTCGCTTCTGTATGTAGATCCAAACGTATGGATGGAACCAGCACTTTTAAAAGAAAAGTAAACAAAGCTGACAATTACGAACATGATGATGATCGTGATAGCAGTTCTGACGATGGTTACGTTTTTGGATTACGAGAAAATACTGTAAATAAAGTACAGAAAGGACAACCGAAAATCAACGTGAAAATCAATAATTCTAATGTGGATATTTTAATTGACACAGGATCAAGTATTAATGTTATTGATGAAAGCACATTCGAGAACATCAAGTGTAAACCCAAACTTTCTCACGCCGACACTAAAGTCTTCGCATATGGTTCAGATAAAAACTTGAAATTAATGGGAAAATTTCACGCTACAATAGAGACTGACCATAAAATAACAACCGCACCGGTGTATGTGATGAAAGGAAGATACGGGAATTTATTGTGCTACGATACATCTGTTGACTTAAGCATAGTGCCAGTCATTTCTTCAGTAGCAGATAAACATGAAATATTATGCAATAAATATAGCGATGTGTTCAATGGAATTGGAAAATTAAAAGATGAAAAAGTGAAAATTCATATTGATGGAAGTATAAAACCTGTAATTCAACCACATAGGCGTATTCCGTTTCACATTCGCAAGCAAGTAGAAGCAGAACTCGAGAAACTCGAAAAACAGGATATAATAGAAAAGGTGGATGGACCAACACCTTGGGTGTCCCCGATAGTTGTGGCCCCTAAACCGAAAAACAAGAACGAAATTCGATTATGCGTGGATATGAGGGAACCGAACAAAGCTATTTTGCGTTCACGTCATATTACACCAACACTCGATGACATGATCTTAGATTTAAACGGATCTAAAGTATTCTCGAAAATGGACCTTCGAAGTGGATATCATCAATTGGAGTTAAACGAAGAATCCCGGAACATCACAACCTTCACGACACACGTAGGATTACGTAGATACAAACGACTCAGTTTTGGTGTTTCTTCAGCCGCAGAGTTATTTCAAAACACACTGAGTAATGCACTGGAAGGATTAGATGGAGTCCGAAATATATCCGACGATATAATCGTATTTGGAAGGAACCAGGCCGAACATGATAAACGATTGGAAAAATTATTTGCACGTCTTAAAGAGAAGAACTTGACATTAAATAAGGCAAAATGTGAATTTAATAAGAACAAACTTGAATTCTATGGTCACATTTTCAGTGCAGATGGCATATCAGCCGATCCAAGAAAAATAAGCGCTATCAAGAACACGACAATAACGAAAGACGTAGGTGAAATTCGTAGTTTCTTAGCAATGTCTAATTATGTTGGACGTTTTATTCCAAATTACTCAACTATAACTGAACCGCTCCGCAGATTAACAAAGCAGGATTCCAAGTGGGAATGGACATCCGAACAACAGGAATCATTTGACAAGCTCAAGAATGAACTTGTTGCTGACCGTGTGATGTCATACTTTGACCCTAACAAAGAAACAATGTTGATAGTAGATGCAAGTCCCGTTGGATTAGCTGGATTATTAACACAAAATGGAAAAATAATCGCATATGCAAGCCGATCATTGACAGACGTTGAAACACGCTATTCCCAAACAGAAAAGGAAGCATTAGCAATTATATGGGCAATTGAACATTTTCACCTTTATTTGTACGGACAATCATTTACATTGGTATCCGATCACCAACCGCTTGAAACTATATTCAACAGTCCAAAGGCAAAAACACCAGCACGCATTGAAAGATGGAGATTAAGATTACAGGGATATAATTTCAAAGTACAGTACAAACCAGGAAAGGTGAACGCAGCTGATTATTTATCAAGACATCCGACCCCGACTACATCTATTGCATGTAAACATTCTCAATTAGCTGAAGAGTATGTTCGATACTTAACTGACAACGCTGTGCCGAAGGCAATGACCCTTAATGAAATAGCTGACAGTACACAAAAAGATAAAGATCTACAAACTGTTATCACTGCATTAAAATCAAACAGATGGGACAAGTATGAGAGTAATACGCTAGATACATTTTCAAGATTACGATACGAATTAACAGTCGTTCCCGTTAATGATATGGAGATCATACTTTATGATAATAGAATTGTCATTCCGAAAGATCTACAGATGCGTGTAATTGACCTTGCACATGAAGGGCACCAGGGCATAGTACGTACAAAACAGTTGTTACGTGAAAAGGTATACTTCCCTGGAATAGACAAACTTGTAGAACAAACGTGTAAATCATGTATACCATGTTTAGCGTCAACCCCGAAAAATGTTTTCGAACCGTTACAAATGTCTGAGATACCGAATAATGTATGGGAGAATCTCAGCATGGACTTTTGTGGACCATTTCCGAATGGATATTACGTTATGGTAATATTAGATGAATACTCAAGGTATCCTGTAATAGAAACCTTAACCAGTTTAACCGCAAAATCCGTCATACCGCTATTAGACAAAACTTTCTCAATTTTTGGAATACCGAAAGAACTGAAAACAGACAACGGACCGCCGTTTAATTCACAAGATTTCCGAAATTTTGCAGATAACATGGGTTTTAAGCACCGCAAAATAACTCCGTTATGGCCTCGCGCTAACGCGGAAAGTGAAAGATTTATGAGAACTATAGGAAAAGCAATTCGTGCAGCTCAAACGGAACATCGTAGTTGGAGACAAGAAATACACACATTTCTTCGCAATTATAGAGCAACACCACACTCAACAACTAACGTGTCCCCGGCAGAACTTTTATTTGGAAGGAAAATCAATACAAAAATGCCGAACATTTCAACAAATGACCATGCCGACAGTGAAGTTCGCAAAGAAGACCACAAGAACAAAAGTAAAATGAAATTATACTTCGAGAAAAAACATTCAGTAAAAGTACCTAATTTTACAGTTGGAGATACAGTACTAGTAAAACAGGAAAAGAAAGATAAACTATCTACCCCGTACAATCCTCAACCATTAACAATCAAGAATAAAAAGGGTAGTATGATTACGGCAACGAACGAACAACAAAAAGATATAACTCAAAATTCGTCACACTTCAAAAAGGTTGGGAAATCTAAGATAATGACTGATGAGGAAATAGAAGAAATCATTGATGATGACATTATATCAAACACACCATTAAGAAGATCATCACGAGAAAAACAAACACCGAAACATCTCGATGATTATGTGCGTTAAAGAGCTGTGTTACAGGCATAATAATCCTGTGCTCTTTCTGATGTATCAGTTAGGTTTGATGTTGATTTATATGTTTGTGAATTTATGATACAAATCGATTTTGTGGAATTTACTATTCACACTCGTAATGATAGCCCAGACGATCCACTAATTATATTGACATTACAGTACGCGTACCAGATAATTTACATTTATCACAGACTATAAAGTTCTAATTTTCTATTGATACAATTTTATGCATCTTATCACTTAATTTGTTTACACAGACAGTTAAAGATTTTATGACTACACAGACAGTAATATAATTAATTAAAGTAGAAGTTTAATCTGAGAAAAGAAGAGATGTAATATTGTAACTTTCATTCATTCATAAATATCTATACAGTTCAGAGTTCACGCACGTGTTGTGTTGATGGACATAGCAGATAAGGTCGCGTCGTATTGCTTTATGTATTTGTGTTGATTACTTAGCTCTAGCATTATATTAAAGTATGTTAATCAGTACACATGGCTTGTCTCTTAGTTAATATATATAGGCTACAAACGTTACACATTTTAACTGGACCAAATCACTACTTAACATTAAGATTCAGCACTCAATTTTTTTTAAATGTAATTACATTCTCCAACTTAATATTTCATGCATTAAATATCGAGAAATAAATTGGGAAAGTGTATCAAATAAAAAATGCAAGTTAAACACTGTTCACACTATGGACTATATTCGTAGACAACGAAAACCAAAGGACAATAACTGTGTCCTTATACCATCTTTTTTGAAAATTGCAATAACAAAAGCATAAGTTTTGAATTTACAGCATAAAAAAAATACCATTCAACAAAAGAAAAACACAAACAGGTGGCAATGTATCTTTGCAAATAAATTTTACGGGCGCCATCAAGAGTTGGTTGACCGTTATGGAATAACCGTTTCACAAATGATATCGGATATGTTCCTTACGTCGTAACTAAACCCCTTCCCTTTCATGAATGTGATCTACGGAATAAGAATATTTACCGGATTTGTTATTATATAAGGTAGCACTCCACAGTTAGAAAATAAAATTAAAAATGAGCCACAAAATGTTTTATCATCTCCTATTCCTGGATTTCTAATACATTAACCTAACTGTTTGTGTTGTACATGTGCATATGTATGTAATCAGTATATTCCATAGATTTGATTTTCAAAAGTTAAAAGAGTGAAAATAAATTCCTTTTATGTGTATCCATGGCAACATTCTGCATTTATTTACCATAAAATATTGCAAAAAGGGGGGTGGACATGTCACATATCCCCCCAAAATTTGGATCAAACTAGAATTTCAATGCCTTTGAGTAATACCTTTTTAGAAACTGTTTTCATAAATCTTCCTAATGATCAAATAAAAAATGGGGGTCTTTCGCCTCATTTTTTCGTAAAATCCAATCACAAAGTTCGTGCGATAAAAAGTTGGAAAAAAACATTACAATAATTGCCGGACCAATGTAGCCGTAGCCACGTTCAATTATTTTACCTCATTAGATAAAACTTATTTTTCTAATCATTATTAGACTGCTATTCGTTTGGGAGGCTTAAATATGTAGTTTCTGATGCAATTACCCTACCGTTGTCAAATTTGAAATATTATACCAACTTGGATCGGTTAGAACATTTTTAATTTGTTTGTTTGAGGACTGCTCTCGATGCAGTTATAACATATAAACTGTCACAACCTTTGGAAATTTAGAGTTGTGCCAGTTCACGTCGAAAATAACTTTTTTCATTTGGCATAACTTTTGTAATCTTTGCGCCGTGTTTGGAAATTTTTAAATTGTATCAGCGTGTGGTGTTCGCTTAAATTGTATAAATTTCAAGATTTAGAAAAAGTTTCTCAGTTTGAATATATTTACATGATTCATTTGACATCGTGCTATTATTGAAGAAGGATATCTGTTATCCGAAATATCTAATATTTGTTCATTTTATAGTTATTTAATGGTGATGTTGTACCCTTTTTGACTTGTTATATATTATAATTAGTAGTGTACAAAATCATATTACATGATCCATCGCCCTGTAAGATTGATCGTTAACTATTTATTCAGTCATTTTACATTTTTACCTTTTTGATAGTCTGCATCGAGTGTGTTCACCCGATCCGATTTTCTTACTGCATTTTCCATCATGCATTTGCAATTTTATTTTAAGAAATTAAGATCTTCTACTATCAAAATTATCAAAACAGAACATCACATTTCAAATTTAGAAACCTACATTGATCAATGAATTATTCCGAAAGGATTAGTTTTAAAAGCCTCCCCACCTACAACAGGAGAAAAGTCTAACAGATTTTTCCACAGACGGAATAACATTCTATACCACAGTTCTTTTAGTCTGATGGATCTTTTACGCCAAGAAGCAATTCAGTAAGTAAACTATTTATATAAACTACGTGATAATTTGCACTGCCGATCTCGTGAACAATTGTCTGATCCTGAACTTGACGAAATTCAAGTACGTCTTGGTGATATCAACCATATTCAATCACATAAGCTCAACGTCAAACAGATTAACAAATTTCAACGTGATGGTGTGCAAATTAACCACTCTTTAATCAGACCCTCTAAAAAATCCAATAAAAAGCCTCGAAATCGTAGATTTCAAAGAACAATTCGAGTTCCGACCAATCCCAACAACACGGTTGTCAATTTATCCTCAGTCTCTTTATCTGAGGACGAAACTAAAGTCTTGTCTAAGGGTTTGAATATTTGCCCTACTCCCAATAACATAGATAATATGAAACTGGGAGATGACCTTGATAACTTTGCCAGAACCCTCAGAATCAAAGAATATTTTGGTAACAAGGATAAAGAGGTGGATAATGAGAAAGACTCAGGCACGTCTGACTCGGAGGAAGAAATCATAATTCCGCATTTTAAAAAGAAGAGTTCATGGATTCCAAAACCTAGTAAATCTGCTACACTGGAAGATGTTATCGATAAAATCAAATCGGATGTTGTTCATCTATCTAGCAACAAGTACTCGCCATTTTATAACACCTCTCCTGACAAGAAAAAAAAACTTCAATCGCTGAGAAACCGAGATGATATTGTGATAAAACCAGCAGACAAGGGCAGTGCCGTTGTGATAATGGACAAAGCTAACTACATCGCGGAAACAGCGTGTCAGCTCTATGATGAGAGATTTTATAAAAAGCTAGACTATGACCCTACTTCCGAGTTTAGCTCCAAAATTATCACTGCGTTACAAACCATGTACAATGACGGTCACATAGATGAGGATACAATTGGTTATTTAAAACCAGAGAATGCCAAGCCTGGTCGAATGTATCTTCCCAAAATACACAAGGTTAACAACCCTGGTAGACCCATTGTATCCGCAAACGGCCATCCGACTGAGAAAATCTCGGAATTAGTCGATTTTCATTTAAGATCTCATGTAGAAAATCTTCCTTCCCACATTCAAGACACTACAGATTATCTTCGTAAAGTGGAATCCATGAACCCTCTTCCTCCGGAAACCCTCCTTGTCACTTTAGATGTCACCTCATTATATACTAGGGATGTCAAAAGATCTGAAATTAAATACTCGGATACTCGGTCATGATACTCGAGTACTCGCGAGTACTCGGATGAATATTATACGTCTATAGAAAAGTTTCGATTTTAGGCGGGATGCAGTGTTTTTGTCATTACCTTTCATATACATATTAACGAAAGACAACCGTAGTAAAAGCACAGCTTTATCCTCTGTTTGTTGTGTCAATTTAACAATGAATTACCGACCGCTGCTTCTATAAATAACCTATCATAATAGCAATTATTGTTTGTGTACGTGTTCGTGAACTTATTCCAATAAACTCAAAAATATTTGCATATAAAGTCCGACAAAGTAGATAATTTATGTACCATCTGTTCCTGATGAGTTGGTATTTTTCATATTACGACTTGTCCATAAATTGTCAACAACAATATTGGACTTCAAATTACTTGTGTTTTTTCGTGTTGCTCAGTCTTATCTTTTTCTGTGTTTTGGTTGTTTTGCACTATCTTGTTTGTCATATTTTTTTATTTTGTTTTAGCCATGACGTTGTCCGTTTATTTTATGTTTTCTAGTCTGCGAATCCGGCGTTCGTTCTTCGTCCGTCCGTCCGTCTGTCTCGCTTCAGGTTAAGGTTTTTGGTCGAGGTAGTTTTTGATGAAGTTTAAGTCCAATCAACTCGAAACTTAGTAAATGTAGTGCCGATGTGGCATCCGTGTACTATAGACATATTCTTGTTTCCACATGTTTTACTTACTTAAATATATATGCAACTGGTATGAACCCTTAAATAGTAAACATTTCAAAGAAAACAGTAGACAGAATACAGAGAGTCTCTATATATTAAAGTAGTATAATCGTAGTTAACATGTAGATAAACGCGAAAAATAATTGTCCTCTCTAAGGAGGTATAATAGTTGTGGTTTTTGTGATCTAAACACCATGATATAGAGAACGCTCTGATTGGCTTATTTGTTTTTCATTTTTGTTATCTATAATACGATTGGTTGTACTTGTGCATGTTTCAAACCGGAAGTCTTATCTGACTAAAAGTCCGTCTGATGACGGAATTAATATCTGGACTCTTATTTTGTCGTTTTTTTCCAAAAATAACTCAATCTTAATAATTAAAGGAATGGATGACAAATGCGACTATTCATGTTACCTATAGAACTCAGAGGCATGATGATTAGTTTATCTTGGAAGGAAGAGAAGCGACACACAAAATGAGGTCTTCTCGTTTAATTGTATAGGTGTACATATCATGCCAATCATGTTTACATAGAAGTCTGATTAACAAACAAATGTAAGAATTTACGGCTTGTGATGAGTTAATTTTTAATCCATGAAGGTGTTGATCGTGTCCAAACACCGTTGAAAATGTCTCTAATCAGTTGCGTAGGGTTCACCGTAGGTCACTTTGTTTTTATTCTTGTTTAGAAATATGATCTGTTCAACAATTTCAGACGATATCATAGACTGTTTGACTTTCTATTTTTTGTTACAAGTAGTGCAAATGAAAACCTTCCCTCGGATGGAAATAACGTTGCTGGTACTACTATAAACAAGAATGTGTCCAAAGTACACGGATGCCCCACTCGCACTATCATTTTCCATGTTTAATGGACCATGAAATTGGATAAAAAATATAATTAGGCATTAAAATTAGAAAGATAATATCATAGGGAACATGTGTACTAAGTTTCAAGTTGATTGGACTTCAACTTCATCAAAAACTACCTTGACCAAAAACTTTAACCTGAAACATGCACTTTCATTTTCTATGTTCAGTGGACCGTGAAATTGGGGTCAAAAGTTTAATTTGGCTTTAAAATTAGAAAGATCATATCATAAGGAACATGTGTACTAAGTTTCAAGTTGATTGGACTTCAACTTCATCAAAAACTACCTTGACCAAAAACTTTAACCTGAAGCGGGACAGACGGACGAACGAACAGACGGACGGACGAACGAACAGACGCACAGACCAGAAAACATAATGCCCCTCTACTATCGTAGGTGGGGCATAAAAATAGTAGCATCAGGATAAACGTTTTTTTGTTATTAACTGATTTTATTTAGTATTAAAAGGGGATTTTTCAATGGAACTAAAGTGAGTGAATATCTCAAGATGTATAACAGGCAAACGAGTGTCCGAGTCCTAAAACTGTAATCGAGTACTAGGCCTTCCGATCGAGTACCCGAGTACTCGAGTACTCGTTGCCATCCCTATTATATACCAACATACCTCATGACGACGGCATACAATCTTGTAGGGAAATATGGGACTCGCGCAACATTTTAGAACCACCTACTGAATGTTTAGTCCAGCTGCTTACTCTGGTCCTGAAATGCAACAATTTCACCTTTAATGGTGATCATTATCTTCAAATAAACGGAACAGCGATGGGGACGAAAATGGCACCGTCTTACGCCAATCTGTTCATGGGCAAATTAGAAAAAACAAATTATTGCAGCATCTTTATCCAAACCTTTGTCTTGGTTCCGTTTCATTGATGATGTTGACATGAAATGGATTGAATCCCAACAAAAACTGGATGATTTCATCAGACATGCAAACAACGCCCACCATTAACTTAAATTTACGTATGAAATTTCCGACTCTTAGATATCTTTCTAAGACACATCCACATCTATAAAAGACGGTGTCATATCAACAGACCTCTACTGTAAACCCACAGATAAACATCAATACCTTTCTCCCCAAAGCTGACACCCCAAACACTGTACAAAAAAGTATCCCGTACAGTCAAGCTCTCAGTGTCAAGCGGGTTTGCTCCTCTGAGGAGGCTGTCACGAAACGGTTACAGGAACTTCGCGGATTTTTGACAAAACGAGGTTATAAGAAATTGGACATATTTAAGGGGTTTGCGCGCGCTAACAATAACAGCCGCAATGACCTCTTACAGTACAAACGGAAGAGGCGCAGCAAAATAGTCCTGTTTGTTCTAACATACAATTCAGCCTTTACTAACCTCTCACGTTTGATCCGTGCCAATTGGCAAACTATTGCCAAACACCCTAAATTATCCAAGATCTTTCCCAATCCTCCTGTCTTAGTTTTTCGGAGACCAGCAAGTCTGGAAGACTTATTTGTTAGAGCTGACGTCTCCTCAAAAAAAAGTTGCTGTTCAATTGCGGGATGGTACAAGTCATGTGGTAACAGACGTTGTCTGACTGGGTCTGTGTACACTATATTTTGCAATGTAACTTGCAAAACCCAGAATGTTGTATACCTCCTTCAGTGTCGGTGTGGCATGCAGTATGTTGGCGAGACAGAGCAGCCATTCAACAAACGCATGAATGGTCATCAAAGTGACTACACTTGCAAGCCCGACCTACCCGTAGGTTGTCATTTGAGATCACCTGGGCACACACAAGCTGATCTCAAAAACCTTACCATCACAATCATAGACCACAACGAGGGTTGGTCGAAGGTCGACAGAGTCGCTTGGAAAATATATTGGATAAGAAAGTTACGGACAGTTTCCGCAGAGGGCATAAATGAAAAACATAGAATAAGTCCCTCATTTTCCTATCATCACTTGTTTCCAGTAACTCCGGCTTTAGTACTGGCTTTACAGTTCGATTTTTTTTTTAAATACCAGTTTAAATTACAGGGCTCCATTCATTCGGGATGGATGTATAAGTACGTAGCCACGTTCAATTATTTTACCTCATTAGATAAAACTTATTTTTCTCATCATTATTAGACTGCTATTCGTTTGGGAGGCTTAAATATGTAATTTGAAATGTTTTGTTTGAGGACTGCCCTCGATGCAGTTATAACCTCTAAACATCACAACCTTTGGAAATTTAGAGTTGTGCCAGTTCACATCGAAAATAACTTTTTTCATTTGGCAGATCTTTGTTATCTTTGCGCCGTGTTTGGAAATTTTAAAATTGTATCAACGTCTGTGGTGTTCGATAAAATTGTATAAATTTCAAGATTTAGAAAAAGTTTCTCAGTTTGAATATATTTACATGATTCATTTGACATCGTGCTATTATTGAAGAAGGATATCTGTTATCTGAAATATCTAATATTTGTTCATTTTATAGTTATTAAATAGTGATGTTGTACCCTTTTTGACTTGTTATATATATATATGGCGATCCAATGGATACATCTGTTGTAGAGTTGTCACTGACTCAGACGTACTTATATATATATATATATATATATATATATATATATGATCCGTTCATCCTATATTGACTCTTTAAATACTAGAGTCTATCTTAAATTGAGGGCAAATTATATGGCCTTCCAAATACCGTTTCCATCCCAAACATCACTGAAGAGACATATATTGTCGAAATATAAATCTGGTGTACAAAACAACATATTGTAATGACACCTTCTGTTTGTGGCATAACATCTGGGCCACAAGTTTATTGTTTTCTGTTTAGTATAACATTTATATTAAGATCCATTTTGTTACATATCGTGATCAATTTTATTTGACAATCGCCAACGACAGTCAGCGAGTTAAAGAACACCAGGTGTTCAACCTGTTAGTCAAATGCGTTTTATTTAAATCTACTTTTCAACTTTTTTGGTCTTTTAGAAAATGTTATTTGTGCTGTATTTAGACCCTTCCACAACGAAATTTGTTTTACATGCACACGTATCAAAATTGCGGTTTTTATCCAACGCAATCATAGGTTTGAACGTAGTTTTCAATTTAGACTTGTTTATATTTTTTTCGTTTGGGCTTGTATCATATTTTCCCTCCGGTTTATATGATCCGTTCATCATATATTGACTCTTAAAATTCAAGAGTCTATCTTAAATTGAGAGTAAATTATATGGCCTTCCAAATACCGTTTCGATCCCTAAAATAAATGAAGAGACATATATTGTCGATATTTAGATCTGGTGTACAAAAAACATTGACACCTTATGTTTGTGGCATAACATCTGGGCCACAAGTTTATTGTTTTCTGTTTAGTATTAAATTTATATTAAGATCCATTTTGTTACATCTCGTGATCAATTTTATTTGGCAATGGCCAATGGCAGTCAGCAGGGTTAAAAAAAACATCAGTTGTTCAAGCTGTTAGTCAAATGCGTTTTGTTTAAATATTATTTTTAACTTTTTTGGACTTTTAGAAATAGTTGTTTTGATGTTAGACCCTTCTACAACGAAAGGAGTAGGTTCAGTAAGATCCCTTTTTGGCTGCAAAATATAGCAGTTTTAGAAAATTGTTCAAAAATGTAATCGTTAAGATATTTATTGAAAAGTAGAATGCTTCTGCTACACAAATATGGCCTGTTCTTTGACAGTACAATGCACATACATCGGGTACTAGCATCATTAATCGTGCTAAATTACTGAAATCTTCACAAGTTAATATTTAGCATTTTAGTTATATTTTAGACGGTTTCCGTCTTAAATGAAAGTGGCCGCATTCGTGTTCATTCATTATATTGAAATGTAAGTTGTATTTGATGATAATACATAAAGGTTGAGGATGAACACGGATGCAGCCACTTTCATTTTTGACAAAATCCATCTGAAAAGTGACGAATTTTGGCATATTTGATGGACTTTTTCATATTTAAGCTTGAATCGGAGCGTTTTTAATGACCAAATCAGTTAAAATCTTTCACATAAACTAATTCAATCGATTGAAATAGACTAAGTGTTTAAAAAGTGTCTAAAATATTTCGTTGGATAAACTTGAAAATTGAGGCCGAAATCGGCCCTTACCGGATCTACTCCTTTGTTTAACATCCACACGAATAATATTGCGGTTTTTATCTAACGCAATCATAGGTTTGAACGTAGTTTTCAATTTAGACTTGTTTATATTTTTCGTTTGGGCTTGTATCATATTTTCCCTCCGGTTTATATGATCCGTTCATCATATATTGACTCTTAAAATTCAAGAGTCTATCTTAAATTGAGAGTAAATTATATGACCTTCCAAACACCGTTTCGATCCCTAAAATAACTGAAGAGACATATATTGTCGATATTTAGATCTGGTGTACAAAAAACATATTGACACCTTATGTTTGTGGCATAACATCTGGGCCACAAGTTTATTGTTTTCTGTTTAGTATTAAATTTACATAAAGATCCATTTTGTTACATCTCGTGATCAATTTTATTTGGCAATGGCCAATGGCAGTCAGCAGGGTTAAAAAACATCAGTTGTTCAACCTGTTAGTCAAATGCGTTTTGTTTAAATATTATTTTTAACTTTTTTGGACTTTTAGAAAATGTTGTTTTGATGTTAGACCCTTCTACAACGAAAGGAGTAGGTTCAGTAAGATCCCTTTTTGGCTGCAAAATATAGCAGTTTTAGAAAATTGTTCAAAAATGTAATCGTTAAGATATTTATTGAAAAGTAGAATGCTTCTGCTACACAAATGTGGCCTGTTCTTTGACAGTACAATGCACATACATCGGGTACTAGCATCATTAATCGTGCTAAATTACTGAAATCTTCACAAGTTTAGCATTTTAGTTATATTTTAGACGGTTTCCGTCTTAAATGAAAGTGGCCGCATTCGTGTTCATTCATTATATTGAATGTAAGTTGTATTTGATGATAATACATAATATATATAAAGGTTGAGGATGAACACGGATGCAGCCACTTTCATTTTTGACAAAATCCATCTGAAAAGTGACGAATTTTGGTATATTTGATAGACTTTTTCATATTTAAGCTTGAAACGGAGCGTTTTTAATGACTAAATCAGTTAAAATCTTTCACATAAACTAATTCAATCGATTGAAATAGACTAAGTGTTTAAAAAGTGTCTAAAATATTTCGTTGGATAAACTTGAAAATTGAGGCCGAAATCGGCCCTTACCGGATCTACTCCTTTGTTTAACATCCACACGAATAATATTGGGGTTTTTATCTAACGCAATCATAGGTTTGAACGTAGTTTTCAATTTAGACTTGTTTATATTTTTCGTTTGGGCTTGTATCATATTTTCCCTCCGGTTTATATGATCCGTTCATCATATATTGACTCTTAAAATTCAAGAGTCTATCTTAAATTGAGAGTAAATTATATGGCCTTCCAAATACCGTTTCGATCCCTAAAATAACTGAAGAGACATATATTGTCGAAATTTAGATCTGGTGTACAAAAATCATATTGACACCTTATATTTGTGGCATAACATCTGGGCCACAAGTTTATTGTTTTCTGTTTAGTATTAAATTTACATAAAGATCCATTTTGTTACATCTCGTGATCAATTTTATTTGGCAATGGACGGTTTCCGTCTTAAATGAAAGTGGCCGCATTCGTGTTCATTCATTATATTGAAAGTAAGTTGTATTTGATGATAATACATAATATATATAAAGGTTGAGGATGAACACGGATGCAGCCACTTTCATTTTTGACAAAATCCATCTGAAAAGTGACGAATTTTGGTATATTTGATAGACTTTTTCATATTTAAGCTTGAATCGGAGCGTTTTTAATGACTAAATCAGTTAAAATCTTTCACATAAACTAATTCAATCGATTGAAATAGACTAAGTGTTTAAAAAGTGTCTAAAATATTTCGTTGGATAAACTTGAAAATTGAGGCCGAAATCGGCCCTTACCGGATCTACTCCTTTGTTTAACATCCACACGAATAATATTGCGGTTTTTATCCAACGCAATCATAGGTTTGAACGTAGTTTTCAATTTAGACTTGTTTATATTTTTCGTTTGGGCTTGTATCATATTTTCCCTCCGGTTTATATGATCCGTTCATCATATATTGACTCTTAAAATTCAAGAGTCTATCTTAAATTGAGAGTAAATTATATGACCTTCCAAACACCGTTTCGATCCCTAAAATAACTGAAGAGACATATATTGTCGAAATTTAGATCTGGTGTACAAAAAACATATTGACACCTTATGTTTGTGGCATAACATCTGGGCCACAAGTTTATTGTTTTCTGTTTAGTATTAAATTTACATAAAGATCCATTTTGTTACATCTCGTGATCAATTTTATTTGGCAATGGCCAATGGCAGTCAGCAGGGTTAAAAAAAACATCAGTTGTTCAACCTGTTAGTCAAATGCGTTTTGTTTAAATATTATTTTTAACTTTTTTTGGACTTTTAGAAAATGTTGTTTTGATGTTAGACCCTTCTACAACGAAAGGAGTAGGTTCAGTAAGATCCCTTTTTGGCTGCAAAATATAGCAGTTTTAGAAAATTGTTCAAAAATGTAATCGTTAAAATATTTATTGAAAAGTAGAATGCTTCTGCTACACAAATATGGGCTGTTCTTTGACAGTACAATGCACATACATCGGGTACTAGCATCATTAATCGTGCTAAATTACTGAAATCTTCACAAGTTTAGCATTTTAGTTATATTTTAGACGGTTTCCGTCTTAAATGAAAGTGGCCGCATTCGTGTTCATTCATTATATTGAATGTAAGTTGTATTAGATGATAATACATAATATATATAAAGGTTGAGGATGAACACGGATGCAGCCACTTTCATTTTTGACAAAATCCATCTGAAAAGTGACGAATTTTTGCATATTTGATAGACTTTTTCATATTTAAGCTTGAATTGGAGCGTTTTTAATGACTAAATCAGTTAAAATATTTCACATAAACTAATTCAATCGATTGAAATAGACTAAGTGTTTAAAAAGTGTCTAAAATATTTCGTTGGATAAATTTGAAAATTGAGGCCGAAATCGGCCCTTACCGGATCTACTCCTTTGTTTAACATCCACACGAATAATATTGCGGTTTTTATCCAACGCAATCATAGGTTTGAACGTAGTTTTCAATTTTGACTTGTTTATATTTTTCGTTTGGGCTTGTATCATATTTTCCCTCCGGTTTATATGATCCGGTCATCATATATTGACTCTTAAAATTCACGAGTCTATCTTAAATTGAGAGTAAATTATATGGCCTTCCAAATACCGTTTCGATCCCTAAAATAACTGAAGAGACATATATTGTCGAAATTAAGATCTGGTGTACAAAAAACATATTGACACCTTATGTTTGTGGCATAACATCTGGGCCACAAGTTTATTGTTTTCTGTTTAGTATTAAATTTACATTAAGATCCGTTTTGTTACATCTCCTGACTAATTTTATTTGGCAATGGCAAATGGCAGTCAGCAGGGTTAAAAAAAAAACATCAGTTGTTCAATCTGTTAGTCAAACGCGTTTTGTTTAAATATTATTTTTAACTTTTTTGGACTTTTAGAAAATGTTGTTTTGATGTTAGACCCTTCTACAACGAAAGGAGTAGCTTCAGTAAGATCCCTTTTTGGCTGCAAAATATAGCAGTTTTAGAAAATTGTTCAAAAATGTAATCGTTAAGATATTTATTGAAAAGTAGAATGCTTCTGCTACACAAATATGGCCTGTTCTTTGACAGTACAATGCACATACATCGGGTACTAGCATCATTAATCGTGCTAAATTACTGAAATCTTCACAAGTTTAGCATTTTAGTTATATTTTAGACGGTTTCCGTCTTAAATGAAAGTGGCCGCATTCGTGTTCATTCATTATATTGAATGTAAGTTGTATTTGATGATAATACATAATATATATAAAGGTTGAGGATGAACACGGATGCAGCCACTTTCATTTTTGACAAAATCCATCTGAAAAGTGACGAATTTTGGTATATTTGATAGACTTTTTCATATTTAAGCTTGAATCGGAGCGTTTTTAATGACTAAATCAGTTAAAATCTTTCACATAAACTAATTCAATCGATTGAAATAGACTAAGTGTTTAAAAAGTGTCTAAAATATTTCGTTGGATAAACTTGAAAATTGAGGCCGAAATCGGCCCTTACCGGATCTACTCCTTTGTTTAACATCCACACGAATAATATTGGGGTTTTTATCTAACGCAATCATAGGTTTGAACGTAGTTTTCAATTTAGACTTGTTTATATTTTTCGTTTGGGCTTGTATCATATTTTCCCTCCGGTTTATATGATCCGTTCATCATATATTGACTCTTAAAATTCAAGAGTCTATCTTAAATTGAGAGTAAATTATATGGCCTTCCAAATACCGTTTCGATCCCTAAAATAACTGAAGAGACATATATTGTCGAAATTTAGATCTGGTGTACAAAAATCATATTGACACCTTATGTTTGTGGCATAACATCTGGGCCACAAGTTTATTGTTTTCTGTTTAGTATTAAATTTACATAAAGATCCATTTTGTTACATCTCGTGATCAATTTTATTTGGCAATGGACGGTTTCCGTCTTAAATGAAAGTGGCCGCATTCGTGTTCATTCATTATATTGAAAGTAAGTTGTATTTGATGATAATACATAATATATATAAAGGTTGAGGATGAACACGGATGCAGCCACTTTCATTTTTGACAAAATCCATCTGAAAAGTGACGAATTTTGGTATATTTGATAGACTTTTTCATATTTAAGCTTGAATCGGAGCGTTTTTAATGACTAAATCAGTTAAAATCTTTCACATAAACTAATTCAATCGATTGAAATAGACTAAGTGTTTAAAAAGTGTCTAAAATATTTCGTTGGATAAACTTGAAAATTGAGGCCGAAATCGGCCCTTACCGGATCTACTCCTTTGTTTAACATCCACACGAATAATATTGCGGTTTTTATCCAACGCAATCATAGGTTTGAACGTAGTTTTCAATTTAGACTTGTTTATATTTTTCGTTTGGGCTTGTATCATATTTTCCCTCCGGTTTATATGATCCGTTCATCATATATTGACTCTTAAAATTCAAGAGTCTATCTTAAATTGAGAGTAAATTATATGACCTTCCAAACACCGTTTCGATCCCTAAAATAACTGAAGAGACATATATTGTCGAAATTTAGATCTGGTGTACAAAAAACATATTGACACCTTATGTTTGTGGCATAACATCTGGGCCACAAGTTTATTGTTTTCTGTTTAGTATTAAATTTACATAAAGATCCATTTTGTTACATCTCGTGATCAATTTTATTTGGCAATGGCCAATGGCAGTCAGCAGGGTTAAAAAAAACATCAGTTGTTCAACCTGTTAGTCAAATGCGTTTTGTTTAAATATTATTTTTAACTTTTTTGGACTTTTAGAAAATGTTGTTTCAGTGGCGGATCCAGAGGGGGGGTTCCGGGGGTCCGCACCCCCCCTTTATTTTGGCCGATCAATGCATTTGAATCGGGACATATGTTTTGCACCCCCCCTGCACCCCCCCCCTTTGCCCTGGGCTAGCACCCCCCCTTTCGAAAATTCCTGCATCCGCCACTGTTGTTTTGATGTTAGACCCTTCTACAACGAAAGGAGTAGGTTCAGTAAGATCCCTTTTTGGCTGCAAAATATAGCAGTTTTAGAAAATTGTTCAAAAATGTAATCGTTAAAATATTTATTGAAAAGTAGAATGCTTCTGCTACACAAATATGGGCTGTTCTTTGACAGTACAATGCACATACATCGGGTACTAGCATCATTAATCGTGCTAAATTACTGAAATCTTCACAAGTTTAGCATTTTAGTTATATTTTAGACGGTTTCCGTCTTAAATGAAAGTGGCCGCATTCGTGTTCATTCATTATATTGAATGTAAGTTGTATTTGATGATAATACATAATATATATAAAGGTTGAGGATGAACACGGATGCAGCCACTTTCATTTTTGACAAAATCCATCTGAAAAGTGACGAATTTTGGTATATTTGATAGACTTTTTCATATTAAAGCTTGAATCGGAGCGTTTTTAATGACTAAATCAGTTAAAATCTTTCACATAAACTAATTCAATCGATTGAAATAGACTAACTTAAAATGTTTAAAAAGTGTCTAAAATATTTCGTTGGATAAACTTGAAAATTGAGGCTGAAATCGGCCCTTACCGGATCTACTCCTTTGTTTAACATCCACACGAATAATATTGCGGTTTTTATCCAACGCAATCATAGGTTTGAACGTAGTTTTCAATTTAGACTTGTTTATATTTTTTCGTTTGGGCTTGTATCATATTTTCCCTCCGGTTTACATGATCCGTTCATCATATATCGACTCTTAAAATTCAAGAGTCTATCTTAAATTGAGAGTAAATTATATGGCCTTCCAAATACCGTTTTGATCCCTAAAATAACTGAAGAGACATATATTGTCGAAATTTAGATCTGGTGTACAAAAAACATTGACACCTTATGTTTGTGGCATAACATCTGGGCCACAAGTTTATTGTTTTCTGTTTAGTATTAAATTTACATTAAGATCCATTTTGTTACATCTCGTGATCAATTTTATTTGGCAATGGCCAATGGCAGTCAGCAGGGTTAAAAAAACATCAGTTGTTCAACCTGTTAGTCAAATGCGTTTTGTTTAAATATTATTTTTAACTTTTTTGGACTTTTAGAAAATGTTGTTTTGATGTTAGACCCTTCTACAACGAAAGGAGTAGGTTCAGTAAGATCCCTTTTTGGCTGCAAAATATAGCAGTTTTAGAAAATTGTTCAAAAATGTAATCGTTAAGATATTTATTGAAAAGTAGAATGCTTCTGCTACACAAATATGGCCTGTTCTTTGACAGTACAATGCACATACATCGGGTACTAGCATCATTAATCGTGCTAAATTACTGAAATCTTCACAAGTTTAGCATTTTAGTTATATTTTAGACGGTTTCCGTCTTAAATGAAAGTGGCCGCATTCGTGTTCATTCATTATATTGAATGTAAGTTGTATTTGATGATAATACATAATATATATAAAAGTTGAGGATGAACACGGATGCAGCCACTTTCATTTTTGACAAAATCCATCTGAAAAGTGACGAATTTTGGTATATTTGATAGACTTTTTCATATTTAAGCTTGAATCGGAGCGTTTTTAATGACTAAATCAGTTAAAATCTTTCACATAAACTAATTCAATCGATTGAAATAGACTAAGTGTTTAAAACGTGTCTAAAATATTTCGTTGGATAAACTTGAAAATTGAGGCCGAAATCGGCTCTTACCGGATCTACTCCTTTGTTTAACATCCACACGAATAATATTGGGGTTTTTATCTAACGCAATCATAGGTTTGAACGTAGTTTTCAATTTAGACTTGTTTATATTTTTCGTTTGGGCTTGTATCATATTTTCCCTCCGGTTTATATGATCCGTTCATCATATATTGACTCTTAAAATTCAAGAGTCTATCTTAAATTGAGAGTAAATTATATGGCCTTCCAAATACCGTTTCGATCCCTAAAATAACTGAAGAGACATATATTGTCGAAATTTAGATCTGGTGTACAAAAATCATATTGACACCTTATGTTTGTGGCATAACATCTGGGCCACAAGTTTATTGTTTTCTGTTTAGTATTAAATTTACATAAAGATCCATTTTGTTACATCTCGTGATCAATTTTATTTGGCAATGGACGGTTTCCGTCTTAAATGAAAGTGGCCGCATTCGTGTTCATTCATTATATTGAAAGTAAGTTGTATTTGATGATAATACATAATATATATAAAGGTTGAGGATGAACACGGATGCAGCCACTTTCATTTTTGACAAAATCCATCTGAAAAGTGACGAATTTTGGTATATTTGATAGACTTTTTCATATTTAAGCTTGAATCGGAGCGTTTTTAATGACTAAATCAGTTAAAATCTTTCACATAAACTAATTCAATCGATTGAAATAGACTAAGTGTTTAAAAAGTGTCTAAAATATTTCGTTGGATAAACTTGAAAATTGAGGCCGAAATCGGCCCTTACCGGATCTACTCCTTTGTTTAACATCCACACGAATAATATTGCGGTTTTTATCCAACGCAATCATAGGTTTGAACGTAGTTTTCAATTTAGACTTGTTTATATTTTTCGTTTGGGCTTGTATCATATTTTCCCTCCGGTTTATATGATCCGTTCATCATATATTGACTCTTAAAATTCAAGAGTCTATCTTAAATTGAGAGTAAATTATATGACCTTCCAAACACCGTTTCGATCCCTAAAATAACTGAAGAGACATATATTGTCGAAATTTAGATCTGGTGTACAAAAAACATATTGACACCTTATGTTTGTGGCATAACATCTGGGCCACAAGTTTATTGTTTTCTGTTTAGTATTAAATTTACATAAAGATCCATTTTGTTACATCTCGTGATCAATTTTATTTGGCAATGGCCAATGGCAGTCAGCAGGGTTAAAAAAAAACATCAGTTGTTCAACCTGTTAGTCAAATGCGTTTTGTTTAAATATTATTTTTAACTTTTTTGGACTTTTAGAAAATGTTGTTTTGATGTTAGACCCTTCTACAACGAAAGGAGTAGGTTCAGTAAGATCCCTTTTTGGCTGCAAAATATAGCAGTTTTAGAAAATTGTTCAAAAATGTAATCGTTAAAATATTTATTGAAAAGTAGAATGCTTCTAGATCTGCTACACAAATATGGGCTGTTCTTTGACAGTACAATGCACATACATCGGGTACTAGCATCATTAATCGTGCTAAATTACTGAAATCTTCACAAGTTTAGCATTTTAGTTATATTTTAGACGGTTTCCGTCTTAAATGAAAGTGGCCGCATTCGTGTTCATTCATTATATTGAATGTAAGTTGTATTTGATGATAATACATAATATATATAAAGGTTGAGGATGAACACGGATGCAGCCACTTTCATTTTTGACAAAATCCATCTGAAAAGTGACGAATTTTTGCATATTTGATAGACTTTTTCATATTTAAGCTTGAATTGGAGCGTTTTTAATGACTAAATCAGTTAAAATCTTTCACATAAACTAATTCAATCGATTGAAATAGACTAAGTGTTTAAAAAGTGTCTAAAATATTTCGTTGGATAAATTTGAAAATTGAGGCCGAAATCGGCCCTTACCGGATCTACTCCTTTGTTTAACATCCACACGAATAATATTGCGGTTTTTATCCAACGCAATCATAGGTTTGAACGTAGTTTTCAATTTTGACTTGTTTATATTTTTCGTTTGGGCTTGTATCATATTTTCCCTCCGGTTTATATGATCCGGTCATCATATATTGACTCTTAAAATTCACGAGTCTATCTTAAATTGAGAGTAAATTATATGGCCTTCCAAATACCGTTTCGATCCCTAAAATAACTGAAGAGACATATATTGTCGAAATTAAGATCTGGTGTACAAAAAACATATTGACACCTTATGTTTGTGGCATAACATCTGGGCCACAAGTTTATTGTTTTCTGTTTAGTATTAAATTTACATTAAGATCCGTTTTGTTACATCTCCTGACTAATTTTATTTGGCAATGGCAAATGGCAGTCAGCAGGGTTAAAAAAAAAACATCAGTTGTTCAATCTGTTAGTCAAACGCGTTTTGTTTAAATATTATTTTTAACTTTTTTGGACTTTTAGAAAATGTTGTTTTGATGTTAGACCCTTCTACAACGAAAGGAGTAGCTTCAGTAAGATCCCTTTTTGGCTGCAAAATATAGCAGTTTTAGAAAATTGTTCAAAAATGTAATCGTTAAGATATTTATTGAAAAGTAGAATGCTTCTGCTACACAAATATGGCCTGTTCTTTGACAGTACAATGCACATACATCGGGTACTAGCATCATTAATCGTGCTAAATTACTGAAATCTTCACAAGTTTAGCATTTTAGTTATATTTTAGACGGTTTCCGTCTTAAATGAAAGTGGCCGCATTCGTGTTCATTCATTATATTGAATGTAAGTTGTATTTGATGATAATACATAATATATATAAAGGTTGAGGATGAACACGGATGCAGCCACTTTCATTTTTGACAAAATCCATCTGAAAAGTGACGAATTTTGGTATATTTGATAGACTTTTTCATATTTAAGCTTGAATCGGAGCGTTTTTAATGACTAAATCAGTTAAAATCTTTCACATAAACTAATTCAATCGATTGAAATAGACTAAGTGTTTAAAAAGTGTCTAAAATATTTCGTTGGATAAACTTGAAAATTGAGGCCGAAATCGGCCCTTACCGGATCTACTCCTTTGTTTAACATCCACACGAATAATATTGGGGTTTTTATCTAACGCAATCATAGGTTTGAACGTAGTTTTCAATTTAGACTTGTTTATATTTTTCGTTTGGGCTTGTATCATATTTTCCCTCCGGTTTATATGATCCGTTCATCATATATTGACTCTTAAAATTCAAGAGTCTATCTTAAATTGAGAGTAAATTATATGACCTTCCAAACACCGTTTCGATCCCTAAAATAACTGAAGAGACATATATTGTCGAAATTTAGATCTGGTGTACAAAAAACATATTGACACCTTATGTTTGTGGCATAACATCTGGGCCACAAGTTTATTGTTTTCTGTTTAGTATTAAATTTACATAAAGATCCATTTTGTTACATCTCGTGATCAATTTTATTTGGCAATGGCCAATGGCAGTCAGCAGGGTTAAAAAAAACATCAGTTGTTCAACCTGTTAGTCAAATGCGTTTTGTTTAAATATTATTTTTAACTTTTTTGGACTTTTAGAAAATGTTGTTTTGATGTTAGACCCTTCTACAACGAAAGGAGTAGGTTCAGTAAGATCCCTTTTTGGCTGCAAAATATAGCAGTTTTAGAAAATTGTTCAAAAATGTAATCGTTAAAATATTTATTGAAAAGTAGAATGCTTCTGCTACACAAATATGGGCTGTTCTTTGACAGTACAATGCACATACATCGGGTACTAGCATCATTAATCGTGCTAAATTACTGAAATCTTCACAAGTTTAGCATTTTAGTTATATTTTAGACGGTTTCCGTCTTAAATGAAAGTGGCCGCATTCGTGTTCATTCATTATATTGAATGTAAGTTGTATTTGATGATAATACATAATATATATAAAGGTTGAGGATGAACACGGATGCAGCCACTTTCATTTTTGACAAAATCCATTAGAAAAGTGACGAATTTTGGTATATTTGATAGACTTTTTCATATTAAAGCTTGAATCGGAGCGTTTTTAATGACTAAATCAGTTAAAATCTTTCACATAAACTAATTCAATCGATTGAAATAGACTAACTTAAAATGTTTAAAAAGTGTCTAAAATATTTCGTTGGATAAACTTGAAAATTGAGGCTGAAATCGGCCCTTACCGGATCTACTCCTTTGTTTAACATCCACACGAATAATATTGCGGTTTTTATCCAACGCAATCATAGGTTTGAACGTAGTTTTCAATTTAGACTTGTTTATATTTTTTCGTTTGGGCTTGTATCATATTTTCCCTCCGGTTTACATGATCCGTTCATCATATATCGACTCTTAAAATTCAAGAGTCTATCTTAAATTGAGAGTAAATTATATGGCCTTCCAAATACCGTTTTGATCCCTAAAATAACTGAAGAGACATATATTGTCGAAATTTAGATCTGGTGTACAAAAAACATTGACACCTTATGTTTGTGGCATAACATCTGGGCCACAAGTTTATTGTTTTCTGTTTAGTATTAAATTTACATTAAGATCCATTTTGTTACATCTCGTGATCAATTTTATTTGGCAATGGCCAATGGCAGTCAGCAGGGTTAAAAAAACATCAGTTGTTCAACCTGTTAGTCAAATGCGTTTTGTTTAAATATTATTTTTAACTTTTTTGGACTTTTAGAAAATGTTGTTTTGATGTTAGACCCTTCTACAACGAAAGGAGTAGGTTCAGTAAGATCCCTTTTTGGCTGCAAAATATAGCAGTTTTAGAAAATTGTTCAAAAATGTAATCGTTAAGATATTTATTGAAAAGTAGAATGCTTCTGCTACACAAATATGGCCTGTTCTTTGACAGTACAATGCACATACATCGGGTACTAGCATCATTAATCGTGCTAAATTACTGAAATCTTCACAAGTTTAGCATTTTAGTTATATTTTAGACGGTTTCCGTCTTAAATGAAAGTGGCCGCATTCGTGTTCATTCATTATATTGAATGTAAGTTGTATTTGATGATAATACATAATATATATAAAAGTTGAGGATGAACACGGATGCAGCCACTTTCATTTTTGACAAAATCCATCTGAAAAGTGACGAATTTTGGTATATTTGATAGACTTTTTCATATTTAAGCTTGAATCGGAGCGTTTTTAATGACTAAATCAGTTAAAATCTTTCACATAAACTAATTCAATCGATTGAAATAGACTAAGTGTTTAAAACGTGTCTAAAATATTTCGTTGGATAAACTTGAAAATTGAGGCCGAAATCGGCTCTTACCGGATCTACTCCTTTGTTTAACATCCACACGAATAATATTGGGGTTTTTATCTAACGCAATCATAGGTTTGAACGTAGTTTTCAATTTAGACTTGTTTATATTTTTCGTTTGGGCTTGTATCATATTTTCCCTCCGGTTTATATGATCCGTTCATCATATATTGACTCTTAAAATTCAAGAGTCTATCTTAAATTGAGAGTAAATTATATGGCCTTCCAAATACCGTTTCGATCCCTAAAATAACTGAAGAGACATATATTGTCGAAATTTAGATCTGGTGTACAAAAATCATATTGACACCTTATGTTTGTGGCATAACATCTGGGCCACAAGTTTATTGTTTTCTGTTTAGTATTAAATTTACATAAAGATCCATTTTGTTACATCTCGTGATCAATTTTATTTGGCAATGGACGGTTTCCGTCTTAAATGAAAGTGGCCGCATTCGTGTTCATTCATTATATTGAAAGTAAGTTGTATTTGATGATAATACATAATATATATAAAGGTTGAGGATGAACACGGATGCAGCCACTTTCATTTTTGACAAAATCCATCTGAAAAGTGACGAATTTTGGTATATTTGATAGACTTTTTCATATTTAAGCTTGAATCGGAGCGTTTTTAATGACTAAATCAGTTAAAATCTTTCACATAAACTAATTCAATCGATTGAAATAGACTAAGTGTTTAAAAAGTGTCTAAAATATTTCGTTGGATAAACTTGAAAATTGAGGCCGAAATCGGCCCTTACCGGATCTACTCCTTTGTTTAACATCCACACGAATAATATTGCGGTTTTTATCCAACGCAATCATAGGTTTGAACGTAGTTTTCAATTTAGACTTGTTTATATTTTTCGTTTGGGCTTGTATCATATTTTCCCTCCGGTTTATATGATCCGTTCATCATATATTGACTCTTAAAATTCAAGAGTCTATCTTAAATTGAGAGTAAATTATATGACCTTCCAAACACCGTTTCGATCCCTAAAATAACTGAAGAGACATATATTGTCGAAATTTAGATCTGGTGTACAAAAAACATATTGACACCTTATGTTTGTGGCATAACATCTGGGCCACAAGTTTATTGTTTTCTGTTTAGTATTAAATTTACATAAAGATCCATTTTGTTACATCTCGTGATCAATTTTATTTGGCAATGGCCAATGGCAGTCAGCAGGGTTAAAAAAAAACATCAGTTGTTCAACCTGTTAGTCAAATGCGTTTTGTTTAAATATTATTTTTAACTTTTTTGGACTTTTAGAAAATGTTGTTTTGATGTTAGACCCTTCTACAACGAAAGGAGTAGGTTCAGTAAGATCCCTTTTTGGCTGCAAAATATAGCAGTTTTAGAAAATTGTTCAAAAATGTAATCGTTAAAATATTTATTGAAAAGTAGAATGCTTCTAGATCTGCTACACAAATATGGGCTGTTCTTTGACAGTACAATGCACATACATCGGGTACTAGCATCATTAATCGTGCTAAATTACTGAAATCTTCACAAGTTTAGCATTTTAGTTATATTTTAGACGGTTTCCGTCTTAAATGAAAGTGGCCGCATTCGTGTTCATTCATTATATTGAATGTAAGTTGTATTTGATGATAATACATAATATATATAAAGGTTGAGGATGAACACGGATGCAGCCACTTTCATTTTTGACAAAATCCATCTGAAAAGTGACGAATTTTTGCATATTTGATAGACTTTTTCATATTTAAGCTTGAATTGGAGCGTTTTTAATGACTAAATCAGTTAAAATCTTTCACATAAACTAATTCAATCGATTGAAATAGACTAAGTGTTTAAAAAGTGTCTAAAATATTTCGTTGGATAAATTTGAAAATTGAGGCCGAAATCGGCCCTTACCGGATCTACTCCTTTGTTTAACATCCACACGAATAATATTGCGGTTTTTATCCAACGCAATCATAGGTTTGAACGTAGTTTTCAATTTTGACTTGTTTATATTTTTCGTTTGGGCTTGTATCATATTTTCCCTCCGGTTTATATGATCCGGTCATCATATATTGACTCTTAAAATTCAAGAGTCTATCTTAAATTGAGAGTAAATTATATGGCCTTCCAAATACCGTTTCGATCCCTAAAATAACTGAAGAGACATATATTGTCGAAATTAAGATCTGGTGTACAAAAAACATATTGACACCTTATGTTTGTGGCATAACATCTGGGCCACAAGTTTATTGTTTTCTGTTTAGTATTAAATTTACATTAAGATCCGTTTTGTTACATCTCCTGACTAATTTTATTTGGCAATGGCAAATGGCAGTCAGCAGGGTTAAAAAAAAAAACATCAGTTGTTCAATCTGTTAGTCAAACGCGTTTTGTTTAAATATTATTTTTAACTTTTTTGGACTTTTAGAAAATGTTGTTTTGATGTTAGACCCTTCTACAACGAAAGGAGTAGGTTCAGTAAGATCCCTTTTTGGCTGCAAAATATAGCAGTTTTAGAAAATTGTTCAAAAATGTAATCGTTAAGATATTTATTGAAAAGTAGAATGCTTCTGCTACACAAATATGGCCTGTTCTTTGACAGTACAATGCACATACATCGGGTACTAGCATCATTAATCGTGCTAAATTACTGAAATCTTCACAAGTTTAGCATTTTAGTTATATTTTAGACGGTTTCCGTCTTAAATGAAAGTGGCCGCATTCGTGTTCATTCATTATATTGAATGTAAGTGGTAATATATATAAAGGTTGAGGATGAACACGGATGCAGCCACTTTCATTTTTGACAAAATCCATCTGAAAAGTGATGAATTTTGGCATATTTGATAGACTTTTTCATATTTAAGCTTGAATCGGAGCGTTTTTAATGACTAAATCAGTTAAAATCTTTCACATAAACTAATTCAATCGATTGAAATAGACTAAGTGTTTAAAAAGTGTCTAAAATATTTCGTTGGATAAACTTGAAAATTGAGGCCGAAATCGGTCCTTACCGGATCTTGTCCTTTGTTTAACATCCACACGAATAATATTGCGGTTTTTATCTAACGCAATCATAGGTTTGAACGTAGTTTTCAATTTAGACTTGTTTATATTTTTCGTTTGGGCTTGTATCATATTTTCCCTCCGGTTTATATGATCCGTTCATCATATATTGACTCTTAAAATTCAAGAGTCTATCTTAAATTGAGAGTAAATTATATGGCCTTCCAAATACCGTTTTGATCCCTAAAATAACTGAAGAGACATATATTGTCGAAATTTAGATCTGGTGTACAAAAAACATATTGACACCTTATGTTTGTGGCATAACATCTGGGCCACAAGTTTATTGTTTTCTGTTTAGTATTAAATTTACATAAAGATCCATTTTGTTACATCTCGTGATCAATTTTATTTGGCAATGGCCAATGGCAGTCAGTAGCGTTAAAAAAACAGCAGTTGTTCAACCTGTTAGTCAAATGCGTTTTGTTTAAACATACTTTTTTCAATTTTTTGGTCTTTTAGAAAATGTTGTTTTGATGTCAGACCCTTCTACAACGAAATTTGTTTTACATGCACACGTATACAAATTGCGGTTTTTATCTAACACAATCAAAGGTTTGAACGTAGTTCTCAATTTAGACTTTTTTATAATTTTACTTTTGGGCTTGTATCATATTTCCCTCCGGTTTATATGATCCGTTCATCCTATATTGACTCTTAAAATTCAAGAGTCTATCTGAAATTGAAGGTAAATTGCATGGTCTTCCAAATACCGTTTTGATCCCTAACATCACTGAAGAGACATATTTTGTCGAAATCTAGATCTGGTGTACAAAACACATATTGACACCTTATGTTTGTGGCATAACATCTGGGCCCCAAGTCTATTGTTTTCTGTTTAGTATTTAATTTATATTAAGATCCATTTAGTTACATCTCGTGATCAATTTTATCTGGCAATCACCAATGGCAGTCAGCAGGGTTAAAGAACATCAGTTGTTCAACCTGTTAGTCAAATGCGTTTTGTTTAAATATACTTTTTTATCTTTTTGGTCTTTTAGAAAATGTTGTTTGTGCTATATTTAGACCCTTTTGCAACGAAATTTGTTTTACATGTACACGTATAAAAATTGAAGTTTTTATCCAACGCAATCATAGGTTTGAACGTAGTTTGCAATTTAGACTTGTATATATTAATATAATATATATATATATCACACGTTCAAAACCATTTTTCTATAACAATTGTTAGGGAGTATTGTGCGTTAGCTTTGCACAGCATTTCCACAGGAATCAGTATGTGTCTCATCACATCCATCCACACTCCTAAGCATAAAGGAAAACAAAACAAAAAAGGAATTTGAAATAAAAAAATCAAAATTTCATTTTACTTATCCTCATTTTATATAAAAGCAATAAATGCATTCCTGGATTTTAACTGACAACTTACATTTGACAAATGTTCAGTTCACAGAGGTATATCATCATGATCATTTATTCTTTTCTTAGTATCTTATACTCAAGCAGGTAAATTGAAGTTATCTTGTCATCATGGTCTTCAGTCTTCTTCTTCTACTTCTACCATAAAGTGACCGCCTACAACAAATTGAAGATTGTGTTACAGGAGGAAACTTACAACAAGACATAGACATGATAGATTTATATATATATATAGAATTAAAGAGATTACAGAAAAAATGAAAAAAATGTATGTTTAATAAGTTTAATGTAATAGTTTAGTTTATATTAATGCTTTGAAAGTATAGTGATGTCCAATTTATAATGGTATCAGGTAGTTTGTTACAATCAGTTATAGTTCTTGGGGAAAATATTCTTTAATCAAATTAAATTTCTGTAAGTACTGTGATGTGCATGGTAGAATATTGAAGCTGTTCGAAATTGAATGTCTATTTTGTCTTTTTTTATGGGATTAATTTATTAATTTTAGGTATTGCAACCTTTTTGTGTTCTATTTTGTATCTTCTGTCAGAGAGGATGCGCCATTCAAGGTGTTGTACCAACGCTTGAGGCGTTTCTATATTTTGGTATCAGGTTCGTTTGCGCCGGATATACTTTCGCACCCTACACAATCGTTTTCTACACTTAAAAGACCTGAAAGTGGACATGATTAGACATGAATAGACATGAAGATATACTTTTCGATTTATTAAAAATAAGATAAAAAAATCCAATATTTATAAAAAATAAAATGTTTTAAACAAAATTCCAAAACTTGTACCTGAACGGAGAAATGAAATGACCTGAACGGACAAATTTCTGAAACTATTTCTACCACACTTGGACAAAAGCTTGTTTATGATCAGAAGATGGTATCTACACATGTAGAAGTAAATTTTGAAGAAGAAAAAAAAATATTTTTATATTTTACTTATAATTTGACTTAGTTTTTCTGTAAGTTATTATTACATTCACTCTGTAGTTAAAGCTTTCAAATTTTAATTACTACCAGTAAAACGTATATGGAAATTATTCGTCCCTTTAGAAAATACATGGAAATTCTTGTGCACCAGTAGGAATTTTATAAAAAAACAAAGAAGAAAAATCTGGAATTCCAATGTTATTATTTACAGTGAATGTCTTCCATAAAAGGGGGGAGACTATTTCTAGAATAGCCGCTTTAAAAGAGGACGTTTCAGTAAAGGAAATATTTGCCGTTCAAAAGTATTAAAATATGCAGGAGAACTCATATGCAGAGACGTTGTGTGTGCAATGAGTTGCAAATTCCAGCCTTTAATGTAAATACTATATATATGTTGTCCGACTGTTAATAGTTTTTTTTAAGTATTCTGTTTAATGACTTAAAATGAAGGGAGAGTTAAGTCATTTTCCTATTAATAGGCCCAATCGTATAGTTTTTTTGACTCAAATGATACTATGTAATTTTAAAAGAAGTGGAGCAAAAGGACGCATTTTTGGCGCAAATGGATTTCTCCCGGCAGGGGCAGGTTAATATCAATTTTGTGCATAAATGACGTTATCAATAAATCAGCGGCTTTTTTTCAGTACTGCTTTTTTTGAAGCATAGACCATGAACAGAAACTACATGGCCTATCTTTGTTTTCACTTGTTTTCCTACGACGGGAACATAATAAAATACATATGTAAGAAAAACGCTGACTGACAAGTTTTCGGACGTTTGGTCACGAAGTATTACCAGCCCAGTAGTCAACACTCCTGTTAAGTATAGATATCATTTTTCTCTGTTCATTTGCATAGTTTGTTAGATAAAAAAAACACCATAAAACAAGAAGGATTTTGTAACTAGATAGACGTCATTAACCATTGAACTAATGATATCGCTCACGATATTGTAACGGAGCAGTAACTTGAAAAGCTGCTGCTGTTTGTTTTGATTCCTTTTGCATCATAAAGAATGCATAGGTATGGTCACTTTTGTTTATAAGGGTTTAAATAATGTACTATGGGAATGTGGCCAATGTGGCTTACCAAACTTCTCAGGATGTCTATTTGATACATCAATAATTATGAATACAAACACATGTAACTTTGATTTATCTTCTAATTCATCCTTTTGTGAAGTTAACTAATAAATGGAGTCCATCAGCAGTTTCTCCCCCTATTCAAAAATCATCTGAACAATCAAACAATAATACAATATTTCAGCTCAGAACCACCTGATTTAAAATCTGATGATACTAGTGAACAACTATGGTTTAAGGTTCAGATTATAGGGTCACCTGATTTATACATTATGATAGGTAGTTTTTATAAACCTCCAAATAAAACTAGGGAGGACTATTTGACACACTTAGAAAAATCTATCTCCAGAATAAGGCACAGCGAAAATTGTCACCTCTGGTTAGGTGGTGACTTTAATCTGGGTGGAATCGATTGGAATAATTACTCCATAAAACAAAAGGCATACAACTCAAAACAGTATCAGCAATCTTAAGACATATGTCAAGACAACTATCTAGAGTTAAATACTGAGCAAATTTAAGAAAAGATAAATAACATAATTCTTAACAATAATGCAAACCTAGAAGAACTCACAATGAATCAACTTTGGGATAATTTTAAAACAATGGTATTGAAAACCATGGAAGAGTCAATTCCAACTAAAATGATAAACAACACAAAACAGAAATTGCCATGGATTAATAAAGAGGTAAAATCACTTATTAAAAAAAAGGATAAACTATTTAAAAAATGAAAACAGACTTACACAATAAAAGTTGTAAACAGTACAGAGAAACAAAACAAAATACTTCAGAAAAAGACGAGAAAAGCCTACTAAATATATTTAGAAAACATCATTTGCTATGACGAAAGCCTAGGAACATCACAAAAACAGAAAAAAAATGGAATTACATAAGGTCCACAAAATCAAACAGTTCAGAGGTTGCACCGTTAAGATCTGGGGGCATGTTAATAAATGACACAAAACAAAAAGCCGAAATACTCAACAAACAATATCACTCTGTTTTTACACCTGAAAATGACAAAGAACAAATACCACCTCTTTTACACAACTATCCATCCATGTCAGAAATACACGTACCATCAAATGGTATAGAAAAACGTTAAAAACAATCGTGATTCATCTAAAGCCACAGGTCCAGATGAAATACTAGCACGAATACTAAAACAATTTGCACCTGAATTAGCACCAAATCTCACTTTCAGTTTTAATACATCTTTTTTGAAAGGAGACGTACCATCAGATTGCAGACAGGCAAATGTAATTCCTATTTTTAAGAAGGGCGAAAAATACTTAGCAAGTAACTACAGGACTGTCTCCCTAACATGAACATGCTGCAAATAACTAGAACACATTGTAGTTAGTAACTTACTAAAACATCTGAAAGCACACAACTTACTAGTGGACACAACTTCTGACATTAAGTGATGAATTATTCGGTTATCTCCATATTGGCATTCAAACAAATTAATCATATTATATTAGACTTTTCCAAGGAATTTGACAAGGTAACTCATAAGAAATTATTAAGGAAGATGGATAATTATGACATAAGGGAAAATACCTGGAATTGGGTACCAGCCTTCCTTAATAATTGAATGCAAGATGGGGAGGTATATGGTCAAATGCCTGTGGTCAGTGGGATGCCTCAAGGCTCGATATTTGGCCCCTTCTTTTCCTGATATTCATAAATGACCTCCCTGCAACAGCAACACCAAAAACACGCTTGTTCGCAGATGACTGTATCTTATACAGAACAATTAAAAATCAACAAGATTGTACCATCTTACCATCTTACAAACTGGCTTAGACTGCCTAGCTAAATGTGAACAAACTAGGGGTATGCAATTCCACCACGAAAAATGCAACTCACTAACTGTAACAAGATCTCAGTCACCATACAAACATAACTATGTACCTAAAGGCCACATTCTAGAATCAGTCAACACAGCATAATACATTGGTATCACCTTATCCAACAATATGTCATGGGATACCAATATCAACAACATCACAGCTAAAGCAAACGAGATCTTAAAAAAAATAATCAGGAAGAAACAAAAAGTTTGGCTTATAGATCAATGGTACGATCAAACCTCGAATACTGCTCTTCAGTTTGGTCCCCTAACACCCAAAAACAAAACAAAAATAATATTGAAAAGGTAAAAAGAAGGGCAGCACGTTACGTCACCAGCAAGTATCATAACACCAGCAATGACACTTCCATGATTGACCATCTTAAATGGCAGTCCCTGGAAACTCGCAGAAACATCAATCAAGTAACAATGGTGTATAAGATCACACACGAACTTATAGCAGTCGATCTAAACCTTTACCTCTCACCACAGTCAGTCAAAAACACCAGATTCACCAACTCATTACAATATCAAACTTTCAGCACCAGAACAGATTACTTTAAGTACAGTTTTTTTTCATACACAGTTGTACTCTGGAATTCACTTCCACAAAAACCTTTCGTGTTAACTCTTTGGATCAGTTTAAAATACTGATCCAAAGTCAGTATATTTAGTTATCCACCCTGTTTGTACATATATGTAAATGACTTATTATTTTATTTTTGCACAAATTTAATTCTTGATTAATGCAGTCATTAGATTGTTACTTTTCATTAAGTGTCTGTTTGCGATGCGCCGACGTATGGTCATCAATGTGCTGATGGATCCTCGTACGATATAGATGTGGATTTCGGTGACATACATGTACACAGATGGAAGACTCTATGTGAAACAAAAGTAATGTTTTCTGTACTTGTAATTAATTTCACCAAAAACAGTTTAAAACACGTATGGTTACATAGATTATAGTATTGAGAGTTAATTTATGTTAGGAAACCCACGAACAGTAAAACTTCTGTGTACGGTTTGCTGATCAGGTCCGCAAAGTTGTTTAAATGTTTCTTTTCTTCTTTTTTTTTTTAAATTGATACTTGTTTATTCCAAATATTTCCTGTTTACAATTTCCTCAGTTGCCCAGGATGCAAACTGTGGATTCCCCTTTACATTTAAACCAACTGTCCGGGAAGCAGGAGGCTGAAAAAGTGCACTGTATTACATGTACCATGAAAAAAATAATACACGTGTAATCATACTTATATTCTTTTATATGACAATGAATGAAAAAAAACATCTATCTAGAATGTAATACTAGTAATATATAATATAACATTATAACATAAACGAGTGCACCTATAAACCAAAATCACATAATATTATAACATAATCGAGTGCATCTCTAAACCATGGATTACCGTAACCAATATACACGGTGGGTATGGTTGTCCTGCGAGAGAACGTTCTGTGCTGGTGATTCGGTCCTGACGGGTGCTGGTGATCAATAAAAAAATGTAAAAAAAACAAAAATGATGGTTTTTGACGTTTTCACTCATAAAAAATGGAAGAAAACAGTTGAGATTTTTCAATTTTGTTTCTTATGGGTTCATATGTAAACCATTAAAAAGTTGAACCTCTAAACTGTTTCAGTAAGCGTAATACAAAAATGCTCATTTTCAGAAAATCTAGAACTGAAAAATAAAACAAAAATGCTCATAAAGTCCGCTTTCTATACCGCAAACCACACGACAAAACTATTTTGTGAAAAAACGTTGAAATTTATTAAAATTTAGCATTTTCTCAATTTATTCATGTCCTGATACTGTGCTGGTGGGTCCTGTCATTGTGCTGGTGGGTCCTGATACGGTTCTGGTGATTTTGGATAAGAAGTTGGTCATATTTGAAACAAATGTTACAAAATCAATAAAATAGGGCAGATAATTGTTGTCAATAGGATCTATGACTCCTATTTTAGCTCTTGTTCATCCATTTGGCTGTTTAATATGTGTTTTCAAATGATCGTAACTTGTATTACATAATTACATAAAAGGGCAACATCTCTCGTCTAATATCAGATAACAATATATATAGTATCTAAAATAAGAATAGTTTTATTAAGATATTAAATGCCCCTTACATTGATGCTTCAACAATGATCAAAGCCCATGCCGCATAGACTTGTGTTTGTTAGCGCTTCGCATACCCCTCCCCACTTCCACCCAACCAACCCTCCTCATTTCCTCCTTCATTGTTACAGTGGTGTACCAACACAACAATTTATCACATAACATAATAACACAAAGACACACATTATTGAACAACGAATGCTCGCAGGTACTGAAAGCTAGTTCAAAGCCGCATTTTCAACTAATAGATAAACCATGTTCTCATATACAAAAATCCCAATCGTGTCGATTAAAAAAGTCTCAAAACTTAAGTTCACATTTTAATGTTTGATGAAGCAGAACTTAAAAAGTGTGCAGTGAATCTTGTGCTCACAACAGTTATTGTCATAATTATGTTTACATAAGACTTATAAAGGAATTAAGAAGGTACCAAGAAATATTTTACAGTTCAATTTAATGATCATGAATGGAAGGAAATGGTACGGGTTTACATAGGACAAAAAGAAATTATTAGTATTTTTAGGCGAAAGACTTAAACGCTTTTTTGCATTATATAGTACAGCTCTTCTATAAAAGCATGCAAAAAAAAACTTTGATTGACTTGCTTGCTATGTTTGCTTAGATGTTTTCAAACAATAGGTAGGCGGAGTTTCAATACATACTGGGATTTGATTGGACAAATATAAACTAACAGGAATTGACGTTAACAAACTTCCAAACAATCATAGCAAGCAATTTGATCAATGGTTTGCTTTGCATATATTTATAGAAGAGCTGTAAATTCTAAAAAATAAATTCTTGTTGTCGTATATGGTTAAATCCTCAACAAAATCTCAATAACTTTGTTGATCTTTGTTGGAACGAATAAAGATTTAAAATAAAATTTTTGTGGACTTTTTAGCTTCCACCCTGACGAGGCATGTTAGCTGTTCGTATGCTGTTGCACCTGACGCACGGAAACTTTCACATTTCCATCTTCTTTTCTGAAATATTTTACCCAGCTCATACTTGACAGGATTGTTATCCTAGTAAAAGGTGTAACTAATGAATTGAACACAAGTTAAAAATTCCACAATACTATATAATTCATTTTATGTGTCAATTTCTTCGAAAAAAAAGTCGAAAAAAAGAGAGTTTTTTTAATGTCATGATTATCTGTCGCTTTTTAGATATATGCTTAGCATTTATTTCAGATGACATGGACTCCTCACCCTGGTGACCCTGCTGCCTTTCATAACTTTATCCGTATACATATATTAATAGATAAACAAAAGGCTGCAACTGGTATTTTTGTATTTAAAATGATTCGTTGTAACGAGAATATTTGTGGTGAATGGAAACTGTGAGGGTCAAAATCTTATATTGCTTATAAATGTTGCTGGACCCAGTTTCGTTATCTGATCTGATTTTCTGAAATGTGCAAGGTAGATAGACATTGGCCTTTTGATTTTCTTTACTCGGTAAGTTTTGCCCTAATTGCATGAACTTTTTCAATGAGTGTGTAGACAAAGGGAATATCTTTGGTTATCTTGCTTGCTGAACAGAAAAGTCATTGTTAGGTTATGTAAACTACCGTACTTTAAGAGTAGACTAGTCCGACAAATGACACATCTTTCTGTCTGTAGGACCAGGCTACTTCTAAAGGAGTGTAGTATACCTTACCAAACAATGACTTCACGGTTTTAAATTAGCTAACAAGCAAGCTAACCAAAGATATTACCTTTGCCTACATACTCAATGGAATCGGCTGTAACTAAAAACTCGAATACATTTTAACAGACAGTGGTCATGTTTGTTGATGAATATTGTTGTTCCTAGATTCACTCTTGAAAAATCATTTGGTAACATTTGGTCAAGTAATTTCAGAAAAGACCTTTTTGTAATTGCGGACGCCAAGACAATACATGAACCTCACACGACCCCTCGACACAGGTGAGCTTATATATGATCTTATAGCAATTCGGGATGATAACCAGTTGAAATTAAGCCAGTTTTTTGTGTGTGTAGATTTGTATTGTTTTAAACTGTTATGACCTTTTAAAGTTAAATGTAGGTGTTTAATCTAAGAATTTCTTTTTTAAACTTATATACTTGTTTTATACTCAATTGGTAGTATGAAGCTACGAGATATTTTAATTTTTGAAATTGACATATTCTAGTCTGCCCTTTCAAAAAATAGTTGTTTTTTTAGTGTTCTATCGAACTTTCGAAAACAAATACCTGATAACCGTTCAGACAAAAAAAATATGTTGAAAAAATCTTACAGATACAGCAAGTGATTCTTAATAGCTATAAGATACATTTTTCTTTTAAAATACAACTTTTAAATCTTACGGGAAACTATTCCAAGCTTAAAACTTTCACTGTAACCTCGCTCTAACTTACCCCCCCCCCCCCCCCAAAAAAAAAACCAAACAAACAAACCCGCAATACTATTGTCATTCTTATAGTCAGCACTAAATTAAAAAAAATAGGGGTATTTTTTCTCTCATAATAACAGTAAACAGATTCACAACAATGTCAATTTCAAGAAAGCAGACAACAGTTAATTAGTCACTAACAGTACAGCATCAATGATCTTAAATATATGCCACTTTTAACTAAAATATAAAAGCACAGAACCAGGACATAGGAGCACAGAACCAGGACCGTTTTTCTTATCACCAGCACAGCGTCAGAACAATTCCGTTTAACGAACTTGCACGACTTTTGCAATATAATATTGTTGTAATATACTTTGCATGGTACTTATGACGCATCAGAGAAAAATTAAGCAACAAAACAGTCGTTTTATTGCCGTTCTGATACAATGTAAACAAACCCACCAGCACAGAATCAGGACCCACCAGCACCTGACAGGACCAAGTCACCAGCACAGAACGTTCTCTCGCAGGACAACCATACCCACCGTGATATACATTAAAGAGATATAAAAGGCAAACCACACACATAACATCGTGACACTTATCTCCTGCAAGGTATGTACTTATAGTATAAAATTAATCAATGTGTTTATTGTTTCGTTGTCTAATGTATTATTCGATAAATAACAGGGTACAGATTTCAGATGTGTAATCATGTATGATTTCCAAAGTTTCAAAATATATGTAGATAACATTTTTATCCCATCAATGCATCATATTTGATTTTGTTTCTTATTTTCCACAAGGACCATTTTGTTAAAATAAAAAAGAGATTTACAAGTAAAGTTTGGTTCGATTGACCACTGCTATCTCCCAAAAGCATAAAATGTTTTAAATTTTCATCATCTAATTGAACATTACATAATGTGAAAATATCTTTAATTTTACCAATGATTAATTTTGTTGTATTGCAATCGAAAAATAAATGTTGCAAATTTTCAGTATTATTAGCAGTTTGGCAAATGTGACATTTTCCGTTTGACAATTGCATTTTTTTAAGTCTACTTTCCGTATCAATGATATAATTATTGTGGATGCATTTCCATTGAAATTCTTTCATTTTATTGGTGATATTAACTTTTTTCAGACCCATACTATTTTCCAATTAATTTCGTGCCCATAAAATTCTTGCCATTTAAGCTGACATTTTGGATATATATTCTTCTTAATCATGTCTCGAATATATTTGAGTTTTAATTGTTTGGGTTTGATTTTCTTTCCATTTCTGTCTAAAATTACCATTTCATTGAAAGTTTAAATTCTATGTTTGTTTTTTCATTAATTTCATTATCAATTTCTAAAATTTGTAAGAAGTCAATTGGCATTGAACTTTTAACTCTTGAAAATTCCGATATACAGTTTCTTTTATCCACAAGTTTTTCAAATATAGAACATAAACTGTAAAATTTGTTGGTTTCTTCATTCCATACGTCTTTGATATATTTCAAGTTACTTTTTAGAAAGGAAGAGAAAAACAATGGCTGATTTTGAAATGAATTTCCAAATAGTCTCATATTAAGTACCGCGTTCTTAGTTTTGGAATTATCTCCAATTTTTATAAAAATAGACCATGTATAAACCGTTTTCTGATAAAATAAAGGAATATTTTTAAGATTAAGTCCTTTAATATTTGAATATTTACCTAAAAAATACTGATCATTATACTTGTTGTCAATTGTCGAAGCCAATACTTGCCAATCGCATTCCAGCTTTCTAACGGTTCATGAAGAATGCGATAAAGAGATTTTATTTGCTTACTTCTAATGAATAAGTCTATACTAGTCATGCCCATTCCGCCCTTTGTTATATCAAGACAACAAACCTGTCTTTCTATTTGGTTAACTTTCCCATCCCATATAAAATTCCAAATAATATTGTTTATTTCTTTTGAATATTTTTCAAGAATACCCCGCATTTCAATTTCATAACTACACATGGGCAATATGAAATTATTTACTATTAAGGTTTTACCACTAAATGAAAGTTTTCTGCTTTTCCAAACGTGGACACAGTTTTTAATTTTTTCTATAATACTTTGCCATATAGCATCATTATCAATTTCATATCCGTGATTTACTCCGAGGGTTTTTACATTACCTGTAATCCATTTAATTTTATTAAATTTTAGTTTTTTCCTTTTAAGTGATCCTATAAGTAAACCTTTGGTTTTATCAAAATTAATTTTAGATACCGAAGCTTTTTCATATAGCGTTAGGACATCAACAGATTTTTCTACTGATTTCTCATTTTTGTTTAAAAGCTGAGTGTCATCAGCAAACATGCATAATTTTGTTTCTATACTTTTACCCCCCTCACCAGGTATTTGAATTCCTTCAATTTCCTTGTTACCTTGTATTGCACATGCCATTGGTTCTGCTTGCAAAACGTATATAAGGGGTGCTATAATGTTCAGCAAAGTAAGATCTACAAATAAGTCAACATAACCGAAATGGTCAGTTGACCCCTTTAGGCTTTATTGCCCTTTATAGTCAATTTTTAACCATTTTTCGTAAATCTTTGTAATCTTTTACAAAAATCTTCTTCTCTGAAACTACTGGGCCAAATTAGTCCAAACATTGCCATAATCATCTTTGGGGTGTCTAGTTTTAAAAACGTGTCCGGTGACCTGGCCATCGAACCAAGATGGCCGCCACGGCTAAAAATAGAACATAGGGGTAAAAAGCAGTTTTTGGCTTATAACTCAAAAACCAAAGCATTAATAGAGCAAATCTGACATGGCATTAAATTGTTTATCTGGTCAAGATCTATCTGCCCTGAAATTTTGAGATGAATCGGACAAGCCGTTGTTGGGTTGCTGCCCCTGAATTGGTAATTTTAAGGAAATTTTGCTGTTTTTGGTTATTATCTTGAATATTATTATAGATAAAGATAAATTGTAAACAGCAATAATGTTGAGGAAAGTAAGATCTACAAATAAGTCAACATGACCAAAATTGTTAGTTGACCCCTTAAGGAGTTATTGCCCTTTTTAGTCAATTTTTAACCATTTTGAAAAATTTTAGTATTCTTTTAAAAAAATCTTCTCCTCTGAAACTACTTGGCCAAATTTAACCAAACTTGGCCACAATCATCATTGGGGTATCTGGTTTAAGAAATGTGTGGCGTGACCTGGCCAACCAACCAATCAACCAACCAAGATGGCCACCATGGCTAAAATAGTACATAGTGGTGAAATGTTGATTTTGGTTTATATCTCTGAAACCAAAGCATTTAGAGCAAAAATTGTCTATTAGATCAAGTTCTATCTGCCCTGAAATTTTCAGACAAATCGGACAACCAGTTGTTGCCCCCGAATTAGTAATTTTAAGGAAATTTTGCAGATTTTGGTTATTATCTTGATTGTTATTATAGATAGAGAAAGTGTAAACAGCAATAATGTTCAGCAAAATAAGATCTACAAATAAGTCTCATGACCGAAATTTTCAATTGACCCCCTAAGGAGTTATTGCTCTTTATAGTCAATTTTTAACAATTTTCATAAATTTTTGTAAAGTTTTAGAAAATACTTTCAACTGTAATTACTGGGCCAAGTTCATTATAGATAGATATAATTGTAGCAACAAGAATGTTCAGTAAAGAAAGATCTACAAACACATCACAAAAACACAATTTTGTCATAAATTTATCTGTGTCCATTGTTTAGTATGCACATAGACCAAGGCGAGCGACACAGGCTCTTGAGAGCCTCTAGTTATGTCACACATTTGACATCTTCCGTTTTCATCGTGATAAATAGAAGTTACATTTTCTGAATTTTCTTTTGCATAAGGAATCCCACTCCCCTTGAATCAGAAGTTCCGCTATTCCAAACTGATTCACCTACCCCAAAGTTTTTTCCAGTCATTACCCCAGTTATCAATATCAGATTTAGACCAATTTGTGTCTTGAAGACAAATGATACCAAACTTTTTTAAAACTAACCAATTAAAAATCATATCTCGTTTTTTAACCGGATTTTTGTGACAAAAATGTCGGTTATTGATTTGGGGATGTACGGCGGGCGGCCGGGCGGGCGGTCGGGCTGTCGGGCGGGTGGGCGGGCGGCAATCAAATGTTGTCCGTGCATTAACTCATGAACCGTTCAACCAAAGCTTTTAAAATTTTAATATGTTATTACTGACAACTATACGAAGGTCAAGTTCAATAATGGCGATTTTGACTTTTACCGTTCAGGAGTTATGGTTCTTGAAAGATTGAAAAATGGAGTTGTCCGTGCATTTACGCATGAACTGTTCTACCAAAGCTTCCTAAATTTTAATATGTTGTTACTAATGAAAGAATGGAGGTCAAGTTCAATAATGACGAATTTGACTTTTACCGTTCAGGAGTTATGGTTCTTGAAAGATTGAAAAATGGAGTTTCCAGTCTTGTCCGTGCATTTATGCATGAACTGTTCTACCAAAGCTTCCGAAATTTTAATATGCTGTTACTGATGACAAAATGGAGGTCAAGTTTAATAATGACGATTTTGACTTTTACCGTTCAGGAGTTATGGTTCTTGAAAGATTGAAAAATGGTTTTTCCCGTCGTGTCCGTTCATTTTCTCATGAACCATTCAACCAAAGCTTTTGAAATTTTAATATGTTGTTACTGATGACAAAATAGAGGTCAAGTTCAATAATGACGATTTTGACTTTTACCGTTCAACTTCAGGAGTTATGGTTCTTGAAAGATCGTAAAATGGCGTTTCCATTCAGGTTGTTGCATTTACTCATGAACCATCCAATCTAAGCTTTTCAAATTTTAATATGTTGATACTGATGACAAAATGGAGGTCAAATTTGATATTGACGATTTTCACTTTAACCATTCATCAGTAATGGTTCTTGTGATATTGCCAGGACACAAATAAATGTTAATAAATCCGGTTTGCTGTCGTTGTGACAGCCTCTTGTTATTGTTTCGTAAACCATTTACGTTTATTGAAGCAATTGACAAAGACAGATATCAAATAAGTTTTTCTTTTCTTTCTTTCGTCATTTAAATGTTTCACTTGAATGCTTTGAACCTGGTTATGTCTATTCGGTAAAATAAACTCAACGGATCGTTTATGTGTATACCTTTGTGTGGTTTGTGCAAACAAATCAGATAAAACTTTAATTATTAGGCGTCGTTTAAAAACCGTATAAGGTGTAATAAACAGATATTTATGTTCTCATATAACATTATTAAGCGTCGTTTTAAAACCGTACTAGGTCTAATAAACAGATACTTATTCATCTTTTCCAAATATAACATTACAGTTTGGTATAGGTTAGCAATGTTTGCACTTTTTGCAGTATATACATAAAGGCATATAAACGAATTATTTCTAAATAAAATATACATACGAAAAATATGTTTAAAAAAGTGGACATAATATTTACAGTGATACATTTGTGGTTTTTTTTGTTTGTTTTGTTTTTGTTAAATATAGTCTGAGTGTTTATTCACATGGGTTTAATCATGATCTATTCTCGTCTCTTTTCTTGATACTTTGGATGTCCGGTCTGCAGATGTTGGAGTAGTTTTGTCACTTCTGATGCGTTTTCGATTAATCGGAGTGTTTGATACGGTGAAATTTGTATTTTGGCTATTTAGAAACTCACAAAGTTTACTGTTAATTCTTTGTGCGCCTTCTGTGCTGACGTGTACCCCGCTACTGTCATTTTTATCAAACAATCATCATGTTCTGATTACAGCTCCGTGTTTATAAAATTGATCATTTATATCAACAAATGCTACAGATTGTTCTCGAACAAAAAGTTTTTTCATGAAGCTATTTACATTTTTGGTTGTTTCGTTTATTTTCTTCTTCGGCAATTGGTAATTCGTGTAACTTCGTCTTTACTTTTGTGTTTCAAATGTCTGGTTATGTAAATGTATTTCAGGTGTTTCCTGTAATTAGTTTATACTTCAGCTTTATCATGTACATCTTTTGAATATTCATTTTATTATATTTACTGTTTGCAAAAGTATAAATTACTCTAAATTATAGGGATTTTCTGGTAACTTAACAGAAAACCCTTGCCGTTTTTGGCACAACCTTTTTGATCTTTTGGTCCTCGATGCTGTTCAACTTTGTACTCGTTTCGGCTTTCAAACTTTTGTATCTGTGCGTCACACATAGGTCTTGTGTGGACAAAATACACTTCTGGCGTATTAAAATTTTGAACTTGTTGCCTTTTATTGGCTGTTGTTCGTGTGATTCTTTGTCAATTGTGTTCTCCAATTTATTTATATTGTAGTCCTGTGTTGTCATTTTGATGTTATATTTCACATGACCATAAAAGTGCGAGGTTTGGCATGCCACAAAACCAGGTTCAACCCACCATTGTTTCCTTTAAAAATGCCCTGTACCAAGTCAGGAATATGGTCATTGTTATATTATAATAGTTCGTTTCTGTGTGTATTACATTATAACGTTGTGTCGTTTGTTTTCTCTTATTTTTTAGTGTAAATTCACATTGCGATAAGACGTGTCACGGTACTTGTCTATCCCAAATTCATGTATTTGGTTTTGATGTTATATATATTATTCTCGTGGGATTTTGTCTATGTGTGTTACATTTTAGTGTTGTGTCGTTGTTCTCCTCTTATATTTAGTGCGTTTCCCTCGGTTTTAGTTTGTTATCCCGATTTTGTTTTTTGTCCATGGATTTATGAGTTTTGAACAGCGGTATACTACTGTTGCCTTTATTTACAAGCGCATTTGCAAACCCTGACAATATAAAAGGTGTAACGAACCTAAACTTATTCGGATCTAAACCATGACAAATCGATAAAAAACATGTAAAATTTCCAGAGCATTATACATGTACTGAAGGAATCGGTTTTTCTGGGATGTTACCTAACCAAACCACGACCCATATATGATTATGAATGAAAAATACAATATGTTTATCTAACCACAAATAAAACATATAGTTTCTATCGTTTTATAACGTTGATCTTACGCTTCGGGTGAAATATATTTTGTTTAAAAATTTTAAATCCGAAATAAACATGACAATTTGCAAGTTAACATTAGTATCATTAAACATACTGTTTACTTACCAACATTTTAATATTTTATGTTGTGCCAGGAAACCGGGTACAATGTTTTTATTTTGTCTTTTTGCTTATTTTTTTTAAGATTTATTATATTCGCAATTATATAAGAAGTATAATACATTGAGTATTCAATCATTCATTGCGTTATTACAGGGGCAGTGGAATAATTTTTATGAAGATTTGCTATAAGTGGATAAGAATTACATTTGTAAACATAAGAGGGAGTCAGAAATAGTACCAAAATGAAAGTGTAGCAGAAAACAAAAGGAACACTCTTGTGAATACAAACCATGTTATATTACAGAACTAGGAAAATATCTATGAAAATGATGTAGTGAATTTATAGAACTAGGAAATTAAATGTATGAACATGATGAAATGAAATTACAGAACTAGGAAAATAACTGTATGAACACGATGTAGTGAAATTACAGAACTAGGAGATTAAATGTATGAACATGATAAATGAAATTACAGAACTAGGAAAGTAAAATGTATGAACATGATGAAGTGAAATTACAGAACTAGGAAAATAACTGTATGAACAGGATGTAGTGAATTTACAGAACTAGGAAATTAAATGTATGAACATGATGAAATGAAATTACAGAACTAGGAAAATATATGTATGAACATGATGAAGTGAAATTACAGAACTAGGATAATAACTGTATGAACATGATGAAGTGAAATTACAGAAGTAGGAAAATAACTATATGAATATGATAAAGTGAAATTACAGAACTAGGAAAATAACTATATGAACATGATGAAGTGGGTAACATTAACAGAAAAATGAATTATCATGAATTTACTTTGTAATTTTCATTCTTGATCTGATTTAGCAACGTGTAGATACATAAACTTTTAACAATTTACTTGTTGTCTAGCTAAAATAAATAATATATATACTAGTATTCATATTTTTGTAATCATAATTTAAGAAAAATAGGTAAAATCAATGTGTGGATTTAATTCATTCAAATATGGGTAAATTTCTTAAGTACAATTCCTGGAGAGAAAGATTGATTGTTGGTTGCTTAAACGCCCAGTGGCAAAACGTCCATATTGGTTTTGCGTAACGTTATATCATAACGTTCTTATAACGTAACTGGTAGTCCACACTTTTACGTTCCCACAACGTTAAATCACAACGTTCTCACAACAAAACAGAAACGTTCTTGGAACATTTCCTGAACGTTTTTGTGTTTTGTGGGATATATATATCGGGACGACTGCAGTGCAGGCGATTTGGTGTCACGATATCACAGTAGCATGGGTTCGAATCCCGGCGAGGGAAGAACAAAAAATTTGCGAAAGCAAATTTACAGATCTAACATTGTTGGGTTGATGTTTAGACGAGTTGTATATACATTATGTACACAGCCATGTATCACCATCATTGATGGCGATCCGATGGATACATCTGTTGTAGGGCTGTCACTGACTCAGACGTACTTATATATATATATATATAATATCTGAGGCGCAAATACCCATTAATTTTCATTATTGCATTATTGACGTGTCAGAAAGAGATAGTATATGTAGTATGGGACTAGAATTGGAAATTTAAAGCATTATGCCTATTGAGAAGACTCACACAGGGGACTGATTGAGAGGCTACATCTTCCAACCAACTACTCCATATATTTTCTGTGGCAGTCCAAATTATTTTCCCTCATCATAGTTCAACCATCCTACTTTCCCTTTCACATTTACTTATATATCAGAGGCGGATTTGGGGGGGGGGGGCAGGGCCCCCTCCCCTTTTTGGGAAAAAAATTGGTTGCTGATATAGGGAATCACTGAAGCGTGACTGGAGCGGGCCCCCTCTTAGGTCAGTCAGTGGGCCCCCACTTATGAAAATTTCTGGATCCGCCACTATATATATATTTAGTATAACCTTTCTGTGCTTGTCTCGGTGCTTGTGCATAAAAACAACTTGTAAATAAGTTATGTGTTATTGTCAAGACCTTTTTGTTGAGATCACAAAAAGGATTAATATCAAGACGACTTAAACACAATACAGAGGGATGGGTTATTTCTATATTTAAATGTAAACATTTCTTCCTGTTTTATTCGTTAACATTGACCTTGCCAAGTCCACGAATAATTGAATTTGTGCCTGGTGGTGGCATATTTCTTGGTATACAGGTAAAATCTTCTTAGGAAATGAACAATGCAATAAAAATATATTTACATACCTTCGGTCTGCTCAGACATATTCACATAGCAATAACCAAGGGACGTAATCAAATTACTTTCTAAAGATATTTATAAACTAAAAATAAGTATTTAAAATTGACCTATTTTCTGAAATTATCTTAGTTATCCATTTCCTCTCATCTTTTTTAAATAACTATATTTAACTATATTTATTTTTCGTTAAATCTATGGGAAATTTGAAGCAATGAGGGAGTTTTTCGGAGATAAAACGGTGTTCAATTCTTTTTTTTTTTTTTATTTAAGACTTACGTTTTTGATTTTGAGACTGACTTTAATAAAGGGAAAACGGTAGTATTAAATTTTCCCAGCATTAGGTTGGCCTTTTGTGTACCCAAGGCAAGTGAAGGAAGTCAAATTAGGAGCGCTGTGATTGGATGTAAGGGTACAATATATTTTTTTTATTTATCTATGAATAACTGCAGTGTGTATATTTACAATATAAATTTTGAAACCTATTGAAATATTTTTTAGAGAATTATTCGAAAAGACTTGCAAAGTTTCATAAATTTGGTGCAAAATGACGGTGAGCATGGATAACATAAATTTTTTGGAGGGTATGAAATGAATGGTGCAAAATCCTGCATTCTAGGCATTTTTAGAGAGTTTGATAATGTTTTGAATTGGGACACTTTTTATATAATTTTTTTATATTTTAAGACTTTTAATTACTAACACCAAATTTTTAACAACTTTATTAAAATTCATATGTAAGATGATCATCCAAATATCACTGATTTTAGCCTGCTGCTAGAACATAGAACAAACATCGATTCAGTAGAGTTTGCCAAATTTTTTTCTATGGCCGGTTCAGTCAAATCGTTTCAGAATCATAATTTGGTCTACTGATATCCTTATCACGATAAACATGGAGCATGGCAAGACCGCACAATCTCTCGCCACTCATGCATGCTCTTTTCCAAGTTTTCAGTCGTTGCAGGGCAGTCTGTGTTCTAAAGGTAGTACATAATCATCAACACAATGATCAATGTCTTCTTCCAATTCCTTTTCCATCAGCAATTCGGTAGCAGCATCGGTAGTAACAGTTTTGTTTGCAAAAGGGAATTAAGCTTTCCTGTAAGCACCATCATACAGTCGCAGTTACAAAATATTAAACTCGCTTTTATGCTGACAAAGAGTAGACAAACTAGGGATAGAATGAGATAAGATGCAAGTATATGATTCTATCTATAGAGTAAGTATATATGATATGGGTACAGGGGAATTGGAAAGGAGTTTTTGACGTTTACATGTAGTTCCGTAATTTTAAATTATTTCTGGAAATAGTTGGTTGTATTTTAGTTCCAGAACCTATAAATTAAGGGGTTAGGGGTTGGGTGTGTCCGATTCCGAAACCCCGAATATAAAGAAACGAAATTCCGTTGTCCCGAATAAGTAAAGACAAAATCCTGTGTTAAAGGTTCTACCATTCCTCAATAATATCAAATTGAAATATGGAATATTCTTTCAATTTTTAAGGTTAAAGAAACATCATCAAGAATAAAAGCTAATCCATGCAATCATGTTTCATATTATTTATATTTTATTTATCTGTAAAGAGAAAGATTAAAGTTCGTGAAATGAATACGCAGACAGGACTGCCCCTTTCCGAAGACCAGTACTTGATTTGTCAGTCTACTTATCCTAATGAATACTCAGTTTACTAGAATAATTCCTGCCTTCCTTTACTTCAAGATCTAAGTAACCAATTGAACATTCTACTACAAACAACCATGATGTTCCTCGACTACGAAATAGCAATTAGAAACGCAGCAACTTCAATATTCCAAATTACATTCTAACGACATTTATAAACTAAAAATAAGTAATTGACCTATTTTCAGATAATAATCTTAATTATCTATTTCCTCTCTTCGTTTTTAATAACAATATTTAACTATATTTTTTTGTCGTTAAATCTATGGGAAATTTGAAGCAGTGGGGGAGTTTTTCGGAGATAAAACGGTGTTCAATTCTTTTTATTTTATTGACTGAAACTGGTTTAATGCGCGCCCATCCTTTCCCCTTCATCTCTAGCCAATGTAGACATAATAACTTTAATATTCTGTTACACCGTTTCGTAATTTATATAGTTCGTTTGATTATATTCTTAATCTATTTATGTGTTCCAGTCTAGGAGGATTATTCATCTTTAACGTTAAAACATCGAACCGTCGCTACCTTTCCCTCTCTCATACGTATCCGTTACAGGGAAATTGCAAGGTCATTACGATCACGAGGAACATTTCATCTTGGACACAATTCGTGGCTAACAACAGAGTGAGTTAATTCTACAACACTGTATTTTAAACCTTCAAATTGCTCTCTACATATTTGAACCTTTTCTCCGTGAAATACTTGAAATTTAAACGTTCTTGAAGTACAACATTTTCTCGCATTCAACGGACTGTGCTATCAATTACCTTTGACATTTCGTTATAATAACATTAATTGAACACATTGTAAAATTGTATTTTATTTGTTTTTCAGCTTTTTACCATTTGTTAGATTGTTTAAGAATAAATTGTCAGCACCTGGTATTCTTATTGCTTGAGCCCAATCGTGGTTATACTTAGTGGTCAGGCCATTACAGTAAAAAGTCTACAACTTGCCTGTTGTGTCTCACAGATAACGCCACTCCACGTTAGTTATACAGCTACAACCTGCCAGTTGAGCCCTGCATGCACGCGTCATCCCTTGACGTACAGTAAATTGACGACAACCTGTCTTTACATATCCAGAAAAGGAACGACAACATAAACACGTTCATACCTTTACACTGACAGTGGACTACATAACTCGTGTGTACTAGGCAGCAACCCAACAACGTTGAGTCAACATGGATCCAAGTCATGTGGAACAACAAGAAGAGATACAGCCCCCAGAGGGAAATGTTCCAGATCTAGAACTATTACAAAATCCGTCTAATACCACACATTTAGATGAAAATCCCGAGACAAAGCGAGTACGGGATCTTACCGAAAAAGGTAAAGGAGCCTACACAGAAAAAAGTAACAAGTTCTGTGAGGAATTAGAGGTCTTTTGGTCAGATATAACAACCCAGTTATTGGAAATCACCACACCTCCCAATGAACTTCAGTCTTAACAGCCCAGGACAATCTTGTAAAAGCCTGTACAAATTATCGTAGGCTCACAAACGAATATCTGGACTTTCTAAAAAGGACCAGAACGTTGGGCAGTCAAAAAGACATAGACGCATGTAACCTTACATTGGATCTCCGTCTGTCCAAAGTGGAACTGGCCATGGAATCGCCTTGCCCTCACAAAGGCGAAATCAACTAAAACAAGGACCTCAGGCTCAAAAGGTAAGAAAACCTCACGCAGCGGTAGCTCTAACGTGTCAGACATGTCAAGCCTGGCACGGAGAAAGCGAGCCAAGGCAGAGGCTGCCAAGTCTAAAATAGCATTTGTCGAAAAACATGCCCTTATCCTAAAACAGGAAGCAATGTTAGAGGAACAAGCCCTGTTCAGACAAATTGAAATGGATCAAGAAGCAGCACGCAAAAAGGCTGAAATAGAACAGGAAGCAGCACACAGAAAAGTGCAATTAGAACAAAAGGCCGCTTACAGAAAAACGCAATTAGAACAAGAGGCTATGCACAGGAAGGCTCAAATGCAACAAGAAGCCGCACGAGTAAGCCGGAAAAAGGAAAAATTTAACCTTCTTGAAGCACAGAGAGAAGCTGCAGCCGCAGAAGCCGAGGCTCGTATCCTGGAATACGATGATAGCCAAGCGTTTAGCGATCTCCCTGACGAAAAGGAAGATCCGCTCCAGCGTGTGCAAGATTTCGTCAATAAACTTCCTGTAATAACTGTTGTAAAGGAAGCAACAGGACCTCAAAAGAAAAAACAAATTCCTGTTGAGATCGAGCTGAGTCACGAAGCACCAGTGTTCGTGCCATCCGTGGCATCGAACTTGCTGTCACAGACATCTGCTGTCTTGCCTTCCGATAACAAGTCACCGGAAGTTACCTTTATCCCAGATCTGGGATTAGTAACCGGCATACAAAAACTAGGCATTTCAGATAAGAGCCCTTCTGTACACCAAAAACAGGGTGTCAAAGAAGCGATCCCTGTCTTACGCACAAAACAAGACGTTAAAGAAGAGATCCCTGTTTCACACAAAAAACAAGACGTAATAGAAGAGATCCCTGTTGCACGCCAGCAACAAATCAACCTTACGTCGGAGATAACTAGATTTCTTCTACGCAAAGACCTATTATTCTCCAGGCTATCAAATTTTAATGACCAGGCAGAATCCTTCCATACATGGAAATCTAGCTTCAAAAACGTCATAGACGAACTACAAGTTTCTGACTCGGAACAAATAGACTTACTGATTAAGTGGCTAGGGCCAGAGTCTGGTAAACATGCCATGAGTATTAGGGCATCAAATGCCAACAACCTTACTAGAGGCCTACAGAGGTTATGGCAAAGACTAGATGAGCGATATGGTGCTCCAGAAATGTTGGAAGCCTCTATCACGAGTAAACTCGTCAATTTTCCTACCTTGACGAACAAAGATAACGTACGTCTTTATGACTTGTCTGATATTCTATCAGAAATCGAATATCACAAGGAAAATCCCAAGCTGGGATGTTTGCTTGCTTATTTCTTGTTCACAGAATTTTCTGCCTTCATCAGGGAATTTAGCAAAATTAAGAACGATCCTGGGTTCATCTTTGGGTCAAAAGTAACATCAAATACAAAAGACGCTACGCCAAGGTTCACACCTCAGACTTACTCTAAAGTCAACGTCCATAAGACGGCTGTTGAACAGCAAACTGAAGACAGCAGTCAACAACAAGATCTGTGTATCCTACACAAGACAAAGCATACCTTGAATGAATGCCGAGCATTCCGAGCCAAACCAATCGAGGAACGCAAGGAACTGTTAAGACAAAACAATGTGTGCTACAAGTGTTGTGAGTCAACCACACACAGAAGTCGGGACTGCAATGCAAGTATCAGTTGTTACGAGTGTGGAAGTGAACGACATACCACAGCACTTCACATCACTAGACCACAACAATCTGAAAGTTCCCAGTTTAGCTCACCCAGACAAGCCTACGGCGGAGAGCAGACAGAGTCAGCTGAAACAAAATTAACCTCTGTAAGTTCGATCTGCACAGAGATCTGCAAAGGTCATAAGAGCGAGAAATCTTATGCCAAGATATTACCTGTGGACGTGTACCACAAGGACAAGACAGACAAAATTATCAGGATGTACGCCATTATTGACGACCAAAGCAACCGGTCTCTTGCCTCGCCTGAATTCTTCAGTCTGTTCAACGTTCGGGAGAAACCTGAAAACTACTCTCTTACAACATGCTCCGGCAGAGTAGCTACTTCCGGGAAAAGAGGAAAAGATTTCGTCATAAAATCTGTACATAGTGACGTACAATTTGATCTGCCTACATTAATTGAATGTAATAATATTCCCAATAATCGAGACGAAATTCCTACTCCTGAAGTTGCAATGCATCACCCTCATCTGACAGAACTCAGAGGAACGTTGTCACATTCTACTCCTAATTGGAAGGGACCTTATAGAGGCACACCACGTCCTTGAACAACGCCTAGGACCATCCCGAACTCCATTTGCCCAAAAGTTGAGACTTGGTTGGGTCATAATTTGAAATACATACATTGACAAGCAAACTGTTCCTATTGAAGTCAACACAAAGATAACTTACGTTTCAAAAACGGAATCAAAACAACGTCTTGCCTCAAGACCAGAAATAGCCGTCAAGGACAATAATCCAATTGTTGTTCATTCTATTAACGACAAAAACTTTCATTCGAATGCCAAGGTCGCAAAATCGCATTCAATACAATCCCTTGAATGTACAGGACCTAGTACCAAGCCTGGTTAACGCACAAATTCCTCTAAAGGGACATCACTCGCGTCACTAAAAGCAAAATTTTTGACTTCTATAGAAAAATCTATAGATAAAGAAAATTTCATTCCGAAATCAACAGGACCTGAAGTTCATGGTGAGGAAATCATTAGCATTCACAAACCTATTCCGATAGAAGGACCTATTGCCAATATCAATATGCCTTTGAGCAAGCAACCTCTACTCCGAGGAGGAAGCAGTATTGCCAAATCTGACTTGAATTTTAGTGAAAAGGAGCCAGTAGTCTTATCTGGACATATTCAGAAAGTAACACCTTTTCTTGGACATTTCTACAACATAATGAAACATAGAGGACCCCACTTCACAGATATAACAACTGGATCAGCAGGATGGAACGTTAGGACGAAACGCTTAATTTCGTCTGATACTCAAAGAAATGTGACATTTCGCCAAACCAGAAGAGGATCAAGTATTAGCTCTCGTCATACCCACCGGAGGACCACCTTCAACCGTCGTCGCCGTCTAACAACGTTGGAGAAAACAGTTCCTACTATCTCAACAGCAACTATGGAACATTTTTCAAATCACAGCAACCGCATTGGAGAGATCCTTCCTCATATGACAAGAAACTGTGCCGAACCCAGTTTTCCGTGGAATTAATCTATTCTGGAAACTTTATAGTGAAATGTCGTAAGTTGAGACGTGATATTTCTCACACGACCAATAGTGGTTATTTCATCTGTATATATTGAATTTATATTGGGATTTATTTATTTATCTAGATCTTATATTCATTTGCGAATAGATTATAAAATATCGTACCGTCGCTACCTTTCCCTCTCTCATACGTATCCGTTACAGGAAAAATGTAAGGTCATTACGATCACGAGGAACATTTCGTTGAGACGTCATCTTGGACACAATTCGTGGCTAACAACAAAGTGAGTTAATTCTACAACATTGTATTTGCACCCTTCAAATCGCTCTCTACATATTTGAACCTTTTCTACGTGAAATAATTGAAATTTAACTGTTCTTGAAGTACAACCTTTTCTCGCATTCAACGGACTGTGCTATCAATTACCTTTGACATTTCTTTATAATAACATTAATTGAACACATTGTAAAATTGTATTTTATTTGTTTTACAGCTTTTTACCATTTGTTAGATTGTTTAAGAATAAATTGTCAGCACCTGATATTCTTATTGCTTGAGCCCAATCGTGGTTATACTTAGTGGTCAGGCCATTACATTTAACTTCCACAATTGTGTGTGTCACTGCCAAAGATTAAAATTTGCTGTCCACCCTTAACGAATTATAAATCTGCAGAAGGGGTCTTTTACATATATGTACTATGATTTAATTGCAATCTCCCTTTACGTTTAATATGACGGAGTTTGCTAATATTTACAAGTCATTCGCTGTACTAGTAGTTCAAAACGCTATCTGCTTCTTCAGAAAATACTTAACGTAGTGATTATGTAAGTAATCCACTTTATTTTTACAAGAGACTCGGGTGAAATCCAAACAACAAAAATTAGCAACAATACTGTATACAATTCTATAAGCAATCATCATTCCAAAATGTTAAGGAGATACAGAAAACAAATATTTCTGTTTCCCCATTTTTTTCGTAACTCGCAACTCGACCTTCTTAACTCGCAACTTGGCTTTCGTACATTGCAACTCGACTTTCATAACTTGCAACTCGACCTTCGTAACTCGCAATTCGACTCTCCTAACTCGCAACTCGACTTTCGTAACTCACAACTCGACTTTCCTAACTCGCAACTGGACTTTCCTAACTCGCAACTCGACTTTCCTTACTCGCAACTTGACTTTTCTTACTCGCAACTCGACCTTCGTAACTCGCAACTCGACTTTTCTAACTCGCAACTCGACTTTCCTTACTAGCAGATCTAGAGCGACAACAAGTGTGTATCGTCGTGAGCAGTGGTCGTTACAGACATGTATACGTTCACCTCATCTGTCCAAGTCAGTGGGATAATTTAGGTGTCAATCAATAGCCGTGGCTACACTGTTATGATTCTAATAAGAAATTAAATAGTGTTGACATGAGTGCATCAACCTTTCTTCTAATGTTGATAGAAGAGTTATATTTTTGTTCGATCTGAACTGGTTGAAAGTCAGAGCAGGTATGACTTTACGGGCGTATTGCATTTGCACCGATTGGGTACAGGTAGATTACGTGTAAATATTATTTAAATACCTGGGAGCTATCTTAGGACTAGGCCGTGTCCTAAGACCAACTTATGACAAGTCTTTGTCCTAAGTCGTGTTCTCGAAGCTTTCTTAACTTAGGATATATCGTATTTTTCGTCCTAACTTTAGGTGTCCTAAGATCATCCTATATTTATCCTAACTTTAGGACACGTCTCAGACAATAATTTGTAAACAAATATGGCTGCGGCTTATGTGTACATGAGAAGAAGGCACCAGAATATTCGTAGAAATAGACTGCTTAGAGACTACGACAACCCTTTGGACTATTTAGATGACTTTGATATCATACGTAGGTACAGATTGTCGCGTCCAATGATTATTGATTTGTGCAGAAGATTTGACACTGACTTACACATACCAACAATGGGGTCCTGTGCATTGCCTGTTTCTTTGCAGATAATGGCAGCACTTCGATTTTTTGCCACGGGGAGTTTTCAGCTTGTAAATGCTGATGTGCATAACATATCTTGTTCAAGTGTTTCCACGCGCGTAGCTACGTTTACGTCAAAACGCCCGGGCGTACACTTGAATTATGGTAAAAAAAAATAATCTCAATAAATAAAAAGATCCGAGTTAAAGCACACCAGTCTTGTAAATCTTTCCTCAATAGCTTGTAATTCTATTCCTAATATACGGCATAAATGACTTCCTAGAGTACATCCAACAGCGAAAAATCAGACTTTACGCAGATGACAGTATAATCTACCGGCAAATTAAAACTCAAAACGACTGCCTTTAGCTTCAAGAAGACATAGAAGCTGCCATACAATAGGAACAAGATTGACATATCTTTCCATCCAGACAAGTGTAACATCATGAATATAACAACAACAAAAAATCCTATCCACTTTTATAACAACATATATGGACACATTTTAGAATCGGTAACATATGCTTAAATACTTAGGTATCACCATCTCAGCAGACCTTAAACGGAACACCCACATCCAACAAACCGCCGCAAAAGAAACAATTCCTTGTTTCATCAGAAAAAAACTTAAAGTCCAATCAAAAACAATTAAAGAAAGAACGTACCAAACACTTATAAGAGCAAAGTTAGAATACTGTTGTACTGGATCCATTTACAAACGAAAATATAAAAGCACTAGAAAAAGTACAGAGACGGGCGGCAAAGTACAACATGTATGTGTGCAACAGACATCACAACACCAGCAGTGTGTCTAAGATGCTAGGCACCATGAAATAGCAAACATTACACGAACGCCGACTTCGAACAAGACTTATAATGTTCCACAAAATTGAACATGAAAATATAGCCATTCCATCGCATAATGTATTATAACAGAGTCAGTCTACCACGAGATCCACCAATAAAAAAATTTACAGACAAATTCAATAAAAAAAAGGACAGCTATAAATTTCTTTTTTCTGTCAAACCATCAAAGACTGGAACAAATTATCCTCTATAAAACACTCCTACAGAAAACTTCAAGAGTGCACTCACTCATGATGTGTTCCTTAATACTTACCCTCATCTGAAATAAACAGATACTCTTGTTTTTATCTTAAACAAAAACAATAAAAATTAAAAACCAATTGTTCAGAGAACAATTGAAGGTCTTTTCATCAGTAAGAATCTATTTAAAAATGAAAATATTAAAATTTGATTTTAAATGTCAGTTTCAGCATCAAATTACAGTTTATTCTACGCTGATTCCAAAAATATATGGTTTCTATATAGAAAAATCTATAAAAAAGGGGGATAATCTTTTACTTCCGGTTTAAAAAGTTTACTTTCAGGTATTGTTTGATAGTTTACTTGACACTGATTCCAAAAATATATGGTTCTATATACTTTTTCATTGATTTAGTACAAAAAATAGCTACTTCCGATTGACAAAATTTCTCTTCCGGTTCTTTTTTTAAAGGTCACATTGCTTACAACCTAATGCAAAAAGTCCCATGGCTTTATCATCTGTACATATGAGGTAAAAGCAAAGGTCAAAATCTAGAGCGTTAAATAAGCATATGACCTTGAGCTCATTTTCAAGGTCATCAACCAAGGACCTCAAATAAAAAGACTCTAGTCCTCTACTTTATATTGTTAATGAGTTATATTGCCATACTTATGATATTAGATATAAAAAGGGGAAAAACTCTCGCCAAATGTCTACGTACCCTTTCGACTAAGATTTATGTGTTACGACATGTCGTAACTAACAATTTTGTGAAAATATTTTGTCGATATCTTATAGGATTTCTGAAAATGAGTGAAAATAAGCGAAATTCAAAAATTAGAATATGACCTTGACCTTTGACCTTGACCTTATTTTCATTTTTTTGGACCAAGGACCTCAAATCAAAAGATCCTAGGTCTCTATCACTTATGGTTTACAAGATAGAAATGCATATCACTTATATCAAATGCATAAGGGGAAATAACTCTCATATGGAGCGTTCATATCACTTCGGTCAAAATAGGACAAATCATGAGCATTACGCTTTTACACTGGATATAACGAGCAATTTTGTAAAATAAATTTGTCGTAATTTTTTACGGTTGCGAAGGAGTTGTGGACACAAGGAAGGAAAACAGTGTTTGGGGAGATAACTCCTATAAAGAAAAGTATTCGGTTATGCAGGGTAAATTTCAAAAGCGCATAAACTGTTCGATATCATATACCAAATATCTAAGCAACATACTGAGAAACAAATGTTTATCGCAAGAACAAAATTTGGCGGAAGAAAAAAAAATAATCAGAAGAAAAACAATAGGTCTTTCCACAGAAAATTGGAAAGACCTAATAAAAAATGAAATATTTATTTTAAAACTAAATAAAATTTTGAAAGTACATTTTTCTTCATTTTTTAATTGACTTATCTTTTAGCAATTAACAGACGATCAATGATTATTATTTTTCAAAATGACGATTTTGAAAAATTCAGATCTTGTCATGAAACTTGAGCAGAAGTTAATATTACAGATCAAGAAAAAAAATATCTAAAGAAAATATTTGATTATTTAAAATCCTGGTAATGGACTAATGAATGGATTCAATTTTCGAGGGAAGCGATAATCCCAGGCAATAACCACGGTTCCACGGAACCCTTCACGAATCTTTATAATGCACCTAAACATTTATGCAAATTAATCATTTCATATCCATTAACGACAATTGCACAAAAAGGGGTTTTAATCGAGTAATTGCTTTACTCCACCGTTCCTTTTAAACATATTTTATAGTGACTGGTTTAGATATTTTCTATAACACTATATAATGTCCTTTAGATTACAAATAAACGATTTTTTTCAAAAAAGTCTCGAAAGTATGTTCAACTTGCTAATTAGTTTTTAATGACAGAAATGGGCCTCCCCCTCGAAGCCACTCTTAGTAGGCTTTTATAACCTTGATCCGATTGGGGCTCTCCAACCCCTCGCCAAAGTTTGGGCGTACACTTAAAAATAGCCTAGCTACGCCACTGGTTTCAAGGTGTGTACGAGATGTAACGCAGTGTTTGGTCAATGTATGCAATCAACACATTATCATGCCTACAGATGCAGCTAGTTTAGAAATTATAAAGCGTGGTTTCTATGAGATTGCAGACTTTCCTAATGTAGTGGGCGCCGTTGATGGAACTCATGTTCGGATCAAATCTCCATCAGTACATGAACATATTTTTGTTAATCGCAAAAATTTCCATTCAATTATGTACAACTTAAGGAGTTTGTGACTCTAATTTGAAATTTTTGAACATAGTCTCAAAGTGGCCAGGAGCAACCCACGATGCTTTCATTTGGTCTAATTCAACTGTATGTGAATTATTCGAGAATCGAACAATTTCAGACGGATGGCTACTTGGTGATAGCGGATACCCTGTAAGACCTTGGTTATTGACACCCGTTCTGAACCCCACTACCAGAAAGCAACAAAGTTACAACGGGGCACACATGAGAACAAGAAATATTGTTGAACAGAGTTTTGGTGTGTTAAAAGCACGTTTTCGCTGTATTGATACCAGTGCTGGAACTTTGTTGTATTCAGCTTTAATGTGTTGTCGCATTGTTGTTGCTGTTGATGTCCTACACAATTTGTGTATAGATAACAGAATGCCTTTACCACCAGACAGAAATGATTTTCCTGACCATGGACACATTGCCGGACCAGACTATAATGGACCTTTGAACGATGGGGCAATTGTTCGTGAAAGACTGATTAATGGAAGGTTTTGACTGAATTAATAATAAAGTCATCTGATATAAATAATGAATTATATGTAGTTTGTCTGTATTGATTGGTTGATTATTAATGAAGTATGGAGAGTTGGCAACGGAAATTGGTATTAAGACTAGTCCTTTAGCTGCATACTCATTGAAATCAGCTGTAATTGCTCTTTTCCCCTAATACAACCCGTCCTTATACCAATTTGAATGAGTCAAAGAGATAAAAAAAAAAAAAAAAAAAAAACGTAGTATAGATCATACTGTTAATTTCTGTGTCATTGGCAATGATACCACATTTTCTTTTTATATAATCACTATTATTTACGTGTAGTTGTATAATAAATGACATTTCCATTTAGAAATGTTTAAACCAACAAAAAAGAATGTACATATCCTGAATATTTTATTGTGTGGACGAAGTGTCAGAAGAAGTAGGTACATTTAAGCTACTGACGGAAATACCCATTTGTTGCAAGCTAAAGTTCAACTTTGTCAAATATAGTTCATATTTCTGTTCTTTGATGAGGAGTCTCTGCTTTTCGGTTGCTAGTCTTTCTTGTTCAATTTTTAACCAGTCTTTTTCTTCTCCCAATCTTTCCCTTTCTATCTCTACAAGTGATTCTTTTGATTCTTCTTTGTGCGGTGATGATAGTGTTCTCGTGAAAATACTGTTATCGTCTCTGGCTGAACTAATGCTTTACTCCATCGTTCCTTTTAAACATATTTTAAAGTGACTGGTTTAGATATTTTCTATAACACTATAATGTCCCTTAGATTACAAATCAACGATTTTTTTTCAAAATAGTCTCGAAAGTATGTTCAACTTGCTAATTAGTTTTTAATGACAGAAATGGGCCTCCCCCTCGAAGCCACTTCTAGTAGGCTTTTATAACCTTGATCCGATTTGGGCTCTCCAACCCCTCGCCAAAGTTTGGGCGTACACTTAAAAATAGCCTAGCTACGCCACTGGTTTCAAGGTGTGTACGAGATGTAACGCAGTGTTTGGTCAATGTATGCAATCAACACATTATCATGCCTACAGATGCAGCTAGTTTAGAAATTATATAGCGTGGTTTCTATGAGATTGCAGACTGTCCTAATGTAGTGGGCGCCGTTGATGGAACTCATGTTCGGATCAAATCTCCATCAGTAGATGAACATATTTTTGTTAATCGCAAAAATTTCCATTCAATTATGTACAACTTAAGGAGTTTGTGACTCTATTTTGAAATTTTTGAACATGATAGTCTCACAGTGGCCAGGAGCAACCCACGATGCTTTCATTTGGTCTAATTCAACTGTATGTGAATTATTCGAGAATCGAACAATTTCAGACGGATGACTACTTGGTGATAGCGGATACCCTGTAAGACCTTGGTTATTGACACCCGTTCTGAACCCCACTACCAGAAAGCAACAAAGTTACAACGGGGCACACATGAGAACAAGAAATGTTGTTGAACGGAGTTTTGGTGTGTTAAAAGCACGTTTTCGCTGTATTGATACCAGTGCTGGAACTTTGTTGTATTCAGCTTTAATGTGTTGTCGCATTGTTGTTACTGTTGCTGTCCTACACAATTTGTGTATAGATAACAGAATGCCTTTACCACCAGACAGAAATGATTTTCCTGACCATGGACACATTGCCGAACCAGACTATAATGGACCTTTGAACGATGGGGCAATTGTTCGTGAAAGACTGATTAATGGAAGGTTTTGACTGAATTAATAATAAAGTCATCTGATATAAATAATGAATTATATGTAGTTTGTCTGTATTGATTGGTTGATTATTAATGAAGTATGGAGAGTTGGCAACGGAAATTGGTATAAAGACTAGTCCTTTAGCTGCATACTCATTGAAATCAGCTGTAATTGCTCTTTTCCCCTAATACAACCCGTCCTTATACCAATTTGAATGAGTCAAAGAGATAAAAAAAAAAAACAAAAAAAAACGTAGTATAGATCATACTGTTAATTTCTGTGTCATTGGCAATGATACCACATTTTCTTTTTATATAATCACTATTATTTACGTGTAGTTGTATACACAATAAATGACATTTCCATTTAGAAATGTTTAAACCAACAAAAAAGAATGTACATATCCTGAATATTTTATTGTGTGGACGAAGTGTCAGAAGAAGTAGGTACATTTAAGCTACTGACGGAAATACCCATTTGTTGCAAGCTAAAGTTCAACTTTGTCAAATATAGTTCATATTTCTGTTCTTTGATGAGGAGTCTCTGCTTTTCGGTTGCTAGTCTTTCTTGTTCAATTTTTAACCAGTCTTTTTCTTCTCCCAATCTTTCCCTTTCTATCTCTACAAGTGATTCTTCTGATTCTTCTTTGTGCGGTGATGATAGTGTTCTCGTGAAAATACTGTTATCGTCTCTGGCTGAACTAATGCCACTAGTAGGAGGTGAGACTAAAAAAATAAATGTATCATTCAAAACGTGTTATTTAAAATACATGTGATTGAATATAGATTTCAATGGACAGATGCTCAATATTTTTGAAAACGGTTTTTAAATAATGCTAAACCCCATATTATTATTTACACAGTGTGCACTTGTTCTAATACACTAATTTACCTGCATCTCGTTGAAATTTTCATAAATTCCTCTCTTTTTTTCAAAGAGGAACATGGTTGATTAATATTTCGCATATATCTAGTAAAGTCCCAATAGAAGACTAAATGTTACATATTGATGCTAGAACCATATCGAACTTTACCAAGTCGCTCAATCTATTATATTTACTGACAGGTATCGTTGCCATATCAACCGGCATTAAAATGAACCTATGAATTATACACAAACACGTAACCAAAACTTGGACAAACGCAGTGATACACCTAGAATTTTTCATAAGTGGCTGCCTAAGTAGGGGGTGGTTTGGGGTGGGGGAGTGGAGCGCCCGCTCCGGTTACGCTTCAGTGATTCACTATATAGTCAATCAAATTTTTCATAGAAAAGGGGGGCCTAGGCATCCTGGGTACCCTCTTAATTCGCCTCTGAGACATATTTGCGGACAGACGGACTATGGTTAATCTATTCCGAAATAGAGGAATTAGAATAAGATTAAGAAATATATCCCGTAATAGAGAAACACAACAAATTGTGACTCTCTAACCTTTCAATTATATTAGTTATGAATTCATGAATGTGAATATAGAATATGTAAACTGACCTGTTTCGGATGTGAATTTAATCTCATCTCTGCTCTGATCCATAGGGCTTCCGGCTGCCTGGCAGGTGTCGATTCCACCAGCAATGCCGTCAATTGGTGTATCTCCGATGATTCCCACAACCTTGTTTTGCAGTGGTGTCAAACTATCTGGAGGAGGGCCCCCACCAGTCTTTTTTGCCTCTCGTCTTACAAATGATGCCTGTTTCTTCACGGTACTAGTGAAGGTCGACCATTTCTTTTTTATTTCTTCGGCTGTTCTTTTATGGTTCAAGTTACAAGCATTTACCTTAGTGCAAATGGACTCCCATGCTCTTTTTTTAGCGGCGTTTGTGGCTACAGTGCTGTGTTTGCTGAATAAAATGCCCTTCTGGCTCTCTACTTAATCTGAAAGAATGTATAACTCATTCTGCCTCTGTAAAGTTTGGGTTTCGATTTTTGCTCATTCTTGTACGTGAAAATGAACATCAAATGAATCGCACCATCGGTTTTAAACTCTTATATAATGAAGAAATTGTGCTTGATTTGAAACTTTGAACTTAGTGTTTCACGACACGATGACACTACGAATTCAATTCTCATGTCAAAACGAATTGTTTTCAAGTTTAAATTACAATCCTTTTTGATATAATTTTATATATTTAGATTCAGATTTAATATTTTATTTGCATTTGAAATCTTGCATTTAAAACTATACATGTAATTATAAAATTGGTTTTATTTATTGGTTTCGTCATTAATAATTTTTTTCAAACAAAATTATTTTAAATATTTTATTATTTATATAATTTCACACTTAGGATATGTTTAGGACGTCCTAACATAAGATAGCTTCGAGACACAACTTAAGAGTGTCCTAAGTCGATCTTAAGTCCATCATAAACTTAGTCTTATCTATGACTTAGGACGAATCTTAGGATAGCTTCGAGAACACCACCCCTGGAGTGTAACACAGAATTGAAATTTTACCCTACCAGCTGATGGACTACCATTGATAGTTGCATGTTTTATGTCTTTATATGAATAGCGCGAACGGACGCCGAACGGATTATTTTTTTTCAATCCGTTCATGTCCTTTAGAAGTCCGTTGATTTCCGTTTGACGTCCATGTCCGTTTCGTGTCCGTTCAGCTTCCGTTTTATCCATCGATTTCCGTTCTTTCCGATGGAAAACTTTGAGCGTGTTCAAAACTCCGAACGGACGTCTAACGGATGAAGTGTCCGTTTAACGTCCGGGGTAGTTGTCTGTTTTTAACGGTACTCGTGCGTTTCGTTTCCGTTTTGTATCCGTTACTTGTCCGTTATACATTCGTTGCAGGTCCGGTCGACCAATTCACTAACGGACTTCTATCGGACGTTTAAAGGACGTATAACGAATAAAACGGATGATGAACGGATGTAAAACGGACATGAACGGAAAGATAACGGATAAAACGTATACGTACCGAATGTAAAACGAATAAATGTCAATTGAAAATTTAATTATTTCAAAGTTATGTTTATGTGATTTACATGTATCAATATTGCCGCCTTTAATTTTCCGCTTATCTTGTTCATCCGTTTTACCCGGTTAGCGTCCGTTAGTTGTCTGTTTTATGCGGTTCTTGTCCGTTTGATGACTGAAAACATTTTTTTCATCCGTTTGGCGTCAGTTCAAGCTATCCGTTAAGCCTTTGTCGCACCTTACCGGATAGCACGAACGGACGTCTAACGGATGAAAATAAAAGTTGTCCGTTGACGCGTAACGAATGCAAAACGGACAAACACCGGATATGCAACGTACGAGAAACGGAAACGTACCGGACAGAACGGATGTCGAACGTACATCCAACGGACGAGTACCGCTTAAAACGGACACCTAACGGAAGTTATACCAATAATTGTCATTTTTGACACGAAATTTTCAATTGGCATTTATCCGTTTCAGATCCGTTCATCATCCGTTTTATCCGTTATACGTCCGGTAGAAGTCCGTTGGTGAATTTATCTTCCAGACCTCCAACGAATGTATAACGGACACGTAACGGATATAAAACGGAAACGAAACGGACGAGTACCGTACAAAACGGACGCCTAACGGAAAATTTTGAGCATGTTCAAAACTTTGAACGGACGTCCAACGGATAAAATGTTCGTTGAACGTCCGTTAAGTGTCCGTTTTGTACGGTACTCGTCCGTTTCGTTTCCGTTTTGTATCCGTTACGTGTCCGTTATACATCCGTTGGAGGTCTGGAAGATAAATTTACCAACGGACTTCTACCGGACGTTTAACGGATAAAACGGATGTTGAACGAATGAGAAACGGACTTCTACCGGACGTATAACGGATAAAACGGATGATGAACGGATCTGAAACGGATAAATGCCAATTGAAAATTTCGCGTCAGAAATGCCAATTATTGGTATGTCAGATTTCTTAAGGTTCATGAATTCTTATTATTCATAATCGAACTTAGAGTAAGGGCGATTCTTCACAATCAAGCAGCTCTTATTCAGGTCAGACACTGACCTTTTGCGGTATTTTGAAGAATAAACCAAAACCAGTTACACCTAAACATTTTGAATATTTATGCGATGTACCTGTATTATTATTGTCGCCTTTAATATTTCCGTATATATTGTACGCTTCCGTTAGTTGTCCGTTTTATGCGGTACTCGTCCGTTGGATTTACGTTCGACATCCGTTCTGTCCGATACTTTTCCGTTTCTCGTACGTTACATATCCTGTGTGTGTCCGTTAGGCATTCGTTACACGTCCGTTTTATTCGGTCAGTACATCAACGGACTCACAACGGATAACAATTTTGTCAACGGACAACTTTTATTTTCATCCGTTAGGCGCCCGTTCGTGCTATCCGGTAAGGTGAGACCGAGGCTTTAATTTTTCCGTATATCTTGTTCATCCGTTTTATCTGGTACGCTTCCGTTAGGTGTCCGTTTTATGCGATACTCGTCCGTTGGATTTCAGTTCGACATCTGTTCTGTCCGGTACGTTTCCGTTTTTCATCCGTTGCATATCCGGTGTGTGTCCGTTATGCATTCGTTACACGTCCGTTTTATTCGGTCAGTACATCAACGGACTCACAACGGATAACAATTTTGTCAACGGACAACTTTTATTTTCATCCGTTAGGCGTCCGTTCGTGCTATCCGGTAGGTGTGATCGAGGCTTTAGGCATCCGTCCGAGATATCCGTTAAGGTGTGACCGACGCTTTAATGGCCTACGATACAGTTTTGATCCCATATTGACATTTTGCTGACAATTTGCATATTGGGTATTTATTGCCTGTTTAAATCAAATATGTAATAAAAAATATACCTTCATGTGCTACTTTTTGAGGTCGAATTTTATATATTTACTCAAAATTCGGATTTGTGGACGTATTTTTCCTTTCGACAGAAATTCATAACTTTTTTTGTTTTAAAAGATAAACACAAGCTGTTTTTTTTATTCAATTATTTGTAAATTCTGTTTTATATAAATGTTGTTTAAATTTTTTGCAATTTTTTTCATTTTTTTTTCAAATGATTTATATTTATCAAATGTTTACGAATGTAGAAAAAAAACAAAAATTTTTGCTGTATATTCATCTAATTTAAAAAAATTGCACTTCTCATGAAAATTTGCAGAACTTTTTGTCTTACGTAATCAAACCAAATGGCATTTTTTCAAGTTAAATAAGTTTGAATGATACAAATCAGTCGAAAACTGAATGTTTTCCCGTTAAGTCGTAGTTTGGCGTCGCGAAAATAACAATTTAAATTTGCAACGGTATTACCTCCCCTGTAACTGGAATGCCTTAACACATTTTGCCCATTGACCCCATTTTTCTTTTTATAAATCTTTTACATGTATAATTATAAGGAATTTGTAAAATTCTTATAAAATCTTATTTATTTAATAGTTTTTGAGAACTTTAGCTTGTCAATGATAAAGCAAGAAAATTCAAGAGAGAACATTTTCCTGCCAAAATTTCAATGGCTTATATCTCGAAAACAAGCATATTGATCTCAATATTTTTTTGCTTTTTTTTGGTTCCTTTATTAAATTTTTTTGAGTTGATCAATATATACTAGTGTTATGGAAAGCTATTTATTTTGAAGCTAAGTAGCGAACTTCCTTAAGGTGTGACCGCAGCTTATATAGAGAAGTGAATAAATTAGATTACAGAATGTTCCTACCGTTCTTTTGTAGGAAGCACTAGTAGTACTGTGTGTCCTCGTGTTCAATCTGCTTGAAAGGACAACTGTGTTCGCCCTCACGCTTGCTTTTTTCTCAAAATTACGTTAGACGTTAGCCTTTTTTTTTCCCCTTCTAACTTTAGTTATTTACTTGGGTTTTTTTTTGTTTTAAACTTACATAAATATACATATTAATTGCTAGTTAACTACATACAGAGGTCACTGATAATATGTATATGTTACAGTAAATAGGTGAGATTAGGAATTACATGTAATTACTAAAATTAAGGAATTACAGGTAATTCCCGATGCACTTAGTTAATACAAGTAATTCCTTAAACGGCCCAGTTATTACCAGTAATAACTAATTTTAAAATGAATTTTTACACCTATTTACTGACTGCTAAAACAATGTTGTATTATGGTTAGATGATCAAAAGTTATGGTAAATTAATACTAACTAGAAGATCAGTTAGTACTCTTAAAATTTTGAATGGTTCAAACCGTTGATTTGTATAAAAAAATCTATTGAATAAATATGGACTTTCAAATATTTGGTTAAATCAGAGTAACTTTAGTTTTAATCCAAAATGGTTAAAGTTGACCATTGTACAGATAATTTTTTACCAATTTCAGCGGACATGGAAATCAGAAATGGAAAATTCTCCCAAAGCATTATGTTTTAACTTTTTAAAGAAAACTTTGAATTTGAAGAATATTTGGACTTATTACTACATATACTATATATAAAAATATTAATTTTCGCGAACCATTTAGTTCACGGAAATTCCAAAATATGGCATCAGTAAGGAGAGTTGTACAAACAATGTAAATACACAGAACCCCATCCAAACTTGCTTTAGCTAATAGTATTCATCTTTTTCTATTTTATATGTACAAACAACATTCCATTTTTCTATAATTTCGATTAAAAAATTCCAAAATCTGAGTTAAAATAGGTCGATTGCCCAAATAAACGTTGTCTGATTGGTTGAAGTACTGTGGCGTCGATGATATAAGCATAGAAAGCCTCGATGTAAAGCACACGCTTCACAGGAATAAGGAGAGTTTTACAAATAATGTGAATACACAGATCCTCCATCCTATTTATGTTTTGCTGAAAATGTTGCAGTGTTCATCATTTCTGTTTTGATTCTGCTAACAACATTCCATTTTTTCTATAATTTCGATTTAAAGATGTGGAAACCCGTAATAAAAATAGATGGCCTCAATGATTTAAAAGCAACGCAAAACGACCCTGAGTTCAACCGGGGTTATATAAACCGATTCACAAATAGATCGCCTTGCGCTCAAATGTAATTCTTGGTGAAGTATACGGGTAAATTCGTTTACGGAAATTTATACACACTTTATCATTAATATATTACCAGGCTTTTGCATATTCACGTTTTTTTATGCTCAACTTTAGTCAAATTCAATTCTATACATTTTTTTTTACGTAAAGCAATAGGAGTAAGAATATTATTTCGCGCCAATTTAACCAGCATCACCACCACCATCAAAATTATTTACCGTTATCTTTGTGAAATTTCTGTTATATAGTTTATTAATTAAAGAAATTTTGGTAAGTATTACTTATTAATGTTAAGGTTCTACTGATGTGCTTATCTAGACCTTTTTGACGGTCAGTTTTATCCCATTTATCTCAATATTATCCCCGATGACAAAAATGTCAACCCGACCTATTCGTGTCAAAAGTGAAAATCGATCTATTTGATGAACTAATTTCTTCATAAACTGTACATGCATTTTTTCTGTATTATTTGATAACCAATCACATTCACGTTGCATGTTTGCATACTAATGGGTTATGTATTAGTGGATTGTAAGGGCGATGCAACATGTGAGGTCTGCGCGATCACGTGACATTATTATTTGTAAACAAACATGCTCCCCGTGTAACACGTGTCTGAATTATCCTTTCAAAGTGTTATGAATCTTTCAATCACTATTTTATGATATATTTTTCTGTTTTTAGGTTTGCATATCAGTAGTCAAAGTGAATAAGACATAGACTTCAGGCGCGTAATTGCCTATACGCTAACACGCAGTTGCGTGCACATCGATTCGGCATGCAAAAAAAAAATGGCAAAATAAAAATTTATAGATCGAATGTTAAAGGAAACACCTATGTTGTCACTTTTTTAATTGATGAAATATGCCGATGAAATATCATTAGATAACGGCATTTGGTTTCAAAATAAAAGTTTCATTGGAGATTATGACAAAATCGGACAGTAACTTGTATCTTTTACTAGATTTGAATTTGTCACAGTAATACTCAGTCTAAGAAATGTAGTTTTTGGAGCACATATTACAGTGCACGGTTCATCAGTTTGGAATGATCGAGATGTACCAATCGGCATTAGAATTATCAGAATTATCAGAACCCCTCGATATGCCGAGGCGATGTGGTCGACAGACTACCAGAGCCAATCACCCTGCAAACACGCCAAAACAGTATTGGAAAGTCTCATTATTTTTTGCGTTCATAGACCAAATGATATGATAAGGGAACTGGAGAGTGGAGTCGCGTCTAGTATTATCAGAAAATCGCACTTTTGCGCTGTATCTGCTCCATCGTGTAAGAAATATAACAAACGAAAAAATCTCAACATTATCTGAGACATACGAAACTGACCTGGCATGTGATTTTGACGAATTCAATTGGGAGGTCGCTAGATGCTGAACACGTACGCTGGTTCATAACATCTCGCGAGTGCTACCATGTAGATCCATCAGTGTACAAAGTATGTTGAAAACAAATGTACGATCAACAATGAACGACAGTTACTAGCATTACTGCATATTCATCGAGATTTCAGTGTGAATATTGACAATTAAAGTAATACAGAAGTTTGTTTCTGCCTAGACCCGAAGAGCAGATTTTGGACAATTTTAAGTAAATTCTATATCACAAATAAGTGTTACTCTATTCAGAAGATTTATTAATAGTTTAATATTCATAATTTTTTTATAAGTCCTATCTACATATAGCTCCTCTTTTAATATCTTTTAACAGTCCTATGACCGAAAACCGAAAAAAAAACATTTTTCTGCATAAAAGGGTCCCAAAAATTTTTCGCCTCGCTCCACTCGGCAGTAGTTCTTTGCACATCGTTTCTTTCTAGCTACGCCCCTGATAGTTCTGAGTATTGTGGGGTGTGGGGTTTGTTTTTTTTTTAAATTAGAAGGTAAGTCTACATAACTTCATAAGTCATTATTTAACTCTGAGACTTCTATAACACATTATAGTAGTCTCAGTTTAACTGAAGTCTAAAAAGATGACTCAACTTTCCCTCTTATTCTCCCTCTATTTTTGAAACCTGCATACCAAATGAAATATACATTGTTAATAGAGAGCTGCCACACAAAACAGTATTTTATGCCACAGTCAAGTGTGTGTCAAAGTCTCGCTCCGCTTGGAGTTCATAACATTCCCCCAGTTTAGTACGCTGATTCGTCTCCTGTTAATAGATTTGAGCATCTGCAAACTTTAGTCGCAATAATTTTATCAAACCTGTTTCTATGTTGTTTGAGGGTTTGTTAAATAATAAAATTCATTAAGAGTTATGTCACTTGCATATATTTTGTGTTTCATAAGAAGCAATAGAACATTTACAGTATGTAAGAAAAAAAACGTAAAGTTGATTAAATGAACATAAAAGCTTAAGGAGTTAGATGCAATAGTCAAACTAGTTTTTGCATCTCCGACGACCGTAAGACAAATATAAACAATGTCCTCTCGCATGAATAAATATTTCATGCTTGGACAAGTCAATCGGAGTAAAAACCTAATTTGATTACCCGTTTGTCCCTATTTTTTCTTTTTTTTTATGTTGATGATTACAGTTTGTCCTGTTTGTTTGTACTGCCATTACATTAATTGTACTGTTACATGTAACCTTTATTTTGCCAATTTTCTTCTAGAGTATTATATGGATGCACGTATCCTTCGATATCCTCAGATGCCACTCCACTACCAACAGATAAGTTGCTGTCACTGCTCGAACTAGAAGTGTGAGAGTTACGTATAGTCGATTCGTCATCATTTGATTTTATGTTTGAAGTTTCTTCAAGGTTTAGTTCGTCAATTGTTTCATCTTGAAAATCGGGAATTGCATTATTCTGAATAACGAAAGATTGTAATTTGTCCCTGGTTTTAGTCTTTCTAATACATAAATTGTACTGATAACCTTTATTTTGCCAATTTTCTTCTAGAGCGTTGTATGGATGGACGTAACCTTCAGTATCCTCAGATGCAACACCGCTACCAACATATAAGTTGCTGTCACTACTTGAAGTAGAATTGTTAGTATTAAGTAAAGTAGATTCATCCTCACTTGTTTTTACATTTGAAGTGTCCACCATTTTGGATTCGTCAATTGTTTCGTAGTGAGATTCAGGAATGGAATTTCTCCGGTAAACGAAAGATTGTTCTTGGAGAGATGCTGGCTGTTCATTTAACTCAGCATTGGCTAATATGGCTTCATGGTGGATACATTGATGTTTACATAGTACTTTTCTAATTATCAAAACAATTATCATGAACACCGCGGTACACCCCGATGATATCGTAGTAATGAGTACAATGGAGACTTCTCTTTGTGTAACTGTGGAATCTTTGAGATCTAAAACGGACATTGATTATTTAATTTCACAATAGACATTATACTTTATTAATAAACCTCAGACACGTACATTGTAGGTGTACAAGAGGACAAAGTCATCATATATACACATATACACATTTTTATATTCACACTAAACATAGTAATGCAACATATATGACAAAATACAGCAAAATGTCAATTTACAAACTACCATATCATTCAACTAAAAGAAAAAAGAAAAAGAAAAAAAACATAAATCACAAATATTGTGTAAGAATTTTTAAAAATATTGCTAAGTTTTTGTACAGTTCTACATGACAAAATGTTAAAAGCTGTTTCAATTTGTACTCCGTTGGATTTGCAGTATTATATTGTGGTATATATTTATTTCTTAGCAGTTTTATTTCCTGTTTTTGACATTTGAATAGATAATGAAATTCATCTTCTATTCCAATTCCACAGAGATGACAAATTCGCTCATTTTTTGGTATTCCGGACCATCTTCCCGTTTTTACAGGAAATTTTAAATTTGAGCATCTGAATCTTGTTATATCTGTCACTCAGCTTCAACTTTATTAAATAGGTTTCCAAACTAAATTCTTCTTTATCAAATGAATATATGTACCTCTTGAAGAGTTATTCATTTTAGAAAACCAATGTTGGATGAATTGGTCACATTCAGATTTTGTGAAATAATGTTCTATAAACCCAGTGGAAGTTGATTTTGTCAAATAAAACTAATTCCATTTTCGTCAAATATGAATTTAACGTACGTAATCCATTTAAATTTTGTGGGGTTTTGAAAATTTAATTTTAGCATTAATTTATACATAATGGATGATACTTGTTATTCTCCAATAATAACTTATTCCAAAAAACTCCTTAAAAATGATTAACAATAAAAAAAAATGAATCATACAAATAATTTAATTTACAAAAATATAACTCATTATTCAGCGTTTTAATTTGTTCTTTTCCAAAACAGTTTTAAAAATCCAACATTTTACTTAAAAGGTCGTTACAAACTAATTAAATAACTGAAACCTTCAATGTTTTGTGTGTTAGTGGTTCTGCCACAGGGATTGTGCATGCGTCTATGCAAGAGGGCTAGGATGGGGGTTTACAGATTACAGATACGGGGTTTTCATGTACTCCTTCTCTATGCAGAAAGGCCGCATGGGATCAATAGTTGTGATCAGAATGTTTAATTTCTTTAACGGAAATTAAAAATTTTACAATGATCATTATTTCGTTTTTTTACGTATCTAAATAAAAATTCATATTTTGAAGAGGAAAAATCCAATTTGCATATTTTTTTTATTATTATTGTAAACAGCTTCCTGTTGTTTGATCAAACTTACCTTTATCATATTTCATTGAAGAAGTTTCATTGTACCAGTCAGCTGTAGTTTCTATAAATGATAATGCCATTTTATACTATAAAACTAATTTGAATGAATGAATGAATATATTTTATTGCAGAAGCAAACATAATGCTATAGCAAAATAACATAATATATAATTACAATAATGACAGTAAACAAACAGAGAACAACACAATATGGTCATAATAAGCACATAATTACAACTGCTATGCAATGATTATTTGTGATCTTAACTCTCATGCCGCATTAAGAAATTTTCACAATTCATTATTGTTTAGTTAGACTCTTTGAGCTAGCCTGTTAAAAGAAATAACAGCTTTCTATTAGTTGGCCATGAACAATAATATTTTGGTAAAAACTGTAGTCTCAATGATCTTTGTATCTTTTATGATAAGTTCTGAGCCGACAAACTATTTTAATTTAATTTTCATCAAGTAAACAGTAAGTAGTATTTCATCTCGTGACGGCATATGTACATTTTTATATAGAATTGTGGCTTTTTTTTACACTGACTTTTTCAGCAAGAATATCTCGAACGCTTATATCAAAAAGAAAAACAAATCAATGAATTGACATTTTTATTGTGTCGAATATTAACACCTAGTCTACCATAAAATTATGCAAAACAGTCCACAAGTCATCGGTTTTGATTGGAACTTTGTGTTCTTAAACAACATTATGAAAGAAGTCAAGAAAACAAATATTTCATCTGGTTCATTTGCCTTTCAGTTAGTAGAAGATGCTGTAATGTACAGCGTGTCGGAGGCAGTTTTCTTCTATGAAAATGACCAATATCAAGACGCTGAAACTTATTCATGCAGAAAACAACGATATAAATCAAAGTACTGAAGTACTGAACATCGGATGACCGCAAGTTCTTGTGGATGGTCCGACAAGCACTTGTCTCAGAAAAAACATGCCTGAAAGTGACGTTAATGTACAGATATTATTTTTTTTCTGGGACAAAATCGTGCGTGGATAATTAATGACAGAAAATTGAACCTCACCGTAATGACTGTTGTTTTGTAGTGATGCCAATCAGTATACTCTGGTTTATTGTTATATATCATATAAATACTAAATTCCACTTGTTTATTACAGTTACATATATATATAATTTTCATGCATTTGTATATCATTCTATTCTTATAATTAATATATTAATAATATTGCAGTGCAAGTGCATGGTGGACACTCTTCTGTAACAATTTGATTTTTCTAATAGAATGAATTTGAGTAGGAATTCGTATTTTCCCGCAAAAATGTTTAAGCATCCATGCAGAGTTATAGTTCCTTCAGATTGCAAACGTTCTTGAGATATTCTTCCGCATGGATAAATAAACTTGATTTTTTTTTACTTATCTTTGTATACATACAACAAAACATTTTAATATTATTAAAGTATCTTCTTTAAAAAGTATTTGATGAGTATTCATTGAAAAAATGGATTTATAACCAGCAATAAGGAATGTTAGTTTGCACTTGATGATGTGTACCTTTTCATTATGTTTATAGATCGGTTAAAACCCCAAAACGAATGTTACGTAATGGAAATCAAGGCGATAGCAATACATCAGAATACCCTTACGGGCACCCGCTGTAAAAGAGTAGATTCTTGCTGATAAGACGGCCTCAAACCACAATTATTCCTTATGGGTTAAAATGTCTTTCTTTGTAAAAGTCGAGTTGAAATAAAAAACTTACACTGGTTCAAACATGAAATAAATTTAATTGCTTTAAATATAGACCATTATACGCGGACCACAAAGAGGACCCCTAAGTAAACTGAAATGTAAACAGTAATTTGACTAAACGTCTGGTATACGTGTATCGTTTCGTTTGATCTGTTCACCAGGATTAAAAACATAGTAGAAATAGTTCAAAGGTACCAGGATTATAATTTAGTACGCCATACGCGCGTTTCGTCACACAAGACTCATCAGTGACGCTCATATCAGAATATTTATAAAACCAAACAAGTACAAAGTTGAAGAGCATTGCGTCTCCAAAATTCCAAAAAGTTGTGCCAAATACGGCTTAGGTAATCTATGCCTGGGATAAGAACATCCTTAGTTTTTCGAAAAATTCAATGTTTTGTACACAGGAAATTTATAAAAATGACCACATTATTGATATTCATGTCAACATCGAAGTGTTGAGTACTGGGCTGGTGATACCCCCAGGGACGAAACGTCCACCAGCAGTGACATTGACCCAGTGGTGTAAATAGTTCAAAGGTACCAGGATTATATTTAATACGACAGACGCGCGTTTCGTCTACATAAGACTCATCAGTGACGCTCAGATCAAAATATTTATAAAAACAAACAAGTACAAATTTGAAGAGCATTGAGGATCCAAAATTCCAAAAAGCATAGCCCTCGTAGAAAATGAATATTCTTGGGAGAACAAATCTTCATATCTTCTTCAGGCAAAATAAATGTATAATGCCAAATACAACAACAAAACTACATTGTAAAGTAATACCTTCCAATGTAACTAACGGATTTTCTGGTAGAAATGTGTTCGGTAGTTCACTTGATATGACTGGCCTAAAAATAAATTTCAATTGTTTAGAAAGTCACAATTTGACTTTGAAAATGCAATTATTACAATTAAAAATTGAATATTTATAAGTCGAACACTGCTTATGTGTAAAATTCTGTCGTAAATACAATGTATTAAATTGCTTGTTATACTTCGATGATAATAGTGTTTAGTTGAATAAGGGAATATTATAATGGTCAATCTGTTTCCCTAAATTGTATGGTATTTCTACATTTTTCGATCGGTGTGATACTTTGTTCCCAACAAATAATTAATCGAAATTCAATTGTGACGTCAACTTTTCTTGCTAAGTATAAATATAATTATTTTCTGTGACTGTATCTTACATTAATTTGTATACCCTACAAGTATAAATATAGTTATTTTCTGTGACTGTATCTTACATTAATTTGTAGGATCCTTTACTATAGATAATTTAGCTGATCTGTAACAATAACATCTTCATGCCTTATATATCATGTACTGCAGTACGCCGCTAGATTAAAACTGACATGGAAAGGTAACACACGGCCAGCGAAAGCTCTATTTTTGTAGAGCCCAGGTGGTCGTGTGGTCTAGCGGGACGGCTGCAATGCAAGCGGTTTGGTGTCGCGATATCACAAGTAGCATGGGTTCGAATCCCGGCGAGGGAAGAACCAAAAATTTGCAAAAGCAAATTTACAGATCTAACATTGTTTGGTTGATGTTTAGACGAGTTGTATATATATATATATATATATATTTGCCGAACTATCAGGACCATTCCCGACCAGTAGGAATCTGTTACGAACTTAAACGACTGCGTTCAGACAATGATAGCACATTCCAGATAATTTAGGAAAGTAATCCCACTTTTTCACTTTTCGTGTCTTATCGCTGTCTAATCTTAAACGGGAGCAATAATCGACAATGTGTGAACCCCGCATTAGGTCGTAGTAAGATCGCAAAGGTCGATGTACCATCGTAGCGAGAGCGTAGCAAAAGCGTGATTCTATTCTCAGTGTTACGATCATCTATTTCATTTAAAATAATTATCACATGTTGATAGATTAGAGATAAAGAATACTTTTACTAATTCATAATTAAAGCTTGTCAGCGGCTTGACCGCAAATATTTATGTATCCGGTATCTTGTTTATTTTAACACGTGCAATATGAAAATGTCAGGGTTTTCCCATAGTTGTATTCTTGCACGTGGTTGCCATGAATAATGCAGTTCAGTTGTGATATTATACTTGAATGGTTAACATCTTTAATAAAATGTAGTCTCTTCATTAGTCTGGATTATTTAAGTTCCTAATGGAACTTGTCCCCACATTGGCCACGCAACATCTGGTGGAGGTACCCAACTTCGATCTACCAACTGAATGAATTCGAAGTACAATTTACGGAATGCAAGAGGGAATATGGCCGAAAACGCCGACATATCCATTACGGTAGAGGACGAGGCCACCGTCCAAATTAATCAGCAATTCACTAACATTGAATCGGTACTGCGATCCTTAGGGAACAAAATGGAAAATAGTGGAAGTTCGATGACATTCTGTCCCTCATTCTTTAGTGGACTCCCAACAGACGATCCAATATCATGGCTAGAACGTTTCCGTGCTTGGGTAGACTTTAACAACTGGAAAGACCCTAATAAGATATTTAACGCCATGAAGTTACGTCTGGCTGGATCCGCACTTGAGTGGATCAAAAACGTGAGTGCTAACTGTATCGAAAATCCGGAGACTCTTTTCCAAGCATTTAAGCATCGGAACTAAACACATTTATTCTAAAAACAGTTGTTGGCATGACACGGGTTATGTTCTTCTCATATATGTTATGATGGTATGATACTAAACCCCTAACGGGAAGGATTGTGCCTGATGTTCATATGATGAAATCATAATCTTTCAGTCAGTTTAGTTGAAGTCTGGAGCTGGCATGTCAGTTAACTGCTAGTAGTCTGTTGTTATTTATGTATTATTGTCATTTTGTTTATTTTCTTTGGTTACATCTTCTGACATCAGACTCGGATTTCTCTTGAACTGAATTTTAATGTGCGTATTGTTATGCGTTTACTTTACTACATTGGTTAGAGGTATAGGGGGAGGGTTGAGATCTCACAAACATGTTTAACCCCGCCGCATTTTTGCGCCTGTCCCAAGTCAGGAGCCTCTGGCCTTTGTTAGTCTTGTATTATTTTAATTTTAGTTTCTTGTGTACAATTTGGAAATTAGTAGGGCGTTCATTATCACTGGACTAGTATATATTTGTTTAGGGGCCAGCTGAAGGACGCCTCCGGGTGCGGGAATTTCTCGCTACATTGAAGACCTGTTGGTGACCATCTGCTGTTGTTTTTTATTTGGGCGGGTTGTTGTCTCTTTGACACATTCCCCATTTCCATTCTTATTTTAATTAAGGACCACTTTCAAAACATTCATCCTAAGTGGCTCTTAGAGCAGCAATTATATGACCGTAGAATGCGCGAGGATGAAAATCTGGAAGACTATGCAAATGACATTGAAAAACGGTGCATTCTTTTGCAAAAAACTGAAAAGGACAAAGTGATGTGTTTCATCCGTGGAATTACGGCAACACTAAGAATGTTCGTAATTCAACGAAACCCTCAAAATTGGCAGGAAGCATTACATACCGCTAGATTAGCCAACGAATCCGTCCACATTTTACCCCAGTTTAACCGTACAGCTGACGACCAAATGCAGATTTCGAGTGTGATGCAGTGCATCAAATCGCAAAATGACACTATCTCAAAATTAAGTGAATCTGTTCAAAAACTAACTGTGTCGCAAAATGAACCCGCTGTTTGTGCAGTTTCTGGCGTTACTTGTCAAATGTGTGACAAACCAGGACACATTGCGAAAAATTGCAACCAACTACCAAGATTCACCGGCCAAAAGAAGGAAGAAAGGAGATGTTATAAGTGCGGTACCGTCGGACACATTCAGAGGAACTGTCGAAAAAACAAGAAGTGCCTAGCCGTGTGAGGGCGGCCGCTGGGCTGAATGAACCTTTTACATGCCCCAGCGAAACAAACAATGTAAATATTTTTATGAATGGAATTAATTTGATAAACAATTATATTCAAATTAAGGTAGGACATGTTAATCAGTATGCTCTCATTGACTCAGGGTCAGACATTAATGTTATAAATGAACAAGTTATTAAGACTGTAAACTGTCGAAAGACTTAGTATAGATCAGATAAGACGAGAATTACTGCTGTTAATAATGAGCATATGTCAATAAGTAGTGTTGTTTATATTCCAATAACAATTGGAAATGATATATTTAGTATAAAATTTTATGTTGTTCAGAGTATAAAGCCAGATATTATTTTGGGCTTAGAATTTTTACAAGCAAATAATATTATTATAGATTTTAATAATAATAAGATACGTGTAGACCCTCGACGTCAACTTATTTTAAGCAAAGACACTGTCATACCGCCGATGAGCGAGAAAGTTGTTGTAGCTAGAATAAGAGGTAGTTATCTGCCTGGTGAAATAATTGGTTTAACATCAGCATCGCCAAAATTATTGTCTTCTGGGTTAATGACTGCTAAGTCAATTAGTAAAGTAGATAAAAATCAGATTTTGTTTGGTTTGGGTAATTTTACGGATAAACCAATTACTTTATCAAAACAATGTAATTTAGGAAAGTTTGTTTGTTTATCAAAGCATGATAAACTGTATGATTTTGAATCTCTTGATACCGGAAGTGGAGTATGTAATGTATCAAAATCAAGTGTTGATGTTAAAAATCAAGCTGATAAATCTTTATCAGTAGATCAAATATCTCAGTTACAAGATTTAGTTGACAAATATAATGATGTTTTTGTTGGTAAAGACAGTAAACTAGGTAAATGTTCACTTTTGAAACACAAAATTGAGGTTCCAGAGGGAACCGCGCCTGTTCGTCAACGAGCATACAAGGTAGGCCCACGTCAAAAAGATGTTTTGGAAAACATGATTAAAGACATGCTTGAGCAAGACATTATTGAAGAGTCTATTAGTCCTTGGGGTGCTCCTTGTCTGCTCGTTGCGAAGAAAAATAACAATGGGTATCGTTTTGTTGTTGATTTTCGTTCTCTGAACAAACATATTGTAAATCTAGACGCTTATCCACTCCCTACAACAGATGAAGCGTTAGAAAGCTTAGGGTCGGCTTCACCGACGTCCTTTTCATGTTTAGACCTTCAGTCAGGTTTTTATCAGTTAGAAATTGACCCTTCTTCCCGTCCCCTTACTGCGTGGCGTTGTCATTTGGGGTTGTTTCAGTTTAAACGATTGCCAATGGGACTGAAGAATAGCCCTCTGACTTTTCAAAGAGTCATGGAAGCAGTGTTGAGAGGACTCAATTGGAAATCATCGCGTGTGTACCTTGATGACGTTATAGTGTTTAGTCGAACTTTTCAAGACCATTTATTACATTTGCAACAAGTTTTCGAAAGACTTCGTAATGCCGGACTTAAACTGCATCCGTCAAAGTGTAACTTTGCAAAACGGGAGATACGCTATCTTGGACACATTGTCAATAGCGAAGGAATATCCCCCGATCCCGAAAAAGTGACCGCCATAAGAACATATCCGATACCAACCAATTTTAAACAGTTAAGAGCATTTTTAGGACTTTCAGGATATTACCGCCGTTTTATGAAGAACTATTCAAAACTTGCGTCACCTCTCTATCAATTAACGAGAAAAGATACAAACTTTGTGTGGACTGAACAGTGCCAAACGGCTTTTGACGAATTAAAAGAATCATTAAGTCAACCACCAATTCTAGGATACCCGCAATACGACCAACCCTTCCGTCTCTACACTGATGCTAGTTCGTTTTCTCTTGGAGCTGTGCTATGCCAAGTTCAAAATGGAATTGAACGTGTAATATGTTACGCTGGAAAGTCTTTATCTGCGTCCGAGAAAAATTACGGAATAAGCGAAAAAGAGTGTTTAGCTTTAGTATATGGTATTAAACATTTCGATTGTTATTTAAGACACAATAAATTTGAAGCTTTTGTGGATCATTCTTCTCTAAAATGGCTATTGACGATGAATGAGCCTGTAGGAAAATTCGCACGCTGGAATGCGTTAGTGCAATCATACGATTTTGACATTAAGTACCGCCCAGGCAAAATTCATACTAATGCAGATGGCATATCAAGGCGGACTTATGATGACGAGGTAGATCATTCAGATAATTGGGATGAACTGCCAACTTTTGACTGTATTTCTCAACCAATCAAAGATACACAGAGGTGTGCCGAATTGCCAAATGATGCAGCGAAACTCAAAGGACTGACAATAGTCACGTGTGCTGCCGTAACGGAGAACGACGAAAATGTAGTACTATCTAATGATAGTATCCGTGATTATCAAAGAATTGATGCGTGGTACAAAGATTTAATTATTTATCTTGAAACAGAAACACTTCCAGACGATCCCAAGAGACGTAGAGATATTCTTACCATACACAACTCTTATGTCATAGACAATGGAACTTTATTTCACATTTATACTCAAGATAAACGCAAAGTTAAGAACATTGACATAAACCTACAAATTTGTATACCAAAACGATTAGGCAGCAACCATTTGATTTTCTGGGGGGGGGGGGGGGGGGGCTATGGTTTTTTTTGGAAAAAAAAGTTTGTTTCCAGTTTTTGGAGAAAAAAATAATTTGTTTTTGATTCTGAGAAAAAAAAAATTGTTTGTTTCACCCTCAGCTGCCACTATATGTAATGCTAAAATTGAAAGAAAAAAATTGCTTTCGACTTGTCGCGAAAAAAATAGATTGTTAGTTTTTTATTTAGTATATATAAAGATTAGAAGTTAGATTTTTTTCTTCAAGTTAACTAATTTAAAGATAATTTTTCTCTTGGCTAAGAATATTTTTTTTTATCATTTCCGAGGACTTGATCACTCCAATGGTTTTGACAGAAAATGTAACTGATAACATGTGATCTTTTACAATGATTATTTTTAGTTACGATTTAAAATTATTACTTTTGTCATTTCTAATTTAATTTTATTTTGATTTATCAGAGAGTGGTACTCTGTTTGAAAACCGGAGGTAATGTTACGATCATCTATTTCATTTAAAATAATTATCACATGTTGATAGATTAGAGATAAAGAATACTTTTACTAATTCATAATTAAAGCTTGTCAGCGGCTTGACCGCAAATATTTATGTATCCGGTATCTTGTTTATTTTAACACGTGCAATATGAAAATGTCAGGGTTTTCCCATAGTTGTATTCTTGCACGTGGTTGCCATGAATAATGCAGTTCAGTTGTGATATTATACTTGAATGGTTCACATCTTTAATAAAATGTAGTCTCTTCATTAGTCTGGATTATTTAAGTTCCTAATGGAACTTGTCCCCACATTGGCCACGCAACACTCAGGTACTTTGCTACGATCACACCGGGACGTTATTACGACCCCGTGCTCACGACTACACAACTACGCTTCCACTACGACTATACCACGTTTACACCACGCTCTTCAAGACCATATTACGATTCTAGCACGCCCATGCCGTCCTAATCATGCTCTTCTTACGACCTGACTACGTTCATACTACGACCATCATGCTCATTGTCATTTTCACATAAAATATGTAAAAGCTCTCAAGGTTTTGTTTGTCTGTATGTAATTTGGACTTCTTGTCCTTTTTCTCTAACGGTCCAATCATGCTTGACACATCTGTGTCATCTCTCCTATCGTTGTATCTTGTTTTTAAGTTTGATAGACCAGCATACGGTTGTGATTCAGGTTGGATTGCATTGGTCGATCCGACATCTCAGCTGGATCAGGATTCGTTATTTTCAGAGCTCCTTCTGCCTCTACATCTACCTAAACCACCACGCCCACGTGTTCTACCTGATTTTAGTGGCATGACTGTTTTGTTTCCGAGAAATCTACTAAATGTATATCCCATCACCAGATATGAAGCAGCCAACCATACAAAATAGGCCCCCCGTCACTAAAAGGAGAAAAGAGATGCACAACATACAAAATATTCCATAAGGCTAGCTACATTGAATCATTTGAAATTATCTTTCATTTATTTTTTTTACATGTGGAATTGTTTTTTGTAAGTAGTTATTTATTCAATTCAAGGTAATAAATACAGTTACCTTTCAGTAATATGAAAATTAGAAAGTTGGGGTATGATCAATGCCAATAAGACAACTCTCCACCAGATATCAAATGTCTAAAGAGATTAACTTGAACAAAAAGCAGTTAGTGAGCCACATGTATAAAAGACCCTGCTACATGACACAAGACAGGCTGAAAAGGAATATTCTGCATCTGTATGCAAAAGTGAAAATATGTTTAGAAATAAATGCATGTGTAGCAATGGATGCAAATGAATAGTCAATCCAGACAAAATGCACAAAATTGTCAACCAAATTTTACATACGTCTTCATTCAAATAATTTACATTAAAGAGGACAACAAAATAAAAAAAAGAGAACAGGGCGAATGGGTATAAGGGCAAAGCACCCAGGGCGAACAAGTACATAGGCGGATCCAGGGGGGGGGGCCCTTTCGTGGGAAAAATTTGGTTGATTATATAGGGAATCATTGAAGCATGACTGGAGCGCCCCCCCCCCCCCCCCCCTTTAGGAAAAGTTCTGGATCCGCCACTGAAGTACTATTGTGAACGGACCAGGATTTCTTTTGAATTATCACCACCTACTTTGAATAGAATTGGTCATCCCTCCTATGCATAGATATATTGATAGTCCGTATGTCAATGCCCCAAGAAACTGCAAAAGTTTTTTAAGTCATGATGAGTTTGAACCTCCACTGTAACCAGAGATTGAGAACCATGAGCCCTAAAATGACACATGCCTTTGACAAAATAAAAAGAGCATGCCCCTGCCAACGCCCCCTGTTAAAAATAAGAAACCAAACAAAACACACAACGATAATTATATTAACGAAAGGAATATCAACAGCTTTTCTAAGCTGACCGAATCAGATTAAATGTTCATTAAAAACTCAGCGGCAGGTAGCAATATTCACGGATTGAATCTTGTTTTTTATAAGTTACTTTGTAAACTTTTAGTTAAAGTACGATCATGATTTCAACAAATCAGTCGGGGTCCCATGATGTGTTAGCCTAACACTCTAGGGTACCAAGTATGGTATAACGTTGGTATGGATTCAACATATTACATGCCTTCCTTGGCATTAAGATTAACAAAATTGCTACAAAGAAGAAAAGAATCCAACTTTTAATGACATTTTACGTTGGCATTTTCGGCGTCGGAAATTGACAACGTTTATCTATATACTGACACAACTTCGGTTGAGGTCGATTCCGGCAATTCTGCTTAAAAAATCACATCCAGTAAAATTTATTGATGTCTTAACATATTTGATATGTTTCAACTATTTTTAGTGGATAATTTTTTTTGAGAGATGAATTACTATCGTGTTCTTCAGAAACAAGGTAAAGGGAGGAACAGGGCCCCCATAGTGGGGACATACAAAGTAAAGATGACCATTCTCCATTTCTACTCGATAGAAGTGCCTAATTTTTTCAAAACACATACATTTTGTACCAAAGATTAGCATATGAAAGTTTTAAAATTGAGTCGGATATTTTTTAGAAACACCTCATAATTTTAGCATATCAATAGACGTAATGGAAAAATAGCCAAAAATGGCGCCTTCTTCAATTTCGAAAAAAAATCTATAATTTTACAATTCAGTGACACAAACTACTATATTTAAAGTGGTTTTATACCTAATGATTCACCTTTTCATGATATTTGAATAAATATTTACTTTAAAAACAGAAACTCTTCCAATTTTCAAATCTACCGACCATGCAAGGAAAAACCTATAAAAGATTGAGACCCCTACTTTAAAATGGGAACAAATTTTTGCCCTGGCTTGGACACCTCTGTTCTTTACGAATTTCGATGCCAAAAACTCGCGAGAATAGGTTGTCAAAATTTTTAGCAAATCGAAGGATAGGTATTTTTTTGTTCCCATTTTTGATATAGCCATTTAATCCTATATTGCAGAAAATCAAAATCCGAAATGCTATGTTCAGATGTAAAAAAATAAGATTTCCTTATGTTTCAATGATCAAAAATGAAAATAATATGTAAACTCATATATTTTTCTCATGTAGATATGCTTAAAATCGACAGTATTTATCGTCCGCACTTTGCCGCAAACGAATTTAAAAAAAATACAAAAGCGCGCCATTTTTCAGTTGACGTCGGCCGACGCAAAATAGTCTAATTTTCGGCGTAGGACTACTGAGCGCCGCCGAATCACATTTTGGCCGAAAAGGCACATCCGGTTGTCCTACTGGTAATCAGAAATAGAAGGAATGGAACAGTATTGATATGGAACACGATGTTGACGTTATTGCTGAGAGCGTATAGTAAAATCACGATATGAGCTTGGTATGATCGTAGTATGGTCGTATGACGAGCGTTCTATAATCGCAGTAGAAGCTTGGTAAGATCGTGAACAAAAACTGCAATCGCGTAAATCATGGTATGGTCGTAGTGAGAAAGTGATGAGCGTAGAAAGATCTTGATAAGCGTATTTGATTTTGCAGAGAGGATTAGGAATAGTTACAATTTTATTAGTACATACATTATAATATATGAACATGAAAAAACATTTCTATGTAGCATTTTTTTTTTCAAAGATCAGCTATTTTACACGTAAGCCTACGGAGCAGTTAATTACAAGACTGCAACCTTAATTTAGCTCAGGTGTCTTCCTTCATCTTGAATTTAAAAAAAATCAAATAATGATTGGTCTAGATCTTTACTGAAATGTGCAAGTTTCGAAGGTAGTATGTAATGCATGTGCAAGACTTGTCATGTTGATATAAAAAATTATGTGTTTTATCATATGTACGACTGTATTTTACAAAAAATAGATTATTATTGTTTTAATCATTTTTTTAAACTTTGCCATCTCAGGGTAGTTGTGAATTTACCTATTTTAATATGTAGCAAGAAAACAAGTCCCGTGACCCCACTATTTCTTTTTCTTATCTGAAAGCATATTATTAGAGCTATAGTCTCATAATCTTAACTTAAAATTCTATGGTGTACCTTTCTTTTTATCATACTAAATTGGGGTTTCAATGTATAATCTATACATAATCTGACAATTTTGCACAATCCGTTGCGTGAAAAAAAGCACGGTGACCCATACTTTTTATCATATTTTTGAAAATAGCATAATTAAAAATATAGTTTGGCAAATTATCAAAAAAATCTATGGATTTAAATTTAGACCCTCATCTACCTAAATGCAGTGGTGGAATTTATATTTTCTTCTGGTAAGAAAGTAAATTTAAATGGCAGTGGAAAAAAATAAAGAATAAAGACACGGTGATTCTATTTAAAGGTAACTTAAATAAAATAATATGAAAATAAAAATCAACATGTTTCAATCGTGTAATATTACAAAATCCCATCTTCTGTATTGGATTATAAATACACTACCTATATGTTGTTCTTACAGTGCACCCATAAATATGATGACACCTGAAACATATAAAGTAAACAAAATTATATATATATGTGCTAGTTATATCTTTGCATATTGGAAGCCTACTCAAGGGCTTATTTGACGCTAACGGGGGCGAAAAAGAGGCGTATGGCGATAAAGGTATCCTTACCCTCACTCAAATGGCAAAAAGACTTTTAAATAAATAAATAAAGATTAATCTAAGTTCGGTTAATATTTCATAATTTCCCGTAACTATCTTGCTGCTGCAGGGACATATGTGTCCACACTTGCTCTACCGAAATGACACGTGTGGCAAAACAGTCTATGCCAGAAGAACACGTATGACCACAACTGAGGTGCCGGAAGGACTTGACACTTATATCCATATGTTTAATATTGCAAGCTTCTAATTCGTAAACGCTGCCGGTCATTTTGTTTGGTCCCTTCGTCTATATGGCCCGCCGTGAGAGTACGAAGTTATTGGCAAGCACATTCCTGTTTCTCTTTCAAATGAAGCACTGAATGCTAAACAGTGAAATATTTTGCTTCAATGGGTCCCCTATGTAACGATTAGGGCGTGACTTCATATGTCTTGGAATAAAGTCATTAATTGTTGGTGATGAGACGTCATACATGTGCCCGATGGTGTGCGATGATAATTTCAGTCTTTCTTCGTCGCAACATACCTCAAGACATTAAGACAGGCTCGTGAAAAGATGGCGGATTAACCCAGGTTTTCAGTTTACAGTATGCATATGTTTTGTAAAAAGAACTTAACGAGCACAAGCCAAGACATTTCTAAGGGAACAACAATTGAAATTTAAAAAGGGGGGGGGGACTTTTTTTCAAATTTTAACACTATAAGGTATGGGATAATCGATATTCATTATTTTTATTTATGTCATCTGCTTGACCACTATATATATTTGTGCATCAAATAGGGGATCAGAATATTTTGGTAGGAAAAAACCATAAACCCTCTTTGAAGCCGGTTAACTTGATGGTCATGTAATATTTCCCGTCGTTATGTTGCTACAAAAGACAACAGGTATATCTTAAGAGTAGTTGTTGTAGATCCTAGTTGTGAACGCACCACAAGAAGTTGCATGCTCATAACTGATTTATTATTAGTTGTTATTGACTTTATAAACTTTCTATCAGTAATTACAGGTACTCTCAGGCTGCACTTTGTGCGTTATGAGGTTTTTTTAAATGTTTTTTGTTGTACTTTCTATCGATCCACTGAGCGAAGCCCATGTTCGACTGATTTATATACTTTCTTTTTATGCTGATAATCCACTGTCGCAGGTTTGGTGTTGTTTTCATTGGGGTTTCAAACATGTTTAGACCAAATGACATGCACACCATTCTTTGTATACTATTGAAAATTGTCCTAGATCCAATGGGTCTTCAATGTGTATTGTTTTGTATAAAAACAAGGCCGTTAGTTTCCTCTTTTGAATTTTTACGTTTTCATTTTGCTCTTTGCTAAAGACCTATACTTGCTAACTTCTACGTTATACGGTATCTGGTGGAGGTTTGTCATATTGGCAATCATACCGCATTTTCTTATTATTATATCACATGAACCTTCAAACCAAAATTTCATGTAGCTGAGATGTTAAGTCCACGAGAAAAATGTAAAAATGTCATACACATGTGACCATTATGTGTAAGACCATAAAAGATTTCGATAGACAGGAAATGATGAACGTGAAAATGCATCAAACGGTTTAACGCATGGTAACATGAATTTTAATACCAAATTCAGGTTCATAATTTGTAGTTTCTATCTCATGAAACAGATGGACGCAAGGGCAGGGGTAAACATACCCCCTCCTCTGTAGCGGGGATAATATTATGCTTATGGAAACATTGTTAAAAGACTGAACATGACGAACATTTTCCATATGATTTCCTGTCACTACGTATTCATTCCATGTTCATTGTGGTTCAATATTTGATACTTTTACACGACAAGTATTAGCTTTTCAAAAAAGGCTAGCCGTCTCTTAGCTGATGAAAATTGAAAGTGTGCTCGCTTTGTAGAATAATTCATTTAGAATTTCAATCAACACATTTTACCACACACGCGAGGTCACACGTTATGAAGTAGTATACATATACACGGCCGACACTCGGCTAACCGAGAGATTGGTCGGTTAATCTATATTGAGTATGTGGCTATATCGGCGGTAGGTCTGTTAATCGGGTTGGCTAAAGTCTGTTAATCAGGTGTTATCGAGGAAATCATTGGAAATTCTGCATGTTTCATTGTATAACTTTTTAAATATATGTTTATCATAAAAATTATTCATGTCTAACAAAACAATTCAATGTACCGAATCCAGTGGTGTAATTATTATTTTTCTAGCTTCGATGTACGATCTATAAAATGAAAAGGCGTGTTACTCATCAATAAATTTATACACATTTTACACACACAAAATGTACACAAAAAGACACGTTGGTTGAATTTACTTGCATGCGATATTTTGAACATCGAACAAAGACAGGCATTATGTTTGTCAACCAAATTGATATCATTGTGTGAAAAATCTACACAAAAATCTGTATTTTGGTGACATAAATCAATCTTTATTTAAAACCTGGTCTGTTAATGGGTCGGATGTATAAAACCCGGTCTGTTAATTGGTCTGTTAAGAGTTATGAATGGCAATAAAAGTATAATTTTATTGCTGTATGGGGTGTTATCGGATCAAATGGGTAGGCTCAAGACGAGTGGCTAAAATACACGGAAACAACACATGAGCAATGAAACATAATATATACGGAAACACTGACATGAACAATGAATTTAGGCCATGAATATTGAAAACTGACATAAAAAAAAGTGTAATATTAAAGTATTATTATACATCATGTTAAAATGCCATATTTTGATTGCCTAATACGAAGGTGTTAATTTACTCAATCACATGGCTGAGCGGGTGACAATTTTTTGGAATGTCACCCTCTCGGCTAGACCAATCAAAAATCGGCAGTTTAAACGACAATGAATTGAATCTACATCAAGTTATTTTATAGACAATGCTTAAAGTTCTAATTTACTATACAACGAAACGTGGAACGACTCAAACTTATTTCTTTTACAATTGTTGGAAAAACGTATTTCACTTGTTAATATTTTTACTTTAAAACCTATAAATCATTGTGTGTTATGCTTATTGTTGATATTAAACGCATTCGTTCACCATCGATGGGTTTCAACTGGTGATGTACATTTCATCATGTTCATTGTGATGTATATTTCTCAGCCAGATATGAGGCCTTTTGAAAGGGGTATTTACCCAAAATTTAAATAAAATAAACAACAATAACAAAATAACAACAATTGAAAATATTTTTTTTTCTTGATAGCAGAGCTTTTTTCCCGTTTCGGGCCTAATCCTTGTATCGTTTATATGTCAAGTCAATGCACTACTATTGTCTATTTACTTCACTTCTGATGATTTTTCAAATACCCGTTACGCTGTCAAGTACGTGACTACATAGAAAATACTTTATAATAAACCTCATCTGTTAAAAGAAAATGATGATAGGACATTCATTATAATAAATCAAATATCACATGATAGCTGAGAGGGTGATAGAGCAGATCGGTATCCCTCGAAAAAACATTGTCAACCTTGGCTTCGCCGCGGTTGACAATGTTTTCTCGGGACCCAATCTGCTCTATCACCCTCTCAGCTATGTGTTATTTATATCTTATCACATATTTGTTACGGATACGGATACATTTTTAAGATTTACCTGTTATGTTTCATTAAATTGTTATAATGAACTTTTTTTCCCTCTTTTCTGCAACACTTAAATAGGTGATAAATAGCTTAAAGATTATAACATGTTTTTCCATATTTGCCCTGGTATCATCCCTCGACCCATATCGGCCCTCGGCTAAAGCCTCGAGGCCGATATGGGAGTCTCGGGATGATACCAGGGCTAATATAGAAAAGGGCATGTTATAATCTATACATATTGATTTCATCCAAGAATGGTCGCATATATCATGTGGATTCTGTTTAGGTTGTCATGAATGACACTAATTTGTATCTAAACAGCTGAAGGACGCCTCCGGGTGCGGGAATTTCTCGCTACATCGAAGACCTGTTGGTGACCCTCTGCTGTTGTTTTTTATTTGGTCGGGTTGTTGTCTCTTTGACACATTCCCCATTTCCATTCTCAATTTTATTAACCAGTATATAAATCAGAGATAAACGTCGTAATGTAACTAAACATCAGTAAATAATTACATTAAATGTATGTTTCACTATAATACGTTATTATCATTGGCTAACTGTACATCACGTGTTATTCCTTAAGCAGTTGTATCACACAATAAAACTTTTCATTCAGGATGACACGAGGTCCCACAATAAAGTGCACAGGTAAATGAAATAAAAACTTGATAAAAGGCGTGTTTTCGTGATCCTATAGGTAAAAATGTAATTATAAGTATTGAATGCTTTTTTTTGTAACTTTATAGGGTTGTAAAAGCGTTGACCGTGCGCACATTTTTAGTATGAAGCGCTTCGGCGCTTCATACAAAATGTACTTCGGTCAACGCTTTTACACCCCAATAAATTTACAAAAAAGAGCATTCAATTCTTAAGTAAAATATATTGGGATGCTAGAATATATATAAAGAATAAAGAAATAATAATGAGTAAGATAAAATAAAATGTAGAGAAAAGTAACAGACAATTTAAAGAATATAGAAATAAACAACACCCCCAATCCGGACCCTCATTGTATACACGAGAATCTGGATGGAAACACAGAATATATAGAATAATAGATAAGGACAGTAGGAAGTGATGCATTAATAAAAAAAGATAGAAAGAAGAAGAAAAAAATAATAACTGTTAGAGAATAAAGACATGAAACTTCCCTGAGTGTTGAAACAGTAACGGATTGCTATGTACTCATATTGGTAATAAATGCTAAAAGTTTACATGCGGACAACTGCAGTTCTCCTCTTCACTTATGTAGAAAGGAACTAAACGGAATAAAATGAATTAAAACTTAAGATAACCAAATGTAGCTGCATTCACTCCTTTCCATTTACTTCTTTAGACTGATCTGTAAACAACAGATGATTCAGTAATAGAAGAAAAGAACCAATCGGATGATGTTGACGATTTATAGTTTAACTTCAGTGACAAATATCATGTGCATATGAGAACAACAACACGTTATATGTGCCCTGTGTTGTATTAGAAAGACACTTTCGGACGGATTTGAGAACGTGCTACTTTGAACAGACAAAAAAATTAAGGCTGAAGAAAACGTTAATAATACATTCATGCATATTCTAGCAGGCAATCCATATCCATATATTGAAGTGACACACTCCTTAATAAAATGCAAAGGAAGTCAAAATAAAAATGTTCTTACTAGAAGGATACTGTTGCAGCGTATTGTCATTTTTTTTTACTCAAGAGCATCTCACTTCTTAACTTTTTCAAAGGGAAAATATAAAGGTAGCACAACTATTGTCGTGGCTAAATAACTCTTAACTGACACAATTTCAGTTGTCCAACCCATTAACAGACTTTATTCCCATAATGTTCACTAAAACGTGGTATTGCTGACGTTATATTACAATTATGAAATATTTACTAATTTCAATTTATATTTTAGAACCAAAGTACGATTTTGTGTCCTTTAAATGATATCTAAAATTGTTTTTTTCGCCTTTCATTACAAAAATTGCTATGCGTATAAGCATAAATACTACATATTTGCGCGACGCCTTTTAGTTTTACTGAAAACTGCGTAGACTATGAAATGTTTTTACAGTTGGAAAATGTTCTATGATATATATCATTTTGTCAGACACTTTTCTTTTTTTGATTTGATTCTTATAATGTACCTAAAATCTGTATATTAAATAGATTTTAATATTAAAATTGTGCGTTTTACTCTTAACAGACGTATAACCAACCCGATTAACAGACCAACCGCCGATATAGCCGCATACTCAATATAGATTAACCGACTATCTCTCGGTTAGCCGAGTGTCGGCCGTGATATATCGTTTAACGTTGTTGTTTCCAGACGATTCGGCTAATTATAGATAAAAGTTACCTGTGTACCGATTCATGAATATGCATGACTAATGACTAGACTCGATGCACCAGAGTTATTGTTCTTACAGTCTACATATGCATATGGAGCGTCTGGATAATCGAGACTAGATTAATGAACAGACAAAATCTAATTGCTAAAATAGAGAGGATAAATCCGATACTCTACGGCATTGAAGGACATTTACTAGGTTTGGATTGTCCTAACCAATCAATAAACTTTGATTATTCACGTCTCGTAATATCTTCCAATCAGGTAGTAAGAAGCATTCACGCACTGACTGTCCATGTATTTGTGATAACCACAAATGCTTTTTTTTTCATCCACCATGATTTAATTATATGGTTTTGTATATAACCATTTTTATTTAAAGATTTGAACGCTTCTTTCTGTATAATATTCATTGGGGTGTAAAAGCGTTGACATAAGTACATTTTGTATGAAGCGCAGAAGCGCTTCGTTCTAAGAATGTGCACACGATCAACGCTTTTACAACCATATGAATTTACTGAAAGAAGCATTGACACTTGTTATTACATTTTTAGCTGGTAGATGAAAACATGATTCCAATCAAGTTTTTTTTATATTTACCTGTGCACTGTGTGGGAGCTCGCGTCATCAAGAATGTTGCATTTCATTTTGACATTAAGGTTAAATTTAGAGTGACGCAAGATTGCTGTTAGTCAATCAAAATGACGTGCCATAATAAAACATACATGCACTGTTATTATTAGTCCAATGATCAGTTTTAAAAGGAGGCGACTGTATATGTAAGTATTAAACCTTTATATTCTCTTAAGTTTTAGAAAAATGAAATAATAAATTCTTCTTGGCCTATTTATTTGATCAAAATGAAGTCCACGACGGGATCTCGTTAAATCTTTGTTGAGCGTAGAACTTTATTGTTAGCATGTTGTCTTTTAAAGATTACCTTAGTCTGCTTGAATAGTATAGAAACACATTATATGTTCATTGCAAGTGTTGGTATCATCAAATTAGTAAGTTCCCGGATTTTTTTGCTTGCTTTTAAAATATCAGGAAATAGATTCAACCCATTCAAATGTGTACTAAATCAGCTGATTTAGCATTTTTAGTCTAAAATAACTCCGTTTCGTGTTTAGTCTGTTATTTTTTCCTTAACGAATTACTAATAGTTAATTGTTTCGTATGCTATAGGATGGAGTGTTGCTTTTCTATTTTCTTCCGTATCAAATAATGTTGTGTTAATATGCTACTTGCCAAAAGATATTCAAAAATTCATATGAAAGGAAGATACATCTTTAAATAAATACCTTTGGCAATTGCAAACACTAGTACAGAGTCTTCCATAAAAAGGATAAATGCAACTCAATTTACAGTTTTCACCATAGTAGCCATCTGAACATTCTACAAAATGATAATGAGTATACTAGGATCATATTTATGTAAGGAATGATATGGTATACATGGTTATTATCTTTAAAGAGTAACAAAAGAAATTAATGTAGAAAGCTTTTAATTGACATATTTATAAATTAATACTTATTTAAGTCTATTGCATGATAAAACATGAATGAAAAATATTAATTTTTAAAAGTACAAGAATATAAGCAGATAACAGCGGACAATGTAGGGGAAACAAAAGCACTGTTCGGCTAACGGCTCTGATATGAATTTTGAACTCCTTGTGCAATCAATACACTAAAATATAGTTCATGATCTGAATATTATAGTAAAATTGAGGATGACAATGGGGAATGTGTAAGTGAGACAAAAACACGACCAAAGAGGACAAAACAGGCCAAGACCACCAATGGGTCTTCAACACAGATAGAAAAAAAAAATCACACAACTGGATGCGGGCTTTAGCTGGCTCCTTAACAAAAATATGTACTAGTTCATCTATGATGGTTAATAAGTACTATAAAATGTTGACAATTATAATAATAAGTTTATAACAAACTTATAAAAAATTGTCAAAAGTAAAAGTGTTCCATGAAATTCCGAAAGTTTGGGTTACCATCTTTGAAAGTCATGCCAAACTGGTAATATATAATAAGTAGTAGTTATCACTCTAAGCATACAAGATTGTCAGGACGGGTGATTAATTAAAACATTTTAAGAGTCTTTCATTAAATTTAAAGTTGAAATTGCAATCTCATAAGATCAAATTATTTTTGTAATTATGGTTTAGGGTTTTCTATATACTTTTACATAATTTTCTATTTTGATGTGTTCCCGGCAATCATTATTGTCACTCGATAACCGTCGTCTGAATCGAGAAATGCAAGTTCGAATGGGACGTTGTTGAAATTCCCACTTTTTAAAATAAAATGTTTGGTTAGTTCAATACATTTGCTCTAAAACTTCTTTTTAAAGTCTTAAAAACGTATAAGATAGATGACTTGGAGTAATTTTTCTGTTCCGTTTTTTTTATCATGCATGTTTTTTTTTCTTACCCAAACAAATTCTTTCATTACTTTGGTAGAAGCCTTCGCAGCATTTTAATGCACGTACCTCTTTTCCATTTACTATTCTACAATGAAATACACTATAATTGACATTAACACACACACATATATATACATGTATATAATCTCAAAGTAAAGAGGATTTTCTCCTCTGAAGAGACGGTCACTAAACGGTTACAGGAACTTCGCGGATTTTTGACCAAACGAGATTATAAGAAATTGGACATAGATAAGGGGTTGGCGCGCGCTGTATAACATCTCTTATATCATGTGATATCTCGAAAGCTTTTGATAGGGTATGGCATAGTGGCCTCTTAATAAAACTAAAAGCCTATGGTATTGATGGAAATCTGTATAAATGGTTTGAAAGTTATATTTCAAATAGACAGCAAAGACTTGTCTTCGCAGAATAAGTTTAAGTAAGTCCATATATAGTTGTCTATAGTGTCTCTGATGTTTGAGACTAATTCTTCGGTCTCATTTAGAGTGAAATTGAACCCATTTTCGTCATGTATAAATCATGGTAGTTAGTTATAGTTATCAAAGGTACCAGGATTATAATTTAGTACACCAGACGCGCGTTTCGTCTACATAAGACTCATCAGTGACGCTCATATCAAAATATTTATAAAGCCAAACAAGTACAAAGTTGAAGAGCATTGAGGATCCAAAATTCCAAAAAGTTGTGCCAAATACGGCTAAGGTAATCTATGCCTGAGGTAAGAAGTTGATAAATGTTGTCATGCCTTCAAGATAGTCTTATTTTTTTCATTATTTAGGGAACGAAGAACTAGCACTTACGGGGTTAGGCATTTGTGTTAATTATTATATCCCATTTATGGGCATTGTGTTTTCTAGTCTGTGCGTCCTTCCGTCCGTCCGTCCGTTCGTCCGTTCGTCCCGCTTCAGGTCAAAGTGTTGGTTTAGTTTTTGGTCGAGGTAGTTTTTGATGAAGTTGAAGTCCAATCAACTTGAAACTTAGTACATATGTTCCCTATATGATTTTGCTATTGTTAATGCCAAATTAGAGCTTTTCCCATATTTTTACGGTCCACTGAACATAGAAAATGATAGTGCGGATGAGGCATCCGTGTACTGGGAACACATTCTTGTTTTATCTCTTTTACATATGTTTTTCTTCCTAAGTCAAAGCAGTTATTTTGAATGCTGTGAAAAATGTTGAAAACTTTTATGCCTGGATACCACTTATATTTGATGGACCAATTATAGGTATGTGCGGTTTTGTTTTTTCTTGTTAAGTTCCGAAGAAACTACTTGAAATTCGGTGCTGACATCTATGCAACTGCATGTGCATTTTTAAACGGATGATTTCCTTACCCTTATTTTCCAGGGATGGAGGTAATTCCAAACAGGCTGAAAGTATAATTATTACATTACACCACTTATATATGTTACAGGCAATGTCTAAATTTAGGCATTTTGTAAAATGACTGAATTTTCAGGCAATTTAGAAAATGCCTAACCTCGACAGGCATTATACAAAATGACTAAAAATACCTAGTCATTTTGTAAAATGACTGAAATTTTGATGCGAAATTCCACAAATTGCCTGTTGAGTTTCAGGCAATTTGTAGAAGGAAGATATCATTGAGATGCATATGACAAAGTTGACAAAAACACAATATCTTACAAAGTTAATAACTAATGGTTTGGCAGAACTTATTTATTCTCCAAAAACCAGATCGGAAGTTTTTTTTATGCCTTATGATATGTTCTTTTTTGGGAAACTACGTTAAGTACGTACTCAGTCACTCTGTATTTCAGATACCAACAGTGAATTTATGATTATTTTGTCAATATGGCAAACTACGGAAGCCGATAAGGGCCATTCAAAAAAAAAATTTATGTCGTAAGTAGCATGTCGTAATTTCGACATAACATGTCGTTATTACGACATCGCTATGTCGTAATTTCGACATAACGACATGACATAACATGACGTTATAACGACATCGCTATGTCTTAATTTCGACATATCATGTTGTAATAACGACATCACTATGTCGTTAAAACGACATAGCTATGTCGTAATAACGACATCGCTATATATAAAAGAATATGTATTATGATTGCCAAGAAACGTAACACACACAGAAACGGACCAAGCATCAGACAAAACACCACAAGAATAACAAATATAACAAGAAAACCAAATACACGAATTTGGGATAGACAAGTACCGTGCCACGTCTGATCTCAATATCTCAAAAATAAGAGAAAACACAAACGACTCAACGTTAAAATGCAACACACAGAGAAACGAACAATAATATAACAATGGCCATCTTCCTGACTTGGTACAGGACACTTTTAAAGGGGAATAAACGTGGTGGGTTGAACCTGGTTTTGTGGCATGCCAAACCTCGCACTTTAATGGCAAAGTTAAATATAACATTGAAATGACAACATAATATTACAGGACTACAATACAAATAAATAGGAGAACATATTAGACAAAGAAAAACATGATTAATAGATAACAAAAAGCATCAGGTTTAAAATTCAATACGCCAAAAACGCGCCTTGTCCACACAGGACTTACAAGTGACGCCCAGATATAAAAGATCGAAAGTGAAAAAAGTACAAAGTTGTACAGCACTGGAGATAAAAAGTTGAAAAGGTTTCGCCAAATACGGCATTGTTTTTATGCCCGGGATAAGAACATTCTTATTATATAGAACAATTCATGCTATTGCAAACAGTAAATTTTATCAAATGAATATGAAAGAGATATACATAAAGAAACTGAAGTATTAACTAATTACAGAAAACTAAACCCGAATACATAACGCCCAGATATAAAAGATCGAAAGTGAAAAAGGTACAAAGTTGTACAGCACTGAAGATCAAAAGTTGAAAAGGTTTTGCCAAATACGGCATTGTTTTTATGCCCGGGATAAGAACATCCTTATTATATAGAAACAAGATACTCTAATAATCAATTGTGGCCAAGTTTGGTTAAATTTGACCTAGTAGTTTCATAGGATAACATTTTTTTAAAAGTTAACAGACAAAGACGGAAGACAGCCTCCGAGATGAAAAAAGCTCACTTGACTCCCTTGGGTAGGAGAGCTAAAAATCGACAAAGAAAAGAAAAATAACAGTGCTTTGACAAGAGAAGCGTTACCTGCTAAGATACTTTAAATTCTTTTTTAGAACATATGAAAAAAAAATATGCATCTGAGATGTGTGTGCTTATATTGCGAAACCTTATGTTGCCTAACGTTAAGTATTTTATCAGTAAAGAACAGTAAAGGTAATGAAAGACCTAAAAGTGTGATAATTCAGATTTCTCCAAATGTGGTCTGAGTGCTAAATCAGATTTTACGCCACTGAACAATATATTTGCAAACAATCAGGACAAATATTATGTAGTTCTGTCGTTCAAACATTTTTAGAAATTAAAAAAAGAAATGTCAGGTTCTGTGCTTGTGTGAATTGTAATTATTCCGTAAAATGTATTATTGATTATTTAAGCTCTTCTTTTTTAATTCAGTAATTATCACAAATAAAACAGCTCCGGTTTTCAAAGCTTTCAAATGTTTTTCTTAAGATTTTATTCTTTTAGGCATTTTGTAAAATGCCTAGAAAATTTAGTCATTATGGATAATGACTGAATCTTGCAGGCATTTTGGAAAATGCCTAAAGTTTTCAGGCATTTTACAAAATGCCTAGATTTAGAAAATGCCCGTAACATATACATAAGATATATTATTATAAATTGGTTCTTTTAAATGAAAATGCACATTAAATATCTGCATTCCTGCATCACATTTTGCTTACTTGATAGAAAATCTGGACCTTAGGTTCTCTGTTTTTTACAATCCAAGATGGCGAGACACCCATACAACTAAGCTGGTTCTTCGGCTGACTACTAAAAAAGTACACGTTTGAGTGTAGCGTAATACAAGCGGATTCAAGTTTACCATGCAACCTTAAATTCACAGAAGGTGAAAAAACAACGTCGTTTTCATCAAAAGTAGGAGTAATGAAGGATGTATTTTAATTCCATCACTTCTTTCGTTATATGTTAATGATATTGTCAAAATATTTGACAACTCATGTAACCCCACTATGATAAACAATGTTAATTTATCGTGTCTTATATGTATGCAATTGATAATTCCAAACAGGCTGAAAGTATAATTATTACATTACACCACTTAGCTTCAGTGCAACAGAACTTTAATATTATGCCATGCTAGAACTAAAACAACTTACGTTTTTTCGTAGCAAACTCCATCAGTTCTAGTGTCAGTTTCCCCGACAATCTCGTGAATCAAAACGCAAATAACGTATTTTGCAAGTAAATACATTCCCAGCTACGTTTCTACTTTGACTTTTAACTGAAAAACGAATAAGGAAATAATTTCTTTGTCATAACTAGACTACGGATGGCGAAACAATAGTGTTATAACGGAAATAATGAAATTAGATTGATACGTCACATTCAATGTTGATAGATTGGGAAAAAATCTCAAAACTCACTCAGAAGGAAAACTATGCACATATGTTACCTTTAAATCAAATTTTGGTTGTGAAAAATATCTTATTATTGTTAAAAAATTTGAAGATAGACGGAGTCTAATAAGATTTCGCATATCTGCTCACCATTTACTTATAGAGAGAGGTAGATATAGTAATACTCCCCGGCACAATAGAATATGTAAGAGATGTTGTAGTAATAAGGTCGAAGATGAAACACATTTTATTTTCAACTGTGATAATTTATGGGACCAACGGAAAGACATGATAACAATGATAAATGATTGCTGCAAGAATTTTAAAAATCTTGACCCTACCCAAAAACTTATATGGTTAATGAATAATGAAGATGAGAATTTATCATCAGAATTATGCATGTTCATTAAGAAATATGAAAAGTTTTAATGGGATTTATCTCCCTCTACTACTTGTATTTGAACTTTATATTTTCTTTATAGTGAGTTCTAGAGCACCTTCCCTTGATGAATATTGCCCAGTAGCAATGTCAACCCTTGCTACTGTGCATTAGTCATGAGGAGAATCACTATTGGAGTAACTCATATCTGTAGCTAGTTCTGAATGGTCACGACGTCGCGTACGGTGTTGGTGTTAGTTTTGGTAACGTTAGTTTTTATGCTTTGTATAAATAACGTCCTACTTTTTTCATTTCGTGCAGCACAATCATACAACATAATTTATATTACCGATTTGCTTGACTTGCTACGTATAGAACCGAAATGCAAAAGCGGCACATATTTTTTTAGTACTGTTACTAAGTACTGTTACTAACAGTTAAAATAAAACAGATAACATAGTATTCATTTAAATATAGTATCCCCTTGGAGCAAAGATATTTTCTCTTTCTTTTGATTGTAACAGGATATTTATAAAAAAAAGTTTAAACCACTGTCTTTTCTGCTGCTTTTTCTTTTAGTCTAAACATATTTATTTATAGTGGATTGGGAAACAAGTTATCGAAATACGTGCAAGAGATATTGCTCTCTCTTAACACGGGTCAGCCATTTATCGTCCCCTTCCGACCGACTATCATTTATTTTCAAGACCATAATTGCAAAAAGTGTCAAGGACTTATTCTTTTATCTGCTTTTGATAATTTCTGAAATTTCTGAATCACTTGTTTCATCGCCTGTATTAAATGTTAAAAGAATCAGCAGTTGAAAGCAAATTCAAAATTAACAACAATAAAAATAATTTAATCAAACTGTAACTTCATGAACAATATTGTAAAGGGGGTATACCCAGAGCCTATTACGTACGTTCTCTGGAATCTAAATTCCAGGCTAGAACGGACTTTTAAAATTTGATTTAACCTTTAAACTGTAAGTGTTATATTTTCACTGGGGTAACGCTGATGACCGTAACTGCATTCACGGTCATCCCAAGATGTCGGATGAAAAATTAGGTCAGTATCTGTATTATCTGTTACAGTGTTTCTATATCATTTTCTTTACAAAGTATACATTGATACGATGTAAATTTATAAAAGATTCACACAGAAATCACAAATTACTACCGAAAAATGTTCAGAAAACGCGAAATTCAATTTGAAAAAAATCGCTAAGATGTCCGTAATGCCCACGTCACACTGTCCCGATTTTTATATACGATGGACACCCGAATGCGAAAATTGTAAGTTCGTACGAAGTTGGTCCCGATCTCGTTAAAATACCAAAAAGTGACCGAAGCAAGTACGATGAATAACGAAGTCTATACGAGGGTGCCGAAAGTATATACGATAGCAAAAGATGGACATACGAAGGTTAACCGAAGACGGTATTTAAGCTTCATATCTCAGCCGAAGCCTACAAGATGGATCACGAAGGCTACACGATGGATTACGATGATGGTACGATGGCCATACGATGGATTACGATGATGGCACGATGGCCATACGATGTCTGTACAGCTTACGATGCATTTAAATTATATGCCGAAGTTATCACGCGTTTTAAATTGTTTGATCAATATTGAATATCTATACTATTAAACGAGAAGACCTCATTTTTGGTGTCGCTTCTCCTCCTTCCACAATAAATTGATCATTGTGACTATATGTCCTATAGATACCATGCATAGTCGCATTTGTCATCCATTCTTATGATTATTCAGTTTCGGTTATTTTGGGAGAAAAACGGAAAAAATGAAGTCCGGATATATGTCCGTCATCACTCCGGCTTTTATTCATAGACAACTTCCTCTTCCGTTTAAATTTCCAGAAGTTTTTACATTACACATGACATACATGTACCCTATATTATCATGTTTTATTTAAGATTCATTGCCTGAATCGTTATATAAGAATGTTGTCCCAAGTGTAAGCAACGACCCAGGCTGTGTGAAAATAAACACAATCATTTTTGTTATTCATTGTCCCAAGTGTAAGCAACGACCCAGGCTGTGTGAAAATAACACAATCATTTTTGTCATTCACTTATCGTCACGTAAATAACGACACAGGCATAGCCTAATTATCATGTTTTATTTGTCACTTAAATAACGACACAGGCATAGTCTATATTATCATGTTTTATTTAAGATTCATGCAAGCCATTTTCACATTGCCTGAATCGTTAGGCAGCAACCATTTGATTTTCTGGGGGGGGGGGCTATGGTTTTTTTTGGAAAAAAAAGTTTGTTTCCAGTTTTTGGTGAAAAAAATAATTTGTTTTGGACCCTGAGAAAAAAAAATTGTTTGTTTCACCCTCAGCTGCCACTATATGTAATGCTAAAATTGAAAGAAAAAATTTGTTTTCGGTTTGTCGCTAAAAAAATAGATTGTTCTTCGCCGAAGGCGAAAAAAAAAGTTTGTACAGAAAAAAAAACCATAGCCCCCCCCCCAGAAAATCAAATGGTTGCTGCCTTATATGTTGTCCCAAGTGCAAGCCATTTTCACACTTATCGTCACGTAAATAACGATACAGGCATAGCCTAAATTATCATGTTTTATTTGTCACGTAAATAACCACACAGGCATAGTCTATATTATCATGTTTTATTTAAGATTCATGCAAACCATTTTAACATTGCCTGATCGTTATATGTTGTCCCAAGTGTAAGCAACGACCCAGGCCGTGTGAAAATAAACACAATCATTTTTGTCATTCACTTATCGTCACGTAAAGAACGACACAGGCATAGCCCATATTATCATGTTTTATTGTCATTCAATCACTTATCGTCACGCAAATAACGACACAGGCATAGCCTATATTATCATGTTTTATATATTAAAATAAGTAAAACATGCTCAACTTCATCTAAAACTACCTCGACCAAAAACTTTTACCTGAAGTGGGACAGACAGACGGACGGACGACCGAACAAACGAACGCACGGATGCACAGACTAGAAAACATAATGCCCATAATTGGGGCATAAAAATTTATTGTTAAAAGGGAAAATAGTGATTTGGCAAACATGAAAGTAAGGTAGAGATTAGAGGGAGGCAGGACCTTATTCGGGGCGTCGGGATCGGGTGTTTTCAAGCTCGGTATTTGAGGATGGATCCTTACGGGATCCGGGAATATATTTTTCGATTTCGGGATATGAATTTCTTTAAATTCTGCATCTCAGTTTCATGGTTTTAAGCCCGGGATTTCGGGATCAGGACCCCTCCGATCGACAACCCCTCAAATTAGCATTAGTCGGTATTAGTCATTTATACATGATTCAAATCCTACAATTGGCATGTTAATAAGGCTCTCAAAAAAAATAGCACTGATGAATTGTCATAGAAGCATATTTTTTAGACTAATAGATATATAAGCAGTTACATTTATTTCATGTTTGAAACGGTGCAAATTTTTAATTTGATTTGACTTTTACCAAAAGAAGCATTGTAGCGTAGCAAAGGAGAGGAATAATTGTGGTCGTAGGGCCAGAAACACGAATCTAATTGAATTTAACAAAAAGGAAACAAATATCGGACTTTGGAAAAAGGGAGGTATACCTTCTATGTAATTCTCCATACATAATATCTTTTACAAAAAATCATCCTGCAACAGTTCACAAGCTGTATATATGCCCGCGATTTCGCGGGTGTGTTCTAGTATATTATATTGTACATTTAACTTTTGGTTTAATCATAAGACGGAAGACCGTGGGTATTTCCAGTTACTGAATAATTTGGTTGATTTCTAAAAAAATAGTTTATGTATCAAATATGCGTATTCAATTTACCATTTTCTGCATGTGTCATATACAAATATAGTGTCCATATTTGTCCCCAATATGTTACATACGAGGGGATACCACGCTCGGCATTGCCTTGTTTGAACTGTAAAATGTGTGCACTAGTCTGAATAATCACCCATAATTATGCCCATGTTTACTGATCTATCTTAAAGGTAAGGTAATGGGTTCGTTGATCCCTTTTATTCAAAAAGAGCTCTTTCCACGAGAATATCATAATAATATAGACTAAAGGAAGGATGTGGGGAAAGCAACAAATGCGGCAAAATATGACATATAGAAAACAAAATGTTTATGGAGTAAACATTCGTGTGACAACATCTCAGACGATACATAAAAAATCAGAATAATGAAGAAAAAGTTGGTTTCCCTATATACGTGTACCTGCAGTGTTGGTATACAAGGCGCGTTTATGATTTTCATTATGTTATTTGATATAAAAAATTGACAAAAAAATAATATTTTATTTGTAAAAGTAAATCCTGAGCCTGTAATACCTGCTCTTCTTGTTCCATTTGAATTAATAGAAACAACGCTGTCGCCTTTCTTGTTCTCATAGAATCATATGATATGAGGTCCATGTTTTGTGAAAGTCTTTCTTAAAGGGAAACTTCGCCAAAAAATCAAAAATTGATATTATGTCCATTCTGTATAAAAATTCTCTAATTTATAGATATTAAAGTTTTATTCCGCTAGGTAAGAGATCACCATCGATTTTAAATTTTGAGTATCAATTCTCTGCGTACCGCCATTTTGTCATCTCCTACGATTAAAAATCGCGATATGTCTATAAACCACAAAGGACCAAAACTACAGTAACCGATGTAGTCGTAATTGCGTGTCGATATCTTGTCAATCGTACGGTTGTTTTATCTGACTAACTAACATGATACAGAAATTAAATGTTCTTATTTTTTTAAATAACCATAATCTGTTATTTTTAAACTGTTAATATTGGAATTAGTTAAAAAGTCAAAGTTCAAATCTTAAAGAAGTGTTCCGTGAAAATTGTTTTCGAAAATCTAATTCGTTCATAATTCTTTAAAGTAATAAACTTTATTCAAATAAATTCGGATCTTCCCTCATCTGATCACCAGCATGACTAAAGGTATTACTCCCAAAGGTATTGTGAGGGGTGTGAGGTGACACGTCCAGGTATTCAAGCGATTCGGCCTGTCGGGCTTGCAAGTTCATGCATCGTTTCACTTCTGTAGGTATTGATCAGTGTACACGGCCGATAACTTATAACCAGAGACATATATACACATGTGTATATATGTCTCTGTTATAACTTTCCATTTTGAACTATCAGGTGTATAATATATATCTCTGTCTTGCGTGTCCGAAAGTGATATAATATACTAGTCATTAATTAACTCATACGCTTGTTTATAAATAACATTTCTAGTGTAAAGAATATTATTTATAAAAATATAAATAATACCCCAAAAAAAATATTTGAAGAAGAAGAAGAAGAAGAAGAAGAAGAAGAAGAAGAAGAAGAAGAAGAAGAAGAAGAAGAAGAAGAAGAAGAAGAAGAAGAAGAGAACCAATTTGATTTAAATACAGGTCGATATATAACTTGCTTTAGTTCATCGAAGTTATGAACATAGTAAAAAGTCGTATTAGACTGACCAGTGCATATCGCGCATGGCACTTTAAATGTATTTAAGCGCGAAAATTAACTTACATTTAGCTGGATTTATTGCCGTCGTAGTTCCATCTTGTCACCTTCGTACTTTTATTCGATGGCAACACGACGGGATTACGAGGTCTTCACGAAGTCGTGTTGCCATCGTAAGACCTTCGGGTAGCTTCGTGATTCATTCGTGTAGACATCGTAATGTCAAAACTGCCCGATGGAAACGATGGACACACGAATGCAATACGATGTTCAAAGATGCATTCCCGGTGACATTACGATGGTGAAGATGGTGATACGAACTCAATACGAACCCTCAACATCGGACGCATCTTCGGGGATTTTTTAACATGTTAAAAAATTTAAAACCCTTCCCGAAGTTGTCCCCGAAGGCTAGAAAAAGTGGCCGTTGGTTCTACGATAGTTAAAGATTGCACTACGAATAGCCCGATCTGGATACGATTAGTCCCGATTTTGAAAATTTCCATAATCGTGTTGCCATCGGCGTAAAAATCGGGACAGTGTGACGCGGGCATAAATCATTATCAAAATATTTTCAAGATGACCGTAACATAAAACAAGGATGACCGTGATTGGTAAACAGATGACCGTAACTTGTAAAAGATGACCGTAATTTGTAAAGATTGACTGTAAATCGTAACTTTTAAATGATGACCATCAATTCTAAGAATATCCGTATTTGTATTCATAGCTTTTTGTTGTGTTTGTCTCAATAGGGGATTAATTAGCGGATATAAACATGTTTCATCAATTTATTTATAACTATTTGCCGTATTTTGAGTTCATGACAATGGTAAATTGCAAATTTCTCGTAAACAATGAAATATTTATTGATAACGACTTTAAAATGTTAATACAAATTGACAGAGATACGACGAAAAGTTGAAGAAACAAGAATGTGTCCCTCTTAGGTGTCTCTAGTACATGCCTCATCTACTCTATAATTTTATATGTTCAGTGGACCGTTAAAATGGAGGAAAAAAACCTTTAATTTAGCATTATGATTAGAAAGATCATATCATAGAAAACATGTGTACTAAGTTTCAAGTTGATTGGACTTCAACGTCATCAAAAACCTCCTCGACCAAAAACTTTAACCTGAGGTGGGACAGACGGACGAACGAGCAGACGAACGGACGAACAAACGAACGGACGCACAGACCAGAAAACCTAATTTTGCCTATGAATGGAGCATACAAAACACAACATATGAATGTCCGGTAATCGAGCCTTTGTGTATGGTTCCAGAGGAAGCAGATTAAAATCTTAGTTTGTCTTTATACATGTATATGAATAACATTGCTATATATACAAATTAACAAGGTTCCCCTCAGTGGTGGATCAAAAGGGGGGGTCCAGTGCATTTGAATGGGGACACATAGTTAGAAACCCCTTTACCCTGGGTTGGGACCCCCCTTTTTTCCGACGTAGTCGGTATAGTTTCGGTTTGTGCCCTTTGAACTTAAGGACGCTTAACTATGGCAACAGAATACGCATGCTCGAAAATCCTTTCTGTGATTGGACAAAATGCTGTCATGGTGGGTGATTTGGTTGTGTTTGAAAAAACGTCTCGTTAATTATATCGTGATGGAAAGCAAGTGAAAAACTATAAATATTTGACTAGATCTTACAAAGATTTATATTTTTATTAAAATAATTGTTTCTCCAATAGCTCTTTGCATCCGTGACAACTGTTTATTCGGGACAATTATATAATTTTTAATGTAAAATTTGTTGTACGAACGTACATGACTTTTAGAACGCACCTAAGCATGTAAGATTTCCGCGAGATTTTGGTGAATGTAAACAGAAAGATACGAGGACCGAGAATACTGAACACAAACAGAGAAAACGTTTAACTTTTTTAAATGGTATCTTTGTGCTTCTGAAGGTTATCGAAATGATAGTTTTAAACATATACTAAAATTTAAATACGTCGGATATCTTTTTTAAAGATAGTTCTTGTTTTAAATGGCTTAATCCGCCCCTGCCCCTTGTGATACGCTATACGCACAAGACTATTTTAAGGATCTATTTTGCTGGAGCTCGCCTTCACTATTTTGGTCGTAGTTTTTTATTATTTTACTTGCAAGACAAAATAGAAGACAAATCAAAGACGTTATATAATATCAATGGGTGTACATCCATTGGCATTTTTAGAAAAGTGCATTTATTATATGTCATTACAAGGAATTCCAGAAATAAAAAAAATTTAGCTTTTAGTTGGAGGCTGTGCAGCACTCTTTTTTTTTTATTATACTTGTAAGGTGTCATTTAATCGCGCTTTTGTTGCATGTTTTCCCCACTTTTTCATGTGCATGTCTTGTTGTATGTTCATTTTAAAAATTATACCCTCTACCGTAAAAAAAAATATATATGGTGAACTTTGTATTTAAAGCACGTCTTATTTTCTCCTACCTATAGGATAATACTCTCATATAAATACGTTTTATATCAACACCATTAATCATTTGATACAAAAAAAGTAGTTATACAAATACGGATATTTCTTAGAATTGACGATCATCCTTTAAAAGTTACGGTCATCATTTAGAAATTACGGACATTCTTTACAAATTACGGTCATCTTTTAACCAATTACGGTCACCCTTGTTATGAATTGCTGATTCTGTTATGGTCATCTAGATTGTGATTTACGGTCATCTTAGCGATTTTTTTAAATCAAATTTCCTGTTTCATGCACATTTCTCGGAAGTAATTTGTGATTTCCGTGTGAATCTTTTATAAATTTACATCGTATCAATGTCTCCTGACCTATGTTTTCATCCGACATCTTGGGATGACCGTGAATGCGATCATCAGCTTTACCCCAGTGATTTTAATGGACATGATACTTTTTAAATTGTGCTGTCTTGATTCTATTACAAAAAATCATTAATCATTTATCATACAATGGATTCAAATACTGCGCTAAAATGGGCATTGATAATTTCCATTTTCGCTCGAATGGGTAAAAAATCTTGGGCTAAAATGGACTATACTTTGGCGATAAATCGTCCGATTTTTTTGCTAAAATGTCAAATTCATAATCTTTTATATCAAATTGATAATTTGTTATATCAAATTGGAAAAAGTTAATTAGCATGGCACGTAAAGGCGACGTTAGGCACTACATGTCAAGTTTTATACGTAACGTCAAAACGAGTAAAAAAGCATGGTGTGACATTATAACTAGACAAAAGTAGTCGCTGACTGTGTCGTTAATACTTTCCACATTTGATCAAACATGGGTTCATTTAAATCCCTGAACAGTAGATTTTAATGTTATTTAGTATTTTTTGTGATATTATAATTTCAAATTCCCCCCTCCAAAACTGTATTACATGACTGTAAAAAACGGCGTTTTGTGACATTTTGACCAGACACAAACAAAATGATCACGTTTAATATTTTTTCAATATTTTCTCTTAAAATTTTGACTCTTTTTTTTTCCATACACTTAGAAAAAAAGTGTTCACGTTTGAATGAAATTTAAGATCGTAGAAAAGACTGCAAATGCCTATTGCTTTTCATAAGACACTTAACACATACGCCAAAACGTCAGAAAACGGCGAGTGTGACATTTAAACGGATTAAATAAATCGAAAAATTTACGACATAATTAAAACAATAACTCTTACTAATTGAAGACATAGAAAGTTATATATTTATTGTATAATTTTGACACAGGAGGGGTGGATATGTAAATTGTGGTTTGGGTCTGCAACATCCGTTCGAATTTTGAAGAGCTCTTTAAAATATGCGAGATTTTGGTTTTGTGACAGAAATACAAATTTCAAAAAAATCATTAATTCTGCCACAATCTTTTAAAATGTGGTAACAAAACTTTTATTTTTTTTCCTTGTCACATACGGAATAAAATGATATATCATTTTTGGAATAATCTATTCGAATTACTTTTTTAAATCATTCTCAACTTCACCACTATCCATATTTTTTTCTTTTTTCGGCTTGACCACACAAAAAAGTGAACTTTTGGTCCTGGGCTGCGTTCAATATCGTAGCGGCTACGTAGTGCTACGTAGATTTTGACTATTGAACGTGTAGCTACAGACTAGTTGTTACATAGATATTGATAGCAACTACGTAGCGCTACGTAGCTGCTACGATATTGAACTCATCCCTGGTCAGACGCGTCCAGTTAACGATGACGTCATAAATAAAACATACACCATTAAAAACCGGTGTCTTCTGGCTATTCCTACATTTTGTACTTTACTATTCTGGCTATTCCTACATGAGGGATTAGTGGAAGACCAATACATGTTGCTATAGCAAAATATGTTGTTTGAGTCATTAGTATCTAATTTGGTCAAAGGTAAATTTACCAGTTGAAATAATAAAAATTATTATTTATATTTAAAAAATGAGACTTTTTTGTTTGAAAACATGCATAAAGTAATTGTTTTAAGTATTTTAATACCATGGAATTTCTAACAAATAAAACTAATTGAAAGAAAAGGAAGTAAAAGCATTGGAAAAATAAAAATGAAATGAAAGAAAAAGTAGTAAAAGCATTTAAAAGTCTGGAAAGTCTGAAAAAAAAGTATTTAAAAAGAAAATTAATAGTTACCAACACTTTCAACTTCAGCCTCAAAGAATTTATTCATTTCATTATTTTCATTATTTTAACAAATTATGATTTTTAAAAATGAATATAATATCAAAAGTACTTAAGTATCATAGATAAGTGTATAAATTGGCCTAATAGATTAAGCAAAGCCAAAAGACTTTGACCATTGATTAGCTTTGAACACTATTAACTAGTGCTCAGTGTCAGTGTCTCAGTACTGCCACTTTTACCACCCAATACAATTGAAGATGTTTGGTTTAATGCACTTGAAGACATCGATGATTCAGATACTACTACACCAACACTTAACTTTACTGACTATGTAACCAGCTACTGGGTAGAGAAAACCCAAATTCTGTGGAATCACTATACAACAGAAGTTCATAGAACAACAAACCATTTAGAAGGTTGGCATAGTAAGCTAAAGAAGTTAGTAAAGGCAGCTCACCCAAACATCTTCAGTATGATTAGTTTGTTAAGACAAGAAGAAGCATTCCATGCTCTCACATTGATCCAGTATAGAGCTGGCGGGAAACGTATCCCAAGAAAGAGGAAGTACAGGGAAATAAATGACAGACTCCAAACACTGAAAATAAGGTTACAGAATGATGAACTTACTCCAGTCGAGTATGGAGATGCTGCTTCTTATCTCCTGCACATTGATTAAGACTTTGTATTCTTTTATATGTTCAATCATGTTTCAATGTATTTTACTATGTGAGTGATATGAATAATGTCAATTTAGTATAATTTTGGTGCTTTGTTTTATAGTGTAACTCAAAAATTAGTGCTTTGATTTAACGAATGGTTTAACATTGATATTGGGCAGAATCAATTTGCGCCCATTGCAGTTTTGAAAAGGTATTAATTGCGCCACTCTCTTTCATTTTGATGGTATTAATTGCGCCGATAAATTAAATGAAATTGCGCCACCTTTACCTGTTAATATTTTTTACCTATATCATACCTGCATGTACATGTTTTACCTATATCAGACAGACAGACATATCATGCATGTACTATAATACACCTTTCCACTTAACTCACTAAAAAAATAATTATTTAGTAATAGAATATTTTATCACGAGTCAAGATGTCTGATAATGATATACCATTCAAGAAAATAGAGTCTGATAGAGGAAAACCGGCCATCATTGTTGAAGAACATAAATCCCGTCTAATAATTGCCAATGAGACAACTATCCACAAAAGACCAAAATGACACAGACATTAACAACTATAGGTCACCGTACGGCCTTCAACAATGTGCAAAGCCCATACCACATATGCAGCTATAATAGGCTATGACAGTATGATATTCATTAAGTACCTACTTTGACTATAGGATATTCATAAAGTACCTGCTATGACAAAAAGATATTTCTCAAGTAACTGCTATCACAATAGGACTTTCATCAAGTAACTGCTATGATTGCAGGATATTCATCAAGTAATTGATATGACTGCAGATTATTCATCCAGCATCTGCGATGACAATAGGATATCTTCAAGTAACTGCTATGACTATAGGATATTCATCATGTACCTGCTTCGACTATACAATATTCATCAATTCTCTTATTTGAATGTAGGATATCCAACAAGTAGTTGCTATGACTATCGGATATCCATCCAGTACCTGTTATAGCTATAGGTTATTCAACAAGTACCTGCTTTGACTATTGAATATTCGTAATAAATTCAATGTTAATTGGCTTAGCTAACAAGTAGTCGATCACACTCATACCTCTTGGACCACTATATGTAAAATCATTTGAAAGTCCATCAGGGTGGCGCCCATTTATAATTCTAAGTCCACTGCTCTTACACAAAATTAAGTAGTTTTGTTCCATAGTCGTTGGTTCCTCCATCTTGGTTATTACGGCAAGACAAAGCCTCATCAGCAACATATGTAAACAGATCACCAACCCTATCTAAAATACTATCATGTAATTTATCATTTTGTACTAAATCATTCATATTAGTTGTTCTAGCATTTAAATCACCAATAACAAAAATATTTGGACATTCAGCTAAGTAATGTATCATTTGAGACTCAAGCTCATAAAATAAATCACAATTATGAATCATATAAAAGGATGAGTTCTGTGGTGGTATATACAGATTTGCAATTAAATAGTCACTTTCACATCCAGTCAGTTCTTTAGCTATCCTTATCCAAATTAATGTCTCATATGAAATGTCAATTATTTTAACATAGGGTGATAATATTTTTCTGATCATTACATACATACCACACCCTTGTTTATACTTTTTTCTAGATAAAGGGATAGATTTACACACAAAATCATCAATTTCAATATTACATGTATTATTGATCCAACATTCTGATAAAAACACAATATCATAAGAACAAATAAAATTCTTAAATTTCTCATCTTTAATTTTTTCTTGAAAACCACCAATAATATTCTAAGATAAACACTTTAAATTTTCAATTAAAACTTCCGACATTTTCTATGATAATTGCATACCATTTTCATTCATGACATCAGCACCATCATGATTTTGACTTTTATGTAAAACATTTTCTGAATCACTAAATTTCCATTTTTCCATTTTTGCGTTTGCAATAGCAACATCAAGTGGGCCACCTGAATATAAAACACCTCCAATAAACAATTTATCCTTAATAAGCACTGATTTCACATCTGCATCACGAGCTTTTTTAAGATAGGAAATTAATGATTTCCTCTTTTCCACAACAGATTTCGGATATTGATCGGTAATAGAAATTGACGAACTTTTCAACTTGTAACTCCTTTTACGAACACTGTCACGTTTCTGCCTGTCACTAAATTTCAACAATATACATGTAGGCCGTATACGTTCCTGACCCTCATTTTGACTCAATACTGCTACCTCATTTTTGTTACCAAGACGAAAGGCAGATTTTATGTTTATCTGATTTCTTCCCATGTAGTAACGGGGTTAGACAAGGTGAAAATTTATCGTCTTTTCTTTTTTCTTTATTTTTAAATGATCTTGATTCTTTTTTTCAAAACTGTAATCTAGAGGGCCTAAAATCAGTGTCAAAAGAGCTTTAGGAAAAACTTGACATTTTTTTTAAAACTTTTTATCATTCTGTACGCTGATGATACTGTTTTGATGGCCGAATCGGAAACTGAACTCCAAAAGCTTTTAAATTGTTCCCAAGATTACACAGATGTATGGAAGCTAAAAGTTAATGTTGATAAAACAAAAGTCGTGGTTTTTTCAAGGAGACGACCATCATGTAATTTTCAATTTTTATTTAATGGCAAAAAACTGGATATTGTTGATGACTTTAACTACTTAGGAATAGTTCTAACAAGAAAAGGCAATTTTAATAAAACAAAACAGTTTAATGTACGTAGAAAAAGCTACCAAGGCTCTGTACGAAGTGTTATGACTAGGCCGACTGCATAATCTTTCTATATGTAGTCAGCTGGATTTATTTGATAAAATGGTAAAGCCAATACTACTGTACGGTTGTGAAGTATGGGGTATTGACAATAACGACATGATTGAAAGGGTACATCAAAAATTTTGTAAATTGCTATTTTTTTTTTTAACAACATTATATATTTATTCATCAAATATGCTTGTTACATTGTTACACTAATGTGCTGTTTTCATTCCCTATATAATTTGATAACTTTATTAATTTTTTGCCTAATTGTCATTGTTTACATTTATACTTTAATTTAAGTACTACTCTCACTTTTCAATCCAGGTAAATTTACCTTTACATTTATTTTTATAATTACCTGTAGTTTCATTTTAAAGAGTACTTTCACTTTCACTTTAAAGAGTTTATTTCCTGTTTCCTGTGTATACTCATAGATGTTGTGTACCACAACAAGGTGACAAATGTTTTAAATCTTCATAGAACTTGGTCATCCTATGCTGGCAGATCAATATGTAAGTTAATTTTTGATATTTGATGTTTATTCTATACAGATGCATATGTATTTTTGAGATATATTTAATATAAAAGAAGTAATTGTACAAGACATATCACATACATATTTTGTTAATTTTCTAAAGTATGGCAACCCGTCAGAGACATTATATTTTATGCCAAGACTATATATTATGGTATTTTCCATGTAAAGGATTATTTGTCTACGTTTTTAAAGCTTTTTGATATATAAATACATTGTTTTGTTTTCAAAATTCACCTTTATCTGTGTTTTCTTTAAATTGTAATTTTTATCAACTAGTATAAGGTTTTCATTTTTCTATTGTAGCTTTTACCACACGCACTCAACACATGTCTGTAACAACTGTATATCATATCAAATAATAAACATTATTCGTCAAAATGAATTCAGTGATTAGTACTTGCCACATAGAGTGTTTTGGTTAACTAACTGTTTAGCTACCTAACGGTATAACTAAGAAACCAAGCTTTTCTTGATGCATCCTGTAATATTCCACCGATTGCCCAGGTTAGCAATCAGCTGCTGGTATATATGTATATATTATCATAATATGTATAAATTTCTTGAAATACAATTATACAACATTTTAATACATTATGTTTTATTCTATCAATCGTCTAAACTTCTTTTTAGTGACGTTAGTAATGGATTAAGTTTCATTGTTCTGTTTTCGTTGTATCTTTTTATGTATATTCTCGAACAAAAATTTGATAAACATTTACCTTTGTCAATTTCTGATTAGATACATAATATGATTTGTATATGGAAAAACCTAAGATTGTTAGGAAATAATTCAGACCAAAATAATTTTTGCCAAAAATTTTATATCCAAAGACTAATTGCTTTAATGATACTCTAAAATTTAAATTTGATTTTATCATTAACTCATGAATACTTTTCCAAACTTTTTCTAAAATTGTTCTAAAAATTCTAAATTGTTATTAATTCTGAAAACATCTACACCCTCTTATATGATTTATGGGGAGCTTGGGAGATATCCTATAGACTTGAACATAAAAACTAGATTGATTTCATTTTGGGGGAAATTAAACTCTGGTAAAGAGACAAAACTATCATATTTTATATAAATTGTGTTATCACGTGTCTAATAATGACAATGTGAATTTTTCATGGTTAAACAAAATAAAGACTATTCTGAACGAATGTGGTATCCCAAATGTATGGGAAACGCAATCTTTTATAAATTGCAAGTGGTTAGTTTCATTCATCAAACTTAGACTTAAAGATCAGTATGTACAAGTCTGGCATTCTTTACTTGAAAACTCGCCAAAAGCACTAAATTATAAACTTTTAAAAGATTTTTTTGGAAAAGAAGGTTATTTTGAAATTCTTTGGAACAAACTATCTACTGATTTGTGTAGATTTCGGACCACAAATCACAAGCTCCCTTTTGAACAGAGTAGATGGAACAATATAGTTAGAAAAAATAGAATTTGTCTTCTTTGTAATAAAAAGGATATTGGTGATGAATTGCATTATATATTAGAATGTAAATACTGTGAAGAAAACAGGAAACATTGTCTGTCACATTATTATTTAAAAAATGCAAATATTGTCAAATACAATCAGATTATGTCTCTTCAAAAAACAAAACAGAATTGATTAAACTATGTAAATTCATAAAGATTATTAACACCGGTGTATGTGCTCCTGGCTAAAATGGACTTCATATATTGTCTTAGCAACTATTTTGTTTGTTCTGTCTTGTTGTTAATATTGTACATAATTGTCTTCTCTTCTCTATACATATGTATATGGTTTATTGAGAATAAAGATATATATATATGTTTAATTCATCCTCAATTTCTAGGTTGTTTTCACACATACTTTTAATAATAAGCGCACAATCTTCCCCTTCACTTTCCTTTATTCCATGAAAAAGCAAATTATCACGCATGGATTCACACTTCATAGATTGAAGATCATTGTTGAGCTTTTCATTTGCTTTGAAAATTTTCTGAAGGTTGACTTGAATCTGACAAGTTCAGTGGCGGATCCAGAAATTTTAATAAGTGGGGGCCCACTGGCTGCGCTAAGAGGGGACCCGATCTCGTCACGCTTCAGTGATTCCCTATATAAGCAACAAAAAATTTTTCTCAAAAGGGGGGCCGGGCCCCTGCCCCCCCCCCCCCCTAAATCCGCCTCTGAAGTTTTTAGAGTCATGCTTAATAAATGACATATCATTGCGCAAGGCTTCCCACTCTGTTACAAGTTTTTTAATATCACTACAGATTCTATCTTTTTGTTTGTTTTTTCATACATTTTAATGTTTTCATCGAATGATTTGGATGTGAAGTTTTGGCTTGTTTCTACATCAAGTACACGTTTGGATAGTTTATTCATTTCACCTTTCATTTCACTCAATTTAAAATCAACACTGCTAACTGCACTTTTTATTTCATCAATACTGTTCATTTTAACTGACATACTTCGAATTTCGATGACAGTTCGGTTGCCCATTGATGTGGGCTCGTTTGCGTTGGTGTGGGACATGGCATTATTAAGGCAATTGTGGAAATTTGTGTTATTGTTCATGTAAGGTTGACCATTCATATTATTGCTTAAGGTTTATGTACCCTTCTGTAGCCATTTTTGTGCGAACTTTTCAAACCTCAATTGTATCAAAACGAAAGATATAATAAATAATAGAGATAGGCCATTTAGTACATGTTCCAAGGGGAAACTTGATGCAAAGCATTATTGTTTACTGTTTCATTGCATTTGATAGAAAAAGAGGACTTTGTGGCAAATAAATCAAGATTTTTATAGAAAATCCACAGCCTTTAATACAGAGATTTTTGTTATAAAATTTGAAACATGAATTACTCACTTGATTTTCTATGATGTGCTAGTGTTTATTTTTTATAAAAAGTTCTAAGTAACCTGTAAATTCCAAAACACCGCGTGCTGAGTCACTAAAGTCGAGCGCACCCTAAAAGGTGTACTTGATTTTTGCCATATTTATACTTGTCTTAACCAATGACTACATTTATAAACTTGTTTTAAGGAAATCAATGCTAGCACTGCATGCAATAATCCTATATCTATTAGTCATCAAATTGCCAAATATGAGAGTACAAGGATAAAGGCTGTGGATTTTCTATAAAAATCTTGATTCATTTGCCACAAAGTCCTCTTTTTCTATTAAATGCAATGAAACAGTAAAAAATAATGCTTTGCATCAAGTTTCGGAATTCCCCTTGGAATATGCACAAAATGGCCTATCTCTATTATTCATTATATCTGTAGTTTTGATACAATTGAAGTTTGAAAAGTTCGTACAAAAATGGCTACAGAAGGGTACATGAACCTTAATGGAAATGTTTGTTGTGAATTTAAAATGGCGGACAAATCAAACGCACCGGAATTGGCTCGTCTTTGTTTTTACTTCTTAAACGTTTTTTTTTCTTTTTATTTGGCTGTTCAGGCTCTGGATTTGATGCCATTGAAGTTTATGAAACCACTTTACCATGATTTTACCGCTCAAAAACAGTTGCAAACATTTGCAAATTTTGTATGGACCACTGGACTATATAAGATCCCTCAATGGACTTCAAGGACAATTGGATTAACACAATTCGATTAGGACAGATTGGTAACGGAGATTCCGCCAAGGTCTCCTCCCTCGTGGATAGGCTCGAACTCATGCGCTTAATATCCGAAGTACTCCAACAGGAACGAACAGTTATACCACTTTACGATCACGTGCCCGTGTGAGATATTGAACATTCGAACAATTCAACTTTAAAGACAGTTTGTGAACATTCGAACATTTGAACTTTAGAAACATTCTTGACTTTGCAATTACATAATAAAATATATATTTAATCCACTGACTATGTTACATAAGTCGTAAATTTGGTGCCGTCACCAGGATCAACTTGGATTGTCTAAAATAATGCGAAGGAATATAAAAGGTAAGAACTCAGTTACTTTCATTTTTCTTAATGGAAAATCAAGATATTTCTATGTCAGTAGAACAAGTAGAAATGGCTTTTCAAGGGATGGCACACATATTAAGTAAAGTTTTTAATTTTAAAGGGATTTAGGCCGTATTTTAAAAAGGATGAAAATCGGATGTTTGTTCACGAGATGTGGTTCAAATATAACCTTTTCTTTTAGTGTTTTAAGGTATTAAGGTAAATTTAAAAATTTTGAATATTATACACATTTTTTATTAGAGAAAAAGGTTATTTTTTAAGTGCTATTTTTATAGGCTGTTATTTAATAGATAGGATAAATTATATATATGATTCTTAAAAATATTTTTTTTAAGTTTGAAGAAGCTAGTTTTTCGTTTAGTGTAAGTATGTAAAAAAAAAAAAAGTAAAAATGTCTGATACAATATAATTTTTTGGAGGTATTTTGTGTTTTTGTTTTGGTCATATTATGGGTTATTTTTTTTTTTTTTTTTTTAAGATACATTACAGTCAATTATTCTAGAAATCATGTTTTACGTAAAATTAGTAGAGCACCGGTGTAAATGAAGGTTGGATTAGAACCTTTGGTAGATGAAGTTAAGGGTACATTGAGGATACATTGTTTGCGTTTTATTGCCATTGATGATTATGGGTTTACGCAGTTGGGTAGTGTTTACGCACATTTGTTTAGAGAAAACAATTAGTCTATAATTTTAGATTCCAACCCCTTCTTCGGATGATTAACATAAGTGATGTTAAGTAATTTTTAAAATGGTGCAAGTTTGTTTTTTTTTAATGTTAGATTACGCCATATTTACATATTGTTAATAGGAAAAGAGATGTATCTTCAGAAAATAGCACATAACAGATAAACATTGATATGTTTTGCCCTAAGGGATTTACATACTAGTATTGTTGTGGTAGATTGATATATAAAAAAAAAGGGAGACATACCAACGTAATGAGAAAATTTAAGTGAAAGAGATAATTGATATTAAAGGAAAACCAATCTAATTAAAAACCGATCTCTCATCGCACCTGTTTCTGATATGTCGCGTGGGAGATCTAACGAAACCCGCTTTGAGGTCACATGTGAGTGACCTCGTAGGTGTGTCTTTTTCGACCAATGAAATTGAGTCTTCCACGATCATGGAAGTTTAACGTAAGGCAAAGGGATGTAACTCATTTTATTTACGACGAAATCGTCAGTCAAAATAATTCATAAAACTTTTTTGATTGGCTTATTAATAGGTCGTCAACTCATTTGCATATCTTTATCAATTCATAACTTTTAGTTCACTCACATGTGACCTCAAAGCCGGTTTCGTTAGATCTCCCACGCGACATATCATAAACAGGAGCGATGAGAGATCGGTTTTTAATTAGATTGAAGGAAAACTAGCTTTAAACACTGGACACTTTAAATTTGCAAAACACTCATTTGCAAATCCGCCGCCGCCTCAAACAAGAGCTACAATGTCATGAATATAACCAAAATGTGCGGAATTACATATGGGATTCAATAATTTCATTGGTTTTCTACTGTTACTCTTATATTTATTTTGCTATTTGATTTATAAAAACATGGGATTTTCAATATCCCATGGGACAGGGCAAAATCCCATGGGATTGACCATTATCCCATGGGATTTTTTTTGGTCCTATGGGATAATTGTAGTCCCATGGGATATTTGTTGTCCCATGGGACAAAAAAAATCCCATGGGACTGTAATTATCCCATGGAATTTTCAATATCCCATGGGACAAATTAAAATCCGATGGGATTCAAGTTTTAAATATATAGATATAAATATACAGTAATGTGCATGTTACAATGTATTCTATTTGGTAGTAAATTGTTATAAGATGAATCTTTTTAATTGAATATCTTTTTTTCTTTGGAAATGTTAATTCAACATATTGTTCTATAACTGTTCAAAACTAAACTTTTAAACAACAAAGCAGATTATGTAAGTATCAATATATGTTTATTCATGAATTATAGAATACTTTCTTGAAACACAATTATTTCCCATTTGAAATCAATGAAAAGCTCTATTTTTAGGGTTAACATACTAATAGCTATTTAAGTAAATCTATTTTTTTCACAATATCCCTCCACACAAAACATTAATAGTTTCTTATCATCCAGCATTGTTTGATGGTATCTATATAGTCCACTTTTGGTCATTCAGCAAAGAACTTTGACATTATTGTGGTTTCAATATCTTTTGGTATTTAAAAGAACTTCAAATCATTGACTGAGTGATGAAAATAATAACTGATCCAACTTTTGTCTTTGAATTTATTCTGGTCTTGTATCTATGTTTTCTCCATTTATTCTAGGTGATGAATTTCAATCCTTCTGAAAAAGAGAAGTTATGTATTATACAAAATTGTTTGCATACATGTAGCAATAATATGATTGTCAGTAAAAATAGCTATGCGGTATGGATTTAACTGAATGTTAAAGGTTGTCCAGTGTCATCAGTTGCTAACCTCCTACATCCTTTGGTCTCTGATGGAGAGTTGTCAAATTAGCAATATACCACATCTTCCTATTCTTATATTATATAACAATCAATTAATTTATTCTTCTTTATAACATTTGGGTATTTTCTCAAGTTATATATATAATATATATATAAAGATCAATGTTAAAACTTTAGGCAACTATAATAACATTCCATTATTCACAAGAATTTGCAATATATTATACAAAATGCAGACAACAGAAAGAATATTTCTTTACGCTTTTAAAGTTCTGACAGATTTCAGCTTGTGTTTTATTTCAATGAAAAAATACCTTTGGATATATTGGAAATTATAACATTGATACAAAAAATTATATCGTTTTATCCTTATTTTTTGTGTTGTTGGCTTGCCGTCTCATTTTAATATACATTTATACATACATCAATAATCTTCTTCTTTATCAAATGTAAAAATGGGATATTTTTGATTTTGATAATCGCAAAACATTATAGTTCTATAGAATAACTTATTACAAAGTTAAAAAAAAACAATGTGTTTGATATTAATTTTAAGACATGTATAAATATTCCAGATCATATCAGTTTTTGGACCGTACGTTTACGGTCCGGAACATAAAAGTATACACTTACAGTCCCACCATATGCATACAGTCAGACCATTTGAGAATACTTGTAGTATAAAAAAGAAGATGTGGTATGATTGCCAATGAGACAACTATCCACAAAAGACCAAAATGACACAGACATTAACAACTATAGGTCACTGTACGGCCTTCAACAATGAGCAAAGCCCATACCGCATAGTCAGCTATAATAGGCCCCGATAAGACAATGTAAAACAATTCAAACGAGAAAACTAACGGCCTTATTTATGTAAAAAAAAAGTGTCTAGTACCAGCTCAACCAAACATGTGTTTTTATTTCAACTGCAAACTTTTTGTATTAATCTATTAAAGATTTCAGTTATGTTGATCTGTACTGTATATTTGTTTAGAATAAACTTGACCAACGTCTTAAAATTGAGCAGACTGTACGCGTACAGTCCAAATACTCATATGTTCTGGAACATAAACATGATTAACAAGCATTTTCCAGGATGTCATGCTAAAATCCCATTAATATTAGTACTAAATTTTGAGTATAAACATGTAAATCCACAAGTTACTTACTGAAATTCATTGTGAACACTCACCAAAAACTTAAGGAGGATACAATTTAGAGGAAAGAATGAACAGATGAATGCACTAACAGGAGCATGAAATTTACCGAAAACAAGATGTTTTACATTTATCCTTCAGGAGCAGGATAATTGAAAAGTTTTTTTTTCTTTCTCTGCCATCCATCATATAAACTTTAAATTCATTCATGCAAAATATGAAAATCTGCAAAGGTAGGACCTTTCAAGAACCTCAGCTTATCCACATTTTGAATTTTGAACTGCAATATTTGTCCTTTTCATCTTGCTGACAACCTAAACATAAAAAAATGATAAAAATATAATTTTAGATTAACTTTGTGTTTTTCTTTTTGTTGGTACAAACAATTATCCCAACTTAAAAACAAAAACATCATCACAAAAAAGGAGGTCATAATAACCTCCGAAATATTTAAACAAACCGAAACAGTGGCGGATCCAGAACTTTTCCTAAGGGGGGGCTGCTGACTGACCTAAGGGGGGCCCGCTCCAGTCATGCTTCAATGATTCCCTATATAATCAACCAATTTTTCCCACGAAAGGGGGGCCCGGGCCATATATGTCTTTTGCATACTTATATTCCTTTGTACAAGAGTACGCATATTAAGATTGATTCCAAGGACTTTAATGTTAAATAAGCATGATTAGTTTTACAGTTTCTCAGCTCTATGTGTACATTTTGAGAGAATCTTGCAATACTGTTAATTCTGATATTCAGAACTTATTGTGAGGTTTTTATTAATGCAACTGAGAGCGGTATCTCAGTCTCATTTAGGATACATATTAATGAGCTGAAGACCAGTGTCGAAATTTTCTCATTGCATTGAAGACCCATAGGTGACCTTTGGCCGTTGTCTGCTCTTTGGTTGGGTTGTTTTCTCTTTGTCAAATTCCCAGTTTCCACTCTATAACATATATGCAGATTTTTCTTATCATACAATTTTCAATCATGCAATTTTGTCCATTATTGAAAATAAGCAAAAAATAAATGCACAAAAAATTTAACATTGTTATTAAAGGCTTTTTTTAAATTCAAAACAGTTGCCTACACTGTAAATTTCCTTGTTTGATTTATTTCATATTTATAAAGCCTTTATAGCTAGCTAGATGGTATTCCGGGCGGATCCAGACATTTTAAAAAGGGGGGTTCCCAACCCAAGACAAAGGGGATGATCCCATATTCATTTGATTTGTTTTATTGTATCATACAAGAATATATACGGTTTAAGGGTGGAGATCAGGGATCCGGAATTTTTTTTTAACTAACCACTGGGGATCTCAACCATTTAAAAGTTTTTCAAACATAGGGGGTAGGGGGTGACCCCCATGGACTCTCCCTATATTTCATTTAATGTGTTTTTTGTTCCATACAAGAATATATATATATGGTTTAGTGGTGGGGATCTTGACAGTTTACAAGTTTTCAAACTAGAGGGGGTGGGGTGACCCCCTAGGGACTTCCCTTTTATTTTATTTCATTTATTTTATTGTCCCCTACAAGAATATATATGGTTTAGGGATGGGGATCTGGATCATTCACAAGATAATAGCACATTCTCAAATTGAACAGGGTGGGGTAACCCCCAGGGACTTCCCTTTAATTACATTTGATTAGTTTTATTGTCCCACATAAGAATATATGGTATAGGGGTGGGGTGATCCCCAGGGACTTCCCTTTTATTTCCTTTCAATTATTTTATTGTCCCCTACAAGAATATATATGGTTTAGGGGTGGGGATCTGGATCGTTCACAAGATAATAGCACATTCTCAAATTGAACAGGGTGTGGTAACCCCAAGGGACCTCCCTTTCATTTCATTTGATTTGTTTTATCGTCCCATTCAAGAATATATATGGTTTAGGGGTGGGGATCTGGACCGTTTACAAGATAATAGCATATTCTCAAATTGAGGGGGTTGGGATTACCTCCCATGGACTCACCCTCCCTTCTTTCTTCCCCCAAAAATACCCTTTAATAGACCCCAATGCAAAGATAATTTACATTAATTTGCCTTGATTTACACTTAGAATATTACAGGTGTAAAGCTTTTAAGATAATACAACTGAAGACCACGCCCACCGACTGCCTAAGAAGGGCTTGTATATATTTTCCAAAAATGGGGCTCTGAACCCTGATCAGCCCCGACCCCCCCCCCCCCCTTTTTTTCTCATTTCAATCACTCTGATATAAGTTTAGTTTTTTCACTTACAATAGGAATGGTTTGAATTCCCCAATAATTCTAATATACCATTAATATCAACATATTTCATTTTTAAATCTGACAAATTAAAATGAAGGGTAAAAGTTTTCTATGGGTAGAAATGGATACTATAGTTACAGTACATTGGCGGACCCAGGGGGATTACCTCCCATGGACTCATGGAACCCCCCCTTTTTTTTGGCCGATCAATGCATTGGGGGTCTTTTTTTCTGTCTTCTTTTTTTTAGCTATATTTTTAATAACTTATACTTTTTCCCATTATTCTCTTAAAGCTTTTTTTGTCCGTTATTCTCTATTCTGTTCAGTGGCGGATCCAGAAATTTTCATAAGTGGGGGCCCACTGACTGCCTAAGAGGGGGCCCGCTCCAGTCACGCTTCAGTGATTCCCTATATATGCAACCAATTTTTTTCCCAAAAAGGGGGGGCCCCCTGCCCCCCCCCCCCCCTAAATCCGCATCTGCTGTTAATTCACATCCATATCCTCTTATGTGGACTTAAGGTGGCTTATTTTTTAGTTCTGGCAGAGACATAAGATACAATATATATGTCTCTGGTTCTGGTATTATGCGATTAGTCTTTCTCATGCAGGTTCATGAAATAATGGTTTCATGCATATCAGCCAAGATTGTGCGTGAATTTTTTTAATAATCAATTCAACACTATATATATATACACGTTATGTGAATTTTATTAAAATCGATCGATGATGAACATGAATTTGACAGCTAGTGCCCCTTAAACAGGTGAAGTTCAATTAACAAATTCTGATCTACTTACACTAATTACACCAAATTACTTACTTGCTGTATATTGATAAATGTGATTGTATATTGTCAATACCTTAACATCGTGAATACGTCATATGAGGTGTTGGCTATGTTTGATACGGGGTCACCGGTGGCGGCTTCGAAACAGAGAAAAAAATCCAGGTAAAAAGTGTAGAAATTTGTTGTTGAAAATTTGAGTTGTAAATTCCTTAAAGATACTTAAAAAGTACTTAATTCCGTTCAACTACTAACATGCAAGTCCGATACGAAAATAGGATAAAATGCATCCGGAAAATTTGTGATCAGTAATTATTATTCGAATAGATGAATTCATCTATTATGGGTATAAACAAAAACTGAACAAGAAAAGTATTAGTAAACAAACAGAAAGTCGTTGAATTTATTAATTATTTTACAATTGTTTAAATATATAAGAAAATGTTTTAGGCGAATTTTCTTTAATTACAGATAAATGTATTTTATAGTTCAGGAAATGATTTATTCTTCAGGCGGCTTCAAATATTTTTTTTATCAATAACTTATACACAAGGAGACATTTTTGACTTTTGACAGTATGAACCCCAGTTAATTAGCAAACACAAATTAAGAAACAAAATCGTTTACAATTAAATTTTAAAACAGGCAAAAGGGGGGGGGGGGGGGGGTAATAAACAAATTTTATTTACGCTCACATACTTCTAAAAAGATTTGCATATGTAAGCTGTCTATAGATAATGTTAAATTATTTCAGGAGTTTTGAAAAAAGAATAAATACAGTTTAATTTCGACGTCTACTGCTACAAAAAAATTGTGATTCTTTTTATAGATTTGGCACCTCAGTTTCGACTCAACATTTCTTTTTGAATTGTTAGATGGCAAACTATTTAGAAGATTGTATTGGTTCTTTATGTAATTATGGTGATATTGGCGACGAGATTCATTTATATTATAACAAGGCCTTGTACAAATCCTTGATTATAGAATGTTTAGCAATATAAAAAGACGAAAGTAGACAACCCCTAATTTCAAAAGTTGATCTCCAAGCGGGCCACATTGTACATCGAATAAGATCTATATTTCTCAAAGTTTTCAAAATGAAATAACTTGAATTGAAAATTTCCCATTTAGTGAAAATTTTGGTTATTTCTAAACGTCTTCAATTATTACATACGAAAGAAAAAAATATTTAACATATTCATATATTTTTATAATTTTTTCCAAGGAAACTTTTTTTTTTGCAAAGTTTACTTCTATGTGTTTATAACCATCACCAGAGACTTATTCTCTGCCATCACAAATCAGTCCTAATTATTAAAGATCAAATTCAAAGGATGATTGGTATATTGAATATGATCAGATCGGTCTACCGTGACGTATCCCAAATAACGACGCATGCCGATAGATAGATAGTTAATTAATTAACGTCTCGCCATTTAAACATCAAGGGGTGGAAGCAATGAAGGACTTCATTAAACCAGTTACTATACAAATCCTTCAGAATGTATACCCTGAACGCTCACTAAAACTTATATATACATGTTAATGTCTGTGTCATTTTGGTCTTTTGTGGATAGTTGTCTCATTGGCAATCATACCACATCTTCTTTTTTATATCTTGACTTAGCCTGACTTGTAATGTCCTGCGTACACCCAGGAGATCCTGAACGGGTTTTAGACGTACCATTATTTTATATGCATATATTTGAAGCTGTTCTTAATTATGTACATACAAGGTATATTTATATATATGTGTGTATCAGACCAAATGACTTCCCAATTAGCAGAGGCGGATTTGATTTTTTCCAGCCCCCCCCCCCCCCCCCCCTATCTTGATATGAAAATTTCTGGATCTACCATTGCTTAGTTCTAGTTATCTTAGGTCCTAGTGAGAAATAAAGCCAATGGGAATTGGTCTTTTTAAACACATCTTCATACATGTATACGTTTTCTAACGGGTTTGTTCAGGCAATATTGAAATTATGTTTACTCAATGCGCAGTTACTGAAGTTTATATTTGCTACTTTTCTTCTTAATTTCATATAAATGATTTTTTGATTTTTTTCTTCGAAATGGTGTAGAAATAGGGAATGGACACAGATACCTAATCACATTTAACAAAAGAATTTCTGTGTAATGTCATCAATCTGTATTACACGTAGACAGGATGTTCTCCAGAAAACTATACGTTATACACACTCGAGGGTACACGCACTGTCGTAATGGAAAATTACTGTATGTTATAATTACCTGTAAACAGCTTTGCAACAAATCAGACTGACCATGTCATTACAGTTCAAAAAAGATTTTCCTCAAATCAAAATGGAATATTCATTTTTTCTTTAAAATTCAAAACTTTAAAAAGTAGACTTTGACAAAATTATGAAATAGAAAGAATTGAACAATTTAAAATCGTATTTAGCAAAAGATTTACTAATTGCTGAGACTACTATAACACATGTGTTATAGTAGTCTCAGCTAATAGATATAATTTTACAACGATCCTAAAAAATATCCAAACAAACTGATAAAACAAACAAAAAAGACTGACACACACCAGTTTGCCAACTCAGTGTGCAAGGCAAGGGTGCTGGGTGAGGTGTTGGAACTCGGTGTGTAGAAATACCGCAAAGGACTTCTTAGTGCACTAAGAAAAAGTTTTTGCACTAAGGACACTAAAACTATGTTTTAAGACCACAAAGAACATGGATATAAGAGGCTATGAGTAAATAACTAAGAAATAAAAAGTTTGGTATCAATAGATATTATAATTTTGAAGTAAAATTACTTTTTCAATCAACGCGTGCCACTCGGCACGTGACCAACGGCTTATTGCAAATTCCCAAAATTACTGTTCTATAACTAAAATTTGGCCCAGATTTCAGATTTCAGAGGGGAAGATTTTTGTAAGAGCTAACGACGACGGACGAAAAGTGAGTTACAATAAGAATAGAAAATACGCTAATACATAAAAGTAAAAAATATAATCGCCAGAAATACAAAAAAAAAAACACCATATAACTGCATTGATCATGTCTATAAAAATATTTCAGGTCTTTAAAATCATCACTATCAATGAAGCATATAAAAAAACAATTTCTTCTAATTAGAATATTACATCAGGTCTTGTCAACCACACCAAAGCAGTACTTTTAAAAAGATATATAAACGTATCATCATCAGACAAAATACTAAAATCACCATTACTTCTTTTAACTTCATAAAATAAACTTTCACGTAAATCTGCATATAAAGGACAGTCTAATATAGCATGTTTCGCATCTTCAATTTTACATGTGTAATCAGTATACAAAGTGGATTCTAAACGGTCATGGTTGAGCGAACATGAATATCTATCGATTACACAGGTGACAATCATCTGATTGAGGCGCGTGTCGATAAAAAAACATAAAATAACTTTCTAATTACAAAAGATATGGTCATAAAATTTGAAATTATATATTTACAAAGTCTATTTCTATATGTCATGTCCTTTGTGACAGTTGTATCATTCCATCAGGTTCTTAGTGCAAACTTTTTCTTCTTAGAGCACTAAGGAGGTGCTTTGCGGTATTTCTACGGACCCGCACGAACTTGATGTACATGTATCATTTAGTTACAGTTCTGTTATGATTTGATTGCCTTTTTACCGAGACATTCTATTCTTACTGTTATCAGTTAGTATAGACTGTTCCTGGCTTAGAATGATCGCTCAGTAAATGGTGCGTAATTTGCATTTGATTCAAATTTCTTGTAGAAGTAAAAAACACAAATTAATGTATTTAACAACTTTATTCAGGAGCACAGTCTGTATTAATCGTAAATAACTTCGAGATTTATGTGTAAGTTTACTCTGCTGCTCGATGTTCCAGTTTAGTTTAAACATATTTTATTTGCTGAATTAAAGCAAAATGGATTAGACACAAGTAAATCATACTTATGAAGTCTTCTCCATAATACAATATAAAGTTACAATAATAGTATAATATAATGGACATGCATATAAAACAAACAGTTTATACAATATAATACTAGCTTTCATAGGTGAACAAAGAGGAGATAAAGTAAAAAAGGAAAAAGAAAGTTTGAAAAATCGTATACTTCTGTGACGATGACTTGTGGATTGATGGCAACGATGACGTCCTGTGTCAGCAATAATAACGCTCTATCAAGGCATAAGAAATCTGTTTGACCTTTTTATGTAATTCTGAACATGTTTGAAAATTTGAATATTGTGTTCGTTCGAAAGTTCCAAGTGTCCGCAAATTAATAGTTTTGTATCTAAAACAAAGTTTTCAGATAGCCAGTTAAGGTTATCGAATAAGTTTTTCCTACATAATGTGTATTTTGGGCAAACGAAAAAGTAATGGTAGACATCCTCAACATCGGACCCACAATGACAAGAGGGATCATTTATAATGTTAGCTCTAAATAGGTCATTGTTTAAGGATGAAGCGGAACATCGCAATTGCGTTAAGATAATATTTAATTTCCTTGGGCCGTACAAATAAAACGTTTCAATTTTACATACTAGACTATCACTTTTTAATTCTTTCTTAAATTTAGAAATAGAGTCGACACTGCGAATTTTTGGATCAAGTTTATTCCATTCACGTATAGTAGAGGGAATAAACGATTCAGTAGTAAGGGAAAGTCTACAAAATGGAACAATAATATCTTGACCATTTCGCAACGGGTAGTTGGTTGTACTTTGTACACAAGGAGGTACAAGATTACATAGATATTCTGGTGCATGCTTTTGGTTCATGTTATAAAACATCTGTAATTTTCTTCTTCTTCTTCTTTCAAAAAGAGATTCCCAGCCAACCTCAGAATATAAAGTTTCAGTTTTTGTAAATATTGGTAGACCTGTTACTATTCTTGCGGCCTCCAATTGTAAATTTTCTAATTTATTTGAGTAGCCTATTCCACAATTATCCCACACTTCCGTGGCTTATTCGAAAATGGGTCTAATAAAAACTAAGTATAGTTTTTCTAAATTATTTCGAGATAATCGATATTTAAGTTTACGTAAAACATTTAAGTGTTTCTTTACACTTGTAATTATACTTTCAATATGATTGTTCCATTTTGCGTCACTACTGAAATTAACTCCCAGGTGCTTATGAGATGTACTTAAAGGTATATTTTTTACCATTTAAGGAAAAGCTGAGGTCTGGAGTCTCAATATTTGAAAAAATCATAATTTCGGTTTTATCTGGGTTGAATGACATAAGCCATTTAGAAGACCAAACATCCAGCTCTTTCAAGTCGCGATCAATAACAGATCTAATCTGTTCTCCATCGTTACCAGAATAGTTGAATGATGTGTCGTCAGTAAATAGCCGACACAGTGAAGTAAGCTTATCAGCAATATCATTAATATATAAGACAAAGAGAAGAGGGCCCAGAACTGATCCCTGGGGGACACCAGCTGAGACATTACAGAAGGAAGAAGACGAGTTATTTAATACTACTCTCTGTTTTCTGTCGTGTAGATAAACCTGAAACCAATTCAATACGTTTCCATCAACACCATAAGCTTTCATTTTATATATAAGACCCCTATGCCAAACTTTGTCAAAAGCTTTAGAGAAGTCACAGAATACAAAACAATTTATATCTTTTTTTTCCAAAGAGTTTAATATGCAATTATATATTTCTAAGAGTTGATGAACAGTTGAATTTTTAGGGAGGAATCCTGATTGATACTCATAAATTAATTTATTAGCTTTTAAATGATTGTATAAGTGCTTAAACACTACTCTTTCCATAACTTTTCCTACACAACTAATTAAGGATATCGGTCTATAATTTGATGGCGAGGATGAATCTCCCTTTTTGAAAATGGGTATCAGATATGCTATCTTCCAGCTAGTTGGGTATATTCCCTCTCTTAAGGATTTATTAAATATAATATGGAGTGGAACTGCTACCTTTTCTGGACACAGCTTTAGCATCTTATGACTGATCACATCAGGACCAGATGCTTTGTTTGGATCTAATATCTGAATAATATCTATTATTTCTTTTATATTTACTTGAATATCTGAAAACTTACTATTAGTTTTTGTATCAAATTCGGGCAAATCAACATGATCCTCATCTAATTTTGAAATCATACTAAAATATTTGTTCAACAAATTACATTTCTCCTCATCTTCATATACAGTATCATTCAGTTCATTATCATTTATAATATTTTGGAGAGGGGGTATGGTTTCTGAACCTTTTTTGGATTTAATTAACGTTTTCATTAATTTCCAATACGTTTTTGAGTTTGAGGGTTGTTTTGATATTAGACAGTCCAAATTTGTTTCAAAATTTTCTTTGGCGATTTTTTTCATATTATTTACCTTATTTCGTTGTTTTTTGTACTTCATAATATTATTTTCACAATTATATTTAATCGCTTTTTTTCTTAATCTGTCTCGGATTCGAATTTCACGTCTTATGTCATTATTGAACCAGTGTTTGTCATTATGTCGTACTGTTACTATTTTAGTAGGAATGCATTTTTTAGCTATTTTCAAAAATTCTATTGTAAAACATTCACACATCTCATTAGTGGATTTACTTTCGGGAAGCATAGTATTCCAGTCTATTTCGTCTAATTTCTCAGCAAATTTGGCTTTATCAGCCCGATCGTATAGCCATACTTCTCTTTTAAAAGATTTAAAATCGGACATTGGACATTCGATGTTCCAGTATTTCAGATTTATATTTATTCGTGAGGCCCTCATCATTATTTATATTCACTAAACTGAGACACAGTAGTTATAGTAGTCTCAGACTAAAAGCACAATCGCCTAAAGCTTAATAATTATAGCGAAAAATAGCGAAAAATTGGGGAAATAAAATATTTTTAGTAGCATTATTATTAAAAATCTTAAGAGGTTCCCCGGCCGTTACTTGGAAATTTAACTCTAAAATGAGAAGCGTATGACGAATATATATATCCATTCTGTGTGCAGATACGATGACTATAAAGGGCACTTTGTATGTCCCATAGGCAGATCCTGGGGGCCCGGCCCGCCCCTTTCGGGGGAAAAAATTGGTTGATTATATAGGGAATCATTGAAGCATGACTGGAGCGGGCCCCCCTTAGGGAAAGCTCTGGATCCGCCACTGTGTCCTGTATGTATGTACTTAGAGATTCCGCCAGTATAGACGCACCCCTTGATTGACTGCAAGGGTACAGCGGATCCATGTACACTCGACCTAAGGATTAATGGAGATGTGTCCCCTGTGTGCACTCAGGAGGTCCTGAGCGGTGTTTAGACGTACCGGGAAAATCTTATCTAATTCAGGATCAATTCATCGGTTACACTCCCCTATCACCAGTGATTCTTTTTTTTAGCTGATATTCTGAAAATGTATTGTGTAAGTGTTGACTCTAATTTTGCACAGGTGATTTTTTAACAGATATCGACTCGTTCACCGGACTACTGCAAAAAACAATTATTCAGCTCACTGATTTAGATGGAAGGTAATTTACGGACAGAAAGTCACAGGACATATAAACTCAGACATAAAGTCACAAATTTGATAGGACAAAAAGTCACAGGACAAAAAGTCACAAACAATTTATTGACAATTGTTTGAATATATATGAAAAAGATTTTAAAATATTTTCTTTTCTTACATATATATATTCATTTTTAATTTAAGGAAATTGCTGATACATGTGATAATATACATGATATAGAAAAGAAGATGTGGTATGATTGCCAATGAGACAACTGTCCACAAGAGACCAAAATGACACAGACATAAACAACTATAGGTCTTTACGACCTTCAACAATGAGCAAAGCCAATACCGCATAGTCAGCTATAAAAGGCCTTAATTGATATGACAATGTAAAACAATTCAAACGAGAAAACTAACGGCCTTATTTATATAAAAAAAATGAACAAAACACAAATAAAACACATAAACAAACGACAACCACTGAATTATAGGCTCCTGACCATAAACCTTGATAAATGAAAATGTATTAGATTTTTTAAAATCGTGCAAAGAATATATTTATTGGCAAATTGAAGTCATATGACATGTTTGAAAACCAAGCCACTTTGACATTTTGCATGTTTTGTTTTCATAACAATTATTTGATCAGATCATTATTGATATTTATTAGGGCGCACCACATTTGCGCGCATTTAGGGATTAAAATGTTTTACGTTTGTGCAAACCTAATGCATCGATTTATTTATTTTAATAAATTTTAACTTCTAAGTTGCTTCATCATGTTCATGTATAAAACTTCAAGAAAAATACATAAAGGTGTTTTCTTGTTCAAAGAAAAATAATCTTGAAACTGAATTGTGACTTTTTGTCCTGTGACAGTGTGTGACTTTTTGACCGTGACTTTTTGTCCTGTGACTTTCTGTCCTACATTCAGATTGAATAGGGGAGTTTGGTTGGTCTCCCTCTATCTGAGACTACTATCTCAGTCATTCAGTGATGAACTTTATGCTTTATGTATTGTGCTTGTCATATATGTATGTCGGATAAAAGCTTATGTTGTATAACCAACTTTAAATAAATCTTTTTTTGCCAGCCCCTAACAAGTAAGAATTAAGTTACTTCTTTTTGTAATACAAACAATTATGACATCTTGTAAGGCTTTTTATATCCCCACTTTAAAATTTTACCCCTGCTTTAAAAAAGGGGGGTATACTGTTTAATCTCTGTCTGTCCATCCATCCTTCTGTCAGTCCGTCCGTCCCATGAATATTTTTCTTGGCATTTTTCTCAGGAACTACAATACAAGAATTTCTGAAATTTGGTTTTAGGGTTTACATAAGTCAGCTATACTGTGTGATGCGTTTTCAGATTCTTCACTTGACAACTTCCCTTTTACTGAACACTTACAAGTATGATTTTACACATGATAGGCAAGTTGAAAATTTTTGTCAAATTTTTCTCAGGAACTACAATACAAAGATTTCTGAAATTTGGTTTCAGGGTTTATATAAGTCAGCTATACTGTGTGCTGTGTTTTCAGAGTCATCACTCGACAACTTCCTGTTAACTGAACACTTACATATTTTTACACTATTAATATTATCCACTTGCGACAGGGTTATCATCAGTGAGCAGTAGCTCGCAGTTTCACTTGTTTTTTACTATGACAACGTCACAGAAAAAAGTTGAAATAGCCATGCAAGACGTCATTATTATTTGGACTAATATTATGGCACATATTGTTGTACCACAGGGATTTATGTCAATTTATCTGGTTTTCTATCCGCACGAAACCCCAAAATACTAGTGATAAAGTGTTAACTTACTTCTTAATTAAAGCCTAGTATCATGAATATTTAGAAGGCAGAAGACCTGGACCATTCATACTTTGCATATACATGCCTTATGTTATGAAGTTTTTGTCTGTCATATGTTTATTGACCTTGAGTGACCTCATTTCATGGCTAAGTGACTGTGCACATTGAAAAAAAGTTAAGGTTTTTCAGAATCCTTATTTCTATTGTGATTATTATGAGTAATAGGATTATAAGAGAAATCAAGAATACTAAAAAATTTAAGGACCTTGCAAAGTCTTCATGTTCGCCAGACAGTTTTTACTTGGTTTGACCTTATTTCATGGATCAGTGAACAAGTTAAGCTTTTGTGGTCACAACCATATCTCAGATACATAAACAATGTGTCTACTTTATTTACTTTTAATTATTGTATGGAATGATTGTAAGGTATGCATGTCCAACTGGCAAGTTTCATCTGACCTTGACCTCGTTTTCATGGTTCAGTGGTTATTGTTAATTTTTTGTGTTTTGGTCAGGTTTTCTAATATTGTATGCAACATGTCAAGTATATTTGTTGTATGAACATTTTTAGGGATGTACATGTTAGTCTGGCATGTTTTTACTTTTATTCAATTTTGACCTCATTTTTATGGTTCATTGCTTAATGTTACTTTTTTTTTTGCCAGTTTTTCTACTTTCTTATTTTCAAATTAGCAAAAGGTCAACTAGGTGCATATGTCATCTTACTTTATTTTCATAATACATTGGACAATATAAAAAAAGAGACCAAATGAAACAGAAATTAACAACACAAGGTCACCATACAGCCTTCAACAATGAACAAAACCCATACTGCATAGTCAGCTGTAAAAGGTCCAGTAATGACAATTCAAACGAGAAAACTAACGACCTAATTTATGTGCAAAAAATGGAAAAACAGGTATGTTACACATAAACAAACGACAATCACTGAATTAGAGGATCCTGACTTGGAACAGGCACATCCATGACAAATTGGCAGGGTATAAGGAACTTTGAAAATGTTTATTTTTTGTGGTTTGGTCTATTTTCCGGATACTGTAAACAATAAGGCCCCTTTATTTAGTGAATGGAAGGATTGTAAGATGCACATGTCTGTCTGCCATATTTTATATGACCTTGACCTCATTTTAAATGGTTCATTGGTCAATGAAACACTGCATAGTTTTGTCAGTTTATCATATGTTTAAAGTTACAGGTAGATTATATTTGGTGGATATGTAACAATTGTAAGGTGTGCATGTCTGTCTTGCAGATTTATATAACCATGACCGCTTTGGTTAATGATAAGTTTTCTTGGTTTTGTCATTTTATCAGATATTATAACATGCATAAGCATAGGTCTACTTGTTGTTGTACGGAATGACTACACGGTATCATATAAAAATAAGAAGATGTTTGTCTGCCAAGGTTAATTTTACTGTGACCTCATTTTCATAGAATAATGATTATATTAAACAGCAAGAATGATGAGCAAGTCGATGTTATATACAAATGAGGCAAAATTTTCAGTTGCCTACTAATTATGTAATAGTAGTTATTTTTGTTTTTAGTTTATTAAATGATAATGTTTACCCTTTTATGTGTAGGGCAAGAACATTAAAGATAAAGGGAAACTTTAAACAGAAGAAATTATCAACAAACATAGATTTACAGAGGTCAACAAGGCCTAAATGGTATGTCCACTTTTATAAAAGTTTTGGTCATAATAATGATTAAATATTTATTAAAATAAGATGTGGTATGACAATGTATGATGAACATGATGAATGAGAAAACTATCCAACAGAATTCAATTTAGTGGATGTAAGCATTGTAATTACCTATTAGAGGCCATTGATGACCTGTAAGTAATGAGAAAACCCATACCCTATACATGTGATAGTAATCTATAAAAGACAACACTAACAAAATTTGAAACAAAGCATCAATTCAAACTTCAAATATACCAGACTAATTTATAAAAACAACATGAACAACAAATTATGAAAAACAAAAATGACCGATATGAACCAACTTCAACCACTGAACTATGTACAAGCTCCTGATATTGGACAGGTATAATATGGCTGTGTTGATATAAAAATAAGAAGCACTTAGCAGTCTGATTTCCAATGAGACTTTTCTCCAATAGAGATCAAATGACATTTAAGGAGGCTCTAGGGTATACAAATTTCAGAAAAATATTTAAAATATTTTTTTTTCATAACTCATTTTATTTATAACTTTATTAGTTGTTACTTTATCCATGTTATCATATGGTACACAAATCATTCAAAACAATCAATTCGTTTTGGCCCAAGATGACTTTTAAAATATATATATCATTGAAAAAGTTCCAAATTATCTCCCTTTGGTTCAAAATGCCATTTTTTGGCATTAGAAATTTAATATCTTTTTTAACTCATTGCTGACCTATATTTTTTATGCCCCACCTACGATAGTAGAGGGGCATTATGTTTTCTGGTCTGTTCGTTCGTTCGACCGTCCGTTCGTCCGTCCGTCTGTCCCGCTTCAGGTTAAAGTTTTTGGTCAAGGTAGTTTATGATGAAGCTGAAGTCCAATCAACTTCAAAACTTAGTACACATGTTGCTTATGATATGATCTTTCTAATTTTAAAGCCAAATTAGACTTTTGACCCCAATTTCACGGTCCACTGAACATAGAAAATGAAAGTGCGATTCAGGTTAAAGTTTTTGGTCAAGGTAGTTTTTGATGAAGTTGAAGTCCAATCCACTTGAAATTTAGATCACAGGTTCCCTATGGTATGATCTTTCTAAATTTAATTTCAAATTAGATTTTTTACCAAATTTACAGTCCATTGAACATGGAAAATGATAGTGCGAGTGGGGCATCAGTGTACTTTGGACACATTCTTGTTTATTACCATTTTCAAATAAGCTGTACTTAAACTAAACTATTATAAAAAATATAAGCGATTTCTGCATGTTCTGTAATTTAGTTCTTTTTTTATTTTCGATATTACCTCTATTTACATGTATTAGTTCAACAGAAAAAAAAGTACCTTTACAAAAATGTATGTTTCTTTCGAAGGCAGATTGAGAGCGTAAATGAACGGTGACCCCATTTTAATTTTTTTAATTTTTCTATTAAGTATAAGATAAAGTTCATTTATAGAAAAATATAGCGAAATCATATATTAAGAAAAAAATTTGATTTAGACCCGCAAGCTGCCTTAATTTAACAAAAATAGTTCACTGTACAGCCTTTGACAATGAGCAAACCCTATACCGGACAGTGGTTTTAATAACAGCACAACATTTGAACAAATTGTAAACATTTGTTGCAATGGGCTTAATTCAAAAGACTGCAACACGGAACCAAACAACAACCAATAATATGTAAATCATAGACACAAAGCACTGAAATAAGAGTACTAACAATGAATATTCAAATAAAAGTTTATTATAATGTTCATAAACATGATAACATAGCTATTTTATTGCTCTCTTCACTGATAATTTTTGAGTTTTGTGTATTTGTAGGTCAGACATCTCGGTTTTCATGGTCATCATACAACAGATCAATACTGAACAGAAAACTTAAAGTTGATATTTTCTTCATAGTGCGACTTTTTTTTATTAATTTGAAATGTAACGTGTTTTTTCCTACATTTATTAGAAAGGGGAAATTTCAACATAATGACTATAAACAAATAGGAGTCATATCATCACGATCAAAGATGCACAAGAACTTGATCATATAAATGCAACAATGTAATTATCAATTGAAAGTAGGAACGAGTGAACAAAATATTAGTATGTTGTCCAAATAAACTTGCTTTGTCTTCTCATTTGAATTGCTCCATCCAATAAAGATGTACGAGGAAGATCTTTGAAGAACAGATTGAAAAAATGTTTTGTCTAAGAATTGCAGGAATATTCTGGTGGATAAAATAATTTATTGACTTGACTCTTATATAGTGGACTGAATAATTGTACATAGCAAGTTGGGGGAAAAGAAAACAAAAACTTTAACAGAAAGCGTTTATATTATAAATTTGCAAATATAAGCATACCATTATGTACACCTCAAAGGTATATAATTCAAATTGTTTTCATATTCATGTATTGCAATGAAACTATAACAAAGAAAACCTTACCTCGTGAAAAGAGTAAACAATTCAGTCAGAATATGAAATATTTTTTTCAGTTCTATTTTTCATAGTAGAATAAACAAGACAAAGATTTCAAAACAATATTTTTTCATTTATTTAGACATTTCATCATTTTGTTTCAGTGAAAGGACTTTACTCTTTGACTGTAAATATTATTATACATTCCAAAATAAGAATAATCTTTATTGTCATATAAACAAATTAAAAACATGTTTGTGACAAAATGAAAAAAAATATTAGATATATGTACATGTATATTTAATAAATATTAAAAACCTTGTATACATTTAACATGTTTAAAACATTTTACTACCAAACAGCATTCATTGTTACATTCACATTACTGTATATTTATATCTATATATTTATAATTTTAATCCCATAGGATTTTATTTTGTCCCATGAAAATCCCATGGGATAATTAAAGTCCCATGGGATTTTTTTGGTCCCATGGGACAACAAATATCCCATGGGACTACAATAATCCCATGGGACCAAAAAAAATCCCATGGGATTTTACCAAAATCCCATGGGATAATGGTCAATCCCATGGGATTTTGCCCTGTCCCATGGGATATTGAAAATCCCATGTTTTTATAAATCAAATAGCAAAATAAATTTAATAGTAACAGTAGAAAACCAATGAAATTATTGAATCCCATGTAATTCCGCACATTTTGGTTATATTCATGACATTGTAGCTCTTGTTTGAGGCGGCGGCGGATTTGCAAATGAGTGTTTTGCAAATTTAAAGTGTCCAGTGTTTTTAAAGTAAAATTTTAATTTTACAGGAACACTTTAATATGAGGATTATTATTAGAAATTAAGATAAGAATAAGGTAATAATTAAATTAGGAGTTGAAAAAAAGAGTCTTAACTATGTTTTTTTGTTCACTAATAGGCATAGATTTTTTTTAATTGTTTTAGTTTTTAAGATGTTAGTTAAGTTTTAAAATCAGAATTCAACTTGTACCCTAAACACTGAGTCGTATTGAAATGTATAAATAGAATAGGCAGTAGGTTTGAAATTTTAAAACAAATAAAAAATAGATATATAAAAAAGAAAAGAATCATTATGAGGAGGAAACGATATACTAATTTTGGGAGAATGTAATAGATTACAGAGAACGACATTTTTTTCGCAACAACGTGTTGTTGCTGTCAAATATGAAATATAGTCAGTAACCAATTGCGCAAGATATAGTTAAAATTTTATCAATGGAATCTTAATTTTTTTTTTAAGAGTGATGAGAATAAATCTGTGGTCTGTATTTTATGTTTAGCGTTTAGATTAATTAATGAGGAACTAAAGTTAAATAAGTGAAAGTATTACAATTAGTAACACATATAATTTTAGTATCATGTAGGTGTAGGGGTTATATAAAATGATCAAATTGATTTTTATTTTGTAATTTATTAAATATATTGCTTATGTCTTGTGTTGATAAACGAATCTTTGTTTTTATTACGTAAGATTCTTAAAATTGTAGAAGTTGTATACGACAGTTTTTGTTTGTTTGTTTAAACCAGATAATTCGATATTAAAGAGAACGTATTGATTATACCTAGAAATTGAATTTAAGTTTTTCCATATTGGGATTAAGTTTGTTATTGGGGTTAAGGTGCGATCTTCACTGGAATAGCCATATGTTTGTACTGTTAATTCGTTTAGAATATATCTTTGTTAGCCAAAAAGGAAATTGTGAGTTCTGGTTCTAATGCCATGAACAATTGTTACAACATGGTGTCAACGCAATTGGTTGGAACAGATGTTACTGCTTCCAGAGAGACTGATGTCTTCCTCTGCGCCATTGATCAAGGATGAAACTTAACCCAATGACGATGTTATTAACAGCCTCTTAAGAAGGACGAACTACCGTTACTGAAAAAATCAGCCTCCTGCAAACATTTGCTGCAAGTCTGCTGTGAACTTGCTGCAGACTTGCAGCGAACATAGAGTCCGTGTGTGCGGCGTGTTTGCTGCAAATACCTTCAGGTCTGCTGCAAACAATTTACCATGCAAATGAGTGTTTGCCGCAGACCTGCTGCAAACATTTGTATGCAAATGAGTGTTTGCCGCAGACCTGCTGCAAACATATTTATGCAAATTAATCTTTCTCCTGCCTGTTTGCTGCAGACCTGCTGCAAACATTTATATGCAAATGAGTGTTTGCCGCAGACCTGCTGCAAACATATTTATGCAAATTAATCTTTCTCCTGCGTGTTTGCTGCAGACCTGCTGCAAACATTTTTATTTAAATCAATCTGTTATACACTTAACCAATGTCATGTTGTGTACAGTCATTATTTTATCTATATTACACGGCAAATTCTTAAAAAGTTATGTTACATCCATCCATTCATAAAATAATTTAATTACTTTATCATTTGAAAAATTATCATAGCATAAGTTAATACCCTTTAACATTTTTAATAAGTTAAATTAATTCCAAGTACGTTCTCAAATGAATTACATGCATGAATCTAAAGTTAAAAAGATTTATTTGAAATTTTCTTTGCGCATGTATATGATTATATACAGCTATAGTTAAACTAAAATTGTCACAAAATTCAACTAGACTTACATATATTTTGTAAGTTATAATCTCTAAGCATATGAAGGAGTACTGTATATTGCATGGTTACATATTTGAAAATGTATTTTAAACCTCATGCAGATATCTGTGGAGGGAATGAATTTCATAAGTTAACATTCTACGATGAATATGTACTTACAAATAATGTCTTTAAAAACTAATCTGTTAATTGCCAAACTATAATGCCTCCCTGAACACTTATAATATATCATGACACAAACATCACCAACATTTTCAAATTTTAAATCTTTATCTTCCAGGAAGTTACCAATAGGCATGCTCAGTCGTTTTATGTAGTTTCTTGCAATGCTCTTGCAAACATATAAAATTGTCAAAGATTCCTGCAATCTAGCTGCGAACATCCCTTATATTCTAGTTTTTCCTGCAATCTTACTGCAAACATATTTGTTTCTGCAAGCTTGCGGCAAGCTTGCAGCAAAAAGCTGCAATGTTTGCAGGAGGTTTGCAGCTAGCTGCGAACATCTGCAAACATTATTCAAAGGGTTCCTGCAAGCATTTTGTTTGCAGCAGACCTGCAGCAAGTTTGCAGCAGATCTGCTGCAAACATTTCAGTTCTGTAAGGGTAACCAGCTAGATGCGTCAACTACTTCGTAATGGAGATGATGATGACCGACACTTGTACAAAGATTTGCGCCCTTTCCAGCAGTTGATGAACATTATACTATGATGGTGACGGAAATAAAACTTGAACTATGTATACCGAATTATTGAAATTATGATTCGAATGAACTATGTGTAAATATATCCAGCTATTGGACTTGATGAAATTAATGAACTTATTATATTCCGATATTGGACTTATAGAACTTTATAAACTTAGATGTGTGGTGATGGTAACCGGAAACCTAACATTGAACTATTTAGGATAACCTACAGGAAGAAAAACGACCGTACTTTATTGAACTTTCGTTCTATTTTGGAGGAGAGGCATTATGTAACACAATTGTGTTTCATATCAAGTGTATTAAAATAGCATAAACGAAACAACTACATGTGCCCTTTAGACACATAATAATAATGTATACGAATATTATAGACAGTCATATATCCTACAGCCAATAAATGACCATGTCTACTGTGAAATAACATGTATCCGTCAGGGGTTAATTGCATAGTTTGACAATTAACCACAGACTAGTATTACTCAACAACCAGACTACTACGTAACCGGCCTACAGTTATGGACATTTGTATGGACCACTGGACTATATAAGATTCCTGAATGGACTTCAAGGACAATTGGATTAACATAATTCGATTAGGACAGATTGGTAACGGAGATTCCACCAAGGTCTCCCCCCTCGTGGGTAGGCTGGAATTCATGCGCTTAATATCCGAAGTACTCCAACAGGAACGAACAGTTATACCACTATACGATCACGTGCCCGTGTGAGATATTGAACATTCGAACAATTCAACTTTAAAGACAGTTTGTGAACATTCGAACATTTGAACTTTAGAAACATTCTTGACTTTGCAATTACATAATAAAATATATATTTAATCCACTGACTATGTTACACATTTTTCAAAAAGTATTGATGATAAAAGAGGAAACAAATTAAGAACCTACAAGGATTTGAAGATGAAATTTGATATGGAGAACCTTTTAAAATTAGATATAGACAGAGTTTATATGGAGAACTTTGTAAGAATAAATGATAAGTGAAAGTATCCTTATTATTGAAAAAGACAGACATAAAAAAGATTGATTTAGAAAACAGATTATGTCTCCTATGTAAATTTGAAGTTGAAGATGAATTACACTTACCATAAAATTTACCAATCTCAATGATTTGAGGAATAAATTTTTCGAAAATTTTTCTGATATTTTACCATCTTTCAATAATCTTTCAGACATGGTAAAATTCTATTTCATATTTCGAAGTAATGATTATGATGTCAGTAAATGCTGCATGTATATTCGAGGTCAAAATTAAGACTTATATTGCCTTTTTCTATTAAATGATCATTAAATGTAAGTCCTAAATACATAATCCATGAAAAGGAGAAACCCTACCGACAATCATAAAAAAGAACTCAATGCAAGCTCATAATGTAAATTTTGAAAAACACACACTTAGAAACCAATTTACCGACAATCATAAAAAACAACTTAATACAAGCCAAATTAATAATGAACACAAAAAGTAATCAATTTTTAAATGATCTATACAAATTATGAATATAAGACAAAGTCGATCATGATTAACGATAAATAAACAAACAAATTAAATTTTTTCTACACATTAATTAATTTTATATTTTGCAAATAGTATTTTCGGAAAGAGTGTGGACACCTGTGGTGTAACAACTTCTTGTGTACCAGGTGTCAAATAAAACTCTTTTTAACAGGTTGTGATTTACCTGACCATCGAATAATTCAAGCCTAATATACATGTCACACTGTGAAATTATGTCTCCAAGACAGGTGTATATTTAAAAGAAACCCATTAAGAAATTATCAAATAAAATAAACTCTGATACAATTTATTAAGTGCTAATTATTTAATATCGTTTTTGGAAAATGACGCAGTCATTGTTCCATTACTGGCGACCTGAACTTCATTACATTTCTCTGCCTACCGCGCTTGGTTTCGTATTTACTATTTTCTATACAAACTGAAAATTAATTAATAACTGTTACCAAGTACATAGTGAATATGTTGTTGTGTATTTAGGTAAACAACGAAACCAAAGTGAAATTATGTTGTTGTGTATAAAGGTAAACAACGAAGCCCTTACCAAAGCTGTTGTTTTAACAATTAGACAATTATTAAAAAAAAATGGAAAACTATGAGTCCCTTTCAATAAATCAAACTTTCATGCCAAATAATAAGCAAATTTAAGGTGGTTTTTTTTCCAGTAAAGTTTAAAAAGCATTAAACAAACAATCCTGTAAAATGCTCAACTGGTTTAAATAATGCATAAAAATATCCAATATCTCATGTATTAGTCCAAATAATTATGACGTCTGGCAAGGCTATTTTATTTTTTTTCTGTGACGTCTTCCTACGAAGTTCGTAGGAAGGCTTTCTTAGGAAGGCGTCCCAGAAAAAAATTAACATAGCCTTGCGGTCATAGAAAGGGGTCCCAGAATAAAATTAAAAAAGCCTTACCAGACGTAATAATTATTTTGACTACTCATATATATATCATTAAAAATACACCAAAAAAATGTCATTTAGTTGAGAAAAATAAATATATACAAAATGTACAATGAACACCCAAAAATGTGAAAGTTAGTATTTAACTCTTTTTGCTTAAATACTGAAAAAAAATTCTGGCAACCCCTTACTTATTTTTACTCTTTTTGCTTAAAATACTGTTAAAATATATATTTAACATGGGTGACGAATTGACTATATCAGGTGTCGATTTAACCAGGTGCTGATTTGTCCAGGTGCCAATTTAACCAGGTGCCGGTTTGACTAGAATTTTTTGACAAATGTTTGAAATTACCTGAGTTTCATTAGACCTTTGATAACAGTAACAAAAAGATTATTTACTTAATATTTTGTGGTATCAGGTCTGTTCGCGCCCAATACACTTTCGCACCTTGCAGGTTCGCACCTCGCACGTTCGCACCCAAGGTCCGTTCGCACTCTACTCATTCGCGCTCAATTTTAATTCAAATTCAAGTTGAATAATTGGAAAATCATGATTGTTGTTTTAAATTGCTTTGGTGTAAATACTGAATGTATTTATAGCTTGGTATGAGTAAAACATTGAAGATTTTAAAGGAAAAACACAAAAGATAATTGTTTTTAACAGCTTGGTCCCTTTGATCTGAAACAACGAAACAATAAAATATAGGAACCAAAATATAGCAATCCACTATTATAACCAAAACGTGATAAAATCTATTCAACACACAGAAAAAAACATAGTCAGAATCTCACTTCATTTTGAAAGAAGTAAATGAAACAAAGTTATAGCAATACACTAACCAAAACATGATTAAGAGTTATTCAACACAAAATAAAACGTTGACAGAATCCCACTTTAATTAGAAAGGATTATTATTATTTTTAACAATACGCTATCCAAAACATGATTAAGATTTATTCAACACAAATAAAAATGCTGTCTCACTTTATTTTGAGACACTGACAACAATTATACTTATAAGAAAACACTTGTTTACAGAGTTATTAAACACAAAACCAATTAAGATTGGGTGCGAACATTTAGGGTGTGAAAGTGAAAGGGGGCGAACATGAGTGGGCGCGAACGGACCCGGATTCAGACTATGTACCAGTGAGAAATATACAAGCCTTTCTACGGTATTTATTTGTACAATTCAGGTAGTCTTGACCTATTCATTTGTCTTAAAAAAACAGCCAGTTGTCACCTTCACTTCACACACACACATATATACGAATATCAATTATATGCTTACGAGACATGTTGCATTGTTAAACTAATTACGGTATGTGAAAATCAAGACTTGCATAAAAACTATCCCAATATTAGAGACAGTGGCGTCATTTTTCTGCAGAGCTTTCAGCTCTTTGATTATTTTTAATATCAAATTATGTCTCTTTTTCAATAATACACATAATACAAATCAAAATTAAAATGACATTGAAATAAATAATTATGTATTAACTCTAATTATTTAATTAATTATGTTAAATTTTAAATTTAAACACTGAAACAGTTAATTTATGCTTAAACATTCACTCTTACTTCGAGTACTTTTAATACTTTGATAATGACTCGATTACCCAAAGAGATCTCGCGAGGTTTAAATCTGGCCGTGTGAAATTACGGGATTTCGCCGAGTTGCCAATCTCTTGTATTATATGTCTCTGATGTGTTACATAAATTATTATTTTTTTCTTTCATTTTTTGTACATAAATTAGGCCGTTAGTATTAGAGGGGGGGGGGGGGGGCATTATTATTTGAATTGTTTTATATTTGTTATTCCGGGAGTCAGGATGGCTCGTTATCACATAACAAAATTATTGGACCTCATTAACCAATATAATATCAGTTTACGAGTAGTTTTCATACCTCGGACAACCTGTTTAACAAAAATCTTTTGACTGCATCAATCTAAACTGCCATTATTTGCTTTTTCTTTTTGCAAATCTATATAGCTGCACAGTACTTCAGTTTTAATTTTAGGTCTAGAGGGACTGTAATATACAAGTTACAGCAATTTTGGGAAAAAAATTGTTCGCATCAACTTATAGTGCCAGCATGCAGGGGCAGATCCAGCCATTTTTAAAAGGCTTGTGGGGGGGGGGTCCAACTATATGCTCCCATTCAAATGCACTGATGTTAAAAAAAAAGTGGGGTTCCAACCCCTGGATCCCCTCCGCTTGATCCTCCAATGAGCATGTCCTCGTTTTATTCAAAATATTGAATCATTATATATGATAAACAAATACCAGTAGTTTTTATACTTCAGACTGAGTCGTGTAATAAAATCTTTTGACTGCATCAACCAAAACTTACCATATTTGCTTTTTATTATGTAAATTATATAGCTGCACAGCAATTCAGTTATAATTTTAGGTCGAGAGGGACTGTAGTATATAAATAACTGCAATATTGGAAATCAATGACCACAATTTTTTTTCCGCATCAATTGAGGGTGCCAGCATTTCCTATTTTTATTCAAAATATCGCATCAGAAACAAATGTCAGTAGTTTTCATACCTCAGACTGACTCATGTAACAAAATTATTTGTCTGCATCAATCAAAACTGACCATATTTGACAGCATCAACCAAAACTGACCATATTTGACCACATCAACCAAAACTGACCATATTTGCTCTTTTTTTTTGTAACTCTTATAGTCGCATAGTAAATCTGTAATATTTTTATGTAAGGATGGAGTGTATAATCATGATAATACAAATGATCTGTATTATAGGGTTATTGCTTGAATATTGGGGAATATTGTTCCGAGTAGAATTTTATATTGCACGAGATTATATTTTTATAGCAGGATGGATTGTTTAATATAAATGAAAGCAATATTGGAAAACAAAATTATGCTCGCATCAGTTTATAGTGCCAGCATGTCCTCTTTTTAATCAAAATTTTGAATCGTAAACTAATTTCAGTAGTTTTGATATCGCAGACTGACTCATGGATATAACAAAATTATTTGTCCGCATCAACCAAAACCATGAAAACTGACCATATTTGACAGCATCAACCAAAACTGACCATATGTGACAGCATCAACCAACAACTGACCATATGTGACAGCATCAACCAAAAACTGACCATATTTACACTTTATAATTGTAAATCTTAATATATATATATATAGCCGCATAGTAAATCACTTATGACACGATGGATTGTATAATTCAAATGACAGCAATATTGTAACACATTGGCTACAAAAAAAATTTCCACATCAATTTAGAGTACCAGCAATTTTTCTGCAAGTCCTCTTTCATTGTCTTTTTATTCAAAATATTGAATTGTCAACAAATTTCAGTAGTTTCGATATACATGTATCAGACTGAGTCGTTTTAACAAAATTATTTGACCACATCAACCAAAACTGAACTTATTTACACTTATCATGTAAATATATATGGCCTCAGTCATTGTAAACCAATAATATTTCTATGTCAGGACGGATCGTATGATAAAAATGACACCAACTTTGGAACACAATACACCTTATTGCTAATCCTGGCTGACCCGGCCTCTTGAACTTTTGAAGCATACAACAATCACTTTTCCATTGTGGCGTCAGATATTTTGTTTTATGACGTCAAATTTTTACGGGAACCTGTGTGATATCCAGTAATGGCAGACAAACAGCGATAAGGTGTATTTATACTATATCTAAAAATTTAGCGCGCCGTTATTTCCTCTCTGTATCCATAATAATGAACCGTCACTAAAGTGACTTTTTAAGTCTGTTAGTTTATGCTGAAACTACTATATAGTAGTCTCAGATTTGTAATGTTGGTTTTTTTTTTTAAACAAAACTATTTTACGGCATAATCCAACACTCACATGACTGATCCATATACTTTATTTTAAAATAAAAATTACATGTATGGGAGTTCTCTTCTTGGAATAGTATACTGTTAATATAATTTGAAGAAGGCAAAGAAAAATGCATGATTTTGTTTGTAGCCGAACGTCCAGGGGCAAATGTTTCATTCATGTTCAGATGAGTATATTTTTCTGAGTTCCTGATTCCCAGATATCATTTATAATCGTTATGGATAAGTCTGGCTAATTTGACGAGATGGTGAAAATGTATATAGTTTTTTTTACGTTAGGGAGCTACCATTTGATTTTTATGGGGGGGGGGGGGGGTGCTAGGATGACATTTGAAAAAAATAGACAGGACAGGAGTTTTGAGTTAAAAAAAAAAAAGACAGGATGAGACACTTGCAAAAAAAAAGTCAGGACGACAATTTAGGTAAAAAAAAGTCAGAATAAACTTAAAAAAAAAAGGCAGGACCGAACAGAGTGAAAAATAAAAAGCAGAACAGAGATTACAGCTAAAAAAAAATGCAGGACAAAATTTTTCATCCTAGCCCCCCAATAAAAATCAAATGGAAGCTCCCTTATAATACAACACTTTTTTCATTAATATCCCAAAATTCAAAATTCATCCACTGTACAATTTTCCTTTGAACATTTGTCAAAACAGAATCTTAAATGAATGTAAATCCAAGGCAAACAAGGTAAATTACGATTAAAATTCCATGAATTAAATACAGAGTTATATTTATGAAGAGACTGTTAAAAATGGGGAACGAAGAAACGTTAACAATGATGTTTCCTATGCAATCTTATAAAAATATTTCTCCGATGAGTTGGATAACCTTCTATTCACTTCGATATTTGTACATGTAATGTTTGATCAGTAAAAAATAAAGAAAATCTGCTATTATATTAATAGCAAAGTAATTGGAAGTGATTTCTTTCTTCTAAATTCTAAAGTGCCTTACTACAGTGACGTCATTTAGAACTGTTCTACAGTCCTAACTGATTTAGTCAGTTCTGCTGACAGTTCTACGGTTAGAACTGATTTGGACAGTTCTACCTAGAATTGATTTAGACAGTTCTACCCTAGAACTGATCCTGACAATTCTACCTAGAACTGATTTAGTCAGTTCTACCTAAAACTGACTCTGACAGTTCTACTTAGAACAGTTCTAGGGTAGAACTGTTCTATGTAGAACTGTTCTAGGACAGGTTAGAACAGTTCTATGACAGATATTCTGACAGTTCTAATGAGAGGTTAGAAGTGATCTCCACTGTAAGTTGATATCCGGGCATACTAGAAGGATCTCTTCGAGCGAAAATTGTTGATAAAAGGTATATATGTATCTTTAAATGCATCCGCCTTGAAAATATATGCATGTGTATGCAATTTTTTTGAGGGTTGTTACTTTCAGTTAAGTTGAGTGTCGTTTCATATATAATGACACTATTGTTATTTCGTGGCAACGCCGACACAAACTAAAAAGGAACAGAGATAACGTTATTTCTAATTAATTGTTTGTTTAGTGTTTTCACAATAGCTTTACGTCATTTTACCAATCTTAATGAGGAAATTTTCATCCAACGTATATTTCGACTTTGGATGCCCAACTTGAACTGTTATTTAACCGATTAAGCTCTATTCTCAATCGTTACAACTTTTACTGAATCTGCACTGGCATGTCTAGCGATATTATACCTTTTTCAGTTCGCATGTGAATAATTTAGCTCTGACAATCGGTGTAGTACAATCCAGGCAGCCGCCACTATTTAGCCAATAATATGGATATGAACGTTTAAACACAAAAGGTTAACCACCTACCATATATCTAAAGCGAAAACATCATCTTTCATTACCAATTCGAGATTGAACGATACCAATGCAACCTTTTGTGTTACAGTACTTTCTTAAGATCTATGTGTCTTTATATACAACTTAGCAGATGTGAAATGATTGCCAATGAGATAACTATAATTATATACATTACAGACTAAAGAATACCAGAGCGCAAATGCTGAAATGTCTCGTATGCTTTACTTGCGATAGTATTATATGTGGAACATCTGTAATACTAGTAGTAAGGGTTTTACTAAAAGTATCACATACGCTTAAGATTATCAATGATCAATAAAAATAGGGCAAGGTAAGATGAACAATGTCATACAGAACTGTAAAACATCTCGTACACCAAATATAGTGGTTCTGATGCTTACAGCACCTTAGAAACTGCAATTGACAAATCTAAAAGTTATGGCCAATGAATTTAGAACATAAGGTCGAAAGTATATGGACCCTGACCGACAGCCAGACGTTGACATCTTTCTATCATTCATTCAATATATCAAATAGAATTGCACTATTGATTTTAGAATCCGATAAACTTACAAAACCATGAAAACTTAACAAAGACTGATGAACCATGAAAATGATGTCAACGTCATTTAAGAAACATGTAGACAGACATGTACACCATACACCAAATACAGTGATCATATAGCATACAATGTACATGTATATAAGCAAAAGACCAAACCACATAAAATAAACATTGCCCAGTGATGTATTATAATGAGATCAAGATTAGTTAAACCTTTCTAGTCGAAAATCTACACCTTACAATCATAACTTACACCAAATACAGTTACCCTATAGATTAACGAATCCGTGACACGGACTTGACCACAAAACTAAACATTGGTCCATTAAAAAAGCACAGTTGAGGTCTGAAAATATTAATACTTTGAAATGCTTAATGAGGATCCTCGGTTTATTAATATATTGGGCATAAAAATGAGCAATGAAAATTATAAATACAAAATAAAACAATCTTAAATATGCATAAGAAAATAAAACTTATGAAGGACAGACAAATATACTGATATTGCTATAATTCACCTAGTCTGAGTGGTGATATAAGATAATAAGTTCCTATGGCATTTCACCATTAAAGCCCTATTCATCATCAACAGAAGAAACCAGAGTTAGTCATGCATATATAGTTTTTTCTAAACCAATAACAAATATAAATTATCATATAATTGAAGAATGAATTTAACGTTTTCATAGCATCAGATCTTTCACGATCGTTTTCACGATCTGCAAAAAGTGGTACATGATCTTTCACGATCCGAAATATCAATTTTGTGTAAATATTTCCTTTTTAGCTTTCCTGGCCCGAAGGGCCAAGTGAGCTTTTTTTCATCACTTGGCGTCCGTTGTCCGTCGTCCGTTGTCCGTCGTCCGTCGTCGTCATCCTTCGTCGTCGTAAACTTTTTACATTTTGAACTTCTTCTAGAGAACCACTGAATAGAATAAAAGCAAACATAACATGAATGTTCTTTATGAGGTGCTGACCAAGTGTTTTTACATTGTAGCCGATCCATTATTCAAGATGGCCGCCAGCGGGAGAAGTAGTTTAAGGGCATACGATACAGTTTTGATCCCGTATTTACAGTTTGATGAAAATTTACATGTAGGCTATTTTTTTGCCTGAATAAATCAAATATATAATAAAAAATATACCTTCATGTGCTACTTTTTGAGTTAAATGAGGTCGAAATTTTGTATATTTGTTCAAAATTCGGATTTGTGGCCGTATTTTCCCTTTCGAAAGAAAACCATAACATTTTTGTTTTAAAAGATAAACACAAATTGTTGTTGTTAAATAATTTGTAACTTTCTATACTTTACAAGTATCCTAAAATCTTATGCATTTTTTATTCAGAAATAACTTATATTTATCAAATGGTCATGAATTAAGAAATAAATGTATTTGTTTTGCTGTATATTTATCAACATTAAAAAAATTGCACTATTTACAGTTTTATAAAATTTTGTTCACATAATCTCCCTGCAAAATGAAACAAAATGTTGTTTTAAAAAATAGGGGTCCATGCACTCGTTTTCAAATTAAATCAGTTTGAATGATAAAAATCAGTCGAAAAATTCATCTTTTCCCGGCATGTCACAGTTTGACGTCGTAAAAATAACATTTTACGTTAGCAACGTCATTACCTCTCCTGTAACTGTATCGTATGCCCTTAACATAGGACCCTATGGGAAATACATACAAATGTCTTCTTTTAAAGAACCACTGAATGGAATGAAACCAAACATCGGATGATTGTTTCTTATGAGGTGCTGACTAAGTGTTGTGACTTTGTAGCCGATCCATCATCCAAAATGGCCGCCAGCGGGGGACTTAGTTTAACATAGGGAAATACATACAAATGTCTTCTTTTAGAGAACCACATAATGGAATGCAATATTAAACCAAATTTGGCCTCAATCATTATTTAAGTACATGTTATGATTTTTATCTTTTTTCAAAAACCCAAGTAGAGTCAGGTGAGCGACACAGGCTCTTGAGAGCCTCTAGTTTTTTTTTACCGAGTTTTTGATTATGCTTACACACAACATCTTTAAGAACCATTTGATTCATTCAAATGAAATGACCATGTTTGGAGAAAATTAGTTTAGTCATTCGAATTATGAAGAAAAATATGTTTGTTTACATTTTAATGTTACTGTAATGTCGAGGAACAATCTAATTTTGTAGTTTTGTAAAAAAAAACGATGTACTTTTAAACCTGGGTTTTCTCACATACTGATCATAATGTTGAACCATTTTGACAGACAGTTTTATTTTGTTGTAAATTTGTCCGTGTAATTAGTTTTTGTCCTTGCATATTTTTTCTTGATTGAATTCACGATCCGGTATCAGAGCTTTCACGACCCAATCGCAATAATCGACCACCGTGAGATTTCTTTCACGATTATTCTCTCGATAAACCAAATGACACCCGTGGTAAAGCTGCTTAAAGACCTATTGATTTTGTTTTGATTAATTTTTTCTTCTTCCGCCAATTCCTTTTCCACGCCTGGTACACCATCTAATCTCAACCAAAATTTAATGTTGAGACGGTAAAAAGTATTCTGGCACTTCCTGTTGAGCTTTTCTAGTTCAAAATATCCAAAATAAACATAGGGTAGGTATACTTTTCGTCAATTTACTGAAAATCAATGCGTTTATTTGTAAAATAGGAGAATGTCATGCCATAGATAATTGAATTAGGGTTTCTCTCGTGTATAATATGGACCAATATGATTTGAAATGACATCGGAATGACTTTTCTCCAGCAGTTAAATGTGGCCAGTGCAGTCAGTTATTGACAAAACGACATCGATATCATTGATAAACTAACGTATATATCAGTGAATTAGTATTTTTCTAAAACCTTATAAACATAGAATTACAGTTTGTTCTTTTTCTTTACTTATATAATTGTATTAAGCGCAATATGCTATAAAGTATGTCATGTTGAGATTTTCTGGTATCGGTTGTGATATTCTGTAACAATGTTGAGATCTTCTGGTGAATGAAATTTTCAACTATAGCTTACGGTATCAATTACATACACAACCGTCAAAACGTTCCAACTGTCATCTAAATCTTGTCTGTAGTTATGACAGCAGCTTCTAATGAGACCTTTGGTTGTAATAGAGTATAAATAGTATAAACAACTGTGTGTTTTTTAAAGTATTAAAGTTCTACCGCTGGAGATTAATAATCTATCGTTTGAGATGCAGTTTTGCACAGAAGCTATAAAGTCAATAATGGTGTAATTGACATCTCCAAAAGTTAGAATGTATTCCTACATCGCTTATCTTGACATCTCAATAGCTAGCTTTTCGATATCTACATCGCTATACTTTACATTTGCAATGCTGGTGTTAACACCAACACTACACTTTATCTACAGAACTTGGTTTTAAAAATCGTTAGCACGGGACAATTTGCGCTATATATTTACATAATCAGTGCTTAATTGTGAATTTCAACACTAGACCTTTATTCTGACAGCCTCATATCGTGTTATGGGGTTCCTTCTTTATAAAGAATACATAGTCGTGCACAGGAATGGGTCTCTTTTTCATTGTCAAATTATATATCAACGGGTAGCAATTTCACCAAAGTAAATGTCAGTGGGTCAGTTATTTTCTATAACTTTTTTCTATGTTTATAATCAACATGAACAGGAGTAAAACTGCAAAGATTGTAGTATTAATGTTTGAATGAGTCATTAACGCCCATTGTCTAACTACATGCATATATTATTCAAGACGAGTACATGAAAATGTTGCACGAATATAAACCCTCCTTTGTACTAGATTGACACGCCGTGTGTGCTTTTGAAATGAAATTGATATACACGTCCACTTGTATTACCTGTAAGATACCTGTAAGATCGTTGTGGGGCTCATATGGAAGGATCCTATCCTTTTTAGCCCACCCTATTTTGGTACACTTTCAAAACTGATACAATCATCAATCCTTCATGATTTGGTGCAATATTTCACACAATTAAAAAGTTATATAGAAAACTATTTGTGTCCTCATCAATTTCTTAACTGATACATGACTGACTCCCAATGACGGTCTATACTAATTTTGAAGGCTTCCACAGTTTTTGATGAAATAACTTCAACTGGTAGGTTATTCCAATCATTAATAATTCGTTGTGAGAAATGTCTTAATCGAAAAGAAGTGTTACATCTAGGTTTTGCTAATTTCCAATTATGCCCACGGGTATTTGTACTGATGACAGTAAAAAATCTTTCATAAGATATATCTTCGAATCCTTTTAATATTTTGAAAGCTTGTATCATATCACCTCTTCACCTTCTGTGAGTTAGGGAAGGTAGTTTAAGTACTTTTAATCTGTCTTCATAGCTTAAATGTCGTATATCAGGAATTAATTTAGTTGCTCTCATCTGCACTTTTTCTACAGCATTAATATCTTTCTTTAAATGCGGATACCATATTGTATTTCCATATTCCACGTGTGGTCGTACCAACGCAACGTACAGTCTTAAAAATGTATATTGATCTTTAAAGACAAAAGTTCGGTTAATTAGCCCAAGTATACTATTGGCTTTATTTATTTTACTTGATATATGTTGAGAAAATTTAAGATCATTTTGAAAAATAATTCCAAGATCCTTTTCTTGTTCATCTTTAATGATATCAATATTGTTCATGGTATAAACATTTTCAGGATTATTTCTTCCATAATGAATTTGTTTACATTTGTTCACATTAAATTTCATGTCCCATAACTTGGACCAATCGTAGAGGGCATCTAGATCATTCTGTAAGACATCAGATTTAGAAGTAGGTGCATAAATTTTAGTATCGTCTGCGAAAATTTTTACTATAGACTCCACAACATCTGGTAAATCATTTATGAATATAATGAAAAGAACAGGTCCAAGTACACTGCCTTGGGGCACTCCACTAATTACATTTTGCCATTCAGATTTTTCCCCTTTCACCGCAACTTGTTGTCGACGTCCAGTTAAAAAGTCAGTTATCCATTCTAATACAGATCCACGAATACCGTATGAATACAGTTTCTTTAGTAATCTTTTATGTGGCACTTTATCGAAAGCTTTGGCAAAATCGAGATATAATGTGTTTGTGTACTTCTGATGAGTTAAGCCTTTTTCAACTGATTTTTATGATTCGTTCTTATGTTGTACTGTTATTCCACTGTCCCAGGTTAGGAGAGGGTTGGGATCCCGCTACATGTTTAACCCCGCCACATTATGTATGTTTGTGCCTGTCCTAAGTTAGGACTATGTATTTCAGTGGTTGTCGTTTGTTTATGTTACAAATTTGTTTTCGTTCATTTTTTTAAATAAAAAAGGCCATAAGTTTTCTCGCTACAATTGTTTTACATTGTCATTTTAGGGCCTTTTATAGCTGACTATGCAGTATGGGGTTTGCTCATGGTTGAAGGCCGTACGATGACCTATAGTTGTTAATTTCTGTGTCATTTTGTTCGCTGATGGAGAGTTGTCTCATTGGCAATCATACCACATCTTCTTTTATATCTATATTTATAGTATACACAAGGTATTGTCCCGCAGTTAATATTTGTCCCTTTTTAAGAACACATTATTCCAAATCTAAGCCTACTAAGTTTTCTTCTCACTTCAGCTGTGATCACACCGTACAGGATAGCACGAACGGACGCCTAACGGATAAAAGAAAAGGGTTTCCGTTGACAAAATTGATATCCGTTGGGAGTCCGTTGATGAAGATACGGATTAAAAATGGAACCGTAACGGACACATACCGTAAAAAATGGATACTTCATCCGTGGAACGTCCCTTAATTCAAAGTTTTGAACATGCTCAAAATTTTCCACCGGACAGAAGGGACATTGATGGATAAAACGGATGCTGAACGGACATGAAACGAAAACTTATGGATGTCTTACAGACATGAACGGATTGAAAAAAGTTATCCTTTCGGCGTCCGTTTGCGCTATCCAATAAATTGTGACTAGTGCTTAAAACTCCGGTCACACGTTACTAGATAGCGCGAACGGACGCCGAACCGATAATCTTTTTTTTTTTAATTCGTTCATGTCCGTAAGCCGCATGTTGTTATCCGTTAGACGTCGGTCGATATCTGTTTCATTTAGCTCAGCGTCGGACTGTCCGCTTACACATAGGCGTACTAAATTGTAATCCTGGTACCTTTGATAACTATTTACACCACGGGGTCGATGCCTCTGCTGGTGGACGTTTCGTCCCCGAGGGTATCACCAGCCCAGTAGGCAGCACTTCGGTGTTGACATGAATATCAATTATGTAGTCATTTTTATAAATTTCCTGTTAACAAAACTTTGAATTTTTCGAAAAACTAAGGATTTTCTTATCCCAGGCATAGATTACCTTAGCCGTATTTGGCACAACTTTTTGGAATTTTGGATCCTCAATGCTCTTCAACTTTGTATTTGTTTGATTTATAACTATTTTGATATGAGCGTCACTGATGAGTCTTATGTAGACGAAACGCGCGTCTGGCGTACTAAATTGTAATCCTGGTACCTTTGATAACTATTTACACCACTGGGTCGATGCCTCTGCTGGTGGACGTTTCGTCCCCGAGGGTATCACCAGCCCAGTAGGCAGCACTACGGTGTTGACATGAATATCAATTATGTAGTCATTTTTATAAATTTCCTGTTAACAAAACTTTGAATTTTTCGAAAAACTAAGGATTTTCTTATCCCAGGCATAGATTACCTTAGCCGTATTTGGCACAACTTTTTGGAATTTCGGATCCTCAATGCTCTTCAACTTTGTATTTGTTTGATTTATAACTATTTTGATATGAGCGTCACTGATGAGTCTTATGTAGACGAAACGCGCGTCTGGCGTACTAAATTGTAATCCTGGTACCTTTGATAACTATTATCAATCAAGAAATCACAGTATCTTGATAATGTCAGTTTCAAAGAATGTTTTGATTGAATCAGTGTGGGTTTGTTTTTAACAAAGTACGCTTACTCCCTCCCTAAGACAAGATACTTGTATATACGTTATGCCCGCGTCACACTGTCCCCATTTTTACGCCGATGGCAACACGATTTTGGAAATTTTCAAAATCGGGACTGATCGTATCCAGATCGGGCTATTCGTAGTGCCATCTTTAACCATCGTAGAACCATCGGCCACTTTTTCTAGCCTTCGGGGACATCTTCGGGAAGGGTTTTTAATTTTTTAACATGTTAAAAAATCCCCGAAGGTGCGTCCGATGTTTAGGGTTCGTATTGAGTTCGTATCACCAGTCCACCCTCACCATCGTAATGTCACCGGGAATGCATCTTTGAACATCGTATTGCATTCGTGTTTCCATCGTTACGATGTCTACACGAATGAATTACGAAGCTACCCGAAGGTCTTACGATGGCAACACGACTTCGTGAAGACCTCGTAATCCCGTCGTGTTGCCATCGAATAAAAGTACGAAGGCGACAGGATGGAACTACGACGGAAATAAATCCAGCTAATGTAAGTTAATTTTCGCGCTAAAATACATTTAAAGTGCCATGCGCGATATGCACTGGTCAGTATAATACGACAGTTAAGAAAGACGTTCACAAAACATGGAGCTCATATCATATGATTCTTTGGGAACAAGAAAGGCGACAGCGTTGTTTCTATTAATTCAAATGGAACAAGAAGAGCAGCTATTACAGGCTCTGGATTTACTTTTACAAGTAAAATATTATTTTTGTCAATTTTTCACACCAACACTGCAGGTACACGTACGCGTATATAGGGAAACCAACTTTTTCTTCATTATTCTGATTTTTTTATGTATCGTCTGAGTTGTTGTCACACGAATGTTTACTCCATAACCATTTTGTTTTCTATATGTCATATTTTGCCGCATTTGTTGCTTTCCCCACATATATATATTCAATATAGATCAAACAATTTCAAACGCGTGTTGCCTTCGGCATATGATTTAAATGCATCGTAAGCTGTACACGACGTCTTTTAGACATCGTATGGCCATCGCGCCATCATCGTAATCCATCATGTAGCCTTCGTAATCCATCGTGTAACCTTCGTGATCCATCGTGTAGGCTTCGACTGAGATATGAAGCTTAAATACCCGTCTTCGGTTAACCTTCGTATGTCCATCTTTTGCTATCGTATATAATTTCGGCACCATCGTATAGACTTCGTTATTCATCGTACCTTCTTCGGTCACTTTTTTGGTATTTTAACGAGATCGGGACCAACTTCGTACGAACTTACAATTTTCGCATTCGGTTGTCCATCGTATATAAAAATCGGGACAGTGTGACGCGGGCATAACATTCGGGGAAACTCAACCGATTTTGTCTAGTCGTATTACAATCGTGCCTATGTCGTGACAGATTCTGCTGTATCGGATCGAATTCCTAACAATGTTTTGTGTATTCGGGACGGTGTCCTGTGGAACGGGAATGATCTGGAAAAATTTGTTCGAACGGATAACTCCCGTCAGCGTCGGTTCACTGTCTTGTCACTATCTGATCTCTGTCGGATTACATTCGGTAGAATCGGGACGCAGTCGTGACAGACTCGGTCGAATTTTACCTGGCGACAGATAAAAATCGGATTAGAAGCGGATTTAGAACGGGATTATCGGGATAAATTCGCTTGGAAACGGTTGAATATCGACGCTTCCTGAACAATATCTGATTGTTGTCGTGATTAAATTTTTAAAGTTTGAATTAACATCCACGATTCATAGGATCTTGATCAGACTTTTGATAATTTTTAATCGGGAATGGTCCTGTCAAGGACGGCAGTAACAATCGTGAATGTGTGACCCCAGCTTTACGGGACGCACTCATCTGTCGGGGTTCTTTGCCGAACTATTCGGACCCTTCCGACCAGTAGGAATCTGTTACGAACTAAAACGACTGCGTTCAGACAATAATAGGACATTCCAGATAATTGAGGATACTAATCCGACTTCAGGGGCGGATGCAGGAATTTTCGAAAGGGGGGGTGCCAACCCAGGGCAAAGGGGGGTGCAAAACATATGTCCCGATACAAATGCATTGATCGGCAAAAATAAAGGGGGGGTGCGCTACCCTCCCCCCCCCCCCCCCCCCCTGGATCCGCCACTGGACTTTTTCACTTTTCGTGTCGTATCGCTGTCTGATCTCAAACGGGAGTAATAATCGGCAATGTGTGAACCCCGCATTAACCATTTTTATCTATGAAAAACAGATAGACTAACTCTTTCAATTTTAATTTAGTTTTCAATGGGAAAATACTTTTGTAAAGTGTAGAAAAGTCAGAAGTTTTATTACTATTGCCAAATGAGAGAGTCTTAAATTGTATGTTCTCTAAAAGAGCTTTAAATTTTTCAGTGTCCAAATTTATCTGATCACTCCACCTCTTGAACTCTGAAGTCCGGCTTTGACTGCTGATACAATTGATGTTAATAATTACTCTTACGTTGTTTAGGTATCCGATACAGTAAACGAAGATCCAGTTCTTCATATTTCGTTTAAATTCCAAAAGGAACAAGTTACATAGAACAGACATATGATTAACCAGGATTTCCTCCTTAAAATTGTTGGGGTTATTTATGTTAAGTATCAAGGAGTATTCATTTATCAAGCAGTTTATGTAATGTGATTTGCACACAACAACGATGTTATTTGAGGCTTTATCTACATGTTCTAGGACAGGTTAGAACAGTTCTATGACAGAATATTCTGACAGTTCTAATGAGAGGTTAGAAGTGATCTCCACTGTACAGGGACAGCAACATATTTTTCATGGGATCTTTAAAGACTGATTCAGCATGTATATTTATAGACACATTCAGTTATTAAATTCTGATTTGTATCAACTACCTTACTGCCTTAATCCATTCGAAAAGAGTTTAAAATAGGGAGATGTTTTCAAGTGAAATGATTTATGACGAAAAATATTGGCCAAGTTTATGACATCAAGATTTGTTGACAAATAAGAGTTTTAGAAAGGATTTTTCCTCCGTTTCATCTTTTATTTGAAGAGTCTGTGATTGGCAATATCCTATTTGATAGCTGTATCAGAAATATTGGTTTAAATGGGTTTAATTACAGTCGTTTTCAAGTCAGGGATATAGCCAAACTCCGAAACAGTGGTGACATCTGGCTACGCTTCTTTACACCACTGCCATCAGCCCTTTTCAAAATCACAAGATTCTTGTGGTTGCGCTTGATTATCAACGAAATGATTCCAGATATTCATAGAATTTTCATTTTTATTAAACGATCAAAAATGCATAATGATTTTTATAACAATGCGGTATATAGCAATGAATTAAAGCGAATTGTTTGGAACTTTTTTTAGGGGTGTAGTGACTCAAATCGCACTACTTCATTATTCCCGGTTACAAATGGATGACAAAATTAAGAAGGTGTGTCATGAAATCTATCCAGATTTTTCATTAAAAGGAGAACAGGTGGCTGGAATTGCAGCGTTATTAAATGAGAAAGATGTTGGGGTTAATCTTCCTGTTGGTTTCGGGAAGAGTGTTATTTTCCATGCTCTTCCAGGTAAATGTCAAAGTGAAAAACGGACACGAAGAAAATTATTTGATCTGAACTATCTCGGGATATAAACTTATACTAGATGTGAGTTCGTGGTCTAGTGGTTAAGACCGATGGCTACAGTGCTGAATGTCCCGAGTTCGATTCTCACTCGGGGTGCTAAAAATATCAGCACATCAGAAGGGTAATTTTCACCCTCTCACACACATCTCTGGTACCCAGACCGGAGTTTAAACTAGAATGGGTACTTTGGGGGCCTCGGTTGGTCAAAGTTGTCCCTTACTTTGACCTGGAGATCAATCTTCTGATATCTCTCTGGTTTGTCTGTTTCCACCGAGTGGCCCGGTGGTTCTCTCCGAGTACTTCGGCTTCCTCCACCATAATAACAGACTGCCCGGTGTCCTAGCACTCCCTTTGTGTTGGGTGGGGATTGATTGTCCTTGTAAAAATAATTGTCGTATAAACATACGTTAGTGACACATCTCCATTAATCCCGTTAGGGAGTGTACATGGATGCCACTGTACCCTCGCAGCTTTCGAGGGGTTCTTCGGATATCGGAGGCATTTACCAGTACATACATACATACTAGAAGTTCTGTGATACTTTGTGTCCTTCTATCCACCTTGTAACATTTACATTCCAGTACAAGTACAATTATAGCTTTCCGAGAAAATATAGCCGTCTTTCCACTGATAATAGTGGAAAGTGTTCTCGCTGCATAGATAAATTCATTCAGAAATTAACCTTGCATACTTTAAATTTTATCACACACTTTAATAAGCCTTTTAATATGTTTGATGTTGTGTGTCAAATAAGGTTCTTATCGATGATACTGATCCTTCAAACATGGTTGTAAAGCTTTGCTTGTCAAAACAATTCTTTTTCTCATCATAAAAGTTTTTTTTGCGGTTTTTAATTGTGACTATACTATAGAGTTCAAATCTGATTCAAAGACATTTTAATTATTCATGCCTCAGTAATGTCTTCCTTTCAGGCAGTAAGAAGCATTCAGCCTGCAGATTCGTTCAATTCTAAATAATCTCTCAGAGGAGACGTTAATGAATTATGATGCAATGTATCACTTAGTCTTAGGCATCCTAGCAAAAACAGTGACTTTGTTATTTGATTTTTCAATGATGCACCTTTGATAATCCATTTCTATATTCTTTTCGTAAATACGCTGTTCCATTACATAACAAATGTACTTTAAAGATGAAAAACTTGCAATTCCACTTTTTATACTTCACAATAATTGACACCTGATGTCATCAGAATATTTAAACAACTAGAAAAAGGCACTTCTGTCACCTTCATACTTAAATTCCAATCTAAACTAATAAATACCTATTATCTGAGTCAACAATTTCAACTACATAGGTCGACAATGCATTAGGATTGTGCAATGTTGTAGCAGCTGATTCCAATTGCCTTGGATCTTCATTCTATACATGTACATTCAGTTAAATGCTTATATGATGTCAGTTCAATCCTCTATTTGTCATGAAGTCTTAAAGTCTGTACATTGACCTAGAATGGTTTTACTTTTAAAAATTGTATCTTGGATGGAGAGTTGTCTTATTGGCACTCATACCACATCTTCCTGTATCTATGAAATGAACTATAGTTTTGACATTGCTTAAAGCCTTCAATGTAACAGTTACAATTATCTTGGCAAAAAATTGTAGTGAGAACCCTGTAATAAATGCCACCAAGACAACTATCAACCAGATTTCAAATTTGACATAGATGTTACCAACAGTAGGTAACCATACAATCTTCAACTATGAGCAAAATACAAACTGTACGACCTTTTTCAATTGACACCATGACCAAATTTACACTATGAAAACTTCTTTTAATATGATAAGAACACAATTATTGAAAAACAAGTATGTCAGACACATGAACCAATGACAACCACTGCATTAATTTGAATAACAATTTTCAATTTGAAACATCTTTATATTGCATTATTTTCATCTTGAATGTCAAGAATGAAATAAAACTAATAAATAATAAAAGCAAAAAAATACAATATAACATATACTTCTGTCAGATTAATAGTTGTCAAAAATATTAACTTATCTTATTCCTATAATATTAAAGGCAAGTAAGTTTAATCAAACAATCTCAAAATATAATTAACATGTTGTGAAAATCTAGTTAAAAAAGTGAGTTCAATCGTATAACTTGACCACCATATGATCATGATGATACAATTTTCAAGTATGCCATTAATTTCAATATAATTGAAAAAAAAACATGAAGGGGTACTCAAAGCTATTATTTTTTGTTTAAAATAGATTCATCATTATTGAAATGGAATTTTTTTACTTAAAATCATTCAGTTTTCAAGTGTTGTATATTTTTGTTGAAATGTTCACAATATTTACAAATGAATCACTTGATTATATACTTTGTCAGTTTCAGTTCATAAAAATATATTACCATAATTTCACAACAAAATTCACATGAGTAGTGTGAGTATATACATTATATACCCAAATGTTAGTGTTTTGTAATTTAATACAACCAAAGAAATTAAAAGAGAAAATACATTACTAAAATAATATACATTTGTAAAAACATTATTTTACAAAACCATCCTGATGACCATTTTGATTACTTTCAAATGTCACAGCATACAAATTTACAAAATGTATTTGAATTCTGATGTGCTTATTTTGTTCTCAATAATTTATTAAATTGTCATTTGACATACACTTCTGCACCATCATATGGACTTTGTATACCATGTACATGTATATCAAATATCTCTGAATTAAAAAATTGAATTTGAATTGTGTTCATAAATTGATGGTTGCAGATACATATTTTATAGGGGTACTGAATCTGTATAAAAAACCTAACAAAGTGCTGGTCATATTGCCCTTAACATCCATCATCAAAGAGCAAAAGGAAAAACTTGACCAAATAGGAGTTAAAGCAGTGGCATTGAGTCAAAAATGTACTCTATTAACAGAAGAGGAAGCTGATGGTGAGTATATTGTTCTCATTACATAGGTTTAAGTCATTTGAATGCTTTAAGGATGTTTGCTTGTCATGTTTTGGAATTTTTGTCAGATTTTCGGAATCCTCTGGTTTTATCCATTTGAATGCCTTAAAAAAAAAATGCCCATGTATAATTATAAGCCATTTGTAAAAGTATTATAAAATCTTATTTATTTTTTAATAGTATTTGAGACCTTTAACTGGTCAATGATAAAGCTATGAAAAGTCAAGAGAGAACATTTTCCCGCCAAAATTCTAATGGCAAATATCTCGAAAACAAGCACATTGACCTCTATATTTTTTTTGCTGTTTTGATTCCTCAATTAATACCCTATCAATATATACTAGTTTTATGAAAAGTTATTTATTTTGAAACTGAGCAGCGAACATCCTTAAGGTAAATACTAAAATTCTACTTATTAAAATTGGTATAAAAAAGTGGTGTAAACAACATACATTTCTACATTCATTAAGATGATAACATTTTGTTCAGAAAATGTATTATTCAGTTATAAAAGTCAGTTTTTCGAGATTCTCTTTATACTTCATTATGCTCAGGATCTGATTCAAGTTTTAACTAAAATAGAGTGAATCTTTTCAATAATCATACTTTATATTAAAGTTTTGTGTTGAATCAGATATTGAGAAATTTGAAGGGTGGCGAGATGCCTGGGATCGAATCCCTTTAAGAGGAGAAGCCCTTCCTCCTAAAACTGAATTTTATTAATGAAATTGTATTCCTTAATATGTTTAGTATCAGAAGCAGTGTTGAAAAGCAGTGTTATATTAGCCCATCCTGAGGCGGTTTTAAATGCAGAAAAAGGTGTCGAGATTCTAACATCTTTAGATGGCAAAATTGGGGCCATAGTTGTAGATGAGTGCCATAAAATAGATGATTGGTAATTCAAAAAGTTTTGCTTCTGAATTTCTTTTTTTTTTTTTCAAACAGATGTGTTTTTGTTCTATGACTAAATGTTTATTTGTTGCATTTTTTTTCTGTTTATTCGGAATTCAAATAATTTGTTGATGATGCATGCAGGGAGGGTGTTTGCTGGACAGTTTCAGCTCATTGAGCATGTTCACAAGCAGAGGGTTTGAATATTATTTATTTTTCAAATTTTGATGTCCTGTTTTCTTGGACATCAATTTCACTTTTTATGATGTTATAATGTTCTCTCATTTTTAGCTCACCTGGCCCAAAGGGCCAAGTGAGCTTTTCTCATCACTTGGCGTCCGGCGTCCGTCGTCCGTCGTCGTCGTCGTCGTCCGTCGTTAGCTTTTACAAAAATCTTCTCCTCTGAAACTACTGGGCCAATTTTTACCAAACTTGGCCACAATCATTATTAGGGTATCTAGTTTAAAAATTGTGTCCGTTGACCCGGCCAACCAACCAAGATGGCCGCCATGGCTAAAAATAGAACATAGGGGTAAAATGCAGTTTTTGGCTTATAACTCAAAAACCAAAGCATTTAGAGCAAATCTGACAAGGGTAAAATGGTTAATCAGGTCTAGATCTATCTGCCCTGAAATTTTGAGATGAATCGGACAACCCGTTGATAGGTTGCTGCCCCTGAATTGGTAATTTTAAGGAAATTTTGCTGTTTTTGGTTATTATCTTGAATATTATCATAGATAGAGATAAACTGTAAACAACAAAAATGTTCAGTAAAGTAAGATCTACAAATAAGTCAACAGGACCAAAATGGTCTGTTGACCCCTTTAGGAGTTATTGCCCTTTATAATCAATTTTTAACCATTTTTCGTAAATCTTAGTCATCTTTTACAAAAATCTTCTCCTCTGAAACTACTGGGCCAATTTTTACCAAACTTGGCCACAATCATTATTAGGGTATCTAGTTAAAAAATTGTGTCCGATGACCTGGCTGACCATCCAAGATGGCTGCCATGGCTAAAAATAGAACATAGGGGTAAAATGCAGTTTTTGGCTTATCACTCATAAACCAAAGCATTTAGAGCAAATCTGACACCAGGTAAAATTGTTTATCAGGTCAAGATCTATCTGCCCTGAAATTTTGAGATGAATTGGACAACCCGTTGATAGGTTGCTGCCCCTGAGTTGGTAATTTTAAGGACATTTTGCTGTTTTTGGTTATTATCTTGAATATTATTATAAATAGAGATAAACTGTAAACAGCAAAAATGTTCAGCAAAGTAAGATCTACAAATAAGTCAACAAGACCAAAATGGTCTATTGATTTCTTTAGGAGTTATTGCCCTTTATAGTCAATTTTTAACCATTTTTCGTAAATCTTAGTTATCTTTTACAAAAATCTTCTCCTCTGAAACTACTGGGCCAAATTAAACCAAACTTGGCCACAATCATCATTGGGGTATGTAGTTTACAAATTGTGTCCCGTGACCTGGCCAACTCACCAAGATGGCCGCCATGGCTAAAAATAGAACATAGGGGTGAAATGAAGATTTTGGCTTATAACTCTGAAACCGCAGCCTGTAGAGCAAATCTGACATCAGGTAAAATTGTTTATCAGGTCAAGATCTATCTGCCCTGAAATTTTCAGATGAATCTGACAACCTGTTGTTGGGTTGCTGCCCCTGAATTGGTAATTTTAAGGAAATTTTGCTGTTTTTGGTTATTATCTTGAATATTATTATAGATAGAGATAAACTGTAAACATCAATAATGTAAAGCAAAGAAGATTTACAAATAAGTCAACATGATGGAAATGGTCAATTGACCCCTAAGGAGTTATTGTCCTTTATAGTCAATTTTTAACAATTTTCATAAAATTTGAAAATTAAACTAACATTTTCCACTGAAACTACTGGGCCAAGTTCATTATAGATAGAGATAATTGTAAGTAGCAAGAATGTTCAGTAAAGTAAGATGTACAAACACATCACCATCATCAAAACACAATTTTGTCATGAATCCATCTGCTTCCTTTGTTTAATATTCACATAGACCAAGGTGAGCGACACAGGCTCTTTAGAGCCTCTAGTTTGATTTTTCAAATATATAGAATTCTCATATGATTGAGTTATTTCCCTTTGGACCAAAACTTTTAAGAAGTATGAATTAAATATTTGTTTTTTTTATAGAATGATTTACCACACCAGAACCAGGTTGGCAATTCCGATGAGCAGAAAATTCTAAATCCTTATTTATAGTATTGTCCATTATTATGATAATGTTCATAGAATCAGTTGATGGATAATATTTTAGGCTATTTGGACAAGTGTTGGAGTCTCTTTGTATTACTATAAATAAAAATTCTATTTATAATATTATTCAAACTAAATATTTCAGCTTTCATATACATGTAAAAGGATTTTTTTTGTTTTATTTCCTAGAAATGCTATTAAGACATTTCATATCTAACAGATTGTGAACAAATCATTTTTAAAGCAAACAGTAATTTAAATTTGATGAACATATTACTACATTTACTATGTGTAAATTCAATATAATTAACATGTGATGCTGAATCTTACGTTTTGCCTATTTCTTTTCAGGGGAAAGGACTTCAGAAAAAGCTTTTCAGAATTATATATACTGAGATCTTTTTTCCCCAAGGCACCTTTTGCATGTCTGAGTGGGACACTGACCAAACACCATATAAAGAGTTTGTCAAAATGTTTACATCTTGCAGATGTGGAATACATATCAGTCAACCCTGACAAACCAAATTTATTGTTACATTGTTTGAGAAAAGAGAAAGGGGACTCTTTAACTGTTATAGAAAACATATTCAAAGAACAGGTAGACAATCTCTATAAATGCAGAGAAGAATTTTCTGTTACTCTTATGTTTATGCCATTGCAATATATTTCCCATGCAATGTCATATGCATATTTTGTTTTTGGTGGAAGAGAAATTGTCAACCTTAATAATGCTTTATTTGGTTGCTTATATTCAAACCAAGATGAAGAGGTCATGTCTTGTATACTATCTGATTTGCAGACTATCTGCCCCAGATTTAGATTAATTTTTATACGACCGCAAAATTTGAAAAATTTTTCGTCGTATATTGCTATCACGTTGGCGTCGTCGTCGTCGTCCGAATACTTTTAGTTTTCGCACTCTAACTTTAGTAAAAGTGAATGGAAATCTATGAAATTTTAACACAAGGTTTATGACCACAAAAGGAAGGTTGGTATTGATTTTGGGAGTTTTGGTCCCAATATTTTAGGAATTAGGGGCCAAAAAGGGCCCAAATAAGCATTTTCTTGGTTTTCGCACTATAACTTTAGTTTAAGTTAATAGAAATCTATGAAATTTTGACACAAGGTTTATGACCACAAAAGAACGGTTGGGATTGATTTTGGGAGTTTTGGTTTCAACAGTTTAGGAATTAGGGGACAAAAAAGGGCCCAAATAAGCATTATTCTTGGTTTTCGCACAATAACTTTAGTTTAAGTAAATAGAAATCAATGAAATTTAAACACAATGTTAATGACTACAAAAGGAAGGTTGGTATTGATTTTGGGAGTTTAGGTCCCAACAGTTTAGGAATTAGGGGCCAAAAAGGGACCCAAATAAGCATTTTTCTTGGTTTTCGCACCATAACGTTAGTATAAGTAAATAGAAATCTATGAAATTTAAACACAAGGTTTATGACCATAAAAGGAAGGTTGGTATTGATTTTGGGAGTTTTGGTCCCAACAGAATAAGGGGCCCAAAGGGTCCAAAATTAAACTTTGTTTGATTTCATCCAAATTGAATAATTGGGGTTCTTTGATATGCCGAATCTAACTGTCATGACTGTGTATGTAGATTCTTAACTTTTGGTCCCGTTTTCAAATTGGTCTACATTAAGGTCCAAAGGGTCCAAAATTAAACTTAGTTTGATTTTGACAAAAAATGAATCAGTTAGGTTCTTTGATATGCTGAATCTAAAAATGTACTTAGATTCTTGATTATTGGCCCAGTTTTCAAGTTGGTCCAAATCGGGGTCCAAAATTAAACTTTGTTTGATTTCATCAATGTTTGATTTCATCAAAAATTGAATAAATGGGGTTCTTTGATATACCAAATCTAACTGTGTATGTAGATTCTTCATTTTTGGTCCTGTTTTCAAATTGGTCTACACTAAAGTCCAAAGGGTCCAAAATTAAACTTAGTCTGATTTTAACAAAAATTGAAATCTTGGGGTTCTTTGATATGCTGAATCCAAAAATGTACTTAGATTTTTTATTATGGGCCCAGTTTTCAAGTTGGTCCAAATCAGGATCTAAAATTATTATATTAAGTATTGTGCAATAGCAAGTCTTTTCAATTGCACAGTATTGCGCAATGGCAAGAAATATCTAATTGCACAATATTGTGAAATAGCAAATTTTTTTTTAATTAGAGTTATCTTTCTTTGTCCAGAATAGTAAGCAAGAAATATCTAATTGCAAAATATTGTGCAATAGCAAGATTTTTTTTTAATTGGAGTTATCTTTCTTTGTCCAGAATCAACTTAAATCATTGTTATATACAATATACAATGTATATTCACTTTTTACTACCAACTGATAAATTAAAATAATCTTTACCATTCAGTGATAACAAGCAGTTTTTTTACATCTTAATATTTTATGATGTATTTAAATGAGTAGTTATTGTTGCAAACTCCATTAGAAATTTTAATTGAGATTAGTTTTGGAATAAGGGAAAGGGGGATGTGATTAAAAAAATTGGGTTCAATTTTTCTCATTGAAATTTCATAAATAAAAAAGAAAATTTCTTCAAACATTTTTTTGAGAGGATTAATATTCAACAGCATAGTGAATTGCTCTAAGAGAAAACAAAAATTTTAAGTTCATTAGAACACATTCATTCTGTGTCAGAAACCTATGCTGTGTCAACTATTTAATCACAATCCAAATTTAGAGCTGAATCCAGCTTGAATGTTGTGTCCATACTTGCCCCAACTGTTCAGGGTTCAACCTCTGCGGTCGTATAAAGCTACGCCCTGCGGAGCATCTGGTTACAACTAGTGTAGTTGGCATGGGATTTGACCCTCCTTCAGTCACCCATGTCAATCATTGTAAACCACCTAGAAATTTAACTAATTGTTTGCAAGAAATTGGTCGTCCAGGTAGGAGGGGACAGTCTGCAAAAGCAACTCTGCATTTTAGCAATTCTGATATTTCAAGAAATCTTCCTGGAATTCAGGATGATATCATTAACTACTGTCATTCCAATTTATGTTTAAGGGAATGTTTGCTGAACATCTTTTCGTTTAGTAAATCTATGAACAGCCCACACGGTTGTTCGTGTTGTAATATTTGTGAAAAAGATTGTAAGTGTGATGACTGCTTACTTGTAAATACAGTTGTTGAATTACATGTTTAACTGAACAAATATTATACATGTTATAAGGCAAACTTTATAGTGATTTCTTATAAAAAATATTATATCAAGTCAAATTATAAATCATTAAACTGATACATAATTAACTCAAGATTATCACTTCCATTTAAGGGAAGACAAATGTTGTTTTGTTTTTCCAGCGTTTCCTGGTAAAAACATTTTGAATATATCTGCTTAACATAAGTTAGCTCTAGCTTTGTGATAAGAGTCATCCATTAAAGTATTTTATGAAGTTTACATATATTACATACATTAAAAGATTTATATAAATCATATCAAAAAAATTATTGTAGTCTCACCTCTATACATGTACAATACAAACATGAATACAATATATACAACAAATTTTTAATTGAAAGTACAAAAGAATCTTAAAAACATTCCAGAGCCACTCTCAAAAAAGTTGTGAGGGACATAAAATTTTTTATTGTCTATATGAAACATTTTGCCTTTGAATTAGAATATCATGGCAGAATGAAAGCACAAATTTTCATTTATAAATAAAAATATAACTTTTTCATTATCATTTAAGTCTAAAAAAATCACTGCTCCAGTAAAAACCTTTTTTCTGGCATGTGAATATATAAAAGGGCATTTGAGTAAAACATGTTTCTCATCTTCAATGAGTTTCTGTTTCATAGAGGAATCATTAAAACAAAGTCTACTTTCACATAAAACCCCTTCATATCTGCTTGTTTCAATTCTAATCGGCAGCACACCTCATCGAAATTTAGCAAAGGCACTTTTATATCAGGGCATATTAACACTTAAATAATGGTCTTTATTATATTCCTGTTTAAATAATCTATAGGTACACAGTTTACTGTGATCATTTTCTCTTGTACAATTCAAAAACACTACTGTCAATATTCTTAATATCATTTTTACTAAAAGTACAGTTTATATTACCGGTACAAATATTTTTAATATCAAGTTCCCTGTTTTTGATTTCACTGTTACAAATTGTATTTGCCCATAAAACACTTTTTAAGTAAGTCAGGTATCATTCATTTTCAAAAATCTTGTCCAATTCCTAAAAATACATGACCATTGTTTAATTATATATGGCATCCAGCCTGTATCTCATATAAAGGTATATTTTGGGTATATTTTCCAACACCCATAAAAAATCGCATGGCTCTATTTTTAATTGCATTTATACCTGTTAATTCCCTAGCTCACCATATTGAGGCACCATAATCGATAACTGACATAACCAGTGTATCAAAAAGTTTTGTGTATCCATATAATTCAAATATTCATTCAACACTAGTCCCAGATATATATAATTTCCTACAATATCTATGCTATAATCATTAAACATAAATGGAAACGTAGATCTTTGTACTGACTGGGGTCTAAAATGAACAATTTTTGACATGCTTTACTTAAATATACAACAAGATCATTAGTGTGACACCACTGACCTAAAATGGCTAATATTCTTTGTAAATCTTTTTCATTATCACAGATAAATACAATGTTATCTGTATATACAAGTACAGAAACAATATCATCAATAATATCCAAGTTTTTTGCCAACATTTAACCTCTTGACCTCATCAATGAGATCATTGATAAAAATGATGAACAAAAGAGGTGATAAAATGCATCCTTTAATCCTAATGACTCAAGTTTGGTGAACAATAACCCTCTTTTAACCCATTTATAGGCTTTTTTAAAGTTTATAAATGCACAAAATATAGTATCAATATTAAATTCCTGCTTCATTTGATTTCTCCTAATTACATCCTTCATGTACTGAATATTACAAATAATAAAATTACATTAATTATAAGATACAAAAAAGAATCTTGAACCTTTATAATCTGCATGCTGAGTCAGCTAATTTCTTGGAACAACGTTGATACTGAAAATCTCCACATTCTGTCCTCACAACTGACTTCAAAAAGGCAAATCTGTAAAGAAATACAGGGAAGTTGTGTAAAATCAGTCATTATTGAAATCATCTTTATACAGGTACATTTGTAGTACAAATAATATGTATAAACATGACAGCAATAACTGTAAAGTACAAGGAAAATAAAAACTGGCTGAATAATCTCCCTTTGTCCATGATAAAAAAAAATAAAACATGGTTATTATTTTTTCTTAAATTTATGTCTTTTTCAGTGACAATAACTTATTTATATCAACACTAATTTGATTTCAATGTGATCGTTTTCTCGAAGGAAAAGTCAGCTTGTTCAATTGTACCAAAGAGACATCCAAACTCAGAAATTGAAAAGAAAACAATGCAACAGCTAAATAAAAATTTGATTGGTGGTCATATTTAAATCTTACTCAGGGAATATCTGGTAAATCAGAATCAGTGTCTTCATCATCATCATCGTAATCATCATCCTCATCCTCATTGTCATCATTCTGGGCCAACCCTCTACCTAATCTCTCTACTATTCTATTGATATCTATTTCCATCTTAATGACATCAACTCTTCCAGCTGGACTGTTTGTAATGTTATTGAAACTCCGGCACTTCCGACCTACAGTTACCTTGAATGGCCTTAACTTTCTCAATGATTTCTTCAAGATATTGACGTCTTCCTCTGATATGTGTTTGGTATGCCTATTACCTTTTTTGATTATATCATGCTGGCTGTCAAAATTTCTGCATATGGAGGTTATGATAGGAGCAGCTGCAGTTACTGTTGATATGGCATTTTCACTTTTGTTAGCACCTAGCCCCCTTATCAGATCCTTCTGATTCCTTACAGAGTGTTCCTGTACCAAGTCAGCTTCTACATTGTTCCCAACACCACCTCTTAAATTTACAAAACTTCCCTCCAGAATCCTTAGGCTGTCTAAAGGAGACATGTAATGATTCACCTTCATCAGGTAGTCAATACACTCCACCATGTATTTAGATAGACAGGAATGCTGGTAAAATATAGGAATGCATATCTTCAAATTGGGTGAGACCATGGTCAAATTGCCTTCCTTGGCAGTATCCTCCAATTGCAAATAGTGCAATCCTCTAAGACAAAGGTTACTACAGTAGTTGAACTTTTCATCGTCTGTAGTCATTCCCGCTTGCAGGAAACCCAGCATGTCGAGTAGCGAGTTGCCAATGTTACGCATGGCAACCTCTTTTGTGGCTCGGCATGCCTTGTCTATACCAGAGGGAAATGTATCATCTGATGTCTCATTCAAGTTGAACAGTTCAAGAGCCTGTTCTCTGATAAGGGACTCTGTAAGGATCTTGAAAAACTCACTATGAGTCTTGAATGGCCTTTTACCTTCCCATTAACATCGTTTTTTTTCAATACATTTCTAAAATAGGACATTGTGCCTTCCTCCGCCATACTCTCTTTTCTATACAAAGCTTTGTAACATTTCTATTTGTAAAAAGAGAAAATAAGAATTTTATTATGTATCATACTTTTCTAATTTCAAAAGAGAAATTAACTACACAAATAATGATGATGATGATGCTGATTAGGACAATGATAATTATGAATAAAATTGATGAGTGGAGAATTTGTTGATTATCTTGATAATGTCTTTGAGAGTGAATAATATAACATGTGCAAATATGTTCAGAATGTTGAAATCCTTTCAATGTTAATGCATTGGTTAAAAACAGTAACAACAAAGGAAATATTTATTTTTGATCTATAGTTTCATTTAAAAAAAATGTTTTTGGTGCATTGCCTCATGCATCAATGGTAAATAAAATATCAGGTGAAAAATATTGCTCCTTGCAATTGAACCCTGCAATATAATTAGATTTTGTTTCCAATTAAAGCATAAAATAAAATTACCTACCCATTGTGAGATCGTCATGTGTATTATTGCATCATGATCATTTTTATTTTAATTCAGGAGAGCATAGTTTTTGATTGTCATGAAACTTAAAATGAGCTACACTCAAGTGAAGCATATTGTTGTACATTTCTTTAAAAATGACTGAATTTTGGTTAATATAACATCCACTATTTAAACTTGAAGACATGACTAACCTCAAGATAATCCTGTTTTAAATGCCACAGTTCACATACAACTGGTTGGACATGCTCTAATCTTCCTGTTGAAGTAGGAGACATCAGTCTAAGATTGATAGCTCCTGCAAACCTCACTTTGGTCAATTGATCTCCTCCGGTTATCACCCTATATTTCTCCAACATTTGGGTATCTCCTACAGATATATAATGCTAAATGTACTAGTTTATAAACTTTTTAGAACAGTTATATTGTTCTAAAAATATATAATGCAATTCTTTCTTTTATGAATATTTATGACATCATTTTCTTTGGATAACTGAAAATGACAAGCACATACATAAACAATCTCAAACTAAAGTGTAAAAAAGTTAGATAAATGCATATATTAATGAAATTGAATTTTTTAATAGCAACCCAATTGTAATTAGCAATAAATATAAAGTAATAGGCAATTTCATTATCATTAAGATCCTAATTACTTTCTTTTTTTTTTGTTCATTGCTGAAGGTTTTAAGATGACATTCAATTTTAATGTTTATGTCCTTTAATCTCTTGTGGAGAATTGTCTCATTGGCATTCATTCATCTGCTTATATTTAGGTATGGCCTAATTTACACTCATTATTTAAATTTGAATATTGGCCAAAGAAAGGACTCAATGGTTTAATTCAAAATAGAATTAAACAAATCATTTACGATACATTGTACCCTGCAATATTTTTATCACTTTAAAAAATCATCAGTATCTTTATATTTAAACAAACCATGAGCATCTCTAAATGCCTTTTGCAAAAGTTTCTCATAGTCATCCATAATTGACAGGACATCTTCATATTTTGCTTCATTTTTATGCTGAAGGGGGAGCTGAAAAACTTGACTTTTCTCTGCCATTGCTGCTTTGTGAGGGTGGTGAATATGTTTCGGAATAATGGACTCCATCCATTTGAATGGTCCCATTGAGCTAAGAATCCTTGATATCTATTAATACATGTATATATTGATTTGTCATGAAATAATAAAGTTGTGAATCCTAATGTGGAATATGTCATAGAGACAATAATAGAACAAAAGAGCCGTTAACATAAGAAGGCTGCTATTTCATTTTACACTGTACACACATGTTTGTATATGTTGAAATTTTGATTCCAGAATGTTGTGAAATTTGACACACTCATGTTGTTTCTAGCTTGAACACAGGTCTATATTGTATTTTAACATTATTTTTCATGCATGTTGGATTTTGAAGTGCTGCTGATGATTTGGAACATTAATATATCAGTTTAAGATTAATTAATTATACAATACTGCAAATTGATGAAACACTTTTTTACACAATTATAGTGAAATTTTAAACTTTTGCATATATGTACAGATAGTTTTTATTTCAATTCACATCAAAACATACTTCCAACCATTTCCATTTTATATTTTGTTCTTGCATTGTTACTCTACACCACTGTTCAAGATAAGGAGAGGGTGCCTTAAAATATGTTCTTAATGTGCCTACCACAAGTCAGGACCCTGTAATTTGTTGTTGTTGTTTCATTTCTTGTGTATGTGCTTATTAAAGTTTACTATACAATATGTTTTTTTCTCAATATTGAAGGATGTAAATTTGTCTTATTTTTTCATAAATTCCCTTAATTTGCACTCTGATGGATAGATATATCATAGAAAATTATTCCACATCTCCATCTTTATTTTCAAGTAGTTTCTGCTACTTTCAATTAAATGTTATTGAATTGGAAAGTTTTGATTTTACCAAGTTCAATCAATGAAGCTGTATTTCATTTGAACCTACCAGAACAATATACGAATTTCTAATGTGATCCTTCTCTGTATCTGTTAATCTCACTATATCACTATTAAGTGGCCCTACATCTTTTGGTGCTGACATATTCAGGTCTGGGGTAGTGGCTCTACATGATATTGCATTGGATGCAAATAAGTGGAGATCATAATTGCTTTTTTCTGTAGATTGACAACTTGGCTTTATAAATATGTCCAAGTTGTCTCCAGTTATTTTTAGCAATGGACTTCCCTCTAAATAATCTATCAATTTTTTGTTGGAGTTTTTTCCACAGTCTGCTATCAACCTCTGCTTACTTGCAGTTGACAATGTAAGCCCGATCTTGTTCAGTCGACTTAAAAGCTAAATAAATGAAGATAATGCTATTCAATGTAAATAATTTTCAGAATTAACAAATTACAGTTAAGGGATTTTTTTTTCTACCATGTCCAGTCTGTATCTGCCTAATTAGTCATATTTATAAAATAGCAATACAATTATCAAATATACTGTTATTTATAAGTGTATTTATGCAAATGAAATTTGAACTAAAAAGGATGTAAATTTAAGGTCTGATAAATTATCGACCTTACATTTGTATCTATTTATTCAAATTATTGGAGTACCAGAAACAATTGTATTCTACACTTGTTGAACAAAATTATAAACCTTTCTTGATAGCAGAGTTTAAGCAATTAATTTTCAGTTTGGTATATAAACATATAGTCGTTGAAATTAATTATCTCTCTTGACATCGTATCTCACGCAGTATTCTCTACATCAGCCAATATTAAAGCTGCAATTGAAATTTCGTAAAATATGATGATGCTTGTAGTCAAGTAGTTTCACTGAGGTCAAATAATTGGAAAGTATTTACTGTTCCAATATTTCAGGGCTTGCAACTTAAGAAAATATTAAATATATTGTGTAATTATTCTATACAGAAAATATTGACGAAGGTATAACAAACTGTTATACAGTATATTACCATATCCTCAGCACGTCCCCTGATACATAAGGCTGTTATCAATCTCTGATAAGCACTTAATTCTGGATTTCTGGTAAACATAATCACTCCATAAACTAATGCTATTGCCTCCTTTATTTTCTCATCATCAGTTTCATTGTGCTGTTTTACAAAAGTTGCTTCCAGCATTTCCAACAGTGATGGGGTTCTATGTTAAAAAAAGTTTTAGTACATGTTATACATGGCCTCTGGCCTTTGTTAGTCTAGTATTATTTAAATTTTAGTTTCTTGTGTACTATTTGGAAATTAGTATGGCGTTCATTATCACTGAACTAGTATATATTTGTTCAGGGAGCAGCTGAAGGATGCCTCTCGGTGTGGTAATTTCTCGCTACATTGAAGACCTGTTGGTGACCTTCTTCTGTTTTTTTTCTATGGTTGGGTTGTTGTCTCTTTGACACATTCCCCATTTCCATTCATAATTTTATACATTTGATAAGTAATTTAATATCATGTTTTTTGTTTACTGTAGATTCAGAAATAAGCCTTTATTGACATCTTCTGACCACAGGAAAATGGATTACTGTGTTGAATCCTCTGAGCATAGATTATATGATTATTAAGAATTAATATTACCAAACACCTTGAAAACAGTAAATATGATTCACTTGTGGAAGCCATAATTTTCTGATTCAATAACCCAAAACCTGAGTTCACCTCTTTTTTTTGTGATTTTGTATTGCTTCATCTTTAGTTTTCTATGTTATTTTGTTTATCCATGTTTTTTTTCTTCAATTTATGGTACTGTAAATTTTCTGCGTCTTGAGATTCTTCATCAAAACTAAATGAAGGACAAAAAAATAAAATAATTAAAATATCAAAACAATAATTAACTGATTATAATGATTATAAATAAAGGCAAAGATAATAATCTGAGAATGTGTAAATAAAACTTTTTTTCTTCATCTGAAATAAAAAGAAAAACTGAAATAAAACTAAACCAAACGACTTCTCTAAATGTTGTAAGTAGGCAAGTCAAAAGTCAGTTATCATATTATCAGTGGCATGTTTAATTAAACTGCTCACTGAAAACACAACACCATCTTTCGAAAACCTCAATTTTACTAGGAGAGCATTATATCTTTACTTTGCATACCTGATAGAAAGATAAATAATGTTAATGCCTTGTACTGTATCAAGGTAATAGATGAGAGGGCTATATTAAATAGCCCTTTCTCCTATGACACTGTAACTTCAGAAATAGTGTGTGCATTCATTTTGCTAAATTTCAACAAAAGATTTAGGTTTTAGTGAATGCTGCATACAGATGATTTAAAAAATATTTATATTTGGAAAAGTTATACCATGTAGGTATTAGATCAATTATAAAAACATACAGAAATTTCTGAATTTACAGTATTTATCAGCAAGGTATCTTACTCCTGTGCAGACCTAAAAAGTTAACTATTTAAATATCACTCACACTACCAGAAAATTCAATCGATTTCAATTATAACTTTTTTCCTGGTAATTGATTAATATTCAAATAGATAACAAAAAAATGATTAAAATAAAATAGTTAAATGAATGTAAATTAAATTAATTAATTGTATATGTCTGTGCTGTAAATATATATATGTGTGTAATTATGAATATTTCAAAATTTTCACCTGTCTTTCATTTCTTCCAAAATTTCCCTTGTCATATCTGTATTTTCATCGGCAAGGGATTCCATAGATTTTTTCCTCATTAAAACGCTCTGTTCACCTTGACGCTTGGTGGAGACATGCATGCATTCATTACTGATTACCTTTAAAAAGTTCTTATTAACGTTTATAGGTTTCACACTCAGGTCTGGTACATCTGAAAAGTGTATTAATTTATGTGTAATCTGACAGAATCAGAAATCGAAATTATTTGTTTCATCTATCATGGATCCTTTGGGGTTTTAAATTTCATATTTTGAATATAATGAAATTTTCATTACTGTAAAACAAATACATGTATTACAAAAAAATTGAATGCATGTGAAATAGAAAAATGATAAAGGGGGAGACAATTGATTATTTTTTTAAGGATTATTTCCCCTTGGACAGTACTGATATTAAACTTTGTTGATATTTAAGTGTTCAGATGGAAGAGAATCCTTTATCTATATCTAATATTGGGAAAATTTCTCCCAATTTCATGCAGCAACCAATTACAAAATATCAAAGTTACACTTTTATTTTATTTATATGAATATAAATCTCATAACTGACTACTAGTGTTTTCACCTCTGTTAATTGGTACAGGAAACAATTCTTTGCACACAGCTTTTCCATTTGTTCTTGGTCTAGTATATCCATGTTCATTGTCAATATTATTGGAAGGTTTTCTAAAGAATACATGTAAATTCAATGCATACTATTTGTTTCATAAGTATACATAAATATTCAATTCCACATGGTTATATCTAAGTACACATAAGTGATTCTTTCATTTTGTTTATTGAAATATCATCTGTATATAAACAATAAAGGATATAAACAATATTATGTCAATTCACATTTAACCTACCCAATCTTTAACCTTTTACCTTGATAGCCCAACATTCTGAACTAAAAAAGTTAATGTAATTTTACATTTGATATGAAATCTGAATAAAATAATTTAAAGTTTACTATTTATCCTAAATAAACCAGAGAAAAAATACTCCTGAAATGTAAATACTTGCTTATCTTACAAATATTAATCTTCACATGTATCTTCAAGTAAAAATTGGATTCTCATTGCTGGTAAGACATGATAGCAAATTGTCAAGCAGACCTGATAATTTATATGTTTGATCAAACTGTACAATTATGTGTCATTTAAATTTTAACCTTTGAAATCAGTAATTGTCCTGGGTTTAATTATAACTATCAAGAATGGTATCATTTAACTACTGAGAAAAAAATAAAAATAAAAGGTATTGTGATATGATTTAATAGAGTTCAACACATTGAAAGTATCAAACTACGGTGACCTATAATTGTTAATGTTTGTGTCATTTTGGTATTTTTGTGGGTAGTTGTCTCATTGGCAATCATACCACATTTTCTTTTTTATATAATCCAAGTCCACTTTAATGAATGTAAAGTAACCAATATATTTAAATAAGACATTACTCACTGTAATTCAATAGGTATATTGAAATGACCTGAAGATAATTGTCTGCTGTAATCATGTTCTCTGAAATTTTATAAAAGTATATACTTCAGGTAAATTCCATTACTATGCCATTTCTTTTCTTTACAAATGTAAACATTTTTTTACATAAAAGTGTTCTAAAAAATTTCAGCTTTTGGATGATAATAATTCTCTGTTTTTATCATTTAGACAATATATAAATATAACCAATGGTGTAATTACTGACTCCAAAGAGTGATTACCCTTTTATAACAAAAAAAAATTCACTCAAACTAATATATTCCTTACACCTTTCCTACAGTGTCCTAGTACAAGAATTGATCTTGGGCATCAAAATCATATCGGGTGATGGAAAAAAAATATATTAAGTCTATAAAGAAACTAAAAAAATCAATGGTATAAGGGAGATAATTCTAATTAAGGTATATAATTTGAAATTTATAAAGACAATACCCTTTTCAAAATGCTAAAAATTACCATAAATCAGGTTGACAAGGTTTATTTTACTAATAACTGTATTCAAAGAATGTGTTGTATGAGAATTTATTGTGACACTCAATATATATTTATGAGGCTTCTAGTATTGGATTAAAACTGTTCTTAATGTGCATTAATACCCACGAGTATAGCTGTGAGAAATCTTCATCTTTACTTTTAGCTCTGTCTTCTTTAACTGATGGACCTGGGATAATACTGTAATCAAAAAAAAATAAGCATATTTTAAGATATCCATGTTATTATTCAAAAAATTTGAAGCATCAAAAAATAGAATTCAAACTGTTTTGTCCCTGCCAAGGGTACTCATCAGGTGGCTTAAAGGCTGCCACTACAGTTTTGCATTTTGCTTTTATTTCGCTATTTGCAACTTGTATCAAATACACCAGGATATGAATTCAGTCATTAAGTTCAGTTTATAAGAGTTTATTTTTTTCTTCTTAAAAGTAATAAAGAGGCTGTAGTCTTTTAAACATGTACTCCATTTCCTCTCTTTATATTTTACACTGTTAATGATAAAAGTAGAATTGAAACTGCCTCTTCCATTGGTATACCAAAGGCTACATATCTGGTGTTGGTTTTTTTTATCAATAATTGGCTAACAAATTCAGTTTCTTATTTACATTTGGTTTTAAAATTATACAATCAGTAGCTGATGATAGACTTTTAATTAAAAAAAAGAGAATCACCATCACATTTTTATAAATAGAAGCATCATGAAAAAAAATATTTCAACTGGTTAATCTTTGTATAATTTGAATACAGTTGAATTGTTAAGTGTACACATATCAAGACAAACCCACCATAATTGCAATGAATCTTCTACACTTGTATCTGCATGGACTGCTACTGCTGCACTTAAACTAAAATAAATTCAATAAAAACAGAGCATAAATGTTAACTTTTCAATTTAAATGATATAAGATGGTTCTACTTACAAAAGTTGTATAAATCTAACAAAATTCAATATTTTGTTAGTTTAAAGCATAAACTATCTTACTGTAGTATATCTTTTGTATTTGTATTACCCAATATTTAATATGTAGTTTAATATTGATTTGTGACTTCATCAGTTGCTTGTATATTTTTTTTGGTTTCCTTTTTGCAATTCATTTGATTGTTTGGCACCTAAAAATCTCTACTTTTTTCAAATAGTATTTTATGTCTAATTCCAAAACAGTCACATTTATTTATTTTTTTATTTTTTTTCATGGTGTGATTTCAACTGTTTGTTTTGTCTCCAGGTGCAAAATTATACATATACTTTTTATGGATATGATTTTTTGCATAAAGGCAAAACTGTAATAGAAATTTACCAGTTTCACTGTGCTTAAACGGCTGTGGGTAACTTAAGTTACCCACAGCCCAAAATGGCGGACTATAAACTCGTTGATATTTAATTCATACAAAATGTACCTTTTGCGACGTTTTTCATGCAGAATGTAAATATTTATAGGATTATTGAATAAAGAAATGACTAACAATTACCATAAACTTGTTAATATAGAGTTCACTAAAGCGCAAGGTCAACTTTAAAAAATGCATAAGATGTCCGTAACTTTTTGATCGAAACTAAGCAGACTGTCCGTAACTTTATTTTTAGATGTGGGTAACTTTTGATTTAAAATTTTAAGAATTATAATTTCAACAATTAGAAGACAATTAAGATCATATTTGTAACCTTCGCGGCCGTTTATACTACTCATTCACCACCAAATGTGATTTTATTAATGCATCATACTTACACAACAGAAGTTTTATGTGGGGTTTGTGGTACTCCATCCTGGTTATGGTGTGAACTTTTATTTACTGATGTGCGTCTTATCGACGTTTTCCGCTTGTCAGACCAAGGCTTTTCCATACTCTTTAATGTTTTGAGTTTAGTTATATGTTTGCGGTTTACCTTCACCTCTGTTTCTTTCTATGTGTATTTTGATGAATACTCTTTGACGCGGCTCGGTATTTATACATCCCACCAGTTAGTTATAGTGTTATGATATTTTGAATATGTTTCCTAGTATGTTTTTTTTTTCTCTCTTTGTATGTTATCAGGGGTTGTTAGACTATTAAAATACCCTGTTGTCCTACGTAGTTATTTATATTTTTATATACTATGTCGAATTGTTACACTATGTTGACTACTCTTTTCCTTTTATTGTCACTGACTTTTACCTATTGTGTCTTTTAGTTTTATTCAATTAAATGAGATTTAATGCAACTTGCATGCAAATGAAATATGCAGCTAGCTGTAAAACTAGGTTTATTCATTTATACAAAATGTCCTTTTTTTAAGTTTTCCCATTTACTGTAAATCTTGGCCAGGGTGCCGCAATATCACCGTGCGCAACGTCCCAGTGTGTCCAGATTGACACCCCCTTTTTTTTACTGTCAATGCTGATGGGATTTGTTTTTGTGGGGATGAGAGAAAAGTGTTTTTGGCTTTTTCAAAAAGACGGAAAAAGTTTGTGCACTTAAGTCTCGTATAGTCTATCAACTGCATGCCTGGGCAATTTGGGTTCCCCTCCAAAATCCCGGATTCACGCTACCCTTGTCGAAGAAAATCAGTAAGTGTATACATGCTACGTGTAAAAAATACTTGTGTAGTCTACTTGTTCAAAAATAAAAACGAACAATGATGTTTCAACAGTTTATCTGCTATGATCGGAAACAACCCTCCGAACTAGGCGATTCGGATACCCCGGACGTTATACAAAATGAGACTCGAGTTTTCGGATTTATCGTGATATTTTTCATATTTTTCCCAATTTTGTCTTCCATCGATACAATGAATTATATCATACTAGACATCTACTTCGTTTTGTGAATATGTATTCGATGCAATCTCTATCATCAGTTTAAACATTACATCCGCGTATGTCGATTCTTTGAAAGTTACGGACATCTATATTGGTATGATGAAAAAAGTTACGGACAAGTTGTTTTGAAGTTACGGACAGCCTAAGTGTTTTTTAAAATCGTGCTGTGATCGTTTATTTTGTAGAATTTAATCACCTTTCCAGTTTAGGGTTTTCCCTAAACAATTAATACAACTTTTAAATTCAGTTGTTTAATTGATGCATTCGTGGTATTGTTATTCTAGAGAAGAAAAGTATCTAACCGACGCAAGGCGGCTCCATCTTGGGCTGTGGGTAACTTAAGTTACCCACAGCCGTTTAAGCACAGTGAGTTTCAAGACAAGAAGAAAAGCACTAAATGTTAGGTTAGAGTGTATAAATATGAATTTGAGACATTAAACTTAAGCATCTAAGCAGGTAGAATAATATCAACACCTGGTGCTTAAAAGTTTGGTCTGACAAAAATCTAACTTGAAAATAAAACATGAACAAATTTTCATTTTCTCAATTTATATATTGTACACAAAATATGTTAAGGTTAATCAGCTTTTAATGATTTATGATAATTATTTATGTAGATAAAGATTTCATACCAGACAAAGACTCTCCAGACTGTGTGGGTGTGGGTTTTTTTGTGTTCATATGCTCTTGATAAGACCAAATAAAAAAAATATGTGTGATTCTTATTAACATATACATGTACCCTCCCTTATTTAAAACTAAAAAAAAGCCTACATTCAAGTTTTTTTTGTCAATTTTCAATAAGCACTGTTAATTCTGAATGTCCCTCCATTAGTTTCATCATGTAAGGGACGACATCAAAAGATCGATGTAGGATAAAAAACTTAAATCGAATAGTTTGGGGGTGGGGGGGTCAACATTGCTGCAACTTTTGTTTATCTAAAATCGATTTTACATATATCCATATAGGTAAATCAATTTTTCCCAAATTAAGTTAAGAGTGGGTAGGGGGGTCAGCGAAAAAACTATGTGAATTAAGTTTTTTATCCTACATTGAACTTTTGATGTCGTCCCTAAAATAGTCCCTACCTACATACCTTTTCTTGTCATTTATGTAATAGGAGACACACATACATTTTGTTAGTTGGCCTAATTCTGTATGTCTGTATGTCTTGTAAAATACTGTATACATATATATGACATGTATGATAACAATTATATGTAATTTGTTATATTTATACTGCAATCAGCTATTTTACTATACAGATAAAGCTATACGTATAAACGTTAGCTTTATACGTCAATGACCTCAACTCACCTATAAGCCCCGCCTACTTACAACGTCACGTCACAACCATGACAACGTGTAGTAACAATGGTCAAACTTTTATGAATTTAAACCTGTTATGTCTTCAAATTGGTAATTTATATACCATGTTTATCAAATGCTATTAATTAAATTCATTTTCCCTTTCTAATTCCGTAAATTGTCAATGCTTACCGCCTAGACTACGCTCATAGGGAAATACCCCAAAATGGTACCCCAAGGGGGAAATTCCAAACACTTTTTTTTTAATAATATTTGTTTCATATTTTTATTATTTTTTTATTATTTTATCGATTTCAGTATAAAAACAATATACGTATAGTGTCTTGAAATATGAAATTTATTTGTATTCGGCACGAAACGGGAAAATGCTCGGTAGAACCTCGCATTTTCCCGTTTCTAAGCCTCATACAAATAAATTTCATATTTCAAGACACTATACGTATATTGTCTAAATATGTGTATGCACCCCACTGGAAAATATATTATCTTATCAGTATATTTTATCCTCAAAATCAGATTTTTTTATTCATTTTTTAATTGTATTTTTGCATCATTTTTTTGTCACTTATAGCTATGACTGTAATTGTAATGTATTTGTGGTAAATATAATAAAGTAATAAATCATATCTATATTTCTGTCTAACCTTTTTATGTCTATCATTGTCTATACAAACAATACATGTACTTGATCCTGATTACTCGACTTGGGACAGACACAAAATTATCAAGATATTTTAATGTAATCATACACCAAAACCCAAGTAGGTATCCTTTATATGTAGGATATGGTTTTAGTGATGTGGGTGGTTCAAAAGTTATTTGCCTGATATTAAAATTATATCCATATACAACTCTCATAACTATACTATATTATACTCTAGTAATTCAAGCACGACATTGGGAGAATTTGTTACTCAATTATCAGACTATAGTTTGTTTTTTGTATTGCAATTCAAGGCCATTAACTTGTGATTGATTTGGTTCTTACTCTAAATCTGGAGAGAAGTTAGCCATTCTCTTTTTGGATTGTTGATACCCATCTCTGAACTTTATCAAATTAGTAACTGCCTCTTGTCTAAATGAAATACAATTTTGTATTTTCTGAAAGCAACCACGGCATAAACGAGTTGATGGTATGTTTGTAATTTCCTGTAGTAATTGGTTAGAACTTAAAAAAGAAGAAAAAAGATTGTTGAATTTTGAAAACTTGGGACCAGAAAGTGAATAACAATTAGAAAGGTTTGTTCTGAAACAGAAACAACAGCTTATGTCTGTAATTTTTTCCGGCGTCTGCTGCCAGGCAGCCATTTTGACGCTATTGCTGCTAAGGAAAAAGTAGTTCCAGTCTAATCCGCAGCAAATAACCGAAAGCATCCGAAGGGCCGATGGCAGTGTTTGTAGAGAAAGGGAAGTATGACCCGAACGATAACGCTGTATGGAGTTTGGGATATAGCTGCACCAAGTTAGGATTATGACATATATATTTCATTAGTTTGATATGTTAGACCTTTTAATTTTGATAAGTGACTTTCGGTTTTCAATAATCCCGGAAGTTCGTTGTTTTTATTATTTTATTTTTTCAAAACATCGTTTTACAAAAAAATAAAGTAAGGACAAGGGTAAATGAATAAAGCTTCGTGCAATTGTGATGAATATCTTACGGCTTTTGTATTAATTGCTGCATGTTATTTATAGAGACATCATGGAGAGTAGGTATTTTTTTTAATGACAATGACTACCATATAGACCTTTACATAGCACAATACTTCCCCAAACCGAAATAGATAACCTTCTGCTTAAACGAGGGACGAAAGATACCAAAGGGACAGTCAAACTCATAAATCGAAAATAAACTGACAACGCCACGGCTAAAAATGAGAGACTAACAATAGTACTCATGATTCAACATAGCTAGAAAACTAAAGAATAAGCAACACGAACATCACCAAAAACTAGGGTATGATCTCAGGTGCTCCGGCAACAACGAGTAAAATGGCCTTTTATTTTTGAAAATTGGTTGAGTAATGAATATTTTATGAAAGTTAGCAGTTGACACAGAAACTCGACAAAAACTAATTTAAAGAAAGTTGCAAAGTCAAAGTGCAAAATCTTGTTTCTACCTCAATGTTTGGCAAAATCTTAGAAAATATACCTCTTTTGTCAGTTTTTTAATGTTTAAAATCTTAATAAGATCTCTGATGATGCAAAATTGTACAAAATTTTGCGATTTAAAGCATGAAAATGTTAATTTTTATGTTTATTGCATACCAAAGACTTGATTAAAAAACTTGGTAATAGGGAACCAATTTCTTACAGCTGAATCAACTAAAAATTTAATATATGTCAGAATGTTACATGAAATCTTGATAAAAATAATAATTTGGTATATACGCAAGAAAAAATACAAAGAGTTCAATACTTAGGCTACTACATAAAGCGCAATCTTTCAGAAGCAAGGGTTAAGCCAATAGAGTACAAAAATAAGCCTTGTGTCAAAATGTCTTATTTTGGTTGCTAAGGACTGTAAACAATGAAATTGACATAAATTGTTATTCCTAAACACTCTATTCCCTCAGAAATTGATTTAGAATCTATATATCAATATATCTGTTTTCAGCACCTGTTTGTATCACAGATTAGTATTTCAATCTAGGAGCGGACATTTTATTGTAGGTTTTCACTGAGATTTACGGACCTAGCAAGCGATTTTTACGACATTGCCATCTTTGAAGGCTAAATTAGTACTCAGCTGTCTAAAAAGTAATTTGTATTACACAATAACTTTCATATTTGAAAAATCCATTGGGGCCAAAATGCGAAACTAAACTCTTAACTGTGTATTGCTACCTTAATAGAAAATATTTTTTTTTCTTCAAATTCTCCCATTTAACTAATTTTCTGTGTTCTGCCAGCAAAAAGCGTTGTCCCATGTAACAAACTCGAAACATTAAACTTGAACAATTCACGAAATGTTCACTCAACTCTTCGAAATTTTGCAGGAACATTCTATGACGTGATATATTTCAGTATTGGTTAACATGACCGTCTCCATTTAAAATGTGCATACATATTTTCAAAAGAATATGATATACGGAAATGTCCCATCGGAAATTTAATTTGGAAACTTGAAACATTTCAGTTCAAAAATAAAATTTTGACAGATAATTCATTAAATTGTGAGCAAGATCGTTTTGTACTAAGTGTTAACTACCAAAATTCGAATTGAAGAATAAATTGAGCTACATATTCAATCCAAAACAATAGATTTGCAATGTCTTGCGGAAATGTCCGAGTTAAACTTTCATGCCTTCACAAAACTTGTACGGCCAAAAAAACAGAGATTTGATTTCGTGAAGATTATTTTTCGGCTTTGACAACTATACCAATTAAAAAATGTTTTAAAGTTGAAGTTGGTACACCAAATAGCATTACGATTACAGGGTTATCTATAAAAAATACGGATTAATGAAAATGTCTTGCAAGTTTGTCCGTTATCATAATTTGACGTCGCCACAAGCGTAATATGCTAGGGACGGCATGAACTGCATCCGCGTGTTCCATTTTTCCACTTAGTATAAATGTCCTGCTTTCAACAAAACGAAATGATGCACACATTACAAAAATACATCTATGAGACCATTAAAAAAGTAAGAAAACTTCAGTATCATAAGTATAAGCTATTGTATGTCACTGCTTGAATAAAATCATACTCGGGTTGAATATATAATGCAGCAATATTCCTTCAAAAACACATAATTACTAGCAGTAAAATTAAATATCCTATGTTAATTATAAAATCATATTGAATTGGATTCTCACTGCATTTGTACTTGTGTGTTATACTTTGCATTTACCCAAAAAAGAAACCAGGAAGAATTAGATGAAGCACGTTTCCAATTTAAATAACGTCATTTTTCTGTTACGACACAACGTCAGATATTGCTACCATTTAATGTAACTGAAAAATGACGTTAAATTGGAAACACGCTTTATAACACACAAGTATAAATTTGCCGTGAGAATCCAATCCAATATGATTTTATAATTTTAAAACATAGGATATTCAATTTTACTGCTGGTAATTATGTGTTTTTGGAGGAATATTGAGCACTGCATTATACATTGTATATTCAACCCGAGTATGATTTTATTCAATCAGTGACATCCAATAGCTTATACTTATGATACTGAAGTTTTCTTACTTTTTGATCGTCTTATAGCTATGTATTTTTGTAATGTGTGCATCATTTCGTTTTGTTGAAAGCAGGACATTTATATTTAGTAGAGGAAGGAACACGCGAATGCAGTTCATGCCGTCCCTAGTATATTACGATTGTGGCGACGTCAAATTATGATAACGGACAAACTTGCAAGACATTTTCATTAATCCGTATTTTTTATAGATAACCCTGTAATCTTAATACAATTATTTGATGTATCAACTTCAACTTTAAAAGTACTTTTTATTGGTATGTTATCAAAGCCGAAAAATAATCTCCACGAAATCAAATCTCTGTTTTTTTGGCCGTAAAAGTTTTGTGAAGGCATGAAAGTTTAACTCGGACATTTCCGCAAGACATTGAAAATCTATTGTTTTGAATTGAATATGTAGCTCAATATATTTTTCAATTCGAATTTTGGGAGCTTACACTAAGTACAAAACGATCTTGCTTTCAATTTAATGAATAATCTGTCAACATTTTATTTTTGAACTGAAATGTTTCAAGTTTCCAAATTAAATTTCCGATGGGACATTTCCGTACATCATATTCTTTTGAAAATATGTATGCAAATTTTAAAGGGAGACAGCCATGTTAACCAATACTGGAATATATCACGTCATAGAATGTTCATGCAAAATTTCGAAGAGTTGCGTGAACATTTCGCGAATTGCTCGTGTTTTATGTTTCGAGTTTGTTACATGGGACAACGCTAAGTAAACGTTTTTCGGATAATCTGTGTCTTCCTAAGCCTATGAATATCATATTTTTATTCTTTCTCTATCATAATGTGAAAATTTAAGAATAAATCTTTATTTTCATGTATAATTTGAAATATTTATTTCAGCATTTCTATAAAAATTTCCCGTCAAATATTTACTTAACGCTATTTTTCGTGGTAGTAGCAATATCTAACGTTGCGTCTACACTAAATGGTAGCAATATTTGACGTTGCGTCATTATATATATTGATTATCTCAGATGGTGCCATTAAAACAAAATACATATATGGTTTGGCAATATCTGGCCACAGCTTTTATTCATAATATGATAGATTCATATAATATATAATATATATATAGATAGATAGACCATAGATGTATATGTATATGTAGATAGATCTATGGTCGGTTACCCGAAGATAATATGGCAACCAGATAGATAGATAGATAGATATATACGAAAATGTAACGATGCACCGTGGGATACACTGGTGCTTTAAATTTAGAAAACACCGTGGGATACACAAGTGTAGTCTGTATTATCCAAAAACCTAAAATTTCATAGTTAACATTAAGATTCTATGCAGCGAATTCTGCCATTTACGGGAATATATTTATGATGCTCAAAGTTCAAATAAAAGTCACTTTTCTCAACAGCAAACAAGTTAACATCATCAGTCAAATCTGTATCACCACTGTCACCGACACAAACCTGAAAAATAAATACAAAAGAGCAGTATCCTGTACAATAAAAAGGAGTGGGAGGGTGGGTTTTCAAGTTTACCGCTTACGAAATTTAAACAGCTTGCTTGCTGCGATGTAATTCTAAAAAGGACTAGATGACGTCACAGAATATAACGTCACTCATGTTGGGTAAATCTAAAACATGAAACACAATCCGTGAGTGGCCCCGGTGATAACTGAATTTAAGTCTATTAACTTAAATTCCATTATCTCAGATGGTGCCATTAAAACAAAATACATATATGGTTTGGCGATATCTGGCCACAGCTTTTATTCATAATATGATAGATTCATATAATATATAATATATATATAGATAGATAGACCATAGATGTATATGTATATGTAGATAGATCTATGGTCGGTTACCCGAAGATAATATGGCAACCAGATAGATAGATAGATAGATGTATATGAAAATGTAAAGATGCACCGTGGGATACACTGGTGCTTTAAATTTAGAAAACACCGTGGGATACACAAGTGTAGTCTGTATTATCCAAAAACCTAAAATGTCATAGTTAACATTAAGATTCTATGCAGCGAATTCTGCCACATTGACGGAGGAAAACAGAGACTCTGTCAACCGCCATAAAAAGGGCGGTTCGCTGCAAAGCTGTGAACCAGATATGAGATAACTACAGATATATAGATAGATAGATATTTTTATTTAACGTACAACTTGGTACTATATTAAATAATCTAGATAGATAGATAGGTATTTTATTTAACGTACAAATTGGTACATATATATATTAAATAATCTAGATTGATAGATAGATATTTTATTTAACGTACAACTTGGTACATATATATGATCAATATTCTAGATAGCTGGATAGATATCTTTATTTAAAGTACAACTTGGTACATATATATATATTAAATAATCTAGATGATGCTTTGTGAACAACTGTTCAAAACATATTTACCTACACAGATAAAAATACTTACCAAAACTACAGCAAACCATAAGATAGTTGATTGTATTTGTATATCATAAAATATAGTATATTATAGTATATCAACAAATAATATTAAAGATGTTTAAGAATTCATTTCATAAGCAGGTTAAGGGTGACAAGTGAAAAACATCCAGTTGAAAAATTTCTGGTCTGATCGAAAATCATAATATTTTATGTAGCAACCCTGACAGCTAATTATAAAGGCAATAAATACTTGTAAATTCTATAGCAGCACACGTCCATGTTTGCATTGGTCAAATTTGAGACCATCCTTACTTAAGAATGATGAATCTCACAATCCATCTGATCATGTTCTTCATCTCATTGTGCAAAGACCCACTCTAGAACTACCTGTGTCATTACCTGCTACAAGTTTATTAAAATATATGTTGGATCCTCATAGTTTCATTATATATTCTGAGTTAACTTTTAACATGCGACAAAATTGCCACCACAAAAATTCATTTCCGTGCCTAGACCTAAGTCAACCCCATCTGGAGGATGTCAGTCTGCTACAAAAACATACTATTGAGGATTCTACTATTCAAACATCAAACATTAAATCTAATAGGATCTCCTACAATTCTTGTACGGCAAATAGCTACATGGAAGTATATGTTACATTATAAATACGAATACATTTTAAAGCATAATAAATCAAGAAAAATAATAATTCTCTGTAAAACCCTGTATTAAGTGACAGTATTGGATCTCCAACCCTTTTAATAATCGTCCACAAACAATTGAAAAGACAGCTTCAAATACACTGAATTCATACCAAGTATAACCAACACAAGATAAGAAAATATTGCTAGACTTCAGCATGACTAAAACCCTGGAGTGTTCAATACCTTCTAAAAACTCAAACCTCAATTTTGACACATCATTAAATTACTAAAATAAATATCCAATCTTAGTAAATTAGTAATGTCACAATTTTTGTTGAGAGAGATACAAAATGTACAAGTAAGCAATACCTTAACAATTCATAAAGAGATAGGAAATGTATTCAATAAATCAACTAGAGAACCGAACTCATGAAAAAAAGAAAGACTGTCCTCTCTGATACATCTGTATGTACTGGGTGGTGTGGAACTTACAAATAAACGGTTACTAAAGGTCTGAAATAACAGTACTAAATTCACTTGGGGTAATAGCAGGATAAACATCTGCAGTTTGGACCAAGCATCTGAAGCAATCCCTCTAAAAACCAGAAATGGCTTCAGTCATAATGAAAATTTGGACCAGATCAGTGATACTGATAATTAATGTCATACTAAACTCTAATCTAAAAAAAAAAGTTCATACCAAACTTACCTAGGCCAGAGGCCCCAGACTTGGAACAGATACTAAAATGCCGAGGGGTTAAACAAGTTTTTAAAATCTCAACCAAATGAAGAAGAAACAAACGCACAGCAATACGCATAGAAAAAATCACACAGTTTAAAGAAGTCAGAGTCCAATATCAGAATAGGTAACAAATCAAACAAAAACAAAAAATTGAAAATGACGATATTACATAAATCAACAACGGACTACTAACAGTGACCAGCTCCAGACCTCAATTTAACTGGTCGAAAAACTATGTATTCAATATACGAAATATCTAGCACCATCCCGTCATAGGGGTTTAATATCATATCATCATAAAATATATTAGAAAAACATAACTCTTATCATACCTGCAACTGGTTTAAAAATAAAGGAGTTTTAGTCGAAGCATAGATGTGCAAGTGAATCAATATTGAAACCAAAATAAGTCGTATATATGCAGGCAACAGTATCCCTACTTTATATAAGTTGCTTTTATGTTTGTTAGTTTTTGAGGTAAAAGCTAACATTTGTCCATTGTAAAGTGTATTACCATAAAAGATTGGATGGTCAATACCTGAATGTGTAAGATGTCTATGTAGAGGTGAAATTCTTATAATGTAAACGCCCATAAATACAAAGCAAGAATAACTGGATCAACTCACGCAAACACAAATTAAAAGAATGACTATGAGAACCCTATACTAGAGTCTAAATCCATGTAAGCAGAAACAAACATTTAGTATAACAGCAGCAACCACTCGTTAGATTATGCAAAGTAAACATGGTTAAAGTTACCTGTTAGGACATCCAAAAGTTATAAAGGATGACCTGTGTTACACAAAAAAAACAAAACACAAACAAGTGCTTAACAACATCTAGATACCCTCATAATTTAAAAAGCATAACATTTCAAATAGTCCCAGCGTTCATGCTAACTGAAATTCAACCTGTACTATAATTTTCATTAGTAAATAACAACCATAATTTGGAATCAACTGTTGCCAAGCAACCAGTAGGGCCAAAGATTTTATGCCAATGAAAAGTTCCTCATAAACTTCCAGCCTAAAAAACAAACTGGCACCTAAACATACAGCGTACGATACTCATAAATTGCGCAACTCCTAGAATCTCCCAGGATGAAGATTACAATACATTCTAGTATATATATAAATTAAATCTGCTGTCGACACCTAAATACTAAAGATTTTTAACCGTGGAGCAGACTGCAAAACAAGCTGTAAATAATTACTTAGTTTGTACTAGATTAGCTAATATTACCTGTACATACATGTATATATCCGTTTAACTGCGACGACAAATTGAAATAACACAAAACTTGTAATAGTCTCATTTTAAAAGTTGGTTACAAGATAAAACCATTTGGCCCCTTTTTTCCCTTAAGATATATATATATAAAAATCAATAATAATGAAAAGTTCAATAAATATAGACTTCTATAAATTTTGTCCTTTAAATTGTGGTACTTTATTGCAAAATCTGTATTCATGCCGTACATGCATATCTGATTTTTAATATTCAGATTATTAAACAAGATAAATATTATAATTATAGTTTATATAAATCGGTAGCGTCCTCCATTCAAAATGTGATAATATACCAAACAACATTTAAAAGTTTCACATGTAATATATTTATATAACAATTATATATAATTGTAACTTCATATTTACGAATGTTTTTTTTTTTATTTCAAACGCATGATGTGGCATCCCATCATGTTATGGCCATATAAATTTGTAAAAGTAACACATTCAGCAATTTTTTATAGATTTTAAGTTTAGAAACTGAGATATAAACGTTGCACAAATCTTTTCAATCTAACACATAAGATTAGAAAAAGTTGTCTTAATCTTTATAAATATGTTTGTTATATGTTAACTTGGAATCACATGTACATTTTGTACATGAGGGGGTTTAACTTAAAAGTAAATACTGCTTTTAACTAGTAAATCTGACGATTACCTAATAAATTCTCAACTGGATCATACTAATGCAGAGCTCTAGGGGTTTGCATAAATAACGTCTGATGATGATCCAATGTACAAATGTATATGACCAAAGGAGTTGAGTTAGTGGCGTGATGAGTCGTGAATCCAGTCCAGTCTGGTGACCAATCTGTAAAAACTGGCGTGTCCTTGTTGTCTAAGTCTGTTACAACCCTTGGCCGTGTTCTGTGGCCGAGCAAGGACTCTAACTGATCTTCCCAACATTGTGCTACAACTCAACAAAAAGTAAATATTAGTTCCACCATGCTACATAGCATTGACATAACAAAACCAAATGACTGTACAAAGAAACAATAACAATTAAAAATTATGTATACTCATACATGTAGTTGTGTCGATAATAGTTACAAATAATTTAAAAAAATAATAATTCAAAATTAGTATATTTACAGATTTATATATTTATTAAACTTAAATCCATAGACTCATAGTCAGTTGATAGTAACATCGTGTAATATTTGTATATAATTGAGTTATTACAACAATAATTCAAGCTGTGGCCTGTTGACATATGGCTAAATTCTTGATTTAACGGAACTATTCATACCATATCGACCTAGTCTAGGCTAGAGAGTAGTAGCAACTAAAAAATGTATACATGTCACTGTGATGAGCTGATGAACGACTCTTGACAGTTTTTTAAATTTTAGTACACAAATGTGTAGGTACACGCAAACTTTATAGCCGGATATACACAGATAATGATAATGTTTGCTTAAATCCACCAGCAAGCTAACATTTAGCAATGATTTCTTTTGGCTACTGCTTCTTAACTCCGGGTATGGTCTCTGTTCAAGATTTCCAAGATTTTTGTTTATTTGTATCGAAAGTTGAACTTCCGGTTACGAACCTGGGTCATTCGCCCCAAACAGTACGTCCCTTTTACGTTCATATCCTTTCATGAAATATTTGCTGTATATGGCTATGACAGATCTAGATACACAATTACCGATGTATACCCCCTTAAGGAAAATTTACTTTTAATTCGGAAGTTTTCGGGATTTCATTAAATAACACCTGCCCCACAACTCATAATCATGAAAGACACGTTACTAACCTGCATGATCTGTTACAGCGCAAATACAATTTGTTAGGCTTACCCATAGGCACTAGACGATCTGTCAATACTCAATTTCAATAGTATAATATATGGGGAAAAAGTAATATATAAAATTTTTTAAAATAAAAACAAATTAAACTCGTCGTCACGATATAAATATATCATGATACGCAGGGTAAACATTATTATAATCTGCAAATCTTAGAACAATGTTGCATCTAATTACTCACACTTGTAAAAAATAAATAATTATAAAAATGAAAACGAATAATCCATTCATGGGACCAATTTCTCATTGAGTCTAACTCTTTTTATACTGCAATCAGCTATTTTACTATACAGATAAAGCTATACGTATAAACGTTAGCTTTATACGTCAATGACCTCAACTCACCTATAAGCCCCGCCTACTTACAACGTCACGTCACAACCATGACAACGTGTAGTAACAATGGTCAAACTTTTATGAATTTAAACCTGTTATGTCTTCAAATTGGTAATTTATATACCATGTTTATCAAATGTTATTAATTAAATTCATTTTCCCTTTCTAATTCCTTAAATTGTCAATGCTTACCGCCTAGACTACGCTCATAGGGAAATACCCCAAAATGGTACCCCAAGGGGGAAATTCCAAACACTTTTTTTTAATAATATTTGTTTCATATTTTTATTATTTTTTTATTTTTTTATCGATTTCAGTATAAAAACAATATACGTATAGTGTCTTGAAATATGAAATTTATTTGTATTCGGCACGAAACGGGAAAATGCTCGGTAGAACCTCGCATTTTCCCGTTTCTAAGCCTCATACAAATAAATTTCATATTTCAAGACACTATACGTATATTGTCTAAGCATGTGATCTCCACGTGGCGATGAAATATGGTCAAAAAATGACGATCAATAAAACGAACTCTTTCTAAGATTACTTCTGATAAACATTAAAAGCACGAGGCAGGTTATAACCATACAAATTCTAACACTAGTCTACTTTACAATTTCAATTTTCAAGTTTACCGCTTACGAAATTTAAACAGCTTGCTTGCTGCGATGTAATTCTAAAAAGGACTAGATGACGTCACAGAATATAACGTCACTCATGTTGGGTAAATCTAAAACATGAAACACAATCCGTGAGTGGCCCCGGTGATAACTGAATTTAAGTCTATTAACTTAAATTCCATTATATTAGTTTAAAACTAATCATAATTCCATGTTATTGGGGTCATGGTCTGTAAATCTCTACTAGACAATCATGCATGCCTTTCCATCCATATACCAAATGAAACAAGGAACGTTTTGTGTTTATCTAAAAAAAAACAAGCATTATCACAAAAAATTACTATTCGCCAGTGGACCTTGAACATACGTACATGAGTGATACTATGTATGTTAAAAGTAAAATGACAAAAAAACTGAAGTCCAAGAAAATGTAAAACGCGAAACTCCTTATCAAATGGCTAAATCAAAAACTCAAACAAAATTTAAAACGGCAAGTTCCTTATCAAATGGAAAAATCAAAAACTCTAACAATATTTAAAACGGGAAGCCCTTATCAAATTACAAAATCAATTACTTAAACAAAATTTAAAATGGGAAGCCCCTTATCAAATGGCAGAATCAAAAACTCTGACAAAATTTTAAACGGGAAGCCCTTATCAAATGGCAAAATCAAAAACTCCAACAAAATTTGAAACGGGAAGACCATTATCAAATGGCATAATCAAAAACTGAAACATATCAGACGACAGTAAAATAAACATTCAGGAGCTTGTAAATCAGTGGTTGTCATTTGTTTTTAAGTGTTACCTTTTTGTTTTTCATTCTTTTTTTTGTACATAAATAAGGCCGTTAGCTTTCTCGTTTGAATTGTTTTACATTGTCATTTCGGGGCCTTTTATAGCTGCCTATGTGATATAGGCTTTGCTCATTGTTGAAGGCCGTACGCTAATTTATAGTTGTTAATTTCTGTGCCATTTTGGTCTCTTGTGGCAATCATACCACATCTTCTTTTTTTATATTGTTTATATAAATAATGTCAGTATCCTTCACATTTTCAATAGACACAATCAGCCTTGGAAAGTTTAGCACATATGCTCATAATATTCCTTTATTTTTCTTTGTAAATTATCCTTTTTACTGTTTGGTCTATTTTATTTGCGATATCCATTTGACGTGGCTCGGTAAATGTACTTCCCGACATTGTGTTATTGTGCTATGGTATTTTTTATATTCTTGTTTTTCGTTGTTGTTAATGTTCTTTGCCGATATGCCTTTTTGTTTATCTTTGTTGACATACCACAATAGTGAATGCTGTACCCCTACTTTTGACATTTTTACCTATTATGTCTGTTTGTTTTGTTTACACATCGTTGTCAATATAATGGCATTTTATGCGACTGTCATATTATTGAGAGGTTTTAAATTAGCTAGCTATAAAACGAGGATTTATCCATCATTTTCTACATAAGAAAATGCCTATAGTATCTGAGAATTAGACCTTAACATGAAACTTAACTTTTACAGATGATTCATGACAAAAGATCAAGGCTGGATGTATCCTGTATTAAAGACATACACACGCCTGGTAAACCATCTAATCTCAACCAAATGTTGAGACGGAAAAAAGTATTCTGGCACTTCCTGTTGAGCTTTTCTGGTTCAAAATTTTCAAAATAAACACAGGGTAGGTCGACTTTTCGTCAATTTACTGAAAATCAATGCGTTTTTTGTAAAATCGGAGAATGTCATGCCAGAGATATTTGAATTACAGTTTGTCTCGTGTATAACACAAATGAATAGGATTTAAAATGACATCGTAATGACTTTTCTCCAGCAAGTAAATGTGGCCAGCGCAGTCAGCTATTGACAAAATGACAGTGATATCATTGATAAACTAGCATATATATCAGTAAATTAGTATTTTTCTAAAACATTATCAACATAAAATTATAGTTTGTTCTTTTTCTTTACTAATATAATTTCATTATGCTAAATATGTTATAAAGTATGTCATGTTGAGATTTTCTGGTATCGGTTGAGATATTCTGGAACAATGTTGAGATCTTCTGGTGAATGAAATCTTCAACTATAAAAAGGAAGATGTGCCAATGGGACAACTGTCCACAAGAGACCAACATGACACAGACATTAACAACCATAGGTCACCGTACGGCCTTCAACAATGAGCAAAGCCCATACCGCATAGTCAGCTATAAAAGGCCCCGATATGACAATGTAAAACAATTTAAACGAGAAAACTAAAGGCCTTATTTATAAAAACAAATAACGAAAAACAAATATGATTCAATATGTAACACATAAACAAACGACAACCACTGAATTACAGGCTCCTGACTTGGGACAGGCACATACATAAATAATGTGGATGGTTTAAACATGTTAGCGGGACCCCCCCCCCCCCTTTACCTGGGACAGTTGTATATATAACAGTACAACATAAGAACGAACTATAAAAATCAGTTGAAAAAGGTTTAACTCATCAGATGGACAAAAATACAATTGGACGTGGCCGGGTTCTTCCGACAACAAAAAGACATTAGGAACAGATCTGAGAGTACTCGCAGTTATCTGACAGCTAGTTCAAAGCCACTAACAACTAATTAAAAAATCATGCATCTAAGACTAAACTATCAATCCGTCACATCCAACATCCAATGAATTTAGTGTAAAGACGTCATGAACAGTCAGAGAAAAACATGACCTTTTGTAGCTTAGTATCAATTACATATACAACCGTCAAAATTCATAAACTTACCGTATATTGTTTGACATTTCAACAGTCATTTAAATTTAATCTTGTCTATAGTTATCACAGTAGCTTCTAAAGAGGCCTTTGGTTGTAATAGAGTCTAAATAGTAAATAGCTACATGCATGTTTTTAAGTACTAGTATTAAAGTTCTAACGCTGGAGATTAAGTCTAGCGTTTGAAATGCAGTTTTGCACAGAATCTTTAAAGTCAATAATGTTGTAATTAACATCTCCAGGGCTAAATTTTTTTTATTTTTTTATGTGTAACATATTTGTTTTTCGTTCGTTATTTTTTATATATTAATAAGGCCGTAAGTTTCCGTTTGTAAATGTAAAACCTGTTTATCCTTTCGGCGTTCGTTCGAGCTATCTGGTAAGGTGTGACCACAGTTTTTAGCAGATATCGCATGCTTAGCATAGACACACACAATTTTTTTATTAGAATTTAAGTTGACCAGGCCAGAGTTCAAACTAACTATCTCTCACAATTTAGCTACGTCGAATCCAGTAAATATTTAAAAAGAAAACTGAATTGATATTCAGAAATGGATAATCATTAAATTCATTCATTTCATCAAAAGTTATTCTCATTTAAAATAGATAATTGCAAAGGGGATTACATACAATCAGAGACATATAATACAATGGATATTACATCTAACTGTCATAATCTGAAGGAGAACTGTTCTAGCGGATAAATATGGAACTCTCCTGACACTTTTAAGAAAGTTCTAGCTAGAACAGTTCTAACCAAGAACTGATTTGGTCATTGATAAGTTCTACCTAGATCTGATTTACACAGTTCAACCTGGAACTGATCCTGACAGTTCCACGGCTAAAAAAATACGACTAGAACAGAACTGCGACCTGATTTCTCCACGAACGCATCACGATTGTTTTGAACATGTTTAAATTAAAGTTGGCTACTCTCAACACGAATACCAAGACCTCATCAAGACTGTAACACGACCATACTGCACTACGATCGCCAATAGCATTTATTTATTGTTTTAGAGATCGTAGTGCGACCACGGACTAGTGTGACGGGGCCCGGGTTATAATATAAATGTTGCTGAATATTACCAAATATTAAGGATTTGCCCTGAATGCAGTTGTGAACAAACATCTATTTAAGTTTTAATTATTTCAATACAACACCTGTCACGGGTGTCATTCGGTTTATCGAGAGAAATGATCGTGAAAGAATATCTAACGGCGGTCAAGTATTGAGAGACGATCGTGAAAGTTCTGGTAACGGATCGTGAAAGACATTTAATCGAGAAGACATATGAAACGTTAGTAAATATTCTAATTTAATTAATTACACAGACACATTTACGACAAAATAAAACTGTCTGTCAAAATGGTTCAACATTATGATCAGTATGTCAGAATATCCAGTTTCAAAAGTACATAGTTATTACAAAACGACAAAAGGCATATTGCTTCTCGACATTTCAATGACATAAAAAATGTAAACAAACACGATTTTTTTCACAAATTCGACTAGATAAACTACGTTTATCAGAATAAGGGTATTGTATTTAAATTAATTAAACGGTTCTCATAGTTATTTTGTATAAATATAATCTGAAACTTGGTAAATAAAGAACTATTTACACAACATTGATTTTTTGGATCGTGAAAGATCAAGTACCGCATTTTTGAAGATCGTGAAAAGGATCGTGAAAGATCTGATGCTACGAAGACGTTCAAATTATTCTTCCATTATATGATAATTGATATTTGTTATTGGTATTGAGAAAGGATAGATAGGTCAACACCTTCAATATAAAAATATTTGTTAAGCCAAACAAGTAGAAAGTTGAAGAGCATGGAGGATCAAAAATTCAAAAAAGTTGTACCAAATACGACTATGGTAATCCTTAGTTTTTCGAAAAATTCAAACGCAATGGCATCGCCCCAGTGGTATAAATAGTTATCAAAAGGTACTAGGATTATAATTTAGTACGCCAGACGCGCAAATACACTAAAATTATTATTTGGGCATTTGTGAATATGTTGTTTGTAAAATAGTTGGATGATTGTAGGATGAAGTTTTTTATTGTCATGTGAAGTACTCACTTATCATGAGTTATAGGATACCCATATTTTGTATATTGATCCTATAAACTTAATGTCCGTCAGACAGGATTCACCTGACCCTGAATTTGCCTCATTTCATGGATGAAGATTCATTTTAGTGGTCATGTCCGTATCGAGGATTCGTTAAGCTTTAGGATAACTGTCTGTTGTTATGATTGTAAGGTGTATATTTTCGACTTGTGCCAGGTTTCAACTAACATTGAACTCATTATCCTGCATCATTCGGCAATGTTTGTCTTATGTTGTTTGGCTTTTTAAATGTATACCTGTATGCTATAGCGACAAGGTGTGTCGTGTATGGTGTACATGTCTGTGTGCATGTTTCTTATATGACCATGATGACTTCAATTGTGTTTGATTTATTAAATGATAGTAAGATGTCTATGTCTGGCTGACGGTCAGGGTTCATATACTTTTGACCTTATGTTCCGAATTAATTGGCCAAGCATAACTTTTACATTTGTCAGTTTCTAAGGCACTGTAAGGAGCGGAAACACATTTATTTGGCGTACGGGATATTTGAAGAGATCTGTATGGCATGGTTCATTTGACCTTGACCTTTTTTTATGAAATATTGACAATCTTAAACGCATTTGACACTTCTAGTAAAACCCTTGATATTATAGACGTTCAACAAATATACTATCATAAGTAAAGCAAACAAGACATTAAAGCATTTGCGCTTTGGTATTCTATAGTATGTACTATATAGTTAAATCAATCCTTATCTGCGTTGTTTATAAAAGTTCTGTTGCACAAAATGTTGGTTATCGTTCAATCCAAAATTACACATGAAATGTGCTGTTTTTGCTATGATTTTTTGTTTGATGGATAACATTTTGGTTTAAACGTTGCATATCCATATTATTAGCTAACTAGTGTCGGTCTGCCTGAAGTGCACTAGACCGATTCACAGAGCTGAATCTTTCACACTTATTAAGACACGTTATTAGTTTTGGTTTTTTTTAACTTTCGAGGTAAAGTGTTGAATAGAAAAAAAGATAATAGCTTTAATGTTCATCCTTATCAAAATAGTTACAGGCTTCAACCACTTGCAGATTTATCAAATGGTAAAAGAAATTTAACTGATTTCTGATTACTAGTATTAAGTCTGGTCACGCATTTTCTTTCACGATCGAAATAATACGTTGCCTGATCTTTCACGATCAAGTTTGATGGAAATTCAACAAATTCAAGGTTTTCATAAACAAATTAACGCTTTTAATGGAAGAACATACTTTAATTTTACTGTACTATCAGATACACCAAAGATTAAATTTCAAATATATCATGATATTCTGAAATATGACCATTATAGGTACAAACAGCGTTTTATTTGTAATTAATTTCATAGACACGCATTGCGCCTTTTGTGTTTTTTCAAAAAGTACTTCATATTTTCTTTATCTTCTTTCACAGTTATGTTGAGGAATTTAAACCATTTTGACAGACATATTTTTTTGTTCGGATTTGTTCCGCTTTTTGAAAATTAAGCGTTTTTTTTCAAAGATTCTGAACTAGAATGTACATTAAATGTCTTTCACGATCCGTTACCAAAACTTTCACGATCGTCTCTCAATACTTGACCGCCGTTAGATATTCTTTCACGATCATTTCTCTCGATAAACCGAATGACACCCGTGACCTGTGATTACACTAAGTTGGGCGTCACTTATAATACTTACAAAGCAATTTTAAAATCGAATCATATTTTTTTTGTGATAAGTATTATAATGACAAAAAAGACATCTTTTACTCATATTTAAGTTATCACCACCTTTTACCTGAAATAATGTGTACGAAAAAATAAACCTAGAAAAAGGGGTCCTGTTCGATTGTTTAGTTTTTAACTTTTTTATTTCTTTATAAATGTACGCATTTTCGGCATTAAATAAACTTTAACGTCTGTTAGGAATCGAATTCATCAAAATCATGAAATCATGAATCAGGTTAACCGTAAAAAAAAAAGGTAAACTCGAATAGTACAGCGCAACCAGAATGTCTCAACATTGTGACAGAAAGACTCAACCAATACCTTTATATCTCAACCATTTATATCTTTTTAATTTTTCTGCTCAGAGTAGACTTGACCAAAACATATTTGGGCAATTTACAGACGTGGTTATCGTAAAGCCCCCAAAAAACACAAATAATTGACATATTTTCTTGCTAAGTCATTAATATCATAGCAGTTCTGTCGGATTTAAAGAATGTAAACATTATAATCCGTAGGAGAAAAGTGATTGTGACTTCAATTTAAAATATTTTAAACCAAGAAGAGACATATTAGTTACAATTATGATTTATCTATGGCATGACATTCTCCGATTTTACAAAAAACGCATTGATTTTCAGTAAATCGACGAAAATTCGACTTACCCTGTGTTTATTTTGAATATTTTGAACCAGAAAAGCTCAACAGGAAGTGCCAGAATACTTTTTTCCGTCTCAACCATTTGGTTGAGATTAGATGGTTTACCAGGCGTGATACAGACATTGCAATGATTCTTTATATCAAATACAGTGATCCTTTTTACTCATAATAAGCGAGAAATTCATTTGATTAAAAACTAAAAAGTTTTTTGAATAAGTAATTGAATAAGGAAAATTTGTCCAGGATAGTGAAGTATGTCATCCCAAATATTTAAAAAAATATTTGAACAGCTTATTTTAATTCGCACGCCAATTATCATAAAAGAATAACCAGTGTTGGCGTTGAACACAGATCTACCATTTTACCGTTTTCAAATATAAAGCTTTATTAAAATAGTTTAGCCGTCGTCGACAGAATATCACCCTTAAGGTTGTATGCGGAAACTTTCGTCGTAGTAAACAAAAAACAAATTGTTTCCTTACTATTATATAAATATACAGGGGGAAATCTAATTATTGAACGAGAAGTTGATTATCATAATATGTCAACTATACAAAGGTTATTTTTTTTTTATAAAAAGCTGAAAAAGCTTGTGTACTTTTAAAATAATACAACAACTTTTCCAATAGAATTATTTTTTAAGATAAACTTGCAGTAAATAGTAGCGACTGAATAAAATTAGTTTGAATAAAACATCAATCAGATCTAAATGTCTCCAGGTTTTTTCCCTGATTAGCATGCACAGAAATCTTTCCCACAAATAAACCTGTTGCTTTCTGAATTATGAATTATTGAAATAAAACTAATAATATCAATTTAAGATTAAACTTCAAATAAAAGAAAAGTGTTTAAATACCCTCGTTTACCACTTTTACCCGCATAATTATATTTGCATAAGGGCAATAACTAAAAAAGTTAATTTCTTTTTTTTTTTAACCATTATCACATTTTCTTGACTTTGTGAATGTAAGCCTTCAATACAAAATTCATTAAAGTTGTACAAAAATGTAGTTGTGAGGATGAGAACATTGTAATGTTTAATATAAAGTACATTTCCAAGAGATATAATTCATTTGAAAATAATAGATTAGCGCTGACTTTCGAATCCACTCAAACCCGAACATCTCCAATATTCCAGATGTCACATTTCATATCATAATTTCCTTATTTGCTAACAAAGAAGTTATTACACCAAGGCTTTGAAGTTGTCGTTCCTGACGTTATCGAATAACGTTCACACATACAAGCCAATGCAGCAGGTTCTGCAATCACAAAGTGATTAAATATTAAAAAAAATATTTTGGTAACTTTGTGACATTTTTAACGGTAACTTTTTCTAGATGCAAAGTTCCGAGAGTTTTGATGCAATACGTAATGGTTATTTGATATCGATTGCTTTATCGTTTTCCGGCAATTCTTCTGCTCATTGTTAACCTTTAAAAATGTATTACTTTACTTTTAAATATTCTGTTTCTTTAATATTTTAGAATCTGCACGATTTATCTATATATGTTCTTATGCATAATAGATTGAGTTTTATCACTTTATTTTATATTCTTGGTTTATTTTTGCAATAAATACTTATTCATGATGCAGGCCGTATCCCCATGAAATTTTGTTTTGAAAGTAGAAATCTAATCTATAGAAACTTAGGATGATGTGTGTAAAAAAACCGGGGAATTGTACAACTATTAATTCGTGTTAAAATGGTCATCAAAAACACCGCTCGGGCAAAATGGCAAAATGTAAACCGTCTCTGAAATTCATTGGTCTGTACAGAGTAAATCCGATATAGTTTAAGAAGAATTTTAAAATTAAAGTGATAGCTTTGTAATTCTATAGACCATGTCTACACGGAACAGACAGCAACATCGGAATGAGGCCTGAGAAATTTAACGTAGGCTGAGAAATACATGGGAACTTGATTCGGCAAAAAAAAAGGTCCCGTTACAGTCTGATTAAAGCAAGCCCCAGGTATCCACTTGCGTCTTTAAACGCAAGTTGATAGTCGGGACTGGCTCTAGTCAAACTGGTTCCGTAACATTTTTTTTTCCCTCGAAATTTACAAGCAAACGAATGACTAATTATTATTCAAGCGGCAGAAAGAGACTGACATAACTAAATCTTTAAATCATTTATATGTTATATTTGTGTTAATATTTAATTAATTTACGCTTGCATGGGTATTCGGTTGTAGTGTGTTTTTTTTTTGTGTGTGTGATTTGAGATGGAAATACTGTAAATGTACAAGTTCGGAGACAAAACGACTGAAAGAGAATTAACATAGTTGCCTTTTTAGGCCCTGAGTGGCATATTGATCACATACTAGGCGTCAGGAAAAGCCCGAGGAGTTTAGTTTCAAGTCTTAAAAGAAGTTTTAAGAATAAGTATACAACTTTCAAGTAGATCTATATACATGTAAACAAGAAGTGTTTGTATTTCTTTGTGTGGATAAATGTACTATATATATATATATATATAACATCTTCATGCCTTATATATCATGTACTGTAGTACGCCGCTAGATTAAAACTGACGTGGAAAGGTAACACATGGCCAGCGAAAGCTCTTTTTTTTGAGAGCCCAGGTGGTCGTGTGGTCTAGCGGGACGGCTGCAGTGCAGGCGATTTGGTGTCACGATATCACAGTAGCATGGGTTCGAATCCCGGCGAGGGAAGAACCATAAATTTGCGAAAGCAAATTTACAGATCTAACATTGTTGGGTTGATGTTTAGACGAGTTGTATATATATATATATATATATATATATGTATGTTGTAATATAAAATGTATTTGTACGAGCTTTAGAAACACGAAGATTAGCGAGACTCGCCGAGCGTTCCATTTGTTTCGTAGTAAGTACAAATACATTTTATATTTCTGACAATGTACATAATTTTTATATTTTGTTTTTATTCTACAATTTACACCCTAAGGATGACTAGGGAATAGAAATATGGTCACTTGGTCTTCTTCCGACCGGCAGATAATTCTTCTAACGTGGGGCGTCCATTTGGCTTGCATGTGCGGGATGTATCAAGTTTGCAGCCACTTCCAGTCAGAATGGGGACATTAAATCCGACGCCTCGAAAAAAGAGAGTGCTACGCTTTTTGAAAATTCAGAACCCTTGCAACAACTCTTTGAGGGGTCCGTAGATGGCCTGTTGCAGGACAAAATGTCTGTCCCTATCCAATATACCCTCATTTTCCAGTGTGAGTCCAAATTTTCTCGACCCTCATCCCGGATCGCCTCTATTACAAAACCTACCTACTGTTAACTTGTTCTCGTCCTTATCATGCATGACATATTTGCCACTGGACGTTAAGCAACCAGCAATCAATCCTACAATTTACATACGTCACTTGAAACTTTATTTGTTAAAATTTAAATCATTGTAAGTTTACGCACATTTACGCAAAAGAAATATCTACGTTACCCATTGCTCATTATATAAGTGGGATAACATGAGACTTTATTTGTAAAAGTACAAGTGCAAATAAAACAAAATATTATACGGAACATGTTATTTGTACAACAGTTGGCTGTTAGAATGATAAATGGAGATGTGGGATATGCAATTTATAAGAAAGCAAAATCTGGACATTTAAAGACATCAAAACCAAAGACTTCAAGCAAATTGGGGCTAATGCTAATTGGACGCGTATCTTTTTATATCTAATTTGTATAGTTTTAGTAAACGTTGTTCCCCTAAATTGAACCAGGATCTGCTTACCCTTCCGGAGCACCTGAGATCACCCCTAGTGTTTGGTGGGGTTCGTGTTGCTTATTGTTTAGTTTTCTATGTTGTGTCATGTGTACTATTGTTTGTATGTTTGTGTTTGTCTTTTTTCATTTTTAGCCATGGCGTTGTGAGTTTATTTTCGATTTATGAGTTTGACTGTCCCTCTGGTATCTTTCGTCCCGCTTTTGGAAAGTTTTGATGAGTATGTGTAGTATAATTATCATAGTGCCATTTCAGTCTCTTATTACATATTTGTTTCAGTCTTAAAAAACTTTTGTTCTTCTTGAGAAAATTCAAACCATAATGGAATAAGGAGGTGCAGTAAAATTGCCATTTAATCAACTTTCCACCAAAGACAAAATGACGGAAATGTTAGCTTGCTTACATTGCTACTTCATTCCAGATCTCCAAATTACCATTCCATTATATGAACTGCATATTCAAAAATATGATTAGTCACTAAAATCCTATCATCATATTGTTTCACCCGTGTCGTTCGACCGCGTCAATCCCGCACTTGGTGTATATAGGGTGTATACGGCTAATTATTTAGGACTACAGTATTTTTGCTTCAGGTTTAAATTATGTACCTGGTGTTACTAGTCTACTCATATTAAAGGTGCGCATATCGACTCGTCTGGATTTTCTTTATTTTTTGTTCATGACAGATTGCTGGATTAGGCATTTTGATAAAATATAAAAGGCACGCAGAGTACAGACTCCGGCTAACATCTCCTACATGTGAAATTTCAAGCTGGAACTTTTATATTTCGCAGTTTGTTTTACTTATAAAGAATGCATATATGATCTCAAGATTTGTTTTGTGAATAAATTTTCAACAAATGACAGATTGTTGAACTTGTGAAATTTTGCATACAGTTTGCAATGTTTGTCCGACTTGCTGAGCAACCAACTCACAAATTTACACCACGCAAAGTACACATACTAATGTATGTAGCAAGTCAAGAATATATAAAGTTTTGAATTTTTTTTTGAAGTTTTTATTTTTATTTTTTAGAATATGTATTTTATCAGGATCATTATTTTCCCTCATAATTTTCACAACTAACAGAATGTTAAACCTTTTTTGACTGGTGCATCAAATGTGTCTTTTATAAAAAACTGTTTTCAAAATTGTATTGTATCGTCCCGAACATGCATGAACTATTTGCCACTGAACTTTAAACAACCATCAAAAACCGAGCAATTATAAAACTGTTAACTGGATCAATTTTTTTTTTAAAGTACTCTATTTCTGCATGGATGCAGCAAATACACTACCATTGTCTTAAAGAATGGAGTTAAAAACTCAGTAATTCAAAGGAATCACACGTGAAATTTTTCATGTTATTTTCACGTGAACTTTACAAAAATATGAAGGTATTTTTCATGGTTTTAATTAAATTTTAGAATAAAGATAGTATTTGATTAATCTTATTTTAAACTAGATATGTCAAAGCGACACGAATGGCCCCGTCCCAAAAAGTTGAAAAATCTGCAATTTCAATATAAACACATGTGGACACAAACATGATGGTAGTCTCACATATCAAAAATCAGCCCAAAATCTGGAGGGAAATAGAGAAAAAATCCGTATAACTGTGATTTTCAATAATTTATCAAAGTCCAAAACCCATTATTTCAGCGAAAATAAGCGGAGCTGAACGAAACTTGAGCTTGACCTATAACTCATCATGGTTAACTCACATACCAAAAATCAGCCCAATATCTGAAGGCGTTTAGAAAAAAGGCCGTATAACTGTGATTTTCAACAATTTCTCAAAGTCCAAAGCCCGTAATTTCGGCAAAAAATTAGTGGAGCGGAACGAAACTTAAACTTGATCTGTAACTCATCATAGTTAACTCGATCACATACCAAAAATCAGCCCAATATCTGAAGGCGTTTAGAAAAAAAGTCCGTATAACTGTGATTTTCAACAATTTCTCAAAGTCCAAAGCCCGTAATTTCAGCAAAAATTAGTGAAGCGGAACGAAACTTAATCTTGATCTGTAACTCATCATGGTTAACTCACATACCAAAAATCAGCCCAATATCTGAAGGCGTTTAGAAAAAAACTCCGTATAATGGTTTGTTGCGGAATGACGGAATGACGGAATTACGGAGAGACGGAAAGACGGAATTTCGGAATTTCGGAATTTCGGACAAGGGTAAAACTATACAGCTCCGACAACTTCGTTGCGAGGCCATAAAAATTACGTGAATTTAACGTGTACCAAATTCCGGTGATTTATTCATGAACTATTATCATAAGATTCATTAGGAACCAACCAGTTCAAGCAAAGTTTCAAGTATATGCTCGTTTGGTGTGAAAATCAGACTAAATTAATTTTAATTCATGTGAGTGAAATTTCCATGTGCAGGACAAAATAAATTATATCAGTAGAATTTCATATTGCATCACTAGGAAATTTACGAAACCCGACAGGGGAAATGAAAATAAAATAAATACCATTCAGATCCCGACACGTATTTTGTTTTCCAAACCTCTGAATAGGAATAACGTTACATTCTGTATTCAATAACGTCACACGTTTTCGGTCAAATTCTAAGGGTATCAATCAACTTTGAAGCCATTTATCTCAAAAACAAGGATGGTGACATATGAGTTTCTATACGTGTATGGATTCAGTTTGCAATCCTGGATATTATGTTAGTTTTTTGTTTTTCTCCGTATATAAGAACATAGCCATCCATTGGAAAATCTAAACAGGAAAGCCGAAAAATAGGCATTTCCCCTACCTATGTAAATTTGTCGCAAAAATTGACGTTTTCCTATATATGAAAATACCAAGAAAACAAAAATGGTGACCCCCATTTTTTATTACATTTTCCTATGTAACTCGATTAAAAGAACATGTGTGCCAAAAAGTTTGGAAATCGGGAGATATGCCATTCGGTATCGTGTTACCTTTGACCTGTATGTAATATATGTTTCACAGATGACGATGACGACAAACATAAGTATGGAACGCCACAGCTGCCTTGTGATAACAATAACCATATTATTAAGGGTAGATGTAGATCATGAAGCAAATGTTCTATACTATAACGACATTTGACTACTCTGTCAATTTGCTGTATCACTAAGATAAATGTACATACTATACAGACACTTTGATACAACATGGAGCTACATTTTCATACTGATTTGTCATTTTACTATTAAACTATTATGTGTTAATGCTATGTTATAAAGATACACTTTGTACTATAAAGACATTAAGCAACTTTTTCATACTATTTTGTCATCTCAGTATATTATAACGATCAATTTGTATACTATACAATCATCTCGATATAACATTAAACAATTTTGTTATATTATTATGTCATATAACTATCTTATAAAGACATATTTCAATATCACGCAAAATTCATTAGCAACATCGAATGTAATAAAAAAAAAGACAGTGGAGGAACTTGTTTTGCACACCTTAGGGAATCGCTTTCAAGATTAATAAATTTATCGACACACATACAGATTGGTACCCTTAAAAAATAAACAAACAAAAACATTATAACAAACAAGACTTCAACAAAAAGATGGCCTTTATTCTTTTCGCCAAATTATAATTATCGCCAAATTACAGTGGGTACGGGGAAAGTTAGTACGGGATACGGTTTACACATGATTTTTCATAATACCTGTCAACATAATTTGCAAACACGTGGTTTAAGTAAAGTATCTTAAAAACAGGTTGCTTTCACGATAATTAAAATTTAGCGAAAAGAATAAAGGCCATCTTTTTGTTGAAGGCATGATGTTATTTTGTTTTTGTTTGTTTATTTTTTAAGGGGTACCAATCTGTATGTGTCGCCTATCGTGTCAACACCATGTCTTTTCAACTCCGCATCGCTGATAATAATTGCAACATTACAATCGATAAATTTATTCATCTTGAAAGCGATTTGCTAAGATCCCGATTTTTTTCCTTCCAAAGCTTTTTTGTTTTATTACAATCGATGTTGCTGATGAATTTCGAGGGGAATGTTTGCCACTATTTATATATTTGTCTTAATGTATGGTGAAATGGTGTTATATAGATGACACCTCGTGATATAGGAATTGTTACCTCGATATTGAAATGTGTCTTTATAAGATAGTTATATGACATAATAATATGACAAAATTGTTCCCTGTTATATCGAGATGATTGTATCATATATATATTTGTCGTTATAATATACTGAGATGACAAAATAGTATGAAAAAGTTGCTTAATGTTATATTAAGATGTCTTTATAGTATAAAATGTATCTTTATAACATAGCAATATCACATAATAGTTTAGTAAAATGACAAATCAATATGAAAATGTAGCTCCATTATATATCAAGATGTCTTCATAGTATGAAATATTATCTTCATAACAAAGTGAACTGACAGAATAGTATGACAAGGTAAATCTATGTTGTATCAAAGTGTCTTTATAGTACGTACATTTATCTTAGTGATATAGCAAATTGACATAGTATTATTGTCAAATGTTGTTATAGTATAGAACTTGCACCTCATGATATATATCTACCCTTAATGATATGGTTATTGTTATCATAAGGCAGCCGTGGCGTTCCATTCATAAGTGCGTCCTCTTTTCCACTAATGAAACTCACTGAATTATACTTATGACTGAATTGTATTGACATGAGCAAAACAACGATTGCCACAATTGGCGCAACAGTTGCTTTCCCTTCCAGAGCACTTCGGGTTATAGTGACCATTTCCGAGTTTTGATAGGGTTCATGTGACTCGGTCGTTGTTTTCCATATTTGTTTTGAAAACAGTTGTTTGTCTTTGCAGTCATTTTCGTTTTTTTGCAACAGTATTGTCAATTTGTCTTCTACTTATCAGTTTTGTGAGACATTTTGTCCCCTAGGAAATAACTCGCCAAGAAAGGAAACAATGCATAAAACTACGTTATTTTTGAGAGATGACTTGCTCGATTCTCATCTATTATAAAAAGATCTTAAACAGACGTCATTACAATCGTACATTATTGTCGTATGCAATAGCATGTGTATTCTTAACATAATAAGGAGCTACGATGACCGGAAGTGTAAATTAAACAAACCACGGAATGTAACCGTTACAGATTGTCGATCGTTGATGCTAAAACAAATCTGAAACGTATGCGCAGCAATGGATCAGACGTTGGCTATATCAACATTCTAATCATTCTGCAACATCACTTCGTATACAAAAAGAAGCGAAGGAGGCCAAACGGAATTTCAAACTCATACTTGTATGTGGCTTCGAAGGGTGAGCAGACCGTGCTCCAAAAAAGGAGACTCATAAATTCGAGAATTGATCACACCATATGGTTGCAAAAATGTACGTAATATATATTTTCAACGATACAGTTATGGTCATTGTCGCTATACATCCACTACGCTCTATGATTTCTTATGTTAAATTTGGAAACCAAATATCAATTCAAATCCTTACAAACTCATAATTATTATCTTGGATATTGCCAGTTACAGGCCTTTCATTCGATAAAAAGTAAAATAAAAAAAATACTGAATTCCGAGGAAAATTCAAAACGGAAAGTCCCTAATCAAATGACAAAATCATAAACTCAAACATATCAAAAGAATGGATAACAACTGTCATATTCCTGACTTGGTACAGGCATTTTCTTATGTAGAAAATGGTGGATGGAACTTGGTTTTATAGCTAGCTAAACTTCGCACATGTATGACAGTCGCACCAAATTCCATAATATTGACAAAAATGCGTGAACAAAACAAGCAAACATGATAGGTTAAAACGTCAAAAATAGAGATACAGCAGTCAACATTGTGCTATAGTCTTAAAATCACTAAAAAAACAATAATCTTAATCACTAAAAAAACACCCCAAATATGTTACAAAGAAGTACAAAAATGGCATACAGACTAAGCACACAACAAACACTAAAACAAACAAATTTACAATATTACAATAACACAATGACAGGATGTACAAGTACATAGCCGCGTCTTATATGTACCAAAGACGAACACCGAATTTAAAGATCAGTTTGCATCTATCAGCTATCATACCGATAACAAACAATTAACGACAGAAATGTACAATAACAAACACGTGTTACAAGATTGCAATTTCTGAACTTCCTAACTGCACCTTTGTCTGTATTGTTATTCATGAATATATTCCGGCTGGTCGCATTATTACCGGTGACCTAAAATTTATTAAATGAATTATTCGTTTTTGAATTGTGTTATGGAAAAGCCCAAAAAGGAAGCCTAACTCCATCTAGGAAACGTAACTTGAATATACGGATGAATTTAGTCGAAGATTAACTATGGTAACGCCCTTAACGTGATAATAAAGACGATGATATTTTTTCTGATTGGGTTAATGTTCTTACTAGGTCGTTGATTCGGATATAATGAACAAAACTGAATGGGTATAGGAATAAAGATGCTACATTAATTTTTAAATGCCCTACGACTTTTCTACCCTTAAAATACATTTTTTTCTAATTCAAGACAAGATGATCCTTTTTTTTAAATCCGTTTATTTCAATTTTGTTTTATAAAAAGGAATTATTATACTATTTATTAGATTGGGACATTCAAATTCATAGATCGAAATTAAACTGAAAACGCCATGGCTAAAAGGACAAAAGACAAACAATAGAAAGTACACATAACACAGCATAGTAAACTGAATACTAAGCAACACGAAGCCCACCAAAAACCTGGGAGTGATCTCAGGTGCTCCGGGACGGTAAGCCGTTCCTGCTCAACATGTTGTACAGGTCGTGTTGCAAAATCATAAGATAAATCATAATTTGTCAAAAATAAACTGACTCAAACAAAGAATTTTCTGACACTATCAGATTTGATTTTTTGATTGACAACATAAACGTTGTGTTTGGATGACGTTTTTAACATACAATCGGAATTCCAGAGTGAATCAGATGTTCGTCTTTTATAACTGGTATTGATGAATTAACTATAAAAAGACGCTAGGATTATCCATGAACTTCACCTACCGCTCACAGATGGTAATTTAAATTTTGGTTATTTATGCATTTATCCAAACCAAACATGAAATAAAAGATACAACAGACACAGTTAAGTCGTTGAAATTGATATTCTAATTTTCTTTTTTGAATCTTTATATTCAATCTAAAAAGTAAATCCATTTCTTTAATATTGTTGTATACTAATATGTCGGTTGACAAAAACCAAAAAACGGCACACGAAATGACAAGTTTTATTTTTTGTCTCGATGAGGTTGGAAGCATTAATTACTCCAATTTTATTTTCAAAAGTAAATATATATAATCATTTTATATTACTTGTATTATGTAATACTATTTTAATACGGAAACTGAATCAGTCATGGACATTTAATTCAAACGAAGACATCATTATTTGCTATTGTTTCTGACTGGAATAAATTCCGTAATAAAAGAATTAATTTCAACTTACAAGCCGAAAAAAATCTGTCAACATGGCAAAAAAGAGGAAAAACTATAAAAAGACAAACAACAATCTATAATCTGTTAAAAATCATATTTTGAACTTCAAAAAGCTGTGTGACTAATATTTGTTGTTGTTTAAACAAACATCTTTATTTTATACATCCATACTGAATAAATAAATCAATAAAACAAATGAAAAATATATAACATTCAAACACTTGAAAATCTGTGTAAAAATTAGTATTATCTAAAGTAATAAAAGAAAACGCTACAGAAATTAAAGATGACCACCCTTACAATGATATATGCTATAATGAAGCAGTGAACGTTAGATCTTTGCCAGATTATAGAAGAACTGTTCTATTGGATCATCAAAAATTGATCCTGATCATCAGTATCACCTATCTGAGTTAGCATCAACAAGAAGACCAAAATTAGACAAATAACTAATGAGTACAAACATGACTCTTAACCTATTGACGAGCAGTTGATCATACCGAAAACATAATATGTATGAAAAGACGTAACTACGTATCGACATAAATTCAAATAATTAACGACAAGTTAAAATATGTGGATTGAAGTAAATGTGTCCTACTGAATAGGACTATTTACTCGGTTAGAAATAACACGAAAACAACACGACGGGTGTCACATTTGGAGCAGGATCTGCTTTCCCTTTTGGAGCATTTGAGATCACCTCAAGTCTTGGTGGGGCTAGTATTGCTTAGTCTTTAATTTTCTATGTTAGGTCTAGTGTACTATTATTTGTCTGTGTTTTCTCTTTCTTTTTTAGCTATGTCGCTGTCAGTTTATTTTCGATCTATGAGTTTGAATGTTCATCTGGTATCTTTCGCTCTTCCTTTTGAAGAAATCTAATAATGCATGCTTTTGTCAAAGGGTCGAGCATAACTGAACGTTCAGACGAATGCAGTTTCGTAACAGATACCGAAACGCATAACATTAGATAATGAATCCAGGAGACATATTATAAGTAAGAAATCTAAAGGCTAGAACGTCAACAGCTGTATCGCATAAAATTATGAATGACAACTCGAGAGTCTACCGTAACAATAACAGTTTCTTTGGGACAATTGAGTAAGATTTAAAAAGATTAAATTATGTTAAACAGCCTTTCGACTGACTGCATTGTGGAAACGCAACTGATAATGTAAAAATGTCGATCAAATGTAGATAAAAAATTAAAGTGTGTTCGAAGGACAGCAACCATAACACATGAAATCTCAAATAAACGATATGTTATGTTCTGTTGTACTTGAACATAATTTCCTTGTGTTAAATTGTGTGTCCTTTACAATTGTTTTTACTCACATGAGTTATTAAGTGTCGGAATTGATTTTCTATATTGTTTCGAAATATATAATTGAAGAAGGGCTTCTTGACTGTACCTGTCGTTTATTGATTTACGTAATTGAACAGTCTAAGTACTAACTCAATGTTTACCTATAACCACTAATTAGATAGCGTTATCTAATGTTGGCCTTTTTCAGCTAAATTTGCTATTATAGTTAAGCTAGTTAATTGTGTTAGTGTGTATTATTTATAGTAAACTAGATTTTAGTAGATTCTCATGAGGCCGAACACCAGTGATATAATTTTAGTTTTTAAAATAGGGAATGTGATGTCAACATCATCTGGAAAGTCAAAACGTTAACGTTATTTATATATGTTCTCATAATCTTACGATATATTGTGTTACAATGTATTTCCTTTACAGATTTTTTCTTACATGAGAAATTAGTGCCTGAATTGATTGTCTTCAGTGTTTCGAAATGTATTGGACAAGGGCTTCTTGCCTATACTGGCATTTATTGATTGACATAATGGAACAGTCTGAGTATCAACTCAAAGTTTGCTTAAAACAATTAATAAGAAAGTGTATTCAATTGATGACTCATATCAAATAAATTTGCTACTAAGATCTTTAACCGAGTAAGTTGTGTTCTGTTCGGATGTATGTTTTGTAGTAGACTAGATTTAAGTAGACTGTAATCAGAAAATCATACCTCACACCCGTGAATGAATTTTAGAAGTAAAATGGTGAATTTGATCTTAGCATCATATAAAACGTCAGAATCTAAACGTTTTGCAAATATATAATTACTATTATTGGAAAGCAAGTACTAGTACTGTTTAAACATATTTATTTGCAGTTAATCCCGTACTGTTTAGTTTTCCGACAATTCAATATTTAAAAAAAAATTGTGCCTTTTTTCTCTCAAGATACAATATACATGATGTATTTGTTGTACTTATCTTAATTCACAATTTGTTTGAAATACTGTTTTAGTGCATCATTTTAGAATACAAACCATGGTTACCGAAACTTTCGATATTCCACAACTGGTACATCGTATGTTAGAAACAGATAATAGTAGTCCCTCCTTTTTAGACTTTATTTATGCAGGGTGGGTCGATGCCACTGCTGGTGGAGTTTTTACTCCCCGAGGGTTTCACCAGCCCAGTAGTCAGCACTTCTGTTGACAGGAACTATCATTGATCTGGTCATAATTATAAATTAACTGTTTATAAAACATTAAATTTTTTAGATACTAAAGCTTTTCTACCTCAGGAATGAATTACCTTAACTGTTTATGGCAAAACCTTTTGGAATATTTGGTCCTCAATGCTCTTCAACTTCATACTTTATTTGGCCTTTTTAACCTTTTTTTTATTCGAGATTCACTAACGAGTGTTTTATAGACGAAACGCGCGTCTGGCGTAAATAGTGTTTTTTTTTTTATTTCTGTGATGAGTTTATTAAACTACTTCATTTATATTCAGTTATCAGTTAAATGTGTTTTAAAAGGATCTACAGTTCATACATAGATTTACCGATAGAGACAAAGTTTGAATATATCGTATTATTCATTTCTTTATTTCTCTGTCCTGAGTGTTTCTTTTTATTTGAACTGTATTCCTGTCACACAATGTCATTTAAATCGTATTTAAAACATTGCCATATATGTGGGAGTTTTGGCTAGCCATTTAACAACGTTTAAACCACTATTTTTCTTATTAATAAAATGTCCTGCACCTTGTCAAGAATATGGCAGTTGTTATCAAATAGTACGTTTCAATGTATGTAAGCGTTTCTTTTTGTAGTAGTTCCGTGTCCCTGTTTTTCTGTTGTTTTCCTCAAATGTGACCCTGATTTGTTTTAGTAAAATCAACTGATTACTTATGAACAGCGGTATACCTCTATTGGCTTTATTTGATATATACACCATTGCGTTATAACTATTTTTCCGCTTATTCTTTTTGACATGGTTCAAATTCGTGTATTACGTTCTATAAAGTTTAACTGAATCAAACTATTAACTATACATATTTATATTTGCATTCCTTCTCTATGTCAGATTTTCCCCATGCTATTCAAAGCAGCCACCGTCGATGAGCAGCGAAATATAACGACTGGATTATTTGGGTTAGTCCTATACACATCTGTCAAGTTATCTAACATATATCTCGATATGCCCCATTGTTTGTAAAACTGTTAGTATTGTTTTCACACGCTTTAAAGTGATGGTGGGCTTATTTTTTAGTTAATGTTCTAGTAAGGTTTCTCTTTCAGATTTACTTTATTAATCTTATTACATGGCTTTGTTCTTCATTTCACAGTTGTGTCGTGATTGTCAGTTTGCCTAGAATTGCGCTCAAACCAGGGATTGGGGCAATTTCAAAATTATAGTGAAGGGCCTCTGTGGCCGAATGATCTTAGTAGGCGAACTACCTCATCATTAGCCTTTCAACACTGAGATTGGAGTTCGAATCCTGCACGTGGCAGGTGCTCTTGACTCCAATCTTAATTGACTATGATTGTCAGCATCGGCAATAATCAAAGTGATGGAAATAACTCATGGAAAGATTAAAAGAGTAGTTTAAATAATTTCATATTAAGGTATATGGTGGGGGAAAAATGAACATAAATAAAGCACTATTGCTGAAAATTACATTAAAAGGAGGTCTTTCTAAGGAAAGTGCTTTTCCAGTATGAGGATTAAAATGAGCTCAAATTAAATAATATGGGTCTCTTTAATTTGCACAATTTTATTAAAACTGCAGTTCATATCTTATCCAAATAATGTTGCCTGTTTTGAACATGTTGCAAAAAAAAAACAAAAAAATGCAAATCAAAAATTCTTCTTCTAAGTAAAAGAGGGACGAAAGATACCAAAGGGACAGTCAAACTCATAAATCTAAAACAAACTGACAACGCCATGGCTAAAAATAAAAAAAGACAAACAGAAAAACAATAGTACACACGACACAACATAGAAAACTAAAGAATAAACAACACGAACCCCACCAAAAACTAGGGGTGATCTCAGGTGCTCCGGAAGGGTAAGCAGATCCTGCTCCACATGTGGCACCCGTCGTGTTGCTTAAGTGATTACAAATCCGGTAAATATTCTAATTCGGTAGGTCATATTCATGAAAGGGAAGGGGATTGTAGTTACGACGTAAGGAACATATCCGATATCATTTGTGAAACGGTTATTCCATAACGGTCAACCAACTCGTGATGGCGTCCGTAAAATTTACGAAGGGATGATTTCAACTTCACCATTTGGAACTCTTGGTTTAATAGCTTCCTTGTGAGCAGCAAACCTCTATCAAGAAAATCATGATAGGAAATGCAAGCACGGGAATATCGTATCAATTGGGAGATATATACCCCGTAAATGTTTGTAAAAAATAAAATCTAGACCAACAGCTAAGAACTTTACAGTGTCAACAAAAATAATCTAAAAATGTTGTTTTGGGGCATTTTGTAAGTTAAAACATAGGTTAAATGACACTGAAGATTAAAAGTTGTAGAGTGACTTTTGATAAATTTTTAAAGTATTTTAAACACAGGGCATTGAAAATGTACTTTTTCAACGTAAACAAATTAAAAAACTTATTTTATTGAAATGTGTATTCTTTCTTGATTGCAAAAATATATATTCTCTTCTAATAAAAATTCAAATGACTAAAATAGACATTATGATTGATGGGGAATAAACTAATAAACAATGGTTTGTTATTATTAAAAGTTTTAAAATTTTAAAACTGTTTCAAGCCAAATCCTGATAAAAAAGAATGAGTGAACTAATATAAATGGTTGATAAATTACAGATGACTATTGGAAATTTATTAAGTAAATTATACTTGAATAACTTTTATATATTGATATTTATATTCATATTTCATTTTTTGAAAGATCTTGTTAATCCAGTAATCATGTATCTTTCAGACATAATTTACAGAATCACTTTATGTAATGTAGATCAAAAGAAATAGGCAATAAATAAATCTATCCCCCTTATATATATATCAAACATCTAATATATACATTTGTGAATTCAATTATAAGATCAAATATTTGTATATTGAATTGTATATTGATGGGCATGTATTATTATGTAAGACAGAGGTTGAAAGGTAATGTGGTCTATATGATTGACAGTTTAGGAGATGAGTTATTGTAATTAAAGGTCTACCTTGTCTCTGATAATTGTTGATAATCACAGTTGTCAATCATACTAGTATTTTATCAATACCCAATTACCTAATTAAAATGTTTTAAAAAAAGCCTGCACATCAACACACCTTAATGACACACATTCTTGAATGAACTACTCTAAAAATATACCAATTTTGTCAGTTTATATGTGTATTATGTGCACATACATGAGAACTATAGGAAACTATATCTCAGTGTGAATATATTTAGTAATAGTAGCTAACCTGTCATGTTGTTAGGGAGGCCAGTGCCTAAGTAAAGCTTTAGAACAAGTTCTAATCTTTCAAAAAATGGCTAATAAGGTTTCTAACCTGAACAGACACGAGAGTAAGATGAACCAGTAAAAATAAGTATACTCAGTTCCATGTACATAAACTGGTTGTTTCTGTATTGTTATGAGTTAAAATTTGTGATCGAAATCAGCAAAGACACATCGAAACAACATCGGATACAAAAATTTAAGGCACTGGCTACAGTTACATGAAAATATGTAACAATAATAATAAAAAATATTGTTACATTGGAGACTAATTGCCGGAATACATGGTTGAGAAAGGAACCTCTTTGTATTTGTTGTGTCAACGGTTAAATTGCGTTATTGTTACATTAAAGACTGCAATGTAAGCTGGGACTATTATACTATTTGTATAATAGTCCCAGATGTGAGCTAGATATATCAAACTTAAATCTTCCATAGTTTTGTTGCTATGTACTAGATAATATTAGTAATAATGAGAATAATAATAATAATATTATTAATCAACATATATAGTGTTTAAATAGTTTTGATGTTCTTAAAGAAACTAAAATTGAGAAATAGGGAGTGTGTCAAAGAGACAACCCGACCAAAGAGCAGTTTAGTAGTGACGAAAGCGAAAAATATAGTCCAATGGTTCGCTGTTAAAAACTTGAACGAGAAAAGTGTTCACTTTTATGTTTTTACTGGTTTGTGATGGCTGCTTGAAGTAGTTTCACTAACAAATGCGTCGAACTAAACATGCTCCAAAAACAACATACTGGATTTGTGGAAACAGTCATTGTAAAATTGTATGAAATATTGTAAATATCAAATAAAAGTTTTGTTTTAATACATAATATTACTAATCCCATGCATCGTACATTGCAGTTCATTTGTGTAACAATAAATGTAACCGTAGACACAAATATTATTGTTACATTCGTAATTAATCGGTTCCTTATCCAATCCTACATTCCAGCAATTAGTCTCAAATGTAACAATATTTTTGTTATTATTGTTACATTTCCATGTAACCGTAGCCAGTGCCAAAATTTAATAACACTTTTAGATATTTGGATGATATATTGGCTCTCGATAATGACGACTTCAGTATGTACACTAAAGAGATGTATCTGGCCGAACTGACTTGCAATAAAGCTGATGCTTACAATGAACACGGCCCTTTCCTGTATGAATCTTGATATCTATATCTTTAACGGAAAACTTAATACCGAAAGAGATGACAAAAGAGATGATTTTATCTGTTCCTGAAATATCCATTTTTATAGATGGTGACGTTCCTTTGTCACCATTTAATGGTGTTTATATATCTCAACATGTTCGATTCGCTAGTGTATATAACAACGTATTTGATTTTAACGAAAGAAATAAAAAATTATTACACTAGAGTTTTCGATATAACAAACTAGTCAAAACATTTAATAAATTTTATCATCGCTTCAAGGACATCATTCGTAAACATAAATCAATGATGCAGACATCTTATACGTTCAGGTATTTCACATCTAATATTTTATGGTAATATTCTTTACAAAGCACATAAATGTCGGTATTCACCTCAAAAGGGAACCGAACCTTTAAATAGACTTATTCAGAGGGGAGCTAGTTATGATACTGTTGTCAAGTCGTTTTAGTATGACATATTGTGGTTTTAATATTGATTCACTCATAGGATATTTACATCGGAAATAAACAAATGTATTCTAAAACCAGTTGTTGGCATGATACATGTAATGTTCTTCTTGTATATTTTATGACAGTATGATACTAAATCCCTATAGGAGGGAATTTTGCTTGATTTTCAAATGATGAAGACATAATATTTCAATCAGTTTTATTGAGGTCTGGAGCTGGCATGTCAATAACTACTAGTAGTCCTTTGTTAATTTGTGTATTATTGTCATTTTGCTTAGTTTCTTTTTTTTTTACCTATTTACGATGGGACTATAGTAATATGTACTAAATAATAAAAGTTGAAGACATTTATTTTATTTTTACAATACATACAATTATTTTTATTTTTATTTACATTGACATTTTCTACATATCCAGTGAGTGGTTTTTGGAGCATGTTTAAGTCCGATATGTTTTTTTATGAAACCACCATTTAAACACCATTAATTGAATAATATTTAATATTTATCATTATTACAAGTATTATTTAATGCATATGAAAGAATTAAGCAACACAACTAGAGAAGATTTAAGTTTAATAAATCTAGCGTACATTGCTATTTTTCATGTAACAATAACGCAATGTAACTGTAGCCTCAATAATTATTGTTACATTCGTAATTAATCGGTTCCTTACCCAACTTTGCACTCCGGCAATTAGTCTCCAATGTAACAATAATATTTCTATTATTGTTACATTTCCATGTAACCGTAGCCAGTGCCTACTTTTATTTAGGGGCCAGCTGAGGCCCAACTCCGGGTGTGGGATTTCCTCAATGTGTTGAAGACCCATTGGTGGCCTTTAGCTGTAATCTGCTCTTTGGTCAGAATGTTGTCTCTTTTACCTATTCCCAATTGCCAATTCTAAATTTGACAGTATATGTTCAGTTCTTTGCGTTAGTTCTTTATACAGGGGGAAATGATAAACCTCACAGTCTAGACAATTTTCACAAATCTGCTCCACACATTGCACCCGTCGTGTTGCTCATATTAGTACAAACTGGTAACAAGTCTAAATCGGCAGATCATATAGGTGAAAGGGTCCAAGATTGTAGTTAGGACATTATGAACATATCTGGTTAATTAACACCAGTAACAAAAATGAACATGTAATTAGAGCAATATATATTTATTGCAAACAACAAACGTTAAGCAACACAATTTTTCAAAAATGTTATAAAAAAAGCACCCTCAATAATATTGCAAATCTTTTTTTGAATACATAAACAAAGTTTTTTTTTATAGATTCATTTCGAAACCCGTGGCATCTTCCACTAAACTAAAACTTATCAATGAGGAGTTTTAATCCTGTTTGGAAACAAAATCAGATCACACAAAGTTTAAACAGAAAACTCCGCATTGAAATTGAGATTCATTTCGAAATTATTTATATATATATAATAACAAGAATGTCCCCAGTACACGGATGCCCCACTCGCACTATCATTTTCTATGTTCAGTGGACCATGCAATTGGGGTCAAAACTCTAATTTGGCATTAAAATTAAAAATCTCATATCATAGGAAACATGTGTACGGAGTTTCTTCAAGTTGATTGGACTTCATCAACAAGAGTGCACACGCTGAAATGTCTCGCCGTCTTTACTTATCATCGATATTATGTTGAGAGTCCAAAATATAAAGCTTTATTACAACTGTCACATAAACTTCACATTAACCAAGAAAACTAAACATTGACCAATGAACCATGAAAATGAGGTCAAGGTCAGATGACACCTGCCAGTTTGACATGTACTGTAACACCTTACAGTACTTCAATACACCGAATATACTAGACTTAGTGCTTATAGTATCTGAGATATGGACTTGACCACCAAAACTTACCTTGTTCACTGATCTATGAAATGGGGTCGAGGTCAAGTGAAAACTGTCTGACGGGTACGTGGACCTTGCAAGGTACGCACATACCAAATATAGTTATCCTATTACTTATAATAAAAGAGAATTTTACATTACAAAAAATCTTTTTTTCAAGCAGTCACTGAATCATAAAAATGAGGTCAAGGACATTGAACATGTGACTGACGGAAACTTTGTAACATGAGGCATCCATATACAAAGCTTTTAAGAAGTAACACCGCCGCCGCCGTAGCATCCGCCGCCTGATCACTATCCCTATGACAAGCTTTCTGCGACAAAAGTCGCAGGCTCAACAAAAACTATCTCAACCAAAACTTTAACCTGAAGCTGGACAGATGGACGAACGAACGGACGCACAAGCCAGAAAACATAATGACCCTGCTATCATAGGTTGGGCATAAAAATGTCTACTTGCAACGTTTTGGTTTATATTCAGGATGGTAAAAACAATGAACCATTACTGAGGAGAGAGTATATCATTAAGTAACAAGATGCTTGAATGCTTATGCAGCAATGAATTGTATATGTTGTATAATATGATATTTTACTGATTGAGAAAATCCTGTACAATCTTAAACTATATCCCCTTATGTTGAGCTTTACCAGAAAATTAGGCATGTTAATTACTTTAGTATCATATATAATTCAATAATTAACCAGAGGCTCCACAGGGCGCAGCATGATACGAACGCAGAGGTCAAACCCTGAACAGTTAGGGCAAGTATGAACACAACATTCAAGCTTGATACTGCTCTGAATTTGAATTGTGATTAAATAGTTGACACAGAATAGGTTTCTGACACAGAAATTATGGATGTGGTCTAAGAACTGAAAAAACAAGAGGCTGTCACAACGACAGCAAACCGGATTTATTAACATTTAGTTGTGTCCTGGCAATATCACAAGAACCATTACTGATGAATGGTGAAAGTGAAAATCGTCAATATTAAATTTGACCTCCATTTTGTCATCAGTATCAACATATTAAAATTTGAAAAGCTTAGATTGAATGGTTCATGAGTAAATGCAACAACGTGAATGGAAACGCCATTTTACGATCTTTCAAGAACCATAACTCCTGAACGGTAAAAGTCAAAATAGTCATTATTGAACTTGACCTCTATTTTGTCATCAGTAACAACATATTAAAATTTCAAAAGCTTTGGTTGAATGGTTCATGAGAAAATGCACGGACACGACGGGAAACACCATTTTTCAATCTTTCAAGAACCATAACTCCTGAACAGTAAAAGTCAAAATCGTCATTATTGAACTTGACCTCCCTTTTGTCATCAGTAACAGCATATTAAAATTTCGGAAGCTTTGGTAGAACAGTTCATACATAAATGCACGGACACGACTGGAAACTAATTTGCCCCTTATTCCTAAACTGTTGGCATCAAAACTCTCAAAGTCAATCGCAACCTCCTTTTGTGGTTATTAACCTGCTGTTAAAATTTTATTGATTTCTGTTCACTTAGCCTTAAGTTATTATCCAGAAATCATCTGTCTTCAGACAATGCTGACGACAACAACGCAGACAACGAAGACGAGGACGTGATACCAATATACGACCAAAATCTGTTTAATTTTTGCGCTCATATAAAAATTAACATATGTCTATCTTCAGAAGAGAGATGAAAAAAAGTTGCAAAACATTTGCATGATATACATACTCCTTACAACAAGTGCAGTCAGAAAGTATTCATTGTAGGCCCAATGTATATATAAACTAAGGAACACACATTTTAATTTAAAAACTTAACCTGACTTATGAAGGTCATGTTAGCCTTCTTTAACTTTAGGGATCTCAATCCATATATAGCTGTACTAAACTATTCCTTACCTCAAACCTTACCCTAACCCATACCTAAACCTTATACTAGCTCAAACCCTGAAACCTAACCCTAACCTAAAACATCCCCTAACCCAACCATAACTGTTAACCATTAATTAACCGTTAATCTTAAGTATCTGGAACCTGAAAGTAACAGTGGGTTGTCATATTACATGTTTCAGACTAAGGGAGCTACCATTTGATTTTTATAGAGGGGGGCTAGGATGAAAAATTGTGTCCTTCCTTTTTTTTATTTGTAATCTCTGTCCTGCCTTTTTATTTTTCAGTCTATTCGGTCCTGCCTTTTAATTTTCTTAGCTTATCCTGACTTTTTTACAACAATTGTCATCCTGCCTTTTTTTTTAACTCAAAATCCTGTCCTGTCTTTTTTTTTCAAATTTTAAAAAGTGGGGATATGATATTGTGCTTAAGGGTGTTCACGTGTCATGTTTTGGAATTTTTGTCAGATTTTAGGAATCCTCTGGTTTTATCCATTTGAATGCCTTTAAAAAATTTGCCCATTGACCCCCATTTTTCTTTATTTAAATCTTATACATGAATAATGATAAGCCATCTGTAAAAGTCTTATAAAATTTTATATATTTTTTAATAGTTTTTGAAACTTGTCTATGAAAAGTCAAAAGAGATCATTTTCCCCCAAAAATTTCAATGGCTAATATCTCAAAAACAAGCACATTGACATATACACGTATATGTTATTTGCTCTTTTGATTCCTTTATTAATCACCTATCAATAAATACTAGTGTTTTGAAAAGTTAATTATTATAAAACTGAGCAGCGAACTCCCTTAACTGCAAATTATGAATGACTTGCTGGTGGAGATTTTTGTCTTAATAAAAACTAAAATCTATAAAGAGTTCTTATAAATGTCATGTGATGTGGTATATAAAGATTCTCAATAAACACCAGCTTTTTAAAAGTTTGATTTTTTTTTCTAATGTAGGCATGGCATATGTGAAATATAAATTTGTGTTTTAGTGATTCCATCAGACATGTGTACATAAAGGAGCAGTAGTATAATAAATTTTCTAAGAAAGAATGTTTAAGGCATAATATCTTACATAAAATAATTTTGAATCATTCATTAAGTACATTATGTTAATAAAAGACCAGAAAACTGTATAACATATTTACAATATATTTTGAACACAACAGAAATAAAGAGCTGCACAATGAGCACATGATACACACTTGGCTTTTAAAAAACATAAAATTCCATGACTCCTCAATGTCGTATCAAAATTTTTAGAAAACTAAAGGAAGGTTGCTTTAATAGATATTAAAACCAGTGACCAGTCACCAAAGTTTCACGAAAACTGCTCCAAGCACTTTTGAGTTATTGTTCGAACATTGGAAAATCCCACTTTTTTAATGAATAAAATGTTCAACTCCATAACTTGGAAAGTAAAATCTAAAAAAATAAATAATTACAAAAATTAAAAGGGAGCTCAAAAGATACTAATCAAAGATTCATGCCAATTGGTAACAGCGGCCTAGAGTTATTGTCCGACATGTTGACGACAGGCAAATGAACAATAGTATACCATAGTACGTCCATTTAACTGGCATATATAAACTGCTATAAAACATCAAAAATTAATTTGTACATAGAATTAAATCATTGATAAATCATAATTTTGCAATTATAATTATATACATGATTGGTATAAAGAAAGCAAACTGACGGTAAAATAAATATATATATAGATACAAAGAGTCTAGTCCTATATTTTACATTTTCATTTTCCAATACAAATTCCGGTATTTAGCACCTGTGGTTTTTACTAATATATATAAATAATAAGTGAATGATTTATAGATGACATTGGTGAAAATTATTTCTAAGCTACAAACTATCGTGACTTTACCATTATTATAAACATTTTGAATGAACTTTAGATTCCAAACATATTGAATGTATTAATTAAAATAAAGTAATATATATAAAGAAATTCAAACATATTACATTTACACTATACAAAAGGTTGATGTCACGCAATAAAATTAATTTTGTAAAGTAATTTATAGTTATTTGGAGCAGATTTACATTTACTAGGTTTTCCTGTCAATTTCAAATGTTTTACATTGCAGGATACAGAGACTGAGTTTATGAACAGACGGAATGACATTTTGTTTTTGAAAATGTACAACTAAGTTTGACCCTACGAGAGTCCTCATCTATTGAATCATTTCATTAGTCATATTCTTAGTATTGAATCTTATTTAATCAATTTGAAATAAAATTTAGTTTCATTGTTGACAACCTAGATTTTCCAAATGATTTAAAAAGGGGATAATGCTAAAATACTATCATAAATCTTTTTATAACATTTTCTATTATGTTTCCTACCTGTAGATATACAATCTTTATTGTTATACCATTTAAGCTAGTACATGTATCTTCAAATCAGAACAAATAGAGATGCCAAATCAAAACCAAAATGTTACCACTATCAAAGAAATTAAACATAAGGTAAATCATTCAATAGGTTTTGAATTCCCAATAAGACTCATTTGCTGATTTACCATCTTGAGGCTACAGACCAAGATCTTCAAAGATCGATTTAATGGATGGATGTTTTCTATGCACTTTCATTACAGATGTTTTAAATTTTAATAATACCAACAAAAGCAGCACCATTCCTAAAACTAGGAAATATTGCTTTACCATATTCAAAAACTTTTGATTATAAAATGTGTTCATAAATGATAATATCAATAATATTTAAAGCAAAATAATTGTATATATTAAACCAAGTTACTTAGACTAAATCACTTTGTATGTTTGACTACAGAACACATGTGGTATTGACTAGTCTACCTGTTTTAAAACTAATATTAATAGATAAAAACTTAGCACATTATATCAATAATAGCTTTAACAATAATATCAATAATAAATGCAGTGATTTTGTTTATAGAACAAATCCATTACTGTATATGAGAACAAAACATCTACCTTTCAATAATAGTTAACAATATTTATACTTTTATTCCATTTTTCATTTCCGTCAGTCACTGTGAACTTTTACAAATATAATACTCATTAAACCGCCGCGTGAAACATAGATTCGTGCATCCCAATTTCATAATTTGCAAAACTTACAAAAAAGGATTATAAAAGTGTACCTTGATTTTGACATACATGTATCTTTGAACACATTATCATAGATGCTCATTATGAATCTATCCTCACTTCAGCCTTCTTTCTAAATTGTATTTGTTTCTCATTTATTCTTATACCTCAGGCCAAATGTTTGAAAAGTGCTTTACATTATGCAAAAGAGTTAGCAATCCTCCGTTATGTGACCTGTTAAGAAACTATGTTTTTTCCACAAAAAAATTATTAATAAAATAATTAATTTTTGACAAACATTAAAAATTTAATAGAATAAGCATTATTCATAAAGATAAAGAAAAATGCTCCAAAAAATTAAGGAAAATAGAAATGTAGAATCCAGCAACCAGACCCTAATTACTGAGGGGCCAATCTTAACAATCTCCATGAAAATGAGAAGTGCCACTAATTATATAACTGCATAACAAATATCCTTGACTTATCATAAATGGTTCCCTTATACTGACCATATCACAAACTTGAACATGTGAAGTTTCAAAGTTAATAGACCATGACTGAGGTACAGAGGGGAGCCCAGTAATTTACATAGAAGTGAGATGTTACAATGTTTATAAAATTGCAAATAATATATCATTATCATTAATTTACCATTCATGCTTTCCTTTAAACAGACCTAATCACAAACTTTAACAAGTAAAAGAGAGGCGACTGATATCAGAGGGACATTCAAACACATAAGTAGAAAATGCAGACTAAAAAAGAAAAAAACAACAACAATAGTACACAAAACACACCATAGAAAACTAAATGCTTAGCAACATGAACCCCACCAAAAACTTGATGTGATTTCAGATGCTTTAGAAGGGTAAGCAGATCCCTATCCAAAAAATCTATAGACAATGTCTATGACTGAGGGACACAGCCCAAATATCTTCATTGAAATGAGATGTACCAGTTTATATACAACTGTGTACCAAATATCATTGATTTACCATCAGCTGACCTCATCACAAACGATAAACAAATTGTTGACTCTAGATCTGTCTATGCTGCCCCAAGAAACATTATTTTACCTAAATTTTGCTTTCTTACTTTGTGGAGACAAAAACATCTACTCCAAGTGATAGCAAATAATGAATAGGGTAGGTGAGCTAAAAATCCATGAAATTCATGTATAAAGTTGATGTATTTAACATACCAATGTCTGTATTCCCTACCATGATGGTAGCAACTAGTGAAGCACTTGCTAGAACCCCCAGTTTCAACTGTTTCCACTGTGAAAAGGGCACTTGGTTAGTGACCCATAAGCACAAGCACAAAGCTCACATCATGCAGATATGTTACTTAAGCCAGTTGACACTACAGAGGGTATCTAAGGGTCAGAGGGAACATAAACTAGTGGAAATTTTAAATGGTTAACATTGTAAGAATCAGCACCACAAGAATTCAATTTTTATGAAATTGAAACAAAAGTTTAATTTAGGTTCTTTTGGACCTTAATGTGGTATTATCCAATTAACAATGAAAAAAAATTACAGGTTTAGATTAAGCATTTGAAAGAACCCTATATATATTCAATTTATGTTGAAATCAAACAGTTTAAATTTGGACCTCGAAAAAAATATATATCATGTATATAGCATTCAGAAAAATAGTTTATACAGAATAATAAACAAACCTACCACAAAATTCTTCAAACAATTTACCAAAGAAAAGAAAAAAAATCATTGTTTGGCAGCAGCCTGACCAACAGCCCGCCCTCCATACATCCCCAAATCAATAACCGATTTTTCCTTTGAAAATCTGTTTAAAAAGCAATATTTTACAAGCAAGGCTCTTTTAAATAGTTTTCTCTTCCATGTTGGAAAAGCCTCCTTAGTGTCTTGAGATATATACTGTCTTCCTTTCCTCTTTTTTCAGCTTCCATGAATTGGTGATATTGAATTGCGATCAGAGGCAACATCTCATCTGGCATACTTTCAGGACCAGTTACTGATACTGGGACTACACGGAAACGTTTATCCAGGTCATTAAGGGACTCAATAAGCAATTTCTCACAGTCATATCTGTCAAGCAAGCTCAATTTAAAATTTTCTGTGACTAGTATCAAAACAAATCTTGTCGAATTGAACAATTCATTTGTTCTCTGTAGATATGTAACACCAGGTTTAACAAACTCTTTTTATAATTCTACATTAATGTCAGGTATAATTTTTATGAGATGGTCTTTAAATTCCAATGCCACATCTTGATCTTTATCAGCATTCAATATAACAGCATCTAAAACTGCTGGAAAAAAAGAAAAAAATTACCTGATGAAAATTAAAAATTGGAAATGTAATGACATGAATCAAACACATTTAACACGTTTAACACATTATCATAATTCAGTGGGGATGTTACTTTGTTAATTTTGTAGAAACTGTAATGGCTGTACATCACATACTGGAATATAGGACCATATAATAATGTAGGCCAGTTCCAAGTTAAAGGAATTAGGTGTTAATTTGTCAGCAAAACTCCAGCTCAATTTAAAATGAATAATTCATTTTTTTTATACCGCAGGGGGCTCAAAATACCATGGCAAAGTAAAATTTTCAAAATATCTATTCCAGCATGTTAAATACATATAAACAACTTATTACAGTATTATTACTATGTAAAGGGGTTAGAATGGCTTGAATTTTTGAAATTCAAGGTCTATAGAAGGGGGTTCAATATACTCCGGGGGTCAAAATAGCATGGAAAAGTAAAATTTTCAAAATATCTTTTCCATCATGTTAAATACATACAAACTATTTATTGGAGTACTATTACTATGTTAAGAAGTTAAAATGGCTTGAATTTTTAAAATTTAAGATCTATCATGTCTGTAGTAGGGGGGTCAATATATACCGCAGGGGGGTCAATATATACCGCAGGGGGGTCAAAATACAATGGCAAAGTTAAATTTTCAAAATATTTTTTCCATCATGTTAAATACATACAAACAATTTATTACAGTATAATTACTATGTAAAGGGGTTAGAATAGCTTGAATTTTTGAAATTCAATGTCTATAGTAGGGGTTCAATATATACCGCAGGGGGGTCAAAATATCATGGCAAATCAAAATTTTCAAAATATCTTTGTCATCCTGTTAAATACATACAAACTACTTATTAGAGTATTATTACTATGTAAAGGAGTTAAAATAGCTTGATTTTTTGAAATTCAAGGTCTATAGTAGGGGGTTCAATATACCGCAGGGGGGTCAAAATACCATGGCAAAGAAAAACTTTCAAAACATCTTTTCCATCATGATAAATACATACAAACAACTTATTACAGTATTATTACTATGTAAAGTGGTTAGAATGGCTTGAATTTTTGAAATTTAAGGTCTATAGTAGGGGGTTCAATATACCACAGGGGGGGTCAAAATACCATGGCAAAGTAAAATTTTCAAAATATCTTTTCCACCATGTTTTAATACATACAAACTACTTATTAGAGTATTATAACTATGTAAAGGTGTTAGAATAGCTTGAATTTTTGAAATTCAAGGTCTATAGTAGGGGGTTCAATATACCGCAGCGGGGGGTCAAAATACCATGGCAAAGTAAAATTTTCCAAACATCTTTTCCATCATGTTAAATACATACAAACAACTTATTACAGTATTATAACTATGTAATGGGGTTAAATTAGCCTGAATTTTTGAAATTCAAGGTCTATAGTAGGGGGTTCAATAAACTGCAGGGGTCAAAATACCATGGCAAAGTAAAATTTTCAAAATATGTTTTCCATCATGTTAAATACATACAAACTACTAATTGGAGTACTATTACTATGATTAAGAGTTAGAATACCTAGAATTTTTGAAATTCAAGGTCTATAGTAGGGGGTTCAATATACCGCAGCAGGGGGTCAAAATACCATGGCAAAGTCAAATTTTCAAAACATCTTTTCCATCTTGTTAAATACATACAAACTATTTATTCGAGTACTATTACTATGTTAAGGAGTTAGAATGGCTTGAATTTTTGAAATTCAAGGTCTATCATGTCTATAGTAGGGGGTTCAATAAATACCGCAGGGGGGTCAAAATACAATGGCAAAGTTAAATTTTCAAAATATCTTTTCCATCATGTTAAATACATACAAACTACTTATTGGGAGTACTATTACTATGTTTAGGAGCTAGAATAGCTAGAATCTTGCCATGGTATAATGAACCCCTACTCTTGACCTTTAATTTAAAAAATTCTGGCAATTCTAACTCTTTTATGTAGTTAGAATACACCAATAAGTAGTTTGAATGTATTAAACTTGCAGGAAAAGATATTTTGAAAATTTTACTTTGCAATGGTATTTTGACCCCCTACTTTGGTATATTGAACCCCCTATTCTTGACTTTTAATTTTAAAAAAATCTGGCAATTCCAACACTTTTATGTAGTTAGAATACACCAATAAGTAATTTGTATTTATTAAACATGATGGAAAAGATATTTTTGAAACTTTTACTTTGCCATGGTATTTTGACACTTCTGCGGTATATTGAACACCCTACTCTAGGCCTTTAATCAAAAAAATTCTTGCAATTTTAACTCTTCATGTAGTGAGAATACACCAATAAGTAGTTTGTATGTATTAAACTTGCTGGAAAAGATAATTTGAAAATTCTACTTTTCCAAGGTATTTTGAACCCCCCTTCTACCATGATATATTGAACCTTCTACTCTAGACCTTTAATTAAAAAAATTCTGGCAATTGTAACTCTTTTATGTAGTTAGAATACACCAATACGTATTTTGTATGTATTAAACTTGCTGGAAAAGTTATTTGAAAATGTTACTTTGCCATGGTATTTTGACCTGTGGTATATTGAACCCCCTACTCTATACCTTTAATTAAAAAAATTCTGGCAATTCTAACTCTTTTTTGTAGTTAGAATACACCAATAAGTAGTTTGTATGTATTTTACTTGCTGGAAAAGATATTTTTTTAAATTTTACTTTGCCATGGTATTTTGACCCCCTCCCCCTTTTTTACCATGGAAAATCAAAACTACCCTTATACAAATAATTAAAGCATTCAAGCTACATATGGTCTAGTTATAATGTGTCAATAAGTATCTTGAATGACATTTTGTTAGTAAAGACTTCAGAGCACTTATACCAAGCAAAAATATTTCTTTCAATTAAGCTATGAAAATGTACCTCCCCTTCTTGTATGAATGATTTTTAATCTATGACAAGCTTTAGAATAATGTATTATGTTCTAATAATCATCTAGGATGAACAAAACAGGCGGGTTCAATTTTCCATACAGGGGGGGGGGGGGTGTTCAATTTACCATAGCGGTATTTTTTCCCTTCCTTCTTTAAATGTGAACGCAGAGATCGGTTTAAACTAGTACGATTGAATCGAAAATAATGTATGCACATGTACAGCGCCAAAACTATCTCAGAGGTTCGTTGTTTAACCCATATTTCTCTGTTTAAAGACATTTAAAACAAACTGAAAACATTTTGTCTTCGCCGTTGCATAGATTTACGAAATCTGTGTCTTCTTTTCTTATGATGATTTTTTTTCTTTTCAGGAAATGCAATACTTCGTCGTGTTGTTACTTCGTTACTACAGATATTTTTTTTAAAATTAAAGAAAACGGCAATAACACCTGTACCAAAATGTTAACTTCTGATTCAGGAGAAATAATAACTTTATCCATTTTTTTTTCAAGTGTGTGTATCAGTGTATCAACATATGAATTTGATAAATCAGTTCTATTTATACACAATGTTTACAGTTTTACGGGTAAAAAGGTTAGATCGATTGCGTTTTTAATTGTAGTGTGAACGCAGTGGTTCAGATTAGACCGATAGAGATCATTATGTTTAAAGATAATGTGAACACTAACTGGTTTTATTTAGATCGATTCAAAAACAGAGTTGCCATATATATTGCTTATAGTATTTGAGATGCATACCTAACAATGAGCACTATGAATTTTTGTTTTTAATTTGATTATCAAATAACCAGGGATTTCTGCATATGCTAGTAGTGCCATGAAACTTCCAAATAATGTCTAAAATGCACAATTTTTTTTTTCAATTCTTCCTAAACAAGAAGTTTGATTATTTGCTCTGAATTGAATGACTTACAGGTTCAAAGCATAATTTTGACATTCCTTTGATCAAAAGGTAACAATTCACTACCGGTAATAATCTCATTAACCTGACTGTACCCCCAGAAAGGTTGATGAAGCCAGTCAAGCTTAACATACAATGTCCTGATTTATTAAATTTGCCATTTGCAAATATCAATTATCCGATTAAAATAATTTTAATACAACTTAAACTTCATAATACATATATGTTAGAGAGATAGATACAACTTGGTGAACTCTTTTGAACCATTTAACTTTACTATCACTTAAAATCAATGTTCTCTACAGAAAGTAAACAAAAGTAAATTCTTTTCTCTCTGTATCTTCCTCCTGTGTATACCTAGTACCACAATAGTTAAAACTGATTTCTTATTATAGTTGGGTTTGAAAATTCATGAATAAAAAATAATTGTTTGACAACAAGTTTAGTAAAGAAAAAAGAAAAAAAAATCATTGCCAGGATGCTTTATAAAATGTACACAAATTTCCCGTTATTTTTATTAAGCTGATTTATTTTAAGTCAACATCCATTATTTGTACATGCATGTAATCAAAAATAAAATAAATTTTCATTTTAGGGTATTATTGAATTAAAAAAGAAAAATAGTGCAATTAGTAAGTAGTTGTTTCACACTTCAAAAGATGAGTTAAAAGTAATACTTTTTGATTTTCAAAAATCGATGTTGACCTTTGTCAAATCAGTCAAAAGTAAACACATTTAACCTGTGGAAAATATAATTATAGAAACCATATGATTAAAATGTATATATATATATCTAAGGTTCATGGAAAAATCAATATTTTTTTTAACACATTATTTGTAATTAATTTTTTAGCCACAAACATTAAGTAAAGAGATCAATGACTATAAATACAAAAATTTTCCTATCACAAATTACTAAGCTATTTACCATTTTTTATGTCCCACTGACTTGGTGCATTTTTTCACGTTAAGATAGTCGGTAAGATAAATTCATTACATAGTGTGCTAGTGACGTAATACGATATATATGGGGTCAGTAAATTACATATCCATATGTAATTTACTGACCCCATATATACCATATTAGGTCACTAGCACACTATGTAACTAATAATCTTACATCAATTTGAATTATTTGTCCAAGATATTATACAGTTATAATCTTCATCAACAGTAAATATAAATTAAGAAAGTGTTATTTCCTTCAGGTCTGAAGGACCTCTGGGGTCGTATCCAGCTGCACTTGGTGAAGCAAGTAATTGCTATAAAAAGTTTTTATCTATCTTTTCAAGTTAACTGGCCATGGATAATGGGCATATCCATATAGACAGGTCGAGTAATTGTTCAGACTTTTTTCAATGGCAAAGATAAGGTTCAAGTACAAAGCACTACAGTCGAATAGGGATGGAGTTATATCAAGTAAAATTCAGACCAATTCAGACTGGTTAAGTTAAAATCAGTACAGTCCAGTACAGATATAGCCCATTTCAGACATTTACTGGTTTGTAGTATACTCCAATCATGATTATGGCCAAGTTTGGTTAAATTTGGCTCTGTAGTTTTAGAGGAGAAGATTAAAAGTTAACAGACATCGATAGACGCCAAGTGATAAGAAAAACTCCTTAGTACATGTCAGCTAAACGCAGGCAGGTTAATGCAGTTTAAAAAAAATTGGCAATGATTTTCGGTGTTCGCATCGCAATCTAAATCTGACGTCATTTTCTCAACTATTCGACACGTGATTGGCTAAAACGTTTCGTCGACGTCAGTTTTGAGCTTGTCACGAACAGCTGATCGGGCACCTTGTTATGATAAAAGTCAGTGTCACCAGTTCGACAACAACACGTTAATATAGATTTGTGTTGCTTATATTTTGAGGTACGTTTTAAATCATTCTAGCCTCCAATCGAGGATCATGGATATTAATTTCATTCACGATTATGAATGTAGTATGACGAGAAAGCTGCATGTTTACTTAAAAAATGTGGTTATTTACAAGTTTCGCTATCAACATGATGTGGGCAGTCTGTGGAAACTTCCTTTGAATTAATTTTTACGTTTGAACACCATGCCCACCGGAGGCCCGCCACCTTATCCCTATGCATCAATCACCCCCCCCCCCTTTTCAATTTGTCTCGTGATGCATGTCATTTTATAATTTATGTTTGAGGCAAACACCTTAACATGTTTTTAAAGATCTATTAGGTATATTTGAACATGAATCTTTAGATCGATCTGATTACACATTCTAAATCATTTCTTATTCCAATTTATAACATGTTATAAAAGTAAAACAAAGAATTATTCAAAATATATGCATGCATGACTCTGTGCATCATACTAATGGCTATGGCTTGTCTGTATTTAATAAAATTGTGTAGGCAGGCACAAATATGAGATGTTATGATATGTGAGAAATAATATGTATCATCATGGCCATAATTGATAAACAACTTTTTATTTATGTTTTTAAATCTGATGCTAAGTCATTATACTATCATTTTAAATCATCCCTGTTAGTGTACATTTAAATTTTGTGTCTTTATTAATTTGTTCAGTTTTCTTATGTTTAGTTTTAAAAAGTCATTATATTATATTTAATATTTATTTGTAATATTGATTCATTATAATAATGTGTATCTAAAAATGCTAAAGTATTTGTTTCTTTGTGTAGATCTTTTCAAATTTTGACAAAAACTTGTTTTAAAACAATTTACATCAACAGATCAATCTTAATTGTGTTTATTTACAATCATCTGCAGGTGTGTATACAATTGAGTTTAATTGAAACCTGTCAATAAATATATATTGTAACATTTTTGCAGATTGATTTACACCTGGCACATATAAGTTGACAGTCAATGCATAAAGAGTGTAGTTTTTATATCAAATATGAGGTCTACACAATTAAATGTAAGTATTAATTATATTATAATGAATGATTCCTGCTAGGGTCCTTCAGTTCTTTATTTTTTTATACCATTTTCTATAATCTTTATATCTATTTTGCTCATTATTCTCTATTCTTTGTATTTTAACACACCAGCATTGTATTTTATTTTCAGTCTTTTCTGATTCTTTAATTTCTTAGCCTTTTGTTTTTGCACTTTTTGCCCATAAGGATTATTACATGATTGTATGTATTCTGTAAACAACATCTAGACCCTCAGGTTAGGTGTATAAGTTGTCTGGTGTATTTATTCACACCCACCCAATATTGATCAAGTCATATTGATTAATAACAAATTGGCAAAGCAATGTGTTAAAGTAAGTTGTACTTACAAACTTTATTGTACTTTTACACAAAATTCATCAATTAAACTTAAATGTGTCAAGTTTACTTTTAATTCAATAAATGTGTATTCCTTAATTATTAATAATAATTAAGGAATACACTAATGTGACAATTTTGACTGAAGTTTTCTATTTGTATCATAACATGAATATCAATTACTTTAAAATGTCACTAATTGTTTACATATTTTTTTCAGTACATGTATGAAGATGTTGTTATACAAGTTTAAACTATAGCCTCACTGAAATTTGAAGAAAGTAATCAGAGAAAAAGAGTGACCACTTGTTTATATGAAGAGTCAACACACACAAGGAAATGGTCAGACAATTTGTAACCATATATGGGGATAGTTTTAGATCTATGCATGACAAGAAAGTTAAATCAGTGTTTTAAAGATAAAAGCTTGAAGACATATAACAAAACTATAACAATGCTGATTATGAAAACCCCATGCCATGTCACATACAACTTTTGGAATACAGCAATTTTCAGTATGACAACAAAAGGAAGGATTAAATTACTGTAAACACTGACTCTGGAACATTGAAGACAAAGAAATAAAAGTTTTACATCAGAGGAAATGACTGTGCACTTCTTTCTTGAAGGATCATTCAACACACAAAAGGAAATGTTCATATCTTTATGCATCATTTGCAGTAGTTGAGATAAATTTGAATACATACATCAAACTGTGAACTGAGTGAGAATTAAAATTCAAACGTCATATGTGGTACCTGCATGTACTTACTGGTATATATATTGTGACTTTGTTATTCACAATATTTTACATGAATATAGGAATATTCTTTGCATGTAACATGTGAAAAAAGACAAGTATAGGAATAAAGAATTATCTATTACAACATTATCATATAAAAACCAGCAGGATGATATATGTCTACATTTATTATGGATCATGGAAACCCACAAGAAAGTATTGTATGGATTGTAATTATCAGTTTTAGTTCAATGTGACATATGCAATGCTTTTTGTTTTAATTTTGAGAAAACTATTTGAAATGAATGAAAAAAATATCATAAGTTTCTTTGACATTGAAACTTTTGAAATAAACATGTGTATTTAATAGGCAGATATTGCTCATAATGAACTCAATGCTTTCACATGCATACAACTTTATTGAATAAACAAATAGTTTTATCTCAAGGAAATTACTTTTTTTAATGTTTTTTTTTTCTATAACAATTTACTGTTTTATACTGAAAAGACTGCAATGAATGAATGATGCATGTTCAAGAATTGAACATAACCCAGCAGACACAACAACGTTGAATCAACATTGAATAAACGTCAGATTTCAACGTTGAATTCATGTTGAAAAGTAGTGTTGGATTGAAAACTGATATGACGTTGAAAACATAACGTTGTTTCAACGTCAGATTTCAACGTTGAAAATAGGTTGAATTTTGGTCTAAATTTGGTCGAGGTTTGTTGAAAACAAGTCGATTGGTGGTTGAATTGTGGTTGTTGTATGTTGAAATCAGGTCGAATGTTGGTTGTTCTGTGGTAAGTGTATGTTGAAATCAGGTCGAATGTTGGTTGTTCTGTGGTCAGTGTATGTTGAAATCAGGTCGAATGTTGGTTGTTCTGTGGTCAGTGTATGTTGAAATCAGGTCGAATGTTGGTTGAAGTGTGGTTAGTGTATGTTGAAAATCGGTTGAATGTTTGTTGTTCTGTGGTAAGTGTATGTTGAAATCAGGTCGAATGTTGGTTGAAGTGTGGTTAGTGTATGTTGAAAATCGGTTGAATGTTTGTTGAACTATGATCAGTGTAATTTTGGTCTAAATTTGGTCGAGGTTTGTTGAAAACAAGTCGATTGGTGGTTGAATTGTGGTTGTTGTATGTTGAAATCAGGTCGAATGTTGGTTGTTCTGTGGTAAGTGTATGTTGAAATCAGGTCGAATGTTGGTTGTTCTGTGGTCAGTGTATGTTGAAATCAGGTCGAATGTTGGTTGAAGTGTGGTTAGTGTATGTTGAAAATCGGTTGAATGTTTGTTGAACTATGATCAGTGTATGTTGAAAATAGGTTGGATGTGTGCCCAGGTAAACTTTTAATGTGGTAAATGTGGAGAATAGGATGTTGAACAATGGTTGAATTGAGCTTTTTTAACAGCTGAAATTATTACCCTTTATTATATCCATCAATGTCATTTTATGCGTTATAAAACTGTCGCACAACTATATGTTGGTGGTTGGTGTACATGTAAATATCTATTTCCTGACTTAACTGTTCCTCAGTTAAACTTATGTCAGGATCATATAAAACACTATCTTTCCTATGTGAATTCATGATAAAATACAATTTATATGTACAAAATACGCTTGAGAAATGCTAGACAAATCCCACCGCTGCCACCATTTGTAACGTGTAACCGGGCGGGGACGTTTAGATATTTTTATCCTCGGTTTCGTACCAGTTTCCTGGGATTTGAAAAGCAATTCAAAAGTTCTAAAGTCAACAAAAAGTTTACACTATCACTATCAAATATGAAACAAATACTATACTACATAAAACGAATTTCAACACCTATCAACCTAACCCGAACTTGTTGAATTGAAAACTGTTTAAAACCCTTTCAGTCCAATACCGTTTAAAACCAACTGTTTGAAACTATATAGTCTGAAACCTAAATGTATGGAACTGGTTTGAAACATAAATGTACGAAACTGGTCTGAAACATAAATGTATGGAACGGGTCTGAAACATAAATGTTTGGAACTAGTCTGAGACCTAAATGTTTGGAACTGGTCTGAAACCGAAATGTTTGGAACTAGTTTGAAACCGAAATGTTTGGAACTAGTCTGAGACCTAAATGTTTGGAACTGGTCTGAAACCGAAATGTTTTGAACTAGTTTGAAACCGAAATGTTTGGAACTAGTCTGAGACCTAAATGTTTGGAACTGGTCTGAAACCGAAATGTTTTGAACTAGTCTGATACCTAAATGTTTGGAACTGGTCTGAAACCGAAATGTTTGGAATTGTTTGAAACCGAAATGTATCAAACGGGGCTGAACCGAAATGTATCAACGGGCTGAAACCTGAATAAAGCGAATGTATGGAAACTATTCAAACTGTTGTAAACTTTCGACGTATGAAACTTTATTAAAATATATTTAAATAACTGTTGGAACAGGGTAGCACTAAGGTATGGATTAACAGCAAACACTCACTGCAATAGTGAGAGATGTGGAACGCAAAACCTTAGCACTAACCCTGTTTATACAACTTCTACGGAACCGAAACTATTTATATTTTCTCAACAGGTGTCAAACACTCCACTTTGTTTGACAAATCCTGCTTCTCGTCTTTAAATATTAACGGTCCTACCTTTCTAGTCTTCTTCTATCAACGTCTCCGATAAGAATGACAATTTACACTGAATAGCTACCCACTATTTATACTTCTAACGCGGACCTCGAAGAGAGCACCCTAGTAACAACTGTACAGGTAAAGCGTCTGATAGCAACCAAGGATAAAGGGAGGATTTTAGATACAGTTTTCAACGATAAAAAGATGATATGGGAAACTAATAGAGATATCGGAAAATATATAACTGTAGAACTATTATTATATTCTTAAACAGTAAATTCGTAACACTACCCACGCCTCCGATTTCATGCGTCCTCCCATGAGTTTACAATTTCGTACTGAGTAAATCAAAACACAATCAAAACCGTTTTCGTTAACACTAGCTGACACCATACCAAGATCCTACTTTAAACCTCAATGTATCCACGCATTCCGCAGAATATCTCTCCCAGCAACTGTTTGTTCACCGAGGGTTATACCATGATAACCAACTTATGGCTTTCCTACAACAATCTGTCGACAAGCGTCAGACCTGGGGGTACCTTAGCCTACTCACAGTTCCGGGGTTCCTGTCCGCCTCTTTCGACTTGCATGTTCTTTCTGTTGTGTTTGTTAAGTTTCTATTTTCAAAATATCCTACTTTAATTCACATTTGTACAAGCAACTGAATACTGAACTTAAATTAAATTTTGACCAGATAAAACCGTTTCAAATTTTCTATTTTGAATACCACTTGAAATGTTGTGTTCCGACTTTTCTTTTACAAAGAGAAAGTAAATGGGTTTTCAAATCCTCCTCGCTGCCAAACTCCTTTTGACAGAGGACACAAGGCGTCACCACACTAACTTCTTTTGTCTTCCTTGCTGTAACTTTAGTAAGAGGCATTTTGTACTGAAACAAGAAGAAAACTTAATTGTTAATCTAACAATACATAAACATATTAAGTTGCATATGGTTACTATTTTTTGTTTTGTTTTGTTTTTGTTTTTATTTTTTTTATTTTTTTTTATTTTTTTTGTTTTTTTTTACATATAAACATATAAATAAAGACTTTTATCTAACACTTTGTACAACAAAATCATTAAATCTAGCTGGAGGTCTTATATTTCGTTTTGGTCGGCACGACTCCTGTACCAACTCCTCAACCTCCTCAACATTTTCAACTTCAATTATGTCTGCTTCATGTGCCTCACTTGCATCGCATGAATCCTCTCCTCTCATTGATTGTGCAACCTTTTTTCCTAAGTCTATCGCAATGAACTATTTGTGATTGATTATTCCTACCACAGTCCACTTGGTATAAAACTTCAGACACTTTTCCTAAGATCTGAAAGGGCCCCCTCCAGAAAGAAGTAAATTTAGGTGTACAACCTTTCTTCTTTTGTGGAAAGTAGACATATACCTTATCATCTTTTTCAAACCGTTCCCATGACGTACAGCGGTCATGATAGGTCTTTTGTCTGACTGCTGCACCGTCGGAGTGTTTGCGCACTAAGGCATGTGCGTCCTCTAGTCTTTCACAAAGTTCCCATACCCATATATTTGAAGGGGTGGGTTTTATAGCTGGTGGCATGCAATATATCAAGTCTAATGGAGTTACGGTTTCCCTACCTAACATGAGCATGTTTGGGCTCATCCCAGTTGTTTCATGCTCTGTTGATCGGTAGGCCATCATTACGTACGGGAGCTGTTTGTCCCAGTCCCTATGATTGTCTGATACATAGGCGCTGAGCATGTTTTCTAATATTTGGTTGAACCGTTCTACCATATCATCCGACTGGGGATGATATGGAGTGGTTCGAGTCTTTGTAATTCCTAAATGTCTGCACATTTCTTGAAACAATTTACTTTCATACTGCCTCCCTTGATCAGAGTGTATGTAATGGGGAACTCCAAATCTAGTAACAACCTCTTCAACAATGATTTTTGCAACAGTTTGTGCTTCCATGTTGGGCATTGGAAAAGCTTCCGTCCATTTTGTACAATAGTCCGAGACAACTAGTATATACTTATTGCCATTTTCTGTTTCGGGAAGCTCGCCCAAAATGTCTGTTGCAATTCTTTGCATTGGAACACCCGTTTTGACTAACTGCATTGGAGCCTGCTTCTTTTTAATTGGATGTTTTCGCTTCCAACATATTTCACATCCAGCAATGTATCGTCTTACGTCATCTCGCCATCTGCCCTTCAGGATTCTTAAAGTTAATGAGCCATTTCAAAGAGCTATGGTCTGTTCGTATTGTGAATTTTCTGCCAAGCAGATAATGTTTGAAGTACTGTGCAAAGCAAACAGCTGCCAACAGTTCTTTTCTTGTAACGCAGTATCTTCTCTCACTTTTTGTGAGACTTCTGCTTGCAAAAGCAATAACTCTTTCGTGTCCATTTTGTATTTGTGAAAGAACTGCCCCAATACTGTATGCGCTTGCAGCAGTATCTAAAATGAAAGGTTGCTTGAAATCTGGATGTGCAAACACTGGTGCACTAGTCAAGAACCGTTTCAATTTGTCAAACGACCATTGACATTCATCTGTCCAAGCAAATGTCTTACCCTTTTGTGTAAGGCTGTGTAAAGGTTTTGCTATGCTACCAAAGTTTTCTATAAACCGGGGGTAGTAGCTCCAAAAACCTATGAATGATCTCAACTCTGTAACAGTTGTTGGTTCCGGCCAGTTTTTGACAACCTCAATTTTCTTTGGTCAGTTGAGATCCCATTTTCTGCAACAATGTGACCTAAGTATTCAACCTGTTTTGCAAACAATTTACATTTCTTGGTTTGAGTTTGAGATTTGCAGCCGAGAGTCTTTCAAAAACTGAACCAAGGTTTGTTAACATTTCATCAAAGTTTTTTCCGAAAATAATTACATCGTCTAAATATATTAAACAAACCTCCCATTGCAAACCTGCTAGTACGGTTTCCATCAATCGCTCAAAAGTGGCTGGGGCGTTGCAAAGTCCAAACGGCATCACTTGGAACTGAAATAGTCCTTTCCATGTTGCAAAAGCGGTTTTAGGACGGTCATTATCCTCGACTTCTACTTGCCAGTATCCAGAACACATATCAATAGTACTGAACCACTTTGCCCCGGACAACTGATTCAAGGAATCGTCAATCCTGGGAAGAGGATATGCATCTTTGGTGGAAACCTTATTTAATCTACGATAGTCAATACAGAAGCGTGTCGATCCATCCTTTTTCTGAACAAGTACCACCCCTGATGCCCAAGGACTTGTTGACGGTTCTATCACATTTTTATCTAGCATATCATTTATAGCCTGATCATACTCCCCCTGAAGATGATATGGAACTCTTCTGGGAGGTTCCCTTGTGGGCTTAGCATTTTGAACCGCAATACTATGTTTCACAATATTTGTCCTTCCAAAGTCTGCGTCATGTTTGGCAAATATGTGTGAAAACTTTTGTAGCCTCGACCTTAGTTAAATCCTGTGCCGTTTCATTGTATAAATCTGTTAAATGTGAAGGAACAGGGGTTTCTGATGTTTGATTTAAATCAAAATTAGGTTCTGAAATTTTGTCAACCGGACTTACTTTAGCAATTATCGTTCCGCCGTACAAAGTTTGAATCTGTGAAGACAAATTCATAAGTCGAAGTGGAATGTTTTTACTGTTTGCAACAAGAGCCCTACCTACTATTGCTTTATCAGTTCTCTTATAGTCATCAGTAGGTTCAACAAGCCCTACTTTAAATGAGTCAGAAACGTCATCAGTTATAGCTCCATTCACAACAATCTAACTTCTAGGGGGTATGTTAACAGTTTCTGATACTGCAACTCTATAACAGCCTATGTGACCTTGGACATAAAATCTAACTTCGTGTACCTTGATAGTTAGAGTCCCCTTAGATATGTTTATGTTAGCTTCTTGTGTCCTCAAGAAGTCTAACCCTAGTATACAGTCTACATTAATGTCAGCAACTATGGCAGTGTTTATACATTTGAACGTGTCAGTTTCAATTTCATGCAACGAATCTCTAGTAGATGAAACCGAAATGTTTTGAACTAGTCTGATACCTAAATGTTTGGAACTGGTCTGAAACCGAAATGTTTGGAACTGTTTGAAACCGAAATGTATCAAACGGGGCTGAACCGAAATGTATCAACGGGCTGAAACATGAATAAAGCGAATGTATGGAAACTATTCGAACTGTTGTAAACTTTCGACGTATGAAACTTTATCAAAATATATTTATATAACTGTTGGAACAGGGTAGCACTAAGGTATGGTTTAACAGCAAACACTCACTGCAATAGTGAGAGATGTGGAACGCAAAACCTTAGCACTAACCCTGTTTATACAACTTCTACGGAACCGAAACTATTTATATTTTCTCAACAGGTTTCAAACACTCCACTTTGTTTGACAAATCCTGCTTCTCGTCTTTAAATATTAACGGTCCTACCTTTCTAGTCTTCTTCTATCAACGTCTCCGATAAGAATGACAATTTACACTGAATAGCTACCCACTATTTATATTTCTAACGCGGACCTCGAAGAGAGCACCCTAGCAACAACTGTACAGGTAAAGCGTCTGATAGCAACCAAGGATAAAGGGATGTTTTTAGATACAGTTTTCAACGATAAAAAGATGATATGGGAAACTAATAGAGATATCGGAACTATTATTATATTCTTAAACAGTAAATTCGTAACACAATTATAATTTTTATAAAACCAAAATCTTTTATGTAATAAAAGGGGTTTGTTGTTTATTGGGTGATGAATTATGGCACATTTCTAAAGGATATCACTATGATTATAGATAAAATATAAAGCCTAATATTTTTTTCAAATACATTATTATAGAAGAAAAAAACGTGGGTATAAGTTACTAGCAATCAATATTTCATTTTAAGCATGCAGGATCATACATTTGTTCTGACCCATGTATCACCATATCATTTATGGCTGCATGATTTTTACACGGAGCCTAACTGTTCTAATTGTCATTGTTCACAACTAGATAACAGAATCAGAGACCTTGAACGTGAAATGTCAAACTTGAAACTGCAACACCTAGAAAATCAATTCTTAACGCTTAGGCAACAAAGTCAAAACCTAGTCAACTTGCAAGGCACAGCACATATGAACCAACAAGGCCCTGTACACACAATATACACTCTCAACATATTGTACAACCTTCCCCAACTTCAGTGCAAAACCATTGGATACAACCACCAGTCCATCCTTTATTCCAGCAGTCAGTCCACCACCTTATATGTTTAGACAACCAGGCAGAACTCAACTGGCACCTTCACAAAATATCATACCAAATAGTCACATGCAAGCCAAGCATTTATAAATGATATATCCTAGAGCTGCGGTTGCAACACAATTATCTCCCTTTGATAGTAATAACAGTATTGCTGTCACTCCATCAACTCATCTTCATTCTCAAATTCACCACATGTCCTCTACTAAAGGAAAGGTACAGATAAACACATCTAGTAATAAAATTGTACCAGAGCTTATCACAAAATCTTATGTTTCTAATGACATAAGTAACAGATCAATAGGAGATAGTAAAAATAGTTTTACCGTAAATCCATCAACTCATCTTCATTCTCAAATTTACCACATGTCCTCTACTCATGGAAAGGTACAGATAACACATCTAGTAATAAAAATGTACCAGGGCTTATCACAAAATCTTATGTTTCTAATGACTGAAGTAACAGTTCTATAGGAGATAGTAAAACAGTTTTGCTGTAAGAAAAAGAAATGAAATGAAAGCAAACCTGAATGATTCTTCACCATCCTAGAGATTCAACAAAATCATATGCCTATCCTGAAAATCCTGATCCCAATACACTATCTAATTCCTCAAACTCAAATAGTAAAAACTGTTTTGCTGTTGAACAAAGTAGTGAGACAAGGATATCAGAAAATTGTTCTGTCACAGTAGGATTGCCACCAATTATACAATCCTTTTTTAGACAAAGGTCAAACATTCCTCCTGGACCCAGATATAGCACCCCCTGAGACAAGAATGATATAACCTTGGGAAAATCAAGTCCGCTCTGAATTGTCTCTTTCAACATTAAAGGCTTTAATTCCAATAAAAACTACTTTGATGAACTTCCTGATAAACATGATATTGTACTGATACAAGAACATTGGCTTTTAAACTATGAAAAAGAATTATTGAAACAACATCATTCAGATTTTATAACCTTCTCGAGACAAATTGATGATAATGAACCCTTATCTCCAATCAGTAGACCAAGCGACCATGGAGGTATTGCAATTTTGTATAGAAAGTCCATGTCAACCATGTTTTCTCAACTTCCTGATGGAGATAACAGAATACAGGCTATCGAAATTTCAACTACAAAGGACCCAATATGTCTGATAAATGTATATCTCCCCTCAAGAGGTACCGATAAAGGACACGATGCTTTTAGAGCAGCTTTGGACATCTTAAAAGAATTATTACTAAAATATCAAAGAGCTCATTCAATTATTATCGCCGGCGATTTTTATGCTTCATTTCATAGACAATACAAGGACACCCAAGATGAACTATTTAAAAACTTTTGTAAGGACAATCAAATAGTGCTACCATCTAACTACCCTATAGACCATACATACCATCAAGGTGATTCAAAATCACAGATAGACTACATTCTAACAAAACCTAGAGAGAATGATGACGAGTCAACTGAATATATGCAGGTGAAAATCTTAAGAGAAGGCCATAACACCTCAGACTATTATCCCGTATCTGCTGCATTTTCGGTTAGATTACAGACCACTCAAAAACAACAGAGATGGGATATTGTGACTAAGATTAATTGGGAAAAGGTTGACAAAACAACCTATGAACAAAATTTAAAGGAGGAACTAAAAGATAGAAAGTATCTGAATATTAGAACACCTTACGGTGTTGAACAAGCAACAAACCAGCTAATATCTGGTCTTACTAACGCTTTGAATTTGAGCTATACAAGTAGGAAATCCAAATTTAGTAGAAAAAATAAGATCAGCTGGTCTCCACAACTTGCTAAAGCTGTAGGTATCTCAAAAAAAGGCATTCTATCTGTGGAAAAAGGTTGGTTCACCTCCCTCAAAAAATAACATCTACAACTTGAAGAGACTAGAAACGAAACGTTCAGTCAGATCAATACAAAGGCAACAAACCGCTGACAAAAGAATTAAACTTCATGAAGAGCTAATGATGGCTTCAGACAGGAACAAGGATCTGTTTATTCGACTTATAAAAACTCAACGGTCCTCTTCTTCTCATTTCACACACCCCCTTAGAACTGAAAAAAAAGAAGCATCAACTCCAAATGAGATAAATAATGTCTTCAAAGAACACTTTGAAAAATTAGCTAAGACCAATTCTAATCCTTCCTTCAACATTGATCATGATATTAATCTTGTCAAGTTAGACGTGGAAACCATTGTTAACATCTGTGAAAACCAAGAAATACAATTCAACCTGTTACCTCAACAGAAATCACAAAGCGTATATCTATATTAAAAAGAAAAAAGGTTGGTGATGTAGAAGGCTTAACTGCAGAACACCTAATGTATGGTGGCACAGAATTGACTGAATTCCTGGTTACCTTCATTAACAATATCTTCTATACAAAGCATGTACCTGAAGTCATCAAAAAAGGCCTGCTGACCCCAGTCCACAAAAAAGACAAAGACCCTACTATGCCATCCAACTATAGAGGCATCACAGTTATTTCCATCATATGTAAGATTTTGGAGCTTTGTATTAGAGCTAGAATCGATGGTACACTAAATAAACAAGCTTCAGAAAGCTTTCACTAAAGGTACATCCTCAATTAATATTGCTCTTCTCATCTCTGAAGCAATTAACGAAGCCAAAGATAAAAACGAGTGTCTCATTCTAATATTTCTGGATGCAGAAAAAGCATTTGACGTGGTTGACCATATCCACCTATTTTGGAAATTTTATCACCAAGGAATTAATGGAGCATCAAGGTTACTAATTAAGGAACTATATAACAAAACAACTACACAAGTTGAATCTCAAGGATACATCCCAGAAACATTTGTAAATGAGCAGGGAGTCAAACAAGGTGGAATTCTCTCTGCCAATTTTTACAAGGCTTCTAATAAAAATATTCTAGATACTCTTGAATCCACAAACATTGGAATTAAAATTTGAACCAATTATGTTGGCTGCCCAACGTGCGCAGATGACATAATGCTATGTGCTGTTCAGAACATGATGCCTCAACCCAACTCCGCATCATTTAAAACTGTACCAAAAACGATCGGGTAAAGATAAACAGCAAAAAATCTGAAGTTCTACTGATTAACAAGAAGAATAAAGATATAAATCTTCAACTTTTTAATGAAAAAATAGATGAAAAGCAAAACATCAAACATTTAGGTACTGAAAGACAAGAGAAAAATAATCCAAACGTAGAGAAAAGAATCTCTGCTGCAAGAGCTACAATGTATTCACTATTAGGTGCTGGATTACATGTAATAAATGGTATAAATCCACTATTATCGTATACACTATGGCGGACATACGTTATACCAAGAATGCTCTATGGAATTGAAATTCTCAACATTACTAAAACTGATATCCAAAAATTAGAAGCTTTTCAGAAAAAAACATTTAAACAAATTCTATCCTTACCACAAAGAACTGCCGATGCTGCTATCTATATCTTGCTTGGAGCAGAATCTATTGAGCAACTCATACATAAAGCTGTCATTTCCCTATTTGTAAGAATATCAAAAGATCCCAACTCAATTGAGTGTAAAATTGGAATTAGACAGCTAGCAACCAAAGACGATAAATCAAATAGTTGGAACATAAACGTAGACAAAACCCTCAAATCTTATGATCTTCCATCCGCACATGAGATTATACTAAATCCAGAGAAAAATTGGAAACGATTGACTCACGACGTCATAGACAAAACCTGGCAAAATAGATGGACTGAAATTGCTATTAGCAAAACAACACTCACATACATGGAAGTTAACAACTGGAACTTTAAAAAACCAAACTTCTGTTGGAGCAGTGTCAGAGATCATAAAAGAGATGTTAGCAAAGGGATAATAAAATACAGGATACTTACAGGAACTTACAAAACCCAAAGTATTACCAACCGATTTGACGAAACAAAATCTGCTGAATGCAAATTGTGCATGGTAGGACCTGAGGATTATAAACACTTCCTAGTCAAGTATGAAAGTCTGAATTGTGTGAGAAAAAATCATCACAATAGACTAAAATCCCTACTGGAGGATAATCATATCCCTTATTGCAGTACAATCAATTCTGATGAGGACCTTCTCGAATTCTTGATAGACTGTTTTAGGAACAACCTTATAACTGTGTCTCAGCAGAGAGACTTAGAAAGAATCTGCAAAGACTGGATCTATGCATTGCATGCTAAAAGAGCCCAACTTTTGGAAAACAAATGAACAATCAGTTGAGTTCTGTGCTTAACTTGCAAGTGGCTGCAGTCGTGGGAATGTAACATGTAACAAGTATTATACTACTTATGTGTATATACTTAATTAAATACTAATTGATATAACAAAGTACTAAATAGTTAAAATCATAACTAGAGCATATGCATAATAATAACCCCTGTAAATAATCTTGTAGACCCAAAAAAAGTTTTTTATTCTTATCTTTTACCATTTAAGATTTTAAGTACATATAAACTAACTAATTATGAAACAACACCAGTGCATAAATTTACCCATTAGTAATACGGATTAGAAGAAGAAGAAGAAGAAGAAGAAGAAGAAGAAGAAGAAGAAGAAGAAGAAGAAGAAGAAGAAGAAGAAGAAGAAGAAGAAGAAGAAGAAGAAGAAGAAGAAGAAGAAGAAGAAGAAGAAGAAGAAGAAGAAAGAAGAAGAAGAAGAAGAAGAAGAAGAAGATTATTGGACAAGTCGGTCTGGAGACATTTTGAACCGATTATTTTGAACCGATTATGTTAAGTCAACTCGGACCATCTTATATCGACCCAGAAAATTATTTAAGGAAAGTTTGAAGTATGTAATGATTATAAACCATTTAATATTAAATTTTGAATTAAATTTTCTTTAAATAGGTTCTGAATTTGCCAAAATGATTTGATCCATGTAAATGGACTTAATCCTACGGAAGCGTATTAGGGACAACACAAATTGGCAGTGACCGATATCTGGCAAACATAACTATTTCGTATGGCAACCCGTTGTTGAATTTATTGTACCACTGAATGTATTTTTTTTTACTTTTCTGGTGATAGCCACGTGGTTAAATACTCTGCATTGCCCCATCAGAGCATTGGAAAGATCTATTTATATCAATATTTAAGTTCAGAAAAAATCTAAACATAATGTCACATTCAAGTTAACCACTGACTAAATTATCGTCCCATTTATTTACTTTTGTCGACATAAGCGATTGTAGATATCTTTTTGTTAGTGAAATAAGACGTACACGGAATTTCAACCCTCCCATGTATTACCGTGCAAATACTTGAAACACGATTTCCCTAACCTGAAGTCTGGACTATGCAAACATACAAACTATTTGTTCCATGCATACACAGTAACGTTGTTTCTTCTAGGAGCATAGGTGACGTTAGGCACGTTAGGCACGTGTCTACACAAATTGTTTTCAAAAATATTTTTTCTATAAAAAAAAATAAACAACGTTATCTGTAGAAGCTCGCCAGAGAAGTCGTCAAAACTCTTTTAAAATTATCAAATGTCATGTGTACACTAGCATATTATCCCTAGTGAATGGAGTATTGGATATAATTGAATGCCATAATTCCCCCCCCCCCCTTTATATAGAAAATATAACTAGAACTTTGGTTCAGATCATTCGCTTCTATCAACAAATACTCGAATAAAGAATAAACCACATGTTAGACACACAAGTCATGATTTTTGTTAAATTTATTAGTCGTTGCTGGCTTCAACTAGCTTCCCACTTGGTCTTTATTATACTTACAAAACATCGTGCCAATATTGGGCGTCCGTTTGGCTGTGCATGATGTATAAATACGCAGTCAATTCTGGTCAGAATGGGGATGTTAAATCCGATGTCTGGTGTAGAGAGAATGCCACGCTCACTGCACGTTAAGAAACTTGCAACAACTCTTTGAGGAGTTGGTAGGAGGTTTACTGAAATATTAAATATTTGTTCCTATCCAATGAACCCTCATATTCCAATGCATGGCATTTCCAAATTTCCATAACTTCGTCCTGGACGACTCCTATTACAGGACCCAGCTTCCTGTTCTATTTATTGCAATTTCGATTAACATGCATGAACTATTTGCCAATGGACGTTTAACAATATATCAAGCTTTTAGTAACTTCGAGTACTCCAAGATCTCTCCATGTAATGACCATAATAATTCAAATTTCTAAGCAGGTAGGGATTTTACTGTACAGGATATAAAGAAATATGAATTTCTTGAATTTTGTTCGAAAGTATGAACAGAACTTCTGCGTGAGGCAATATGTGTGTATCATTAGTATGTGTGTGTGTGTAGCCAGGGGCAAGATCGTCAATATGTACTATCAATCGACGTATATCAATCATCCTCAATCAGAAAGTAATAGAAGTGAAAATAATAAATAGGTCATGCTGCTTAATTAAGGGCTGATATACAAAAGAAGATGTTGTATGATTGCCAATGAAACAACTCTCCATAATTATAAAAAAGAAGATATATGGTATAATGCCAATGAGACAACTCTCCAAAAGAGACCAAATGACACAGAAATTGACAACTATAGGTCTCCGTACAGCCTTCAGCAATGAGCAAAGCCCATACCGTATAGTCAGCTACACCGCTGGGCATATTTTACATACTTTTGATATATATATTTCCGATTGTACTGCCAGGTAATTCATCTGTCAGATGTAATACATTATAAAAAAAAATCTATTCTTTTTATGTATACTATCATGATAAATTGACCAGTTTTTTGTCTCGCTTGAGTCAAAACGCAAGACTCAGGTATGCTGTTTCCCGCGTCAACAATGTATTAGTTTGTGATTAGGTATAGTTAACTGTGAACAACAAGTGGTTACGGTCAATCATTCATATTTGGTATGCAGTTGTATTAGCATTGGCTCATCTCATTGCCATGCAAAGATATCATTTTGCTCTGCTCCTCATTCATGGTCTATTGACTTTGAATCTTTTGCTTATTTTAAATGTATTAGTCTGTGATTAGGTCAGTTTATGGGGAACTACTAGTGGTAGATCAATGATATTCAGTATGAAGTTGTATTAGCATTGGGATATCTCATTTCTATGGAGATTATTTGTATCCGCCCCCTTAGTCATGGTATATTGACTTTGAACAATTTGCCTAGTTAATATAGGCCAATGTTAATTGGTATTCAGCTGTATCAGTATTAGCACATCTCATTTCCATGGAGAATATTTGGCCCCATGGTCTAGTGAATATAAAACCTTTTCTTAGTTTGTATGTATAACTTTGTGATTAGATCAGTTTAAGATGAAATGCTAATGTTAAGATAAAGTCAATGGTATTTGTAAGTATTGTTTCCATGGAGATTATATAGCTCCACCCCTTCTTCATGTTTCATTGACTTTGACGTTTTTGAATACCGGGTAGTTTACAATCTATGTTTGCGTTTTTTTTCAAAGGGTATGACTTATAATAAGTCAATGATATTTGTACTACTATTGGGACATCTTATTTAAATGGTTCATTGACTTGAATATTCGCCTTACTTATGTATCATGTTAGGTATTGCTATTTTAGTGTCAACATTTGCACAATCAAAATTACAAAAAAGCAAGACATATCTCTGTGATAACAGTTTATCATGTTTTTTTTAACACAACATGTTGCAACGTCGGGTGCCACATGTGCAGCAAGATCTGTTTACCCTTCCGGAGCACCACAGACCACCACTAGATTTTGGTGGGGTTCGTGTTGTTTATTCTTTAGTTTTCCATGTTGTGTCGTGTGTACTATTGTTTGTCTGTTTGTCTTTTTCATTTTTAGCCATGGCGTTGTCAGTTTATTTTCGATTTATGAGTTTGACTGTCCCTTTGGTATCTTTCGTCCTTCTTTTGCAACTTTAAAGTCCATTTTACAAAAATTGCACCGTACGATTTTTTGACGACAACTCAAAATGTTAAGTTTAATATTAGATCTACCAATACTGTGATTTATAGCCGTATAGTCCGAATGACGATTAAACTCCTTAAATAAACGACTTTTCTTTACTCGGTCACCGTACTAATACATGCATTGGTTCAAGAATTGGATAAACATTATTTTTCACCAATCACTCGTTTCATATGACTTTAAATTTCAAAAATTTATATTTACCTTAACTTAAATTATTGGCAAATATCCAATTAAACTTAAGTTATTGGCAAATTTCCAATGAAGTTTATTATACTTAAGTTATTGGCAAATTTCCAATGAAGTTTATTATACTTAAGTTATTGGCAAATTTCCAATGGATGGAGTTATTTATACTGAAGTTATACATATATATATATTGGCAAATTTCCAATTATGCTAAAATTATTGGCAAATTTCCAATTATACTTAAGTTATTGGCAAATTTCCAATGAAGGTTATTATACTGAAGTTATTTGCAAATTTCCAATGGAGTTTATTAATACTGAAGTTATATATATTGGCAAATTTCAAATAAACATATTTAAAAGTAACGTGAAGTAGTTCAAATATTACTTTTGGATTACCTCCCTTACAATGCTTTCAAATTGTCTTAACTGTCCTTTAACCAGATAAAAAATACCCTTGTGTTCCCCTTTTTTGCCCCTAATTCATAAATGGTTTGAGCCATAACCCCCAAACTCAATCTTAACCATCCCTTCGTAGTATGGAATCTTTTGTCTTGAAACTACAAAAATGCTTGTTTTGGCCCCTTTTTTTTGGCCCTTTATTCCTTGACTGTTTGTCCCATAACACTTAAAATAAATACCAACCTTCTTCTTATAGTATTAAACATTGTGGTACAATTTCAGAGCAATTGAAATACGTAAACACAACTTATTGTCCTGAAACTAGATAAATGCTTGTTTTGGGCTCCTTTGTGCCCCTAATTCCTAAACCTTAGGGACCATAGCCCCCAAATCAATCCCAAGCTTCCTTTTGTGGTTATAAACATTGTGTTAAAATGTTATTCATTTCTATTAACTTATACTCAAGTTATTATCCGGAAACTATCCGTCTTCGGATGATAATGACGATGACCATGACGATGCAGACGATGTGATACCAATATACGACTGCAAAAATTTTGCGTCGTATAAAAAGACCAAAACTCAAAAACTAACTTTTACCACTGAAACATGAAAATGAGGTCAAGGTCAGATGACACCTGCCAGCTAGACATGTACACCTAACAATCATTTCATACATCGAATATACTAGACCTATTGCTTATAGTATCTGAGATATGGGCTTCACCACCAAAACTCAACCTTGTTCACTGAACCATGAAATGAGGTCGAGGTCAAGTGAAAACTGTCTGAAGGGCATGAGGACCTTGCAAGATATGCACATACCAAATATAATTATCCTATTACTCATAATAAGAGAGAAATCAACATTACAAAAAATGTTAACTTTTTTTTCAAATAGTCACTGAACCATGAAAATGAAATCAAGGACCATGGACATGTGACAGACAGAAACTTCTTAACATGAGACGTCTATATAAAAAGTATGACGCATCCAGGTCTTCCACCTTCTAAAATATAAAGCTTTCAAGAAGTGAGATAATCTTGCCGCTGTAGCCACCTTGGTATCACTAATCATATGTCGAGCTTTCTGCGACAACAGTCGTAGGCTTGACAAAAACCGACACCGTTCAGACAATGTTTTACTCTTATAGGGGGAAAAGTCAAGGTCAGAATGATGCTTCTGCATACAGAGTTCTGTCAATCAGTGTGCTTTATTACAAATGTTCTGCACTGAAGATAAATCATACAATGTTTTACTACCATAGGGTTCAAAGTCAAGGTCAGATATGACAAACCCCATCCCATGATGCATCAGCATACCTAGTTTGGTCAACATATTAGTTTTACATTACAAAAGTTTATGTACAGGTCACAAGTCAGACAACATTTCTAAATAAAGGGTCCATGTCAAGGTCTGAGTGATCTGACTTTAGTATATAATACTCCCAGCTCATAATGCATCTGTATAACACGTTTTATCAACTTAAGTTCAATGGTACAATAGTAATGTACTGGTTATGAAGTGGGACAGACAGACAGGGTGATTCCTATGTACCCCATCCCCGTACTTTATTCTTGCAGGGGGTATAAGAATTTGAGATGCCATAAATGGTCAATAACACTAATGCACCTCAAAGTGTGGAACTCAAAAGTTATGCATAAACAAAAACATCTCTTGTGTATTAATATTTGACATGTTTCTGTTTTTAACAAGTGACTGAAGTTAACCATTTGTTATGATTTGGAAAGAAGAGGACCGTAGAATAAATTTGTAAGAACAATAAAGTTATTTAATGACGAGCCTGAATCTCTAACCTGTAATGTTTTGCTTAAATTTTTCATCAATTATTGTTTTTACTTTTCAATATGTGGCTAAAAAATGCCATTTAAATGTTGTTAAATTTGTATCTGTCATAATTTTTTCCAAAAACAAAAAATGCATTTTAACCCTATGTTCTATTATAGCAATAGTGGTTATGTTTCTTGACCTACAAGAAAATAAAATACAAAATTATACTAGATACTCTGAAGCTCATTCAGCCCAAATTTGGCTGAAAATGGTTCAGCAGTTTCAAAGGAGAAATATTTTTAAAGTAAGGCAAGCAAACTAGACGAACAAATGGTGAAAAATTGTCTTTTAAGGGCAATAACTCCTGAAGAGGTCAATCGACAGTTTTGATCATATTAATTTTTTTGTAGATCTTACTTTACTGAACGTTTTTCTTGTTTACATATAAAAAAGAAGATGTGCATGTTTGATTGCCAATGAGAAAACTCTTCACAAGAGACCAAATGACACAGAAATTAACAACTATAAGTCACTGTATGGTTGAGACATTTTCACATATGTTACAGTTTATTTTTATCTTCAATAATCTATCATACTAAAATAACGAGGTCCAATTTGTTTGCCGTCATGGGGTAAAAACGACAAATCAAAGAATTCAACTTTATAAATAGCCAATATAGGACAATGGTTGTTTTCCACACAATTTATATTGCCAATAATTAACAAGTTCTGGGTCGAATCTGCTTCCGATAGTATATTCGCCTGTTACCTATTACCTTATCTGTAGGTTCCGCATCTGACTGGCGCACCACCAAACGGTGTATTTAAGGAATAACAGTACTGTAGTTGAGGAGTTGCCATCGTCAATTGTCGATTTGACAGTGGCAAATGCAGTTTTACTGGAGACAGTAAAACGGAAATTTACGACCGTCTAATCAAAATTGAGGGTGGTAACTCTTCAACTTCACTACTGTTATTCCATTCTAATGCATTACAAAAAGAAATAATACAATGTACGTTGAAGCTTGAAAGATTTTGGTGCAAAGACGTCATGTCTAAACGTGACGTCATATAAATGGAAACTTACAACCTGGAGGTTATTACATTACCTCTACGATTCAAATTCGGATGAAATTACATTAAAACGGCAAATTTGAGGTAGGTGTTGTTTTATTTTCGATAATATTGTAGTTATTGAACATTTGTTGATCGAATCAATTCAAAATGGCGGGTCTCTCCTTAGTTGCGCCTGGTCAACTGTTGATTTGACAGTAACTTTTAGCCAATGAATAAAATTGTTACATACCATTTGCATTATAATTAGGATTTGCTATATTCACGGGTCACCAACACAGGGTTGACATTACTAAATTCAATCATTGTCACATTATTTCCTATTGTAGTATTTTAATCAGTATGACTTTATAAGATAACGATACAAATACTAAAAATCTAAGACTTATAGGTACAGTTTCCACTTTGTTAGCCGGCATGACGTAAAAACAACAAATCAAAGAATTCAACTGTATTTATAACTAATATTGGACAATGCTGTTGATTAAAAATTGTCAATGTGTAAATTGTTAATGTGTAAGTTGTCAATGTGTAAATTGTAACTGTGTAATTTCAAAATTCTTAATTCTTAAATTGTTAATTTGAAACTTGTATCTTTGTCATTTCAAAATTCTTATTTCATAAATTGTCAATTTGTAACTAGTATCTTTGTAATTTCAAAATTCTTAATATGAAAATTGTCAATTTGTAACTTGTATCTGTATGATTTCAAAATTCCTTACTGGTAAATTGTCAATTTGTATATTGATGTTTTGTAACTTGTAACATGTCGATTCTTTAAATGTCCATGTGTGAAATTGTATCGTTGTATTATGCTAACGATTATTATGACGACAGATGGCGCTCGGTTTCTTTTTCGGTGTATAAGTCTAATGTAAGTAGGAGCACCGCCATATGGAAATATATAATAAAAGTAATTTAAATCAATTATGTGCAGCACATACATATAAAAGAAAACAAATAGATAAATACATTGTTTGTTTTTATATGGCATGTATACCAGGGACTTGGTTTTATATAGAGGTGACCTCGAATAAACATGTTTGTTTACTGTACTGGTCACCAAACCTTGGATGGGTTGTGTCACTTCCTGTATTAAGGAATATATAGATGTGTCGCTAGAATGGGCTTCCTTATCAGATATCTTCACTGTGTATCATCGCCACCGGAAATTGGGTACTAACGAAGCGGAGAGAAATAGAAAAAAAAGTAAACAAGTTAAGAATTCATTCATTTTAAAGCATTTCCACTCATTTGATGAGGGTGCCGTTTAAGAAATGATTTTCTGATATATAATTCTTTAAATTATTAGGCCGATAAGTACAAAATTAATACAAGATTTTGTGTAATACTCCAAAACTTGCCACTTAGTACCGGAAAATTTCGAGGTCGATCATCCTCTGTCGCCCCATTCTCAAGATATTGAACTGTTTTTCATTATTTTTCCAGACACGTTTTTAGATTATTATAGTGTGGCATCATATTAACTGAAATTTATTGTCAAAAACATGTATTTTAAAGAATATAGACCATAAAAAATAAAGTCTAGGGTACGGCAACTTGCTCGTGTTGACAAATTTACTGTATGGCAACTTGTTTTCAACTGTATGGCAACTTGCTAATTTTAGAATAGTTATTTATCGTCCTTTCAAAGAAAATAAAGTATTAAGTTCAAATATCTAAGGTGGGGGTACCATTTTATGTTAAACTGTTTTTGTCTTTTCAAGGTTTTAATTTGTTTAAAACTGTTATTTGACTGATAAATTTTAAAAACTGTTAACTGTTGTCGACCCACTGTCTGTAATCTGTTTTGTTAAAATTTGCAATGTTGTTAACTGTTTATTAGAAATTGAGATTCCTGTTATCTGTTACTTAATACTTAAAGTGTTCACTGTTTTTGACATTATTTTCTCTGTTAACTGATCTTAACTGTTATTTACAAGAATCACATTATAATTTGCTGTCCATCTCTTTCTTTACGTTGCTTCCTCAAAGGAGTGACATAAACAGCATATATGTAACTGTACATGTCTTTAAAAAATCTTTGAGTATAGTAAATCCTTGATAAAATTGAAAATGGAAATGAGGAAAATGTCAAAGAAACAGAAGTCCGACCAAATAGAAGAAACAACCCAACGCAACGAGAAAATTATGCACTAGGGTGCATGGGGTGTCAATTCACAGATAGGAAAAAAAACTTAGAATTGACACTCATAATTTTTAAACACTCTCTTTCCCTTCCTTCCTAATAAATAAGCCTTACTATTTGAGTTATGCATGTGTATATTTATGGAAAGAGAATCGTCCATAGATTTGATTTCCACTTGTAATAATGGTGAAATATAATCTTTTTTTTTGTGTGTAACCATGGCAACAATCAGCATTTATTTGATACCAAACATTGCAAAATAGGGGGTTGAACATGTTACAAAGATCTCAAAAATTTGGTCCAAAGGAAAATTTCAATCAATAAGAGTGATACATTTCCTGAAACCATAGACATATATCTATCAAAAGGTAAAAAAAAATCATATGCATTTCTGCTGTTTTTTCCATAAATTGAATTGAAAAGATCGAGCGTCAAATCTTTGTTGAAAAACAATACAAAATTTCTAAATCTATGGCGGAACGGATAGGAACGTATGGACGTTCTAAATGAAGAATGGGTTATAAATCACGCTAAAACAATCTAAATGTTCATATAAACCCACTAGGAAGGCTATATTATTATTCAACTGTCTAAAAATCAATTCAATTGTACAAAAACTTTCATATTTAGAAAATTCACCATGGCTATAATGTGAATCTAAACTTGTAACTGTGTATTGATATACCTGAAGCTGTCTCCTAAGTGAGCAATCATGTAACTACAAAAAGGGGGTAGAAGTTCAATGTTTGTTTCTTGAAACATATAAATGAACCAAAATTTAAAAGATGAAATAAATACAAGACTATATACAAATGTAGCAAAGTTTACGGACTCAAGTTGGGTCATGCAGGTGCAACAAATGCGGCAGTGTTAAACATGTTTAGGGATATCTCATGCCCCTCTTTATACGTCTAACCAATGTAGTTATATCTGCCTTCTATTTGTAATTTATCCAAAACGTTAAAAGGAAAGGCCACTTCTTATTCAGCTAAAACCCTGGTCAGTCCTATGATGAAAATAATTCAGATGTATATGGAATGTTTGATAGGTTTTATTGACCCAGAGTACCTGGACGGAATTGTGAAAAATAAAGTACCTTTTCAATTTGCAATTCGTGAAATAACTGAGCAGTGTGGCCTGGTAGAGGAGGCCGAAAAATGAGGACTTGGTTCTCAAATTGATGTCAAATTTGCTAGTCTAAGACTTCAGAAATGTAAAAATGGACCAAGGCTTTTTTTTTTATATCAGCTCAGAGTTCTTAATTGGGACTTGGAGATGAAAGAGCGCTTCAACTTGTGACACCTTACATGTTACTTTCTGATTTATACACTGGTTTTGATGATTTAAAATAAAAATCAGTAAACCTTCGTAATTCCTTTTAATATAATCATGTAAACAATGAGTCGTATGAATAGCCTGACTGAGATGTCACCATAATTTATAAGAACCCCGCCATAAAAAAAAAATAATGTTCGCGCCCTATAGTATTCACTCATTCTATCTGTTTGTTACACTTTCCTACGTCATGACGATAACCCAAGTTTGCTACGACTGATTGACATAAAACATTTACTCAACAATATACATAACCAGAAGAAGCCTCGATCCTTTTGCTGTTTGAAGCATTTTCTATTATTCATGACATAGTCCTTTTTCTTGGAGTCAATCACTCCGTCTGCTTTTACATCCGTTCAATTGTCTGTGCATGTGTCAATAAAAAAATATGGTACTTGCGTGTGTCTTCTGAAAGTTAGTCAGCTTTATAAAAGATTCCTTATGGAGTTTGGCATTTCTGCGACTTTGTACAGTGGTTTTCAAGCTTTTGAATACATTGAAGATATGCACTTCCCATTTTCATTGCTTTTGGGTTCGTTTGGAAAAAAGGGCAAATTAAAGTTAATGTTAACTCTTATCAGCATTTAAAATTTGTTGTTAACTGTTTTTGCCAAAATCGAGGTGTTGTTGACATGTTAACGGACCCCCTTCCCCCATCTAATTATGCATTAGATAAAATGCATTAGATAGAAATGTCATTTGCTTGACAGCATTTAAGATGTATACAAATTATACATTTTCAAAAAGAAACTGACAAGAAAATTAATTCGAAATGCAATTCACGATTTGTTTTTCATTACTTTCGATGAAAACAAAGTATTTTCTTAATTTTGTCTGTCCGAATTCTCGATCCTGTGGTTCGGTGGTTGTCGTTGCTTCATCTCTATCTTATTTGTTGTTTTCATAAATTGTTTTGTTACACTGTATATGAGTTAGGCCGTTAGTCTTCTTGTTGAGTCCTTCCACATTTTTCTGTCGGTGCTTTTTTTTATAGCCGACTATATAAGGTACGAGTTTTCGTTGTTGAAGGCCGTACGATAGCATATAATTGCTTGCATACACTTTATTTTATCCCGATGGATAGTTATCATATTTGCTATCATACCACATCTCCATTGTTTTTATCTAAAAAAAAAATCTAGCACCAACAACAGATAAATGGACGGTTTATTTTATTGAACTTACACAATTTCAACCTAACAACAAATAAGATAACAGCCGTTAGTAGTACAACGATATATAAATGTATTTAGGATAATATGGTTGAAAAAAACCTTTTTGTACAAAATCGAAAAGCGGTACGCAACAAGGCCTTCTGAACTGAATTAACGGCATGTATTTAATAATATTTGATAAGTAAGACATTTTGTATATTTGTAAGCCTGTAAAGCTTTGATATCAACAAAATATCGTCACCTGATATTATCTAAACAGTGATTAATTTCCTCTTAAAATTATAATAAATTGCAAGACGCCGTACAGACAAAAATTGTTATTTTGCAATTCGACGTACAACGTCCTGCAATTCGCCGTACAACAAACAAACAATGTTTTTGTCCATATTCTTTAAAAAAAACATGTTTTTGACAACAAATTTCAGTAAATATGATGCCTCACTATAATAATCTAAAAACGTGTCTTGAAAAATAATGAAAAACAGTTCAATATCTTGAGAATGAGGCGACAGAGGATGATCGACCTCGAAATTTTCCGGTACTAAGTGAGAAGTTTTGGAGTATTACACAAAATCGTGTATTAATTTTGTACTTATCGGCCTAATAATTTAAAGAATTATATATCAGAAAATCATTTCTTAAACGGCACCCTCATCAAATTAAAATGAATGAATTCTTAACTTGTTTACTTTTTTTTCTATTTCTCTCCGCTTCGTTAGTACCCAATTTCCGGTGGCGATGATACACAGTGATCTTATCAACTTCGCAAATATATTACTGTCACTTGGTAGAAAAATTCTACTTAATATTTGACCGGGTCAAAATTAGACTAAATACATGAAATATACGACGGTTCTGGCAAATTCATACTAATATTGTTTGGGCCGCAAATTTTGGACTAAATGTATAATGGGAGAAATCGGTTGACTGGGTTAATATTATAATCTCAATATGAAAATTTCAGAGAAGAATCTAATGATTTTTTAATACAAGAAGCGAATGGACGAACAATCTTTATTTATTTGTCTCCTGAGTTATGAAGAAAAAATATTTTATATCATATTTTTACTTTGCAAAACAAACTTAATGCAGCGACAACCTGCGAGATTTATAACAGGAGACTTCAAATCCAGAGAAGATGGTTGCGTCTCAAACACGCTCATCAAACTGAAACTACAGACAAGACGCTCCAGCAAGAAGCTAATATTTCTGTACAAGGTGGTCGAGGGGCTGGTTTGGCAGCGCTATAGAACCAGACAATTTAAAAAAAAAGCTCGTCCAAAAAGAACACTGAATTGCTGCAAAGGGATTACACAATTTAGAGTCAAGAAATATGTAAAAAACATGTAGATCAAGAATTACACAAAGAATCTCAACAAGCAAAATACCACAATATTCCAACTTATTTTTCGTAAAAACAGTATTCGAGTGGAACCACCTTGAAGAAGCTGTAGTGCGCACACCGAGCGTTGACAGTCGGCCGTTCAGAAACTGCTCTAATGCACCGTAAATACATCGATGGTGCTCTCTCTAACGCTGTATTAAAGCCAGTATTGGTATCCACAACGTATTCCTACAGATACAGAAACAGATCTAGAATGATCATTATACTAGGAGGTGTCCCCTCTGAATATTTTGTTAATGATAATGATCGTATAACTATGAAACTGGGTTTGTTTTACTACACGCCTCACCTACACCCACTTTTAACCATAGTGACGCCCTACCCCTTTGACTTGTTAGAGAGAAGATCTCGCCATCTCGTCATTTGCATGACAGACTGAAGCAATTATCATGCTTACATTAATATTATTTCTCCATGAAAATATATGCACATGATTTGGGGTTTGGCCCCAGGAAGTATGTCTTTGGTCATTTTTAGAGTAAAATGGTAGCCTGGGATCCTGGCTGACAGCTCGACAGAAAAGCCAGGCGGAATACAACATGGTTTCGCAATTGGACATTAGGATTATATTGTTATGAATTCATTGCAAATTATTTTTAATTTTATATGACATGCAAAAAAAAAAGCTTTAATGATTAACCCCGTTAATTATTTTGGTTAAATAACGATCCGATCGACAAAATATTATATTTGGTAAGGATGCTGGGCTATAAAGTGGTGTGGTACCGGATGGGGTTCATATCGGGAGTACTGGGCGTTTAGCAGCTGTTGGGATAGAGGGAATCGAGAATATTTAAGTCTTTTTTGGTTGTAAATTTTCATAGAACGGAAATCTGGTAGCGGCAATTTTAAGCTTCTTGACCAGAAAAATTCAGTAGGCATGTTTATTAATATATATAATCTGTCTAAACATGCAGCCTAACAATGTAAGATCGGTTAATTTGCCTTAGCAAATTTTTTGTTCTTCCCTCACCATGATTAATACTCATGCTTCTGAGATATCGTGGCACGAAATCGCATTGCACTGTGACCGATGCGCTAGACCACTCACCCACCTAGGCTATGTCAGCCCTTTCCCCTCCTGTCAGAATAAAATAGTCTGATAATAGCATTTTAGGATTAATAGAAATCTTTCTTTACTGGTACCACGGTTTTCCAGTAATGGTGTAGCCTTTTATAGCCAACTATATGTTATTAGGTTTTCTCATTGTTGAAGGCCGCATAGGCGGATTTAGGGGGGGGCCAGGGGGGCCGGGCCCCCCCTTTTTGGGAAAAAAATTAGTTGCTTATATAGGGAATCACTGAAGCGTGACTGGAGCGGGCCCCCTCTTAGGTCAGTCAGTTGGCCCCCACTTATGAAAATTTCTGGATCCGCCACTGCGGCCGTACGTTGACTGTACTTGCATACATCGACTTTATTTGAACTTCCCTATGATGGTTAGTTGTCTCATTGGCAATCATACGGTTTATTACCACATCTCCTTATTGTATTTAACGAATAATCTATAGTCGTTAAATTCCGCTGACCAACGACTAATTCATTAACCTCGCAATAAGGAGAGATCGATTACATGAAAGGACTAAACTATTCGGGATGTATTTTGATATAGTTTCCGTTCTCAAACGAAACGCCACATAAGAAAACAAAACAAAAAACTGGGATCCTGTAAACATGCATTTTTAAAATTATTTTTGCTTTCTTTTAGACGCATTCGCTGTACTTAATTGATTAAAATAACTTATGTATATATTCTATATCGAGGTGCTCCTTCTCACAGGAGGCTTATACACTGATGCAGAAACTAAGCGCCATCTGTCGTCATAATGATCATTAGCATAACACAACAATGACATTTCACACATTGACATTTAACGAATCGACATGTTACAAGTTACAAAACATCAGTGTACAAATTGACAATTTACCAATAAAGAATTTTGAAATCACACAGATAAAAATTTACAAATTGACGATTTTCGAATTAAGTATTTTGAAATTACAAAGATACAAGTTACAAATTGAATTTTGAAATAACAAAGATACAAGTTACAAATTAACAATTTACAAATTAAGAATTTTGAAATTACACAGTTACAAATTAACAATTTACCAATTGACAATTTACAAATTGACAACTTTATACACATTGACAATTTACACATTGACAATTTACGCATTAAGGTGTAATAACACCAGATCATGGTACGTCACATCCGGTTGTAGGTCTAAAAAAATATTCCCTTGAATTTGACAGTTGTAGATAATTAATCCTACATTTTATTGCAGTAAAAACATTTCTGTGTCATAAACATATGTCTTGGGTATTTTAAAACACCATTATTTTTTATTTGGGATTTCTATAGAAAATTTTGTAATCTTGAGGTTACATGGTGACTAAACCTTGTACACAGATATTATAAGGGGAGACATTTGATTGGTTAACTTCCAATGATGGTTATTTTCATATATGCAATGAAATGTTGTGTGAATTTTTTTTTCTATAGTACTGGACAGGATAAAACTTTACTCATGCCAAGTATTTCTTTATTTGAAACAAAGATAAATTCTACACATTTTTTTGAAAAGTGCAAATTTAACAAAGACTAATAGGGGAAAATCAATGGTGGTATTACACCTTACGAATTTTGACCCCATTGGCTTACCATAAAAATAAGGCTTACACATAGTTTATAGTATATACTTTAATTCAGTCACAGGGGTGTTCTAGTATTCAAAATAACAACCTAAAACTGTAAATTTCCTTTAAATTACCAATTTAGTGGCATCAACCCAACAATAGGTTGTTCAGTTCATCTGAAAATTTCAGGGCTGATAGATCTGGATCTATTGAACATTTTTATCCATGTCAGATTTGCTCTAATGAACATTTTTATCCAAATAAGATTTGCTCTAAATGCTTTAGTTTTTGAGATATAAGCCAAAAACTGCATTTGACCCCTATGGTCTATTTTTAGCCATGGCTGCCATGTTTGTTGATGGATCAAAACTTCTGAAACAATTTATAAACTACTTACCTGTTAAGGAACATTCAGTTAAAAGTTAAGTATTAGGCCCAGTAGTTTCCGAGAAGATTCTTGAAATAGTTGACAACGACGACGACAGAAGCGGACAAAGACGATTGACACCAAGTTATGGTATAAGCTCATATAGGGCCCTTTAGGCCCGGGGAGCTTAATAGGGATTTTCATACATATCCAAATTTAGGTTAAGGACTGAGCTAAAGAAGAAAATAAAATTCTCTAGAATCCACATTTCTTGCAAAGCTACATGACTGCAAAACAAGAATATTCATGTTCTCCTCTCAACTATAATTGCTTTTAAGTTTTAACCATGTAGTCATTGTTATTAAATAATTATAAGGGCTCCATGGAAACCTGTTTCTTGCATGGAATAGCTGCTGTCAGTATAAATTGTAATTTTGAAACTAACTCCATTTATCTGTAAAAAAAGGGAAACAACCAAAAAAGTTTAAACTTCTTTTAGAAACTTAATGTGGACTATGAGATTTTAAAGAGATATAATGTAGGATGGTTATTACATGCTTCCCTGACTTTCATTCAAGCTGGACAACAACAACAAAAAAAGAAATAGCAATGTTTTAAAAAATGTCATCAGATAAGATTTATACAAAATCAACAGTTTCTTTCACCTATTATTTCAACCAATATTGGTACATTATCTTTGTATTTTGCACAATATATTTATGAATACACAATTACCAGTAATACAACTGTATATATTTGTAGTTACAAATGGTACCTGATGCTCTCTGTTTGCTCTACCTCTTTAATTGTGATTCAAGACTCCTTCTGAATGCTGAAATAAAAATACTTGCTAACTTAGGAACAATATCTTTAATAACAAACTTATACAAACCCCTTATTATTTAAAAATATTTGACAATAGCTCTATGAACATTATGAACCATCAATCATGTGAATACTACATTTTAGTCAAAATCTAAATAAATTAATAGTAAATTAATGAAATATTCATATATGCAGGAATGAATATATTGTAAAACTCTTATACAACTCAACAACATCAGTAAATCATTCAGCAATAATTAAAAAAAAAAATCTTAAATGTTTTTCTTGAAATATGTTTTTCTTGTAATTATTAATTTTATCATCTAACCTCAACTGACTGATTGGAATCTGTGAACCAGGTAGAGTATACATCTTCATGAATTGTTTTATGATTTACACAATAAAATGTCTTTTTTCTTGTATCAAGAATATCCCAACTATCAGTTGTAGCATGTTTTGAATCGGGACATCTAAATTTGTACTTATAGGCAATGTTCATGCTATGTCTGCTTTTGTAATTGCTGACAGTACTTTCAATTATAGTCCGCAATCCCTGAAAACATGGTGAAATTTGTTGAGTACCATAATACCAAATTTGGATAAGCAGTTCATTTTTGTGTGATAGAAAATATAGTTTCTGCTTAGTATGTATGTCATAATTTACCAACAAGGTTCTATAATAAAGTGCTATATTTCCATTTTGCTCACAGATAGAATATTGGGATAATAATTTGACCATCATATGATGTACAAGAGATGGTGGCAAAAAGTCAAAACTAAAGCACAGGAATGATGTTTTTCCTCTTCTTTCTGATTCAAACAAAGTCACCAAATCTACTGTATGTTCTTCAGGAATAACACTAGGAACATAATAATAATAGGTAGATATCTCTTTATATTCATCTGATCTCCATGCAATGGCAACTATGTCAAATTTGTTCAGTATACTGATTATATCTTGGCTGGTTTGATTGGCATTTCTCTCATTGACCCCAATTATTATGTCTAGAAGGGCAAGGGATATTAACCCTTTCTTCTTGTAATCTGAATTATCATCTTCTTTATGAAGAGCTGTCAGTAGTTGTCTGATGATACTGTAAAGCCAGTTGGGAGAAATTATAACACATTCTGGAATATCCTGGTGGTATATAACATTGTTAACATCATGCTGGTATGACAGGAAATGATGAATCTCGTGTCTGTCTGTTACAGGATAGCCAGATTCTTTCCCAAGCCGATGGATTTCATCAAAACTCAAAAGCATTGTTGTATTTTGTTGATCATTCAATAATTGTTCAAACATTTTATATCTAACTGGGATTTCTGATACTTGGATTCCTCTTGTAATATTAACTATTGCTTCTCTGAGATTTAGTACTTCAGAAATATTTGTATTTGTATTTGAGAGAACAGCACTGTGTGACACATGCTTGCTGATGGTTTTCTTCTTTTGATCAACACAATTTAGAACATTTCTTTCATGTCTCTTGATGGTTTCCTCAACCTGAAAAAAACATTTTACAATACAAGAAATGCAGGTGATCTTGACAAATAATGCATTCACATGGGTTCCGCGGAACCCAGTGTCTCGCCTACTTTTGCCCTAGAACTGTTCTAAGTAGAACTGTCAGAATCAGTTCTAGGTAGAACTGACTAAATCAGTTCTAGGTAGAACTGTCAGGATCAGTTCTAGGTAGAACTGTAGGATCAGTTCTAGGGTAGAGCTGTCTAAATCCGTTCTAGGTAGAACTGTCCAAATCACTTCTAACTGTAGAACTGTCAGCAGAACTGACTAAATCAGTCAGGACTGTAGAACAGTTCTAAATGACGTCACTGCAGTAAGGGCACTTTAGAATTTAGAAGAAATAAATCACTTCCAATTACTTCGCTATATATGATAATAAAAATAGCAGATTTTCTATATTTTTTTACTAATCAAACGAATTTTATTACGTTACATGTACAAATATCGAAGTGAATAGAAGGTTACCAAACTCATCGGAGAAATATTTTTATAAGATTGCATACGGAAACATCATTGTTTACGTTTCTTCGTTCCCCGTTTTTAACAGTCTCTTCCTAAATAAAACTCTGCATTTAATTCATGGAATTTTAATCGTAATTTACCTTGTTTGCCTTGGATTTACATTCATTTAAGATTCTGTTTTGACAAATGTTCAAACGAAAATTGTACAGTGGATGAATTATGGGATATTAATGAAAAAGGTGTTGTACAACGTAAAAAAAACTATATATACATTTGCACCATCTCGTCAATTTAGCCAGACTTATCCATAACGATTATAAATGATATCTGGGAGTCTGCAACTCAGAAAAATAAACTGGATCTGAACATGAATGAAACATTTGCCGCTGGACGTTCGGCTACAAACAAAATCATGCATTTTTCTGTGCCTTCTTCAAATTATATTAACAGTTTACTATTCCAAGAAGAAAACTTCCCATACATGTACTTTTTATTTTATTTAAGAAAAAACACAATTTCTTCATCATACGGTTACATTTACGACAAAATTTATGTCGATAAAAAAACCTCCTGATCTGAGTCCTAATCTCCTGACCAAAATTTCCAAATCTCCTGATCTGAGTTTCACAGTCCATCACATGTATGTATTTTTCAAATAAAGTATATGAATCAGTCATGTGAGTGTTGGATGATGCCATTAAATAGTTTTGTTTAAAAAAAACACCATCACAAACTACTGACTTAAACATGTTAAAAAGTCACTTTAGCATGATTAATGACGGTTCATTATTATGGATACAGAGAGGAAATAACGGCGCACTAAATTCTTAGATGTGGTATAAATACACCTTGTCGCTAGTTGTCTGCCATTACTGGATATCACACAGGTTCCCGTAAAATTTTGACGTCATAAAACAAAATATCTGACGCCACAATGGAAAAGTCATTGTTGTATGCTTCAAAAGTTCAAGAGGCCGGGTCAGCCAGGATTAGCGATAAGGTGTATTGTGTTTCAAAGTTGGTGTCATTTTTATCATGCGATCCGTCCTCACATAGACATAGTATGAAATTCAAAACAGTGTAGCTGTGGCCATTGATTGACCCATCAAAATCATCCATTGACTTGGACAATTTACGTGAACGTTTGTCTGTAACAACCACTGTTCATGACGTACCTACGATAGACATTTACACTGTGGGGACAACAAAGGTTTCTTAACGCCTTTAATTATAAAATAATTCGAAAAATTAATCAGGAATAACCTTTGTGTTTTGATTTATATAATTGATATAAATCAAAATATCGTGTTATTTCTGATTAATTTTTCGAATTACTTTATTTAGGTGTAGAGAACCTTTGGTGACCCCATAGTTTGAGTGTCTTTAAAAAAAAAAGTAAATGAAATAGCAACTAATATGTTGTTATTGTCAAGGAGATAATGTAATATCTATTAAATTCCAACAAACCTAAATGACGATTTTGACACAAATATGGTCAGAAATTAATAATATAACATATATAGCCTTTGTATGAGGTCAATACAGGATATATCGACCCAAAGAAGTATATCGTCCTCAGTCAATATACTTCTTTCAGGTCAATATATCCTTGTATCGACCTCAAACAAAGGCTATATTTGTATAATATTTACATGATAAAGTGTAAATAAGTTCAGTATTGGTTGATGCGGTCAAATAATTTTGTTAAAACAACTCTCACTCAGTCTGATATATTGAAACCACTGAAATTTGTTTACAATTCAATATTTTGAATAAAAAGAGGACTTGCTGATATTCTAGATTGATGTTGAAATTTTTTTGTAGCCAATATGTTCCAATATTTATTGATATTGCTGTCATTTGAATTATACAATCCATCGTAATATGCATTACTATAAGTGATTTAGTATGCGGCTATATATATATTAAGATCTACATAACAAAGAGTAATTATGGTCAGTTTTGGTTGATGCTGTCACATATGGTCAGTTTTGGTTGATGCTGTCAAATATGGTCAGTTTTGGTTGATGCGGATAAATAATTTTGTTATATTCATGAGTCAGTCTGAGATATGAATACTACTGAAATTAGTTTACGACTCAAAATTTTGACGGAAAAGAGGACATGCTGGCACTATAAAGTTTTAAACTGATGTGAGCATAATTTTATTTTCCAATATTGCTTTCATTTATATTGAACAATCCATCCTGATATAAAAATATACGTGATTTACTTTGCGGCTATTAAGATTGACATCATGTACATAATAAAGTGCAAATATGGTCAGTTTTGGTTGATGCGGACAAATTATTTTGTTATACCAGTCAGTCTGAGGTATGAAAACTACTGATATTTGTTTATGATGCAATATTTTAAATAAAAAGAGGACATGCTGGCATTCTAAATTGATGCAAATGAAATTAGGTAGCATTGTGTTCCAATATCTCTATCATTTGTATTTTCATGATTTTACAATCCATCCTTACATAAAAATATTACAGATCTACTATATATGCGACTATAAGAGTTACATAAAAAAGAGCAAATATGGTCAGTTTTGGTTGATGCGGTCAAATATGGTCAGTTTTGGTTGATGCGGTCAATTATGGTCAGTTTTGGTTGATGCTGTCAAATATGGTCAGTTTTGATTGATGCAGACAAATAATTTTGTTACATGATTACATGTTACTGTAAGTCTGAGGTATGAAAACAACTGATATTTGTTTCTGATGCGATATTTTGAATAAAAATAGGAAATGCTGGCACTCTCAATTGATGCGAGAAAAAAATTTCTGGTCATTGATTTGCAATATTGTAGTTATTTATATACTACAGTCCCTCTTGACCTAAAATTATAACTGAACTACTGTGCAGCTTTTTAGATTTACATAAAAAAAGCAAATATGGTAAGTTTTGGTTGATGCGGTCAAAAGATTTTATTATACGACTCAGTCTGAAGTATGAAAACTACTGATATGTGTTTATGATTCAATATTTTGAATAAAAAGAGGACATGCTCATTGGCAGATCAAGGGGGTCCTACTAAAATGCACCCGGGAGCACCCGGGTGAATAAAAAGGACCCGGGGAAGAACAAATAGCGCCCGGTGAAAATATATAGATATTTTATTGGCATGAGACCACTTTGTGTCGATGAAATAAGTTATGTACATTGATTTTTTTTTAAATTTTAGACAAGTAATTTGCAAATTCAGATAATAGACATTTATAATAAAGCACAAAAACAAGTATGAATGTTTCAATTTCTATAACAATAATATATGAATACTATTTCGAAAGACAGATAATAATAGATCACACTTTATGCGGAATATTTATAAAATGTAAAACTTCAAAAGACATGTTTTTCAAAAACAATATTATTGTAAAATGAAAAATGTAATTTTTTATTATTTTCCTGATAAGCATAGACATTAAAACAGTCAAAGTTTTAGTTTTATAAAAAGATATAAACAACACTTTCGATGTAGCATCGTACATATCCCCATTAATTATTGTTAATATTAAGGACAAAACAAGCAAATTTTTTGTTTAAGGAAATAAATTATTGTTATAAAATATTATTATTTTATTCTCCCGGGCGCTAACTTTCCTTCCCCGGGCGCTTTTTTTTCCCCGGGCGCTATTTCTTTTGCCGGGCGCTCTAGGGCGCTCCCGGGCGCTTTTTAGTAGGACCGCAAAGGGAGGGGGGTTCGGGAGTTGGAACCCCCTTTTTTTGGACGATCAATGCATTTGAATGGGAACATATAGTTGGAACCCCCCCCCCCCCCCCCACCTTTTTAAAATGGCTGGATCTGCCCCTGCATGCTGGCACTATAAATTGATGCGAACAAAATTGTTTTCCAATATTGCTGTAACTTGTATAGTACAGTCAATCTTGACCTAAAATTAAAACTGAAGTAATGTGCAGCTATATAGATTTGCAGAAAGAAAGTGCAAATAATGTCAGTTTAGATTGATGTGGTTCAAAGATTTTTCTTAAACAGGTCCGTCTGAGGTATGAAAACTACTCGTAAACAGATATTACATTTGGTTAATGTGGTCAGATACTTTTGTTATGTGACTCCCAGAATAACAAATGTAAAACAATTCAAATAATACCCCCCCCCCCATAATACTAATTAACGGCCTAATTTATGTACAAAAAAATGAAAGAAAAACAAATATTTTATGTTACACATCAACAAAAAAAAAACTACTGAATTACGGGCTCCTGACTTGGAACAGACACATACATGCAGAATATGATGGGGTTAAACATGATCTCTTGCCGATTATAAATCTTAAATAAAACCGGCAAAATAGCAAAACTGTATATAATATTAATCGCTATTTTGCCGAAGCCTTTATATTAAGACAAATATTTCTTAAAACTTATAAATCAATTCTAGCCGTAGAATTTATAAATCAATTTTAGCCGTAGAATTTATAAATTAATTCTGGCCGTAGAATTTATAAATCAATTCTAGCCGTAGAATTTGAAATCAATTCTAACCGTAGAACTGTTCTAGAAGTAGAACTGACCAAAGATATGGTCAGTTCTAGCTATAACTGTCTAAAACTGTTCTAGGGTAGAACTGTCATGATCAGTTCTAGCTAGAACTGTCCAAATCAGTTCTAGGTAGAACTGACCAAATCAGTTCTAGCTAGAACAGTTCTAACCTAGAACTGCCTAAAAGGTGTCAGGCTGACAGTTCTACATACTGTTCTAGAACAGTTCTCCTGACAGATTCTGACAGAATTTATGAGAGGTTAGAACTGATCTCCACTGTAAACAGGGACAAAATTTTAACACAATTTTCCTTCTAGATACTAGCTTTTGATCATAAATAAGCTATTGTCCGAGTTTGGTAAAAATCAAGGATAGTTCATAATAAGAAAATAATTAAAATTTTAAAAACATTAACCTCAGAGTGAATGTATTGTTTCCTTGCAGAAAAACTAAGTCCATCTATAAGTAAAATACGGAAAAAACTAAATTTTTTTTTACAAAATTTACTTCTGAAAACTATCTTATGATCAGAAACAAGGTACTGTCCAAGTTTGGTAAAAATCCAGGATAGTTTAAGAAAGTTATTAAAATTTTAAAAACTTTAACCACAGAGTGAATGTAATGTGTCCTGGCAGAAAATCTAAGTCCATTTATAAGTAAAATACGGAAAAAATGGAATTTTATTTTTACAAAGTTTACTTCTTGTTACTATCTTATGATCATATTACATAAACAAGCTACTGTCCAAGTTTGGTAAAAATCCAGGATAGTTTAAGAAAGTTATTAAAATTTTTAAAACTTTAACCACAGAGTGAATGTAACGTTTTCCGGCAGAAAATCTAAGTTGATTTATTCATAAGTAAAATACGGAAAAAATAGAATTTAATTTTTACAAAATGTACTTCTTGATACTATTTTATGATCATGAACAAGATTCTGTCCAAGTTTGGTGCAAATCCAGGATAGTTTAAGAAAGTAATTAAAAAATTTAAAAACTTTAACCACAGAGTGAATGTAATGTTTCCTGGCAGAAAATCTAAGTCCATTTATAAGTAAAATACGGAAAAATGGAATTTTATTTTTACAAAATTTACTTCTGGATACTATCTTATGATCATCAACAAGCTTCTGTCCAATAGTTTAAGAAAGTTAGTGAATATTTGTGGACGCCGCCTACGCCGACGGAATGTAGGATCGCTATGTCTCGCTTTTTTCGACTAAAGTTGAAGGATCGACAAAAATGAATGAAACTAGTGAAAAATGATTTTTTTGTGTTCTTAATGTGAATTTTGATAGCTGAAATTGGTTAAAGTAACCAATTAAGGCAGGGCAAAGCAAGGTTGACTGTCTTGTATTATCAAAGGTACGCTAGTACTTAAAGGAAAACTCCGCAAAAAAATGAAAAATTGATATTTTGTTCTTTAAGCATGTTAAGCATAAAAAACCACATGTTCATAAATAAAAATCTTTTCTTCTCTAGATAAAGAGACCAAAATCCATTTTTGAAATTGCTAATCAGTACTCGACATATCCCCCATCTTGTCGGCATGTTCGATCTAAAATGTCACGTTATATCTATGAACTACAAAGAACAAAAAGAATCAGGGATTTACTCACCGTGCGTTAAAAACTCCCATCATCAATCGGGGATTACCGTAGACGGTCATTCAGTGTCAAAATGTATTGTCAAGCGTACAGTTGTTCTGTCCGATAAGGTTATGACAAGCGTCTACATAGTTTTCCCAATCCCACAAAAAAAGAAAGAATTGTACCATACATGGTTGTACAACCTTAAACTTACAGCAAATAGTTGCAAGTTGATGTGTAAATACCATTTTGAATAATAAAATTGAGAATGGAAATGGGGAATGTGTCAAAGAGACAACGACCATAGAAAAAACAACAGCAGTAGGTCACCAACAAGTCTCCAATGTAGCGAGAAATTCCTGCACCTGGAGGCGTCCCTCAGCTGGCCCCTAAACAAATATATACTAGTTCAGTGATAATGAACGCCAAACTAATTTCCAAATTGTACACAAGAAACTAAAATTAAAATAATACAAGACTAACAAAGGCCAGAGGCTCCTGACTTGGGACAGGCGCAAAAATGTGGCGGGTTTAAACATGTTTATGATATCTCAACCCTCATCCTATACCTCTAGCCAATGTAGAAAAGTAAACGCATAACAATACGCACATTTAAAATTCAATTCAAGAAAAGTCCGAGTCTGATGTCAGAAGATGTAACCAAAGAAAATAAAGAAAATGACAATAATACATAAATATCAACAGACTACTAGCAGTTAACTGACATGCCAGCTCCAGACTTCAATTAAACTGATTGAAAGATTATGATTTCATCATATGAATATCAGGCACAATCCTTCCCGTTAGGGGTTTAGTATCATACAATCATAACATATATGAGAAGAACATAACACGGTCATGCCAATAACTGGTTTTTGAATAAATGTGTTTAGTTCCGATGCAAAGACCCTATAAGTGAATCAATATTAACGCCAAAATATGCAATCTTTAATGACCTGCCCGCAGTATCGTAACTATATCCCTTCTTGATAAGTTTATTTAAAGGTTTGTTAGTTTCTGAGGTGAATACTGACATTTTTGTTCTTTATAAAGAACATTTCCATAAAAAATTGGATGTGAAATACTTGAATGTATAAGAAGTCTGCATGTTGAGCTATATTTACGTATGATGTCCTTATACCGATGATAAAATTTAGTAAATGTTTTGACTAGTTTGTGATATCGAAAACCCTGGTGTAATAATTTTTCAGTAATACATAAATTTGTTTCGAGGGAGATTTGATGGTAATTATACTTTTTTTAATAACAAAATAACCTAGTACTTCTGGTAGCTAAAGTTATCAAATCCTAAGGGTGCAATCAACAGTTTTTTCTATGACGTCATATTTTGAGGGACCATGTATAAGTGACCCTTAGTGGTGGACTGATTAATAAAGATACTTGTATAAAACTAGATATCACTGGAATCAGAATGTTCTTTAGTTTATAATGGAATAAAAAAAAGTGTACTTTTAATAGTATAAAAAAGTTTTATCCAGAGAAACTGGGAAAAACTTTGCCTAATTTAAGCTTAAAAAACCTGAAATCAGGTCATGTGCACACCCCTGAAGACATGATACCTGCACATTGTTCATAATCAAATTGTATGAATTTCATAGATTTTTACCTGGTCTTTCAAAAAGTTCATGCATTAGGGTACGTTCGCCTGCTTCGAAAAGAGCTACAGTGGCTGAAAATAAGTTTTCAATTTTCACTGCCAAAACACAGACTGTTTACAGTGTTGTCTCCCCTCAAAACATGTATATTTAATCTATTTTCTTAAATTATTTTAATCATTCAACCTGCTTTAATTGAAGTTAATTAACATATCTTTACAACCAAATACAAAAAACATGATACTTTTTCACCAATTATGTTGATAAAAAGGGACTTCCATCCATGTCTATTTTTAGTTGGGGAATAACCCCTAGTTTTTTATACGAAACTGTTTATATCACCCTTATCACTGGTGGTAAGCGGATGGTCGTAACTAAAAGTTATGACCATACGGAGATGGGAGACAACTCTAGGTATAAGTTTTCTTTTCTGATTTTCGTGCAGAAAAAGGTTCATTTGAGCCAAACCGCTTGTCACATATATACTATTCGGCAGTTCGGTGATATTGAAACCAAATTTGATGCATTAAAACATTCCAATTTGCGTAAGATAGTCATTCAAAAATTCGGGCATGATGGTCGTAACTAAAAAAACAAAAATGTTGAGGATGGTCGTAACCTAAATTTGTGATGGTCGTCACTCTGTTTTAAATATTAAGACTGAATAAGGCAAGTCAAGAGTTTTAAACGTGTCTTTTATTATACATATCTTATATGATGTATTTCTGAAGATTATTTTTTTATTTTTACATACAAAGTAAAATAAAACAATTTCAATCCGTGTAACACTTATTAATTCAAAATTTTAAAAAGTTTTCAAACATTAGTTTTGGGGGAATTTTGATTAAAGTTTGATTTAAAATTCCAAAATTTTACATAAAATGTTTTGGACCAAACAAGGAGGGTCAAGGGTTTTAAACGTGTCTTTTGTTATATGAATATATTATATGAGTCAGTCCATGCGAAAAGGTACAAAAACGAAAAATTTACGAAATTCTAAAAAGTGTGCATACTTATTGGTAAAAGACATTTATGTTTACCTAATATCCTAAAGCTGTGAGCTATACGCACCTTTAAGTGTTGAGCCCCCCCCCCCCCCCCTTTAGTTTTATCAAGATTTTTAATGAATTATTTCATATATTTCAATCATTTTCAGAGTACAGTTTAAATGTCTTGTTTTGCCCATTGTCAAGTGTTAACTCCGATATCAGTGGGGATAAGGCTCTCGCTTCCGATGCTGATATCAATGCAATCAAACCGGGCAACGGTTTGAATCCCGTGCATGGACGGTTGATTTATATAATAATAAATTATTTAATGATAACTTAACTTAACTTCAATTTACTTAACTTAACTTAAATTTCAATTTCTAAAACACAAGATAACATAATTTTTGTATTTTCCCTCATATTCAAATGTTGTCTTACTTTCTTTAAAACTGTAGAACTCATGCAAATTATTGACTTTTTGTCTCTATAGTGTCGTAATTTTTTTTTAAAGTTTCTGGTCAGCATAGCATTAGTCCAGGGAAAAATGATATTATACTTGCTCAAATACCAAAAAATCAGATATTTCTACGTCTTTTTCAGTTTTAATTGACTAACTTGGAATAGAATTGACACATTTCATGAATGTTTACATTCATGTAATTTTTTTCGGATAACATGGTTTTTCAAAAATATTATAACAAACTTTAATAACGTGTCCTGTAAAGTTTTTATCAAAGGGACTTTTTGTACCTTTTCGCATGGACTGGCTCATATCATATATTTGTGCAGTTGTTTTCACCAACTAATAAAAACTGAAAGGGTTGAAGAGAGGGGTACCTGTAAAGTGTGAAACCGAAGGAAATTGGAACGAATCGGAACGAATAGAACGAAACAATACAAAACGAAATGAACAGTCATATATACTGAAAATATAATGTATAAAATTAACCAAGAGGCAAATAGTTGAATTAATGTAAGCGGTTAAATTCATTCACAATGTAAATTTCTCAAAAGTGGAGAATTTGTTTTAAAACAAGAAATACAGCTCTGGTTATGATAATTCTTAGTTAGAAATAAAAAGCACGAAATGTATCAAATCATTGTTTAATTACAAAAAAAATGATTTTAAGAAAAGCTATTTTTAATAAATTGGACATCACATGAAATAACTGTTTCCTGTTTTTGTTTTCTTCTTTAGATTTTGCATCTATTGCAAAGATACTTTTTGAGGATGTACCTACTAGGTGTTTTTTTTAAATCTACAATTTAAGATTAATGCATTAAGTCGAAGGAGCATTAGTAAGGAGTCGAAATAAGCTAAAAATATTGATAGGTTATGAAGGTCGTTATCGAGAGTATACCATACCCGCGAATTTCGCAGGTCGATCCGTACCAGAGTTTTAAAACATATACGCTTTATTTTTAGCCTGGATTTTTAGAAAGTCATATTGTTGTTTGGTGAAATCAAGCTGATAATAAGGTGCACAGTTATGTCCAACGGAGAAGTCCATGAGTAGCTTGAAGCCATTCATACAATATAAACATCTAACATACACATAATTTTTAACCTGCATACCGGGGTTTGTATGTGATAGGTGCCGCAGTACATTTAGTTCTACCTAAGTCCTTGTAATATTATCCTGGCTACAAGCTTAAGCCTGGCTACAAACTAGTTTTTTTATTTTACTCTTAAATTAAGCGCGTGTAGCAGTGTAAAATTCATATCAACAATATTCATACTTTCGAGGTTAATACAATGTTCATTGCGACACCATGGATTCAGTTTTCTTTCCGTACCAATACTTAGAACTAATATCAATGATATACTGCAATATATATTCGTTATGTAATCGATAAAAATAAAGACAACACGTTAAAAGATCCAGGGTTGAATTCAATATTGTAGCGGCTACGTAGATGCTATCTATATATTTGTAGCAACTAGTCTTTAGCTACACGTTCAATAGTCAAAATCTACGTAGAACTACGTAGCTGCTACGATATTGAACTCAACCCTGCAGAACTTCGAAGTCTCATTTGTGGATTTAATTTCCTCATGAACGACCAAAAGCCGAATATTTGAAGGCCAATAGTTTATAAGAACTGCAATAGCTGATTAAAAGTTAAAGATGATTGTTAAGAATTGTACATTTAATAATTTCATCAGCCGACATGATTGCAGATAAGAAAAAAGTCTTAAATAAAATAAAATAAAAAAACAAATATGACGGAATACATGTGCATTTATTAATTCAATGTTTTAACATACAGTAAAAAAATATATTAATACACAACCCTAACATACTTTTTGGCTTAATGCGAGTTGATTAGTTTTCACTGGAATACATCAGAACTGTGTATGTTTAATAATTCTCTAGCTTAATTTCTTTAATTTCTGCATACCATTATCTGAGTAACAAAGGATATTGTTTGTAGCAAATCATATATGACAACTGAGTATATTACTTTTACTTTTAAAATACATTAATAAAAGTTTGTCTAAATACTCGAGTTACGGTCATCTTTCAAAGTTACGACCATCTTGTGTCGGTTACGACCATCATCAAAAATACTATAGTTGAAGTTACGACCATCACACATTTAAAGGTACGACCATCATGCTCGAATTTTTGAATGACTATTTTACGAAAATTGGAATGATTTTATCTATCAAATTTGGTTTCAATATCAACGCACTCACGAAAAATGTATATGAGACAAGCGGTTTGGTTCCAATGAACCTTTTACTGCACGAAAATCGGAAAAGAATAACATATCCCTAGAGTTGTCTCCCATCTCCGGATGGTCGTAACTTTTAGTTACGACCATCTGCTTACCACCAGTGCCTTATATGATAAGATCTTGTTGATTAAAAAAATATAGATTTGAAGAGGAAGAAAAGTTTCAATTTAGAATTATAAGAAAGACAAATGCAGTGTGTTTGTAACATTCACTGATATGCCTCTTTTATATAAAGTACATTAATTTAGACAAGATAAATTTTCAAATTAATAAAGTTATACGATAAATAACATTTTTTTATCTATCATATTTACCGGCTTTTGAGTCGCTTTTGACAAGGAGCAATGTTAGGAAGAGGTTTTAGCTGGGACATAAGATGCTGATATAGTATAATATTCCTAGGTTATAGATATGTAATTATTCAATTTTCATTAAAACTTTTTTTTAACTAATCTTTAAATTATACCAAATTGGTACGGGATCAAGTCGGATTATGCTTCCTCCCGACATGATTAAAGATATGTCAGAGCGACAAATTCAGTTAGGTATTCTAAGGAATTCTACCTCCTTGGGTATTCCAGTGACATCTTGTCAACTATAAATTCGTATTACACAATTATACAGGTTCATGTCCTCTTTAGTGAGGTACCCGGTATGCACAGGTAACATTCATTGATCCATATATATTTGTGTCTGACGTTTGTTTGAAATTATAATTCCTTGTCCAGGTCGTTAAAAACTTCAATTTGTTGTTGAAATTATAATTCCACCTGTTAATATTTTCAGTTCAATATCAGCAAAAAAGTTCAATAGATATTTTATGGAAAAATCTCAACAATAATTTATAAAATATTTATATTTTGATAATTTTATATAGGAAGTTTTATTCAATCTATACAAAACAGTACATACATATTCTTTTCTTTCATTCTTATAATGTGGTTATTAACTACGACCAACGGTCTTCTGTGTGCTTTTAATTACATAGAATTTCGATAATCAATTAAGATTTTAACAGATTTTATTTTTTCCAAGGATTCAAAAAATCTGGTTAAAACCTCACAACCCACTCACGTAGGTCTACCAAAAAAAGTTACAAATACTTGATTTTCTCAGTTATTAGAAGGAATATAAATTTTAAACTTTGTGAATGTGTTTTTTATGTTAAGTTGAACATATCTAGATGATAAATAAAACATTAGGACTTTCCCTTTAACTCATTAAAAACATCACAAGGACCACCAACAAGTCTTTTGACTAATTCAGGTTCTTTGCAAATAATAAAGCTTTAAGGTGTAAAAGGCTAATCAAACTGAGTCAGAATAGAGAGTCTAACTGGCTTGACAAGTACTCTTGTATCCCATGTATACTATTAATTTCTTTTTATTTGTTCTTCAAAGAAACAATATTACTATCATTCAAACAAATCTTATCATTGTCCTACTTTTATTTGAATAGCATTCAAGGAGATTGTTAATATTTCCCTTGTAATGGAAGGCATTATACAACAGAGCAACTTAAAAAAAACATCAGTTGCTCAAACCACCCTTAGACCTCTAATTTACCAATGCAAGCATCTCCTTTTTAACATTTAATTCAATCATAGATATATGACAAATAATATTATTCTGTAATCCTAATTTCTTAACCTTGATTTGTTTTTATCAGATCCATAGAGAAGTACCATTTTCTATTTATCAATTGATTAGAATAAAACTGACATAAAACTATCAGTTATGAGTGATTAATGTCTTAACCCTTTCCTTCATGATTTTTTTTTTACATACTAGATTCGCATAGGATTTTTTTAAATAAAACAAAAATCATCAGGTTTAAAGTATTGATGCATTGTGAAAACAAATATTTCACCAATGAAATTCAATGCAGATATTCTCATGGATATCCTTTTCATATTGGATACAATTTGTTCTAAGTCTGATCCAGACATTTGTAGTCAGAGCATTTCAACTGAGGTACTACACAGGCATCAAACGGCGTCATTATGGAGTAAAGGGGGTGGCGTCAAAAGGCGTCATTTATGGAGGAAAGGGTTAATGAATTCAAAAATGATATTTGTTTTAAATCGTTCAACCTTTACCAAATTCTGAAGATACACATAGCGGATACACTATTTGTGGTTAGCCAGAAAAGACATAAGAACAGTTAAACTTTCATTTAACAAATAACTTACAGGTCCTGAATATTTCAATTTATCTATGTGTGTTCCAACCAATATAACAGGGGGAGTAAGTGTCAGAGGAATGGCTGGATACTCTGTTGTTGCCAATCTCTTACTATGGACACTATAAAGCCAGTCTCTAATAAGTTCTGCAAGTAAATTCACATAAAAGTAATATTATAAATTAAAATAAATCAATAGCAACTGGGGAATTAGTTTAAGGTAGTTCACTTCTCAGTTTCAAAATAATAAGTTTTTCAAAAAAAAATAGTTTATAGTACATGTAATAGGGGATTAATAAAGGAATCAAAAGAGTAAAAACAATTTATAGGTCAATGTGCTTGTTTATAAGCCATTGAAATTTTGGCGGGAAAATGTTCTCTCTTGACTTTTCTTAGCTTTATCATTGACAAGTTTAAGTTCTTAAAAACTATTAAAAACTAATCAAAATTTATAAGAATTTAACAGATGGCTTATCATTATACATGTTAAAGATTTCTAAAAGAAAAACAGAGGTCAATGGGCATTTTTTTTTAAGGCATTCAAATGGATAAAACCGGAGGATTCCGAAAATCTGAGAAAAATTCCAAAACATGACAAGCGAACATCCTTCGGGGGGTTCGCGGTTCTAAATCATTTATTTAGGATTTCTCTATATTTTTCTATAAATGAACTTTAACTTATAGTTAATAGAAAAATAAAATTAAAAAGTGGGGTCACCGTTCATTTGCGCTCACAATCTGCCTTCGAAAGAAGCATACATTTTTGTAAAGGTGTTTTTTTTTCTGTTGAAGTAATAGGAGAAATAAAGGTAATATCGAAATTAAAAAAACAAATTTATTACAGAAATCGCTCAAATTTTACAATAATTTAGTTTAAGTACAGCTTATATGGAAATTATATTAAAAAAGATAGGTCACTGATGAGTTGAAAAAGATATTTCAATTTTAGAGCCAAAAAATGGCATTTTTCCACCAAAGGGAGATAATTTGGAACTTTTTCAATGATGTATACATTTTAAAAGTCATCTGGGGCCAATGCGAATTGATTGTTTTGAATGATTTTTGTACCATATGATAAAGTAACAACTACAAAAGGAAATAAATAAAATTTGTAATGAAAAACAAATGTTTGATTTTTTTCTGAAATTTTTATAAATATGAAGCTGCAGAACAAGACATTAACCCTGTATTTCTTTAAAATGTGCCTTTACACACCGATTATCAAGTTGTCTGCATTTTGATATTTTACAATATTAATATGCAGATAACCTGATAATCAATTTATCAGCTGTATTTGTCTCTTTTAGAAGTGTTTCCTTTGTTTCACCAGCAACCAGAAGATGACTTGATAACGTCAGGTCAAACTTATCAACGTCAGTTCAGTCAGCTATAAAAGGACCCAAAATAAAAACATTTCAAACGAGTAAACTAACGGCGTTATTTATAAAAAAAAAAATGAATATGTCTGGGTCAAAGTTATTAAGGCCGGTTCAACGTATTTGACGTCACAAAGTCGTAATATGCAATTTTATTAAGAGCTGAGCGGAATGATATAGACAGTGGGACGCCCGATAATGAAACATTATCTGTCTTCTTTCGTTTCTGTTTTTATTGCAAACCAAAATAAAGTTTTCTAAACAGTCATCTGCTCTTGGTCAAAAGTATTTAAACTTTTGTCTGTGCCATTCATTAAATACAATAGTTATTGTTCTCTGTGTAGTTTATACACTGGGATATAATTTATTGATTAATTTATAAGAGTAAAATAAATTGCTTCGCTGACCGCAGCTGGATACGACTGCAGATGTCCAATCCTGAAAAGTTGAGGCCAAAATGGACACAATATTCACGCTTGATATAGGTTAGAATTTGGATTGTAATGAAATATTTGACACATAATAGGTTTCTTCCACAGGATACCTGTAGTCAAAGAACTTAAACATTGGTTATATATGATTTGAATATATATTCAATTTTTTGCTTTTGTGCAATACACTATGTTGTTGCAAATTGACCCCCCGAAAAAATTACTTTTGTGCAATACTTTCCTGTTGAATATTAACCCCAAAACAATTATTTGAAGAAATTTCTTTTTGGTTTCTAAAATCTGAAATGAGAAAAAATAGCCCCCACCCAAAATATTTTTTTCACCTCCCCCTTTCCCTTATTCCAAAAAAAATCTTTCCCTCAAGATATAGTCATTATCTCAATTCAAATTTCTAATTAAGTTTGCAACCATAAATAACCATTGAAATACATCATGAAAGTCTTAAAATATAAATGACATACATAGTTATGGCTAAAATTAATATTAATTAATGGTAACTTTAAAAAAAAATGTTGACAGCTAATCGCCTCATGACAATCATCATTTCTTAATAAATAATTTACAAGCAGTGTAAGGGAGGTAATCAAACATTGTTGTTTGTAAATGGTATTCGATTACCTCCCTTTCACTGCTTTAAAATTGTCTTAATTGTCCTTTAACCAGAAAAAAACTTGTTTTTGCCCCTTTTTTGCCCCAATTCCTAAATGGTTTGAGCCATAACCCCCAAAGTCAATCCTAACCATCCCTTTGTCGTATGGAAACTTATGGTATAATTGCAGAGAGTGTCATACACTTAAACAAAAGTTATTGACTGGAAACTACAAAAATGCTTATTTGGACCCCTTTTTTGGCCCCTAATTCCTAAACAATTGGGACCATAACACCCAAAATCAATCCCAACCTTCTTTTAGTGGTTATAAACCTTGTGTTAAAATTTTATTGATTTCTATTTACTTAATTTATACTAAAGTTATTTTCCGGAAACCATCCGTCTTCGGACGACGCAGAAGATGACAATGACGCCGCCAACGACGTGATACCAATATCTGACCAAAATTTTTTTTTATTTTTGCTGTCGTATAAAAATTATCTTCTAAGAAATGAAAATACATTTTATGCTTGGAACTTTGAAACATTTTGGGTTTAATGAATCATTTATTGAGTGGGTTAAAACTATGTATACAGACGTTCAAACATGTGTCATGAACCATTGGTGGGTATCAGAAAATTTCTAATTTATTTAAAAATTAACGGGGAATCCGACAAGGCTGTCCTTTATCAGCATTTTTGTTTGTTTTGGCTGTTGAAATTATGGCTCTAAAGTTGAGGAATAGCAATGAAGTAAAAGGAATCACTATTAATTCAGATGGGAAGGGTCACAGCATAAAGATTTCACAATTAGCAGATGACACAACATTATTTTGCAAGGATAGAAACGATGTAATATCTTCAATAAATATACTAGAAATTTTTGGCTCGTTTTCAGGTATATTGGTAAATAGAAATAAAACAGAAGGACTATGGATTGGGAAATTGAAATCATATAAAGATAAAATTGCAGGGATTAATTTGGGAGATAAACCTATTGAAGCATAAGGGGTGTTTTTTTTTGGACATGATAAAGAGGAATGCAAAAAATTAAATAGGGATTGTAAGATAGAGAAAATGATAAAAATGTTCAAGACATGGGAAAAAAGGAATCATTCAATTTTAGGGAAAATACTAATTATTAAAGCATTAATTTTGCCTTTATTTACATTCTTGCATGGAAGTGTTTGCTTTACTCCTAAAAATTGTCATAAAGAACTAGAAACACAATTTAAAGCTTTAAATATATTTGGGATGGGAAGCCAGACAAGTTAAAAGGAACCTAATAACATATTCATATGAAAAAGGAGGATTACAAATGGTAGATTTTAAAAGTTATTTTATGTCGCTAAAGGCATCATGGGTATATTAGACGTTGTTAATGGTAAATTTGCCAACTGGAAACTTATACCTTTTAAATATCTAAAGATGTCTAATAATATTTTAACTGTATTTAATATGAATTTAGATGATATAAAACATTTAGAATATTTTAAATGTGTTCCAGAATTTTATAGAGATCGTGAAGTAAGAAAGTCCTGGATTTTGACTTGGGGTGGGCAATCAAAACAACCAGTTACATATGTTGATATAAGAAAGCAAACAATATGGGGGAATAAATTTATTGCATTTCATAATAAATCAATTATCTTTGATTACTGGATTAAGAGTGATATAATATACTTAAATGACATTCTAGATGACACTGTCATTATCAGAAAAATATATTTTAAACAAATTAAAGTGTAAGGTAAACTGGATTGCTGAATTTCATAAATTGAAACAATCCATTCCATGAAATTGGATTGTCATAGTTAAACAAGAAAATTTTGTTCAAAGTCCAGAGAAATAAGATCACATGGAAAGATCATTATTTTGAGACTACATTAAATTTTTCTATTTTTTTTTTCAAATAAAATGTTATACGATTCTCTAGTGAATAATAAAAATTTGTAAGGGTTCTGCAGAACCCAGTGTCTCACCTACTTTTGCTGTTATTGCGAACCCAATGATAGTTTACCACAGAGTTGTCTGCTCTTGACCAAAGTTATTTTGTCTTTTCTATTGTCCTGCTGATTCAATACAATAACTATTGTTCTCTGTTAAGTTTTTTCACTTGGGACCTTTAAATTTCTTCGAAGGAGAAATCTATCACTCATTGATTAATCTACCTGACCAAAAAAATATTTTCTTTGTTGATTGAAATACATGTATAAACTCACATAAACTGCATGTGATACAATATTTATTCAATATCAATAATATATTTTCAATCTGTTCAATATAAACAGATTCAATTATAAAAATGTTTATTTCTAAAAAAAAAAATTACAACTGTTGCAAAGAATATGCATGTTTTTTTGTGGTTGTTCAGTTAAATAATACATTTATGAAGACCTTAATTAAAACATTATCATTTTCAAGTTTTTATTTGTCGAACACACTAAAAGAGCAAATTTTAATAGGTAAAATATTGAAATTTGATCAGAAATCAACTTTTAATTTTTGTATCAGTGTTCATATGGCAGTAAAACTAAGTCTGTTTATAAGAAAAAATACGGAAAAAACAGACTTTTTTTACATCAAATTTACTTCTGGATACTATCTTATGATCATAAACCAGCTTCTGTCCAAGTTTGGTACAAATCCAGAATAGTTTAAGAAAGTTATTAAAATTTTAAAAACTTTAATCACAGACTGAATGTAATGTTTCCTGGCAGAAAAACTAAGTCCATTTATAAGTAAAACATGGAAAAAAATGTATTTTTATTTACAAAATTTACTTCTGGATACTATTTTATGATCATAAACAAGCTTCTGTCCAAGTTTTGTAGAAATCCAGGACAGTTTAAGAAAGTTATTAAAATTTCAAACCAGATGATCTGCAGGGCGCAGCTTTATATGACCGCAGAGGTCGAACCCTGAACGGTTGGGGCTAGTATGGACACAACATTAAAACTGGATACAGATCTGAATTTGGATTGTGATTAAATAGTTGACCCAGCATAGGTTTCTGACACAGACTGAATGTGGTCTAATGAACTTAAAATGCTTTTTTTTGCTTTTGAGCAATTCCCTATGCTGTTGAATATTAATCCTTTGATATTTGAAGAAATTTTCTTTTTCATTTCTGAAATCTGAAATAAGAAAAATTGAACCCCACCAATTTCCCCCCCCCCCCCCTCCCCCTTTCCCTTATTTCAAAAATGATCTCAATTCAAATTTCTAATGGAGTTTTCAACATTAACTACTCATTTAAATACATCATAAAATATAAAATGTCATACAGTCACGATTTAAGTTGATTTGACTACTATTCTGAACAAAGAAAGATAACTCCAATGCAACATTTCATATTGGCAAATTTCCAAAGAAGTTCATTAAACTAAAGTTTTTGGCAAATTTCCAATTGAATTTATAAATAACAAAGTTTTTGGCAAATTTCCATTATACATAATTTAAGAGCAGTTTAGGTGAGCTATTAAAATGAGTTTCAATAACCAACCTTACACTGCTTTTAGATTATGTTTTGTACTTAAGTAATTGTCCATTAACCTGGAAACCCTTTCCCCCCCTTTTTTGCACCGTATTCCTTAATGGTTTGAGCCATAACTCCCAAAGACAATTCTTACCATCCCTTTGTTGTATTCCAATATCCAAAATCTAAATACATAGTTAAATTCATCATATCAGAGAACTCCAAGAATTTAATTTTGGACCCTTTAGACCACATGTGGACCAATCAGTCCTAAATAATAAAAATCTAAATACATGGTTAGATTCAGCATATTGAAGAACACCATTAATTGAATTTTTGTTGAAATCAAACAAAGTTTAATTTTGGACCCCGATTTGGACCAACTTAAAAACTGGGACCATAATAAAAAAAACTAAGTACATGTTTAGATTCAGCATATCAAAGTATCCCAAGAATTCAATTTTTGTTAAAATCAAACTAAGTTTAATTTTGGACCCTTTGGACCTTAATGTAGACCAATTTGAAAACGGGACCAAAAATTAAGAATCTAAATAAACGGTTTGATTCGGTATATCAAAGAACCCCAATAGTTCAATTTTTGATGAAATCAAACAAAGTTTAATTTTGGAACCTTTTGGCCCCTAATTCGTTTGGACCATTAAACTCCCAAAATCAATCCAAATCTTCCTTTTGTGGTCATAAACCTTGTGTTAAAATTTCATAGATTTCTAAAAACTTATACTAAAGTTATTGTGCAAAAACCAAGGAAAATGCTTATTTTGGGACAAGTTTTTGGCCCCAAATTCCTAAACTGTTGGGACTTAAACTCCCAAAATCCATCCTAACCTTCGTTTTTGTGGTCATAGACCTTATGTTAAAATTTCAGGGATTTCTGTTTCCTAATTCTAAAATTATTGTGCGAAAACCAAGAAAAATGCTTATTTGGGCCCTTTTTGGCCCCTAATTCCTAATCTGTTAGGACCAAAACACCCAAAATCAATCCCAACCTTACTTTTATGGTCATAAACCTTGTGTTTGAATTTCATAGATTTCTATTTACTTTTACTAAAGTTAGAGTGCGAAAACCAAATGTCTTCGGATGAAGACGACGCCAACGTGATACCAATATATAACCAAAAAATTTTCAATTTTTGCGGTCGTATAAAAATTTAACCACAGAGTGAGGAATATTTGTGGACACCGCCACTGCCGACACCAACAACGGAATGTAGGATCGCCATTTCTAACTGTTTCGACAAAAGTCAATGGCTCGACAAATAAGAACCGTCAGTAGGGATAAACAGGTGGCTCAAAAATCTAGCAATGCAAGAAGCTCCAAATATGAATTCTTTATATAACTTTATTTTTAAATATTTAACTTGAAATTAAAATTAAAAATCCAAAAAGCTTTTATTACAATGAAAAATAACTAATAATAGTATGTGTAATTTTTGTAATAGAGAATAAGACTTTGCTCATTATTTTTGCAATTGTTCTTATTGGACAAGATTTTGGCAACAAATATACGAACTCTTAAAAAGGAGTAATTTAGATTTTTCCATAAAATTACAACACCTGATATTTGGATACAAAATTACAGACAACAAGTATAACTCAATAAATTTTTTGATTACAATACTTAGTTTTTCAAAATATAAGTTGTTCTATGTATATTAGCAGAAAACTAATTAAAGAGTTGATTGCTCTGAGGTGGAAGAAGATGCATAAAAGGTAACTTGAATTCCATAAAAGCAGACCCACCAACCAAGCCTTCTTTGTCCCATTATTGCTTTTGACATATTTTTTTCTTCAAAAAATAGTAAGACTCATAAAGCAACCAAAACTCACAATACTTTACATAAAAAATCTGCAAATACTGTTGATTCAAATTAAATTTTCTATAACTAGCTTCCATAAATTTGTTTCACTCACGGCATGGTCAACTTGATGCAATGCAACTTTGCCAAGCAATTATAACAGTAATTGATTTGGTTTCACTTGAAAGTTTTCTGTCAAAGGTAGATAGTTGACCTTAAAAAAACTGGCTACCAAGATTTACCTATGTCAAGTTTGCTTAAACTAGTGCGGGAGTTTCTTGCTGCATTGAAGACCCATTGGTGGCCTTCGGCTGTTGTCTGCTGTATGGTGGGGTTGTTGTCTCTTTGACACATTCCACATTTCTATTCTCAATTTTATTTTCATTATAAACATATATTGAAAAATTCTAAATATATCCAATGCTGATATGTTTCAGGCCAAGAATTGGGTTTTGGGCACTTATTAGCATTTCAAACTGGTTCCGTTCTCCAGCCTCGATAATGGGTGTACCTTAATGGATGAAAAACGGCAAAGAGTTGATCTATTTAGTTGTTAAGATCCTGTTTTTGATCACTTATGAAATTTTTAATCGTAAGGCAATTAAGACAATCATTGGGGACATTGCGACAATGACCGACATGAAAACTACATACTTTTCGAAAATCCGTCAAATAACATTAGTTTGTTCATTGATATTTCTGTCAACTTACGGTGCATCGTTTGATGTATAATACACCAGCAGATTCACATGTGTGGTTGACTACTTATTATCACCATAACATACTAAAATATTGTAACTTTCGTTTTAAAAAACACATGTTGTCTAAAACTGGAATATGATTTGATTGCATTAAAGATCTAGACGAAGACGAAACAACTCAATCCGTGTATTTTTTCAGGCATCATTAGATTTGAAGTCGTACTCTCCAATTAGATACTTGACTTTAACACAAGATTTATTGTATGAAGATCTATGAATAAATGCAATTCTGTTTGAATTTTCGTATGCAAAAATTGTCAATTAAATTTCCCATTTGTGCACATGCGCAGATATGTAACCAAAATGGTTTAGATTAACCCGAATAATCCAGTTGTTATATATATTCCGATAATTCCGATCATTAATCTACTAAAGACAATTATTACAACAATCAGAGAATTATTAACATGCCCTATTAATTATGCTCCAAAACAAGCCATCAACTTTTAATTATTTTTATGCCCCACCTATAGTAGAGGGGCATTATGTTTTCTGGTCTGTGCGTCCATTCGTCCGTCCGTCCGTCCGTCCGTCAGTCCATCTGTCCCGCTTCAGGTTAAAGTTTTTGGTCAAGGTAGTTTTTGATGAAGTTGAAGTCCAATCGAGTTCAAACTTAGTATACATGTTCCCTATGATATGATCGTTTTAATTTTAATGCCAAATTAGAGGGTTTACCCCAATTTCACGGTCCACTGAACATGGAAAATGATAGTGCGAGTGGGGCATTCGTGTACTGGGACACATTCTTGTTTTTCATGTGTTTGTATGAATTTCGAGAATTTATACCGTATAAATATCTGAATAAGTTTATTAAACTTGTATACCCTTAATATTAATATGTTTTGATAAATGCAAGGACGTATAAAACGTCCTTGATAAAAGTAAGAAGGAACCTAGGCGAACGTACTCTATGGGCGAAAGAACATGTAAACAGGGCGAACCGACCCAAAACCAAATTCACGCATGCGTACTACAAAAATCTACATTAAAACATCCAGTTACTAGTAAACAATTAATGTTCATGTAAGATTAGATGAAATATACTAATTTACATAAATAAAAGGGTGTATATTTTGATTGTTTTTCAAGCCTAACTTATAAATTAAATGATGCAAATGCTTAATCATGTGTAAAAATTGGTGTCAAGAATGATGGCAACGTGACGGAAGTTGTTATGAAGTTGTAATACACAGAAAGGCCGGATACGGCATACAACCTGGTAACGGTTCAATGATTTTAACATGTTTAAGGCTGGCAGTTTTAAAAGGCTTTCAGAAATCTTGAAGTCTTCTTCCACCAAAAACATAGACATCTACAGATTTTTTTGTCAATGAATACACCAAGAGTATAGATACTAATATAAATGGACATAAGACAATAAGTCCAATGTTACTTACAACAAGAAGTAATTGTAACAGGATGCTGTTACGAAGTCTTCCAAACAATCCCCCATAACTCGCCATTTCTATGGTCCCATATTCAGTTGATTTGATTTTTTGTCCCATACAAGAATATATATGGTTTAGGGGTGGGGATCTTGACCGTTTACAAATTTTCAAACAAGAGGGGGTGGGGTGACCCCCTAGGGACTTCCGTTTTATTTCATTTCATTTGTTTTATTGTCCCCTACAATAATATATATGGTTAAGGGGTGGGGATCTGGACCGTTTACAAGATACTAGCACATTCTCAAATTGAACGGGGTGGGGGTGACCCCCAGGGACTTCCCTTTAATTGCATTTGATTTGTTTTATTGTCCCATACAAGAATATATATGGTTTAGGGGTGGGGATCTGGACCATTTACAAGATAATAGCACTTTCTCAAATTGAACGGAGTGGGGTGACCCCCATGGACTTTTAATTTCATTTGATTTGTTTTGTTGTCCCATTGAAGAATATATATGGTTTATGAGTGGGGATCTGGACCGTTTTCAAGCATTCTCAAATTGAACGGGTAGGGGATGACCACCAGGGATTTCCCTTCAATTTAATAAGATTTGTTTTATTGTCCCATACAAGAATATATATGGTTTAGAGGTGGGGATCTGGACAGTTTAGAAGATAATGGCACTTTCTCAAATTGAATGGGGTGGGGGTGACCCCCAGGAATTCCCTTCAATTTCATGTGATTTGTTTTATCGTCCCATACAAGAATATATATGGAATATATATCGACATTGTCAATCGGGTGACATAATAATAGGGAAAAAGAAACAGAGGAATAGCAATATGTCACCTGACCTTGTTGATCGGGTGACAAAAAACAAAGAAACATAAGAAAAGCAATATGTCACCCGACATTGTCGATCGGGTGACATAATAATAATAATAACCTGAGTAAAAACAATATCTAAACCTTGTTTGGGAGACTTAATTAAAAGAAACATAATCAATGAATCTAATCATCTGATTATTCCCTGGGTAGTCAGTGGATTGTAACAGGGTACGTCAAGAGAAGCTTGGAATCTTGATTAATTGATGGTTTATGTAACAAGCAATATTTGATGAAGAAATTTATTATGTTGTTAAAAAAAAAGTAATGAAAATACATGTATTTTAATAACAAAACTACTTGTGATCACTGATGTTGTATTTATTCAATTTGTGTATATCTATAATATATTTTTTCAATTTAAAATTGAGAATGGAAATGGAGAATGTGTCTTAGAGACAACAACTCGACCAAAGAGCAGAAAACAGTCGAAGGCCACTAATGAGAGGAATTTAAGCACATACATAAGTTTCCTTTCAGTAAAGTTGCATATTTCAAGATTATTTTTTTTTAATAATTTTTACCCTGAAAAATACAAAAGTCCATAAAGTGTACCTAACTACCATTGGGAAGGTCCAAACCTTTAAATGGAAGATCACTGACCTCCGACCACCCCTAAAATTTTTCAGAAATCAACTTTTTATGAATAAATCATTGTTTATATTGAACAGATTGAAAATATACTATTGATATTGAATTAATACAACGTTACATGCAGTTTAGTGAGCAAAAACTATGTATTTTCATTTTTTAGAAGATTTTTTGTTAACTCAAGTAAATAAATCAATGAGTGATAGATTTCTCTCAGAAGAAATTTAAAGGTCATAGTTAATAAACTATAAGAGAACAATAGCTATTGTATTTATTGAATGGGACAAAACTTACAAAAGTTTAAATCAAAAAGTAACTTTAAGTGAATCTGTGGAAAAGTATCACTTTTTTCGCAATAATCATATTGGATCTTTCTGCAGTTTTCCTGTAGAGAAGTTCCAATTATTTAAAATAACAAAGTATGCATACCACCATTATTTTTCAGATGAATCCTTGATTCTCTTTCCGGTAAAAGATTACTCATTATACGACTCCTTGTTTCCACCAATAATTCTTCAGTTACATCAGATATTAAGAGGTATATTGCATGTCTTGACAGAAACGGTTCAAAAGCAGCAAAATATTCTTTTCCCCCTGGTATATCTAGTATGATTAGTTCTATAGTTTCACCAGTTTCTTCATTTGATTCTTCATTTTCTGAATTCATTTTAAATTGCATAAAGTCAGTTATTGTCCTAACTGCATAATCTGAAACATATACAAACCAGTAATATTTTGATTTTCAAAGTTAAGTAAAAACAAATCCTGAATTATCATATTACCAATGCTAATATTGCAGAACAATTATGAACCAGATGCTCCGCAGGGCGCAGCTTTATACGACCGCAGAGGTTGAACCCTGAACGATTTGAGCAAGTATGGACACACCATTCAAGCTGGATTCAGCTCTAAATTTGGATTGTGATTAAATAGTTGACACAGCATAGGTTTCTGACACAGAATGAATGTCGTCAAATAAACTTAAAATTCTTTTAATGTTTTTTGCCTTTGAGCAATTCACTATGCTGTTGAATATTAATCCCCTCAAAAAAAAATTTGAAGAATTTGCAGAAATAAATCCTGACAATTTTTTTAATCGGGATATCTCAAGATTATCCTGGGAAATCCTGAAAATATCCTGTAATTAAAAGCATTTAGCCCTTTTTTAGGGAAAAAGTTGATTGGAGAATTTCAGGAAATGTCAGGACTTTCAAATCAAGCAGCTTTAAACTAGGAGAATTCTCAGGATATCTCAAGACTTTCAAAAATAAATATAATATAAACCAGGATATGTCAGGACTTTTCCTTCAACATTCATCCTTCTTTCAGAAACTTTACAAATTCTCTCTGAATGAAAAAAACAAAATAAAGTCCTTGATGATTCCTGGTATTGGGACTTAAGAAGAAAAAATATAATAAATCTGTATCACAAATTCAAATAAGAAAGAAAACCTTTGGGGCTGAAATTAACTGTTGTTTGTTGAAGTAAATATTCACATAGTGTTTTAGCCAGGATTTGTGAAGGGTGATAGAATAGGGGGAAGAAACTAAAACTATTTTGTCAAACATTTTTGAAATACACAAATTATTATAAATGACATAAAGCAAAGGTTATTGGTGTTGATTAGAAATATTAAACATATTTTGACAGTTAACTTATTTACAGTTACTGCTGATCTTCCTGTTCATGGAAGCATAACGAGTTTCAGTTTGACAGTTTTTCAATGTCAGAGATTTTTGTGATAAAAACAGCATTATGTCCGAGAAACTCTGACATAACAGCTGTTTTACTTCAGAGTAATCTTGGGCTAAACCTAAGCAGGTTAAGATAATAATTTAAATGACACAATAATAAATCACATTCCGAACTATTTTGGAAGTGTTGGAACACACATAATTTTGTCATTGCCGGATATGCAGAGTTGTTTGGTTTTATTTACAGTGCCGGTGGTACATTTTTTTGTTAATTGGTAACACTGTCACTGCTGTGACTTTGCAAGAAGTCTCTTTTGACTCTTCCTTTCCCTAAAGATGAAAATTCTGATTTTCTCCAAGTTCACATATGTGCCTTTCTATTAATTGCCGTCCGGCATATAAATAACTTAGAAAAATATCAGATCAATGATAGATTGGCCAACGACAGACGTTTCTCAATGTATGTAAAATGTAAATAAACCTTGACCTCATGTTTTTTTGTAATTGTACTGAACAGTTCGGCCCTAAAAATACCGTCCTAGATAGCGCGACTTGTTCATTCGCATGCAACATGTGCCGTTTAAACTAAAGTTTATTTTTATTATAATTAATTATATAATAAAAACTGCATATGAATATATATTTGTTTGCGACACCCTTGAATTATTTTCATAATACCGTTACGGGGACGGATCAACTTCTGGTCGATATAATTTGGGGCGAGATTGTCACCTCAATGTGAGTGTAAGAGCACTTGAAAAATATGTCACCAAAATGGAGATGTAACGCTGATGGAAACCCGAAAAAGACATTTCCAGATAGAAAGATTTCAGATAAGTGCATTACAAATTTAATTTAAAATGACAGACATGTGTATATTATTATAAAATATAATTTATTGAGAAACTATGATTTTTTTATGGTTTTTATTTGAGCAAAGCATAAACATCAGAAAGGATGAAAGCATATATTTTTTTTAAATTTAAACAAAATGAATAATTGTTTTCACATATTACAGCAGGTATAACAGGTAGACACCTAAAATTTATAGTAATTGAATTGTGTGAATGGTTCTTTAGTGAAAATAATAAGTAGCTATACAAAGAATATATAGTTTCTTTTATCTTCAGGGGATAAAAAAGGGGGGATTTTTAAATTAATTTGATTCCTAAACAGCTTCTGATGTTCCGTATTAAAAGGCAACAATATTTCTATTGAATTTATTACTTTAAAACGTCTAGAACAATTGATTTTTTGTGGATTTTTTGATACTTTTAGGGTTGGATTGAATGATTAAATGGAGCTGCCAGTTTTGATAGTAAACATATTCCATTCAGATTTCAGTTACATTTATTCAGCAATACTACTTGATGAACAGAGACGGCAAAATATTACAGAAAGAAGCAGAACTTTACAAGTATCCTTTTATATATCTGAGGCATAATTTAATTTAAATATTGGGTGGGTACAGGGGGGCGAATCCAGACATTTTGAAAAGGGGGGATTCTATCTATAATCATGAATGTCCCAATTCAAACGCATTAATCTTCCAAAAACTAGGGGGGTCCAACCACCAGAACCTCCGATCCCCCTTGATCCGCCACTGGCATACCATTTTTTTGGTAATTTAACAATATGAGCATGAGCCATTAAAATGGCCAACAAATTTGCTATTAGTACTAGTATCTAATTTAAAAGTTATATAAAGAATCATTAAATACAAGGAATTTTTTTAATGGGAACTTCAACAGCCATTGAATTGCTTTTAAACATGGCCAATACAAATACTCAATAATATAACAACAATTCTTGCTGTAATAAATTGATATAAAAAAAAAACATAGGATAACGACCGCCATTGACAGTAAAACCTCGTCCCACTCATTAAGCAACCCATGTGTACCAGGCAGGGCAGGGCAAACATCTACCTTATCAGTGGCGTATTCAAGGGAGGGTTGTGTTTTTTTGGGGGGTGGAACAATCAATGCATTTGAATAGGGACATATAGTTGGAACCCCCTTTATCCTGGGTTGGGAACCCCCCTTTTTGAATTGGCTGAATCCGCCCTTGCTTAGAATGAGAAATTTGGATTTAAACTAATTTAAGAAAATATTTGCAAAAGAAAAAAATTGTGCATTAAAAAAGTAGGACCCCTTTTGGATCGGATCGTTTTTAATGACTAAATCAGTTAAAATCTTTCACATTAAGAAACTACATGATTCAAATGGAATAGACACTTAAGTGTTTGAAAAGTGGTCAAAATCTTTTGTCAGATGAACCTGAAATTTGAGGCCAAAATCGGACCTTACCGGACCTACTCCTTTTGTAATTTCTTATAGAATGTACATGTAAGACATTTACTGTTCCTGAAATAAGGACATTCACAGGATATACCAGGATTATCCCAGGATATACCAGGATTATCCCAGGATTATCCCAGTATTATCCCAGGACCAACTCAATGCAAGCAAATCTGTAAATCCTGACATCAGGATAATTTCCTGAGACCAGGACCTGATCAATCCTGAGCACAGGATTATCACAGATTTTCTACTAGGACATTTATGGTCGTGATGGTCTCTGGATATCCCTGGAATATCCTTGTTCCAATACCGTCCCATGTTTACCCCTATCTCAGGATCAGGATATCTCAAGATTACCCTGTTATTTTTTTCAAGATTATCCTGAGATATCCTGGGGATATCTTCTGATATCCTGCACCATTTTCGCAAGGGAATTTTCTTTTTATTTATGAAATCTGAAATGAGAAAAATTGAACCCTCCCCAATTTTTTTTTCACATCCCTCTTTCCCTTATTCTAAAACTCAACTCAATTCAAATTTCTAATGGAGTTTGCAACAATAAAGTTCTACTCATAGAATACATTTTTATGCTGAGTTCACACGTAATTCGAATTCGAATCGCATTAACTAATTCGAATTAGTTTAATTCCCCTTTTGAAACGTTTTACGTCCTAATGTCAATATTCTAATTCGAATTACAATGTGAGTCAAATTTGCTTTACTGTCCAAATAACGTTAACTTTTGATTCGTATTAACAAAAACGTATTTCTAATTCGAACTGGGTAATTCAAATCAATTTGAATTAAAAAAGAAGAGTGTGTGAACGCGATTAGGGAATGTGATTTTGAATTTAATGTCTGTGTGAACGAGGCATTAGTGTGAAAAGAGTTATTGATTCAGCAAAAGAGAACAATAACTTATAGATATTGGTTCCAACCATAAAAAGAATTTAACAAGAGGCTGTCACAATGACAGCAAACCGGATTTATTAACATTTATTTGTGTCCTGGCAATATCACAAGAACCATTACTGATGAATGTGATAGTAAAAAACCGTCAATATCAAATTTGACCTCCATTTTGTCATCAGTATCAACATATTAAAATTTAAAAAGCTTAGATTGAATGGTTCATGAGTAAATGCAACAACGTGAATGGAAACGTCATTTTACGATCTTTCAAGAACCATAACTCCTGAACGGTAAAAGTCAAAATCGTCATTATTGAACTTGACCTCTATTTTGTCATCAGTAACAACATATAAAAATTTCAAAAGCTTTGGTTGAATGGTTCATGAGAAAATGCACGGACACGACTGGAAACACCATTTTTCAATCTTTCAAGAACCATAACTCCTGAACGGTAAAAGTCAAAATCGTCATTATTGAACTTGACCTCCATTTTGTCATCAGTAACAACATATTAAAATTTGGTAAGCATTGGTAGAACAGTTCATGCGTAAATGCACGGACACGACTGGAAACTCCATTTTCAATCTTTCAAGAACCATAACTCCTGAACGGTAAAAGTCAAAATCGCTATTATTGAACTTGAACTTCATTTAGTTGTCAGTAACAACATATTAAAATTTTAAAAGCTTTGGTTGAACGGTTCCTGAGTTAATGCACGGACAACATTTGATTGCCTGCCGCCCGCCCGCCCGACTGCCCGACCGACCGCCCGACGTACAGCCCCAAATCAATAACCGACATTTTTGTCACAAAAATCCGGTTAAAAATGAGGTGCAACTATGGCCTTCATGAAAAGTTAATATCCAAAATTATAAAATCGAGGAAAGGACCAAGGGAAAATAACTTTTTTCTAGATTTAAATCAATAGTTTACCTAGTATGGTCTGATATATCCAAAATCTGACAACATGGTTAGAATCAGCATATAAAATTACACAAAAAAAATGTTATTTTAGTCGAAATCAAGCAAAATTCAAACCGAAGTATGTACTAATTTGAAAACAGGGCCCCAAAAAAAAACCTAAATGCTGTTGTGATCCGAGCATATAATTAATAATATAAGAACAATATATATGAAACTCACCAGGGTTTATTCAGGTGATACAGCAATTATACATAAAATACAGTAATAATAGAAATAATCAATGCAATCAATAATGTCAATACATGTGGTTAAGGTGAAGAGTTCGGAATCATGTGTTCTGTGTACTACGTCACGGATACATGATAAGGCACATATAAAACATGGACTGGTTCAGTACTGTATATTGGTGTTCAGCACCACAATCGACCCATTTCAGTAGAACCAGACCAGGGGTAAATAAAACGACTAGAAATAACGCACTGTCTGTGAAAAATAATCCATATACATGAAGTAATGTCGGAATAAACGAGGTTTCATATTACACACATTTTCACGCATAAATCCACTTAAAAGTATTATATTCCTTCTAAATACAATTTAAGTAATTGAGTTCATGAAATATGCAAACTTAACGGTCTCATTCATAATCCAATACGATAGGATATATACAGTGAAAATACGCAAAATAAACGGTCATAAGAATAAAACATGTCTCTTCCTCTTCGGAAACATAATCCAATTCGAAATAATAGATAGTTTCTATTCGACACTATTCTCTTTGATTAGGCGATTGGAAGCATTTCAAAGCATTGTCATTTACGGTCCACATAGAATACAGTTCACGGTATAATCTTAAAACTCACACTTCAAACCACGGATAGTTTACTGGACAGCATTTGAACGGAAGTTCTTGATGCTACAATTGGTTTTAAACGAAAGTGTAAAGTTTTTCCTAAAAAAATGTACATTGTAATCCATTGTAATTTTCCATTGTATGTCGGTGCGCCAAAGAACCTACCAAAGCCTCTTGAACTTCACAGCTCCCGCAGGTCGTTTCCAAATACGCTTGCAAATGGCTCTTTAAGTCATGGCGCTTCATCTTGACCTGTGTTACTAATCCACACACAAATCTCTGATGTGGTCGACTTCTATATAAAGTGATGAATTAAAGGTCAATTGCTGCTGAAATAGATGCAGTAACAGAGGATTCTGTGGGACCTGGGGCCCCTGAAGATCTCTGGTGGAAGACTTCCTTTCCATGTATCTTTTTTACTGCAGTGCACGCTTTCAAAATATTGAGTCTAGTTTCGGTCATAGATATCATACACACATCTAAATGCGTAGTGATATGTCCTATTGAAATGGTAGTGTTTGTGACAAAGTTGCAACTAACTGGTTGAGGTCGAATTCCCTTAATAAGTACATGTTCACGGTTTACAGGAGTGTTTAAAATACATGATCTGCTTAGTAAAGATATAGCAACAGTGTCAATTATATTCTGGGATATATAATTTACTGCAAATATCGGACCACATATACCCACAGTCTTAACAACGAGCTCTTGTAGGCTCTCTTTCTCGAGGGTCAGAAGTGAGCCTAATGACCTGACCCTGTCTTGTTTAAATATTGATCTTCTGGTGTATGCGAGGACGAGGTCCTCTGGAAAGATGGTGATATGTTGGGCTGCTCTTCATAAGGTTTAGGTCTTCTTTGTGGTGACGAAAAACGTGAATTCTGAGGACTCCGGAAATTTGATTGTGACAATGGTTGGGTTGTAGATATGTTACTCCTTCTATCTTTTAATAGCTGACCAATTATAGACACTTAGTCTTCAATATTAGATTCTAAAGATCCATCTTCTTTATCAAACCTCTGATTGTATTGCAAGGCCGAGGGCCTCTGCGGAGAATGATCAGAATTACCAACATCAGAAAAGGTAACTTGTCGTTGGGTATATAACTGGGAATAAGACTTCCGGGCTCCATAAATGACTTTCTGATTAGCTAATGAAGACTTGATCCATTTCAGTGATTCGTTTATAGTCCTTGGATTTTTCTCTATAACGATCCGGGCTGCCTCCTTCTCCTGACATCCACGCAGGAACGCTTCAGTACCTATTTGATCAATGATGTCATTGTTGCTTCGGTAATACCCATCCATTGTCAAGAAATGAACTCGCTCTGCATATTCCTCTATTGTCTCTCCGTCCAACTGCCTGATGTACTGTAGCTGTCTCCTTGCTGCAGAAGCTTCCTCCTTCTTACTAAATCGCCTTTTCATATATTTCCGCAAATCGTCATATCTTGATATATGCGATCGTCGGGCATATGCAAGTGCAACTTCAGACAAGCAATCTAGAAAACGGCACGTTTTCTTTGCGTCAGCCCAGTTACGGCGATTTGCAGTTCTTTCAAACTGGTAGACAAAAGTTTCCCAAGATAGATTACCAGAACCAGTAAAGACTGGCATCTTCGGCAGTTGTGGACTTTTGCTTCGTTCTCTAGCATGGGACTCCTTCCAACGGGATGATTCCCTGTCTATCGATTCATCACTTGATGAAGAGGATTCCCTCTGGCAGCGCTTTCTTCCCCTGCCTCTGTGCCTTTCTTGTGTAAATTCACTTTTATTCTGAACAGAAGTGTTGTTCACAGACTGTACATGGGAAGGCATAACTACTGGAGTATTCCAATGTACTGGGATTGAAGGAATGTTTGAAGTGTCTTTATTTGATCCCGGATGGAAAACTGCAGTAGACGGTACAGTCGACCCATTATTTTGTTGTACTCCCGGTGGTGGAACATTGTAAGACCAAAATGGTGGCTTGTTAGGTATCGCGGAACCTTGAACTATGATTGGGTTATAAAATGACGATGGGGCCAAAGTCCCCTGTCCAGTGTAACCCTGCGATACATTATTATGTATTTCATTAGTTGAAGTATTCGAAGTGGAGGCCAAAGGCCCCTGTCCATCTTTAGACTGATTGTCCAATTGTCCATGCTGAATGAAGCTTGGATCAGACTTCACTTCCAAAGTTGACTGAACGGGCACCATGTTAGAAGTAACATAAAGGGGAGCCGAGGGCCCCTGTTCAACATGGATTTCAGTGTTGGGTTTCACATGGTTTAGGTAAGCCGCTTCAGTTGCAGTACTTACTTTCAGAGTGGACACTGCAGATGCATATATATCGTCCTGTAGACTTGTGTTGGTAGTGAATGACTTACCTAAACTAGAAAGTCCAGTTGGTTTACTAATTGGTGACACCTTGGAAAAGTCTGGATATGTTGCTGAACTAGCTGGGGTACTAAATGTTTTGGGTTTAGTTCCAAATTTTTCCTCAACCTGCTGGTTTTTATGGGCTATCAAAGTATCAATTGTCGCGCCCAAAGCACCAAATTTCTTCTCTGATTGTTCAGCCTGTTCATGATGATCATCCTGCAATAATGGCAGTGGGTTTTTAAGCTGAATTGTTGATCCCATTAATTGAGTTTGGTCCATTTTAGTCATGCGAGCACATAAATCATCAAACTTCTCCGTCATGTTGTCAATTTTGGAGGCTTTCTTGTCTACCTCATGGAGTCCTGATGTGACATTAGCAATATCCTGCTTGAGTTCCTGTCTACTTTCTGCTATTTCATTGTGCAGTTTCTGGTATAAGAATAACATGCCAGGTTCAATGAAATATTTCTTTAAAGTTGATTTTGGCACACCAGTAATGCCGGACACTGCATTAAAGTCTATGAAATGTGAGGCATCTCTAACCTCAAGTATCTGTATGGCCATTTCATTGTCTATACCCTCAACTGATTGAAGTTGATCCAAGGTGGCATCCATAAGTAAAATAAGTTTTGACATTCTAAAAATTTGGTTAAATTGTGTGGTTTGTTATGGTTGTTATTTCAAACTACTAGTAAACTGTTTCGTGAGTATGTTGTCTACGCCTGTACTTTATTAGTGCACGAAATGATGCTTGTCATCAACCACGATGCCTGTACTGTATTTGTGCACGAAACGGTGTTTGTTATCAACCACGATGCCTGTACTGTAGTTGTGCACGAAACGGTGTTTGTAGTAAACCACGATGCCTGTACTGTAGTTGTGCACGAAACGGTGTTTGTAGTAAACCACGATGTATGTACTGTAGTTTTGTCAGAGCATGCGCAGAAGTCCAACTTCCGTCCTGCTAATTTGGACAAGATACAGCTAATGGCTATTCAAAATGGCGACTCACTAAAACGAGAAACTAGACAAGCATAAATTTCAAACAGTGAATATGATGTGTAGTACTGACTGAAAAAGTACTAAAACTTCCCAAAATTGATGGAGGTTTTAATTTAAAATATAGCCTTGCTATAATTTGCAATAAATGAAAGCAAATGGTGTGAAACGTACCGTGCAGAGCGGTAGTTTCAAAATCAACAGATTCGATCCTGTCGACGACGCCAATGTTGTGATCCGAGCATATAATTAATAATATAAGAACAATATATATGAAACTCACCAGGGTTTATTCAGGTGATACAGCAATTATACATAAAATACAGTAATAATAGAAATAATCAATGCAATCAATAATGTCAATACATGTGGTTAAGGTGAAGAGTTCGGAATCATGTGTTCTGTGTACTACGTCACGGATACATGATAAGGCACATATAAAACATGGACTGGTTCAGTACTGTATATTGGTGTTCAGCACCACAATGCATTCAGATTCAGCATATCATTTGGTTGAAACTAAAAAAATGTTTAGATTTGGACCCTTTGTACCTCAATGAAGACCAATTTCAAAAAGGGGCCCAATATACAAAGTAGTACAAAATTAGAACCCCTAAATATTAAAGACTTTAAATGAATCCCATTGAAATTGGTTAAAAGAGTTGTATATATTTTTAATTGATATTTCTTGCAATTGCCAAATACCGTGATATTGGGCGATATTTGGCAATACTGTGCTGTACTGTTGACCAAAACTGCTGTTGCACAATACTTATTAAATCTGTTATATATGTTATAATTTACACACCTTGTCTAGTATATCGTGCCATTATGATGTTTTCTCATAAGATTTAGCATCAATAATGATAAGGACCATAACCCTTTGCTTACAGACTTCAGTCTTCAAGGCCCTCTTAAACGTGATCTCTTGCCATGATATAATTATTTGTTGCATTACATATAAGTCAGGAACAATCAATGGAAAAATGGAGAAAAAAATGACCCAATAAAATGTGGTATGGAACCTTGTAATACAATTTCTGAAAGATTCATACACTTATTGTGTACCTCCTGCCATATCAGTATTTGTTGTTTCTTTATATAGCCGATCAGAAATAATTTATGTTAGAACCAGCTTAGCAGGAATTAGAAAAGTCTTGTTTTTGGCCCCTTTTTGGCCTCTTAAGTTTCTAAATGATTTGAAAGCAACAACCCACAAAATCGAAAATTGACTCGAACCTTGGTATTGAACCTTTCAGTACAATTTCATAGAGATCCATTGACTAATAATTCAGGGTTTGAAAACCAGAAAAACCTTGTTCCTACTCCCCTTTTTGTCCCTGATTCCTGAATGGTTTGGGCCATAAACCTCCAAGTCAATCACAACTTTCCCTTTGTGGTATGGAACCTTGTGGTACAATTTCATAGAGATCCATACACTTATGGCCCGAGAACACAGTTATTTTGTAGTGCATTTCTTTTAGACAATAAATTTAAATTAAAAAAAATCACACCTGCTCTATCTCAAAAAGATTTCTACTGTGAAGTGTACTACTATTTGGACAAATAATATCAAAATTATAGAAACTTCTACCAGCTCGAACTCAAAACATTGACAATTCTGTGTAGAAGGGGTCTAAAATTCAGTTTGTCAGCTTCAGATGTACTAATGTTTTACCTTTTTTAACTGGACCTAATACATGTAATAACTACTTAACATAAAAGATTCAGCACCCAAAGTACACGGATGCCCCATCCCCACTATCATTTTCTATGGTCAATGGACCGTGAAAATGGGGAAAAATCTCTAGTTTGGCATTAAAATTAGAAAGATCATAATCATAGGGAACATGTGTACTAAGTTTCAAGTGTGATATAGAGATATTCCAGAAAATAACTTGCGTGTGTTATTACAGATACTTTAACATGTTTAATGAGTTGTCTACTCTTTATTCCTTAAATTTCCTAATCTGTAATAACATATGCTTGTTATTTGTAAAATTATTTCATTGATAGTGGGCTCTAGGGAACTCTTCAGACTTTGTGCAGAAACTAAATGCATAGCCTTGATAACTAATTTTTTAATTAAATTAATACATTTTTGATTGACCATGGTATTTTAATCAATGAGTCGATGCTATTAAGGGATAAACTTAGCTGTGATAACAAGGCTCAGTAATTAAAGGAATGTAATTTATTATATAAGACACTTGGGAATTACTGAGGAACTTGCCCAGAACCTCATTACATGCTCTGGTCATTATTTCTTGCAATAAATTAAACTTCATTGTAATTAAGCATGATGTATGTCTGAGCAAATGCTTTGAAGTGATATAGAGAATCTGTGATAACACCCTTCAGTAATTACAGGCATATTTTTTTCTGTAATAACATATAGGTGTACTATGCAAAATTGGCAAACTATGAACTGTTATATCTTTAAATAGTTAAAGGGAAATTCCGCGATTTTTTACTTATCATCTACTTATGTTCATCTTGACATAAAAACACATTTGCAATATTTTAAATTTATATTCCTTCTAATAACGGATAAAATCAAGTATTTGTAACTTTTTTGGTTGAATTTTCGAGTGGGTCGTGACGTTTTAGCCCGATGTGTTGAATTCTGGGAAAAAATAAAATCTGTTTAACTCTGATAGCTTATCCTTATCGACAATATACGTAATTAAAAGCGCACAGCTGACGAATGGTCGTAGTTATTAACCACAATATAAGAATGAACGAAAATGAATATGCATATACCGTTTTGTATTGATTGAATTAAACTCCTATAAAATTATCTCTAGTAAATGTTTTCGAATAAATTTCATTAATTATTGTTGAGATTTTTTTCATAAAATATTTATTGAACATTTTTACTGATATTGAACTGAAAATATTTCAGTTCTATTTACCGTTATTGTTTTGATAATCATTTCAATGCAACTAATGTGTGAGCAGAGTGTGTATATTATTTTGTAAAGGTCACTGTATATTTCTTGGCTTGAGGTCAATTCGTTTACCTTGTAGCTATTTAGCCGCAGGTGTGAGTTCAAGCGTACACAGGTATGAATGTTGTTATTTGGAAAGGATAACTTGACAGAAAGGATTAGAAAGAGTATGCTGTATTTAATACACTAAGATTTAATACACGATGAGAATAAAGATACAATAATTAAATTGTGTAAATTAATTGAAAATAAAATTCAGATTCGTAATTCCGAAAGTGTATAAAAATAAAAGGAAACAATTTTTTATTACTTTCTTAGTGGCAATTGGCGTAAAGATTCAAATATGAAGTAAAAAATAGTAGTTTTAATCTTTAATAAAAACTAAATGTAATATTACCCAATTTGATATACCATTGCACATCTGTTTGATATCATTGACTTTACCGGAATTTCTTAACTTGTATTCAAATCTGGCTGTGTTTAAATGCTCATAAAACTATCGCAATTTTAAAGTTTTTAATTGAAAAAAAATACAACATACAACATGCATGATTTTTTTTTTTTTTAGTTTCTTTTTAACATTTCATTCTTACATAATTAAATTCATTTGACAATCATTTACACGAACGTTTTGTGAAAAGAATACCAATTTTCTAAGCTAAGGCATTATTTTTTTTGAGGATTTTTGTACATTTTTTTTAAAATTCTATGATAATATTTGTGCAATGTTGAACATGATAGCCGTCATTAATCCAAATAAGTAATACAGTAGTTGTAATAAAACTTATATTTTAGTCATGCATAACTGATATTGACGAATTTAGAATAGTTCGTCCATACATCGTTGTTCTTGAAACAATCATTATTAGTATACATGTAAGTTTCCTGACGTATTTATAAGCGCCATTGAGGATGAGCTCCAGAGAAAGCAGACTAGTAGTGTTTCGTTAGTTTGTTTGTTGGGAAATGAGAGGAAATGCAACCACTTGTACAGATAAACGACAGAATTACCATACAAGCATTTATAGTCAACAAAACCAAAAAGAGTTCCCATCGCTGGACGGGGAATATGAAGGCTTCCAGGAATGAACAAGTGACATGTCTAACTCTGAACAGTTAGAAAACGGACTATCGACATCGACCGCTTGTTCTTGATATTTGAAACTGCATGCATATATACGTATACGTTTATGATAGTGATGAGTTCTTGCGTCTGACAAAAACTAAATTCCTTCATGGTTATATCTTGCCATACGTTTATATTGGTTAGTAAGGTGATTACTCAAAATCGTTATTTGAAAATCCTGTTTGTGAGATGTAGATTCATTTCAATACAGAAATTTCGTCTATATATTAAGTTTCACAAGTGTATAACACGGAGAAGCTCTGAAGGTACATTACTCCCATTTTGTTTGGGTGTGCACCATCGATGTTTACAGCAATATCAAAGAATAAGATGATGATGGTAGAAAGAACTATGGGCGTCATGTGGCAAATATTACATGCATATCGGACCATGAGTTGTCAATCTGTATGAAAAGCTTTCCAATACAACCATATCATTTTATTGAGAAGGAATGTTTACATGCTATACTCTCGTACTAGAATTACAGGGTTCTTGTGGCGTTCACCTTTGACACACATCTTTTTAACGATGTTTAAAAAAAGACAGAACCAATTTAATGTCATATTTCCCTATTTTTTTAAATATAACTAAAAGTCTTTTATCCGACAAGAATATCCTTATTTAGCGGACAAGTAATTTATTCTTTTTTCTGTTATTGAATACCAAGAAAGAAAATAAATCCCGAAATTAATTTGAAACTTTGATACTCATTATAGTTTCCCAGCAAAATATTCATATCCCTTGGGGATAATCAGTGTTCGTCCAGTGGCATAATAACGATTGTGATGACGAATTCCTTCCTTTGTTCGTGAACAAACTAATTGAAATATAAATCTGTGATTTTACTATGTCCACAACTTCGATGAACCAAAGCAAATTATACATCGACCTGTATTTAAATCAAATTGGTTCTCTTCTTCTTCTTCTTCTTTTTCTGGTATACAATAGTCTATCGACATTCGATGATTACATACTGTTGGCATACGTGGACTAGTCTATTTACAAATCTTTTACCCAAATTTATTCAAAATATATGTTTTTTTCTTATGTTCAATGTATACATGTATATATTTTATATTGCGCTATAGTTCCGTAACTTTCTACCCAGTCGTATAAACAAATCGTCGACAAGTGCGTACATTGTTTTGAATCAATATTTCTGGTATGTTCCAATCTGTCCTTTACTATTGACAATGAGTATATATTACATTTTCCCAAATTCACCCTTGGAAAAAATATTTAAATAGAGTTTAATTTCATCAAACCTTATTTTTTGGGTGTTATTTATATTTATATGAATAATATTCTTTACACCAGAAATGTTATTTATAAACAAGCGTATGAGTTTAGTAATGACAAATAAGACAGAGTTGTATATTATACATCTGATAGTTCAAAATGGAAAGTTATAAGTTATCGGCCGTGTACACTGATCAATACCTGCAGAAGTGAAACGATGCTTAACTTGCAAGCCCGACAGGAAATCGCTTGAATACATGGACGTGTCACCTCACACCCCTCACAATACCTTTGGAAGTAATACCTTTAGCCATGCTGGTGATCAGATGAGGGCAGATCAGAATTTATTTGAAAAAAGTTTATTACTTTAAAGAATTATGAACAAATTAGATTTTCGAAAACAATTTTCACGGAACACTTATTTATGATTTCAACTTTGACTTTTCACCGAATTCCAATATCAACAGTTTAAAAACAACAGACCATGGTAATTTGAAAAAAAAAAAATACTGTATCAAGATGGTTAGTCGGATAAAACAACCGTACGATTAACAAGATATCGATACGCAATTACGACTACATCGGTTACTGTAGTTTTGTTCCTTTGTGGTTTATAGACATATCGTTGTTATTAATCGGGAGAGAAGACAAAATGGCCGAACGCAGAGAATTGATACTCTAAATTTAAAATCGATGGCGATCCCTTATCTAGCGGAATAAAACTTTAATATCTATGAATTTGAGCATTTTTATACAGAATGAACATAATATCAATTTTTGATTTTTTTGCAAAGTTTCCCTTTAAGTATACATATAGAAAAAAGTAATATCAATAGAACTTTTATACATTTTAACTAAACTGATGACCTATATTGCCCCTTTGAAACATGTTACATACATATGTTATCACAGTTCTTTGATTTTTTAATCCACAATAACAAATGTATGTTTTCCTGTAATAACCCTATAGAGTTATATCTCTGACTGTTCAACTTCATCAAAAACTACCTCAACCAAAAACCTGAAGCAGGACAGACGGACGAACGGACGGACGAATGGATGCACAGACCAGAAAACATAATGCCCATAAATGGGGCATAAAAATCAAAGCACCAAAGGGTGCTATAGGCAGTTAATCAAAAACCCAAAGGCAAACTTGGCCACGTTCAGATGAATAGTGTAAAGAATTAGTCAAAATATTTATCTCCGGCATTGTTCTCAGCTATTTCTAAAGTATCAAATAATGCTTGTACAGTAATGTTTATGTTATGCATTCCTACCACTTTTCAAAAGTTATTTCCAATTTATATTTATAAAGATTCAATGTCTGAGATTATACACATACACTGTCCTATGTTAAGGGAGAGTTTTGTCCCAGTTAAGATGTTTAAGCCGCCACATTCTGTATGTACCTGTCCATAGTGAGGACCCACGAATGCGGTGATTGTTGCTGTATATCATATTTATTTTGCATAATTGTTTTGTACATTTTTTAAAATTTTATTAATTTCTTGTGTATATACTTCTGATTTTAGTATGATGTCCAAGTTATTGTATTCCCCATTTTCACTCTCAATTTTTTTTACGTCTCAAATTATAACTGAATTAAAATATGTTGATTACGGTTTAACTGTCTTCCATTACTAATATCATAATAAAAAAAACATTTATTTAAACTTTCAATAACTGTAATAGTAAGAATTAAGAAAAACTTGTTTGTAACTTCAACTGTTCTCGAGTCTCGTTAGTCGACTCGTTACCTTTTTTATCGTATCATGTGATTTCTTTTCATATTATTTTCATGGAGAAATCGTTTACCAGCATAAAGTTGCTGAAGGAACCGCATAGAATTGATTCAATAACACTTAACGGGTGTTCAAATGCGAAAAATTATAAAAAGAAACATATAAAAAAGTCGTATTTTTCTGTACCGGAAATCGAAAAGTCCTTGTAAATCAAAAACAATTACGGTGTGATACGCGTCACAGATTCGGACTTAATATTTTACAAAATATGCGACTTTGAAGTTATATAATGCCGTCCTTTAGAAAACAGTTGTTAAAGTTTACATCACAATATTTATTGAAACACATCGAGCTTAATCAAAGCACATGTAGCATTATGTTACATTGTACACAAAAGCGAAACAATCTTAAAATGACCTTGACATCGACCAATCAGAAAACTACAATAACAACAACTTAATTTGACAAGCATGAAGGTGATTTGCTAGAAATCGAAATAATATCAACAAGAAAACAAATGAGAATACATTAAAGATTACTGAATAAAGATGATTTAAATAATCTCAATCAGACAAAAAAAACAAATAAAATGATTAATAATAAAGTACCTATGTATCATCAGAATTCTCCCAATTTAAAAGGTACGTAAATTTCGTCTTCTATGTAATTTGAAATTGCCGCCAATTTATATCAGCTTATTAATAGACTACTGACGTATGTAATACGTATCGATGACAAACAATATTCCTACGACTTTTGCCATCTGGCTAAAGTAAACGACTCATCTTAATAGATTTTCAGCTTTTTCATACAATTGTTCTTTGACATCTTAGCCCACAGCACAGGGGGTAATAAACTATAGAAGGATTTCTATCGAGCACTACTTCTTATGTGCAACTTCAAAACTTTTGGGAAAATCGACGACCATTTAACGTTTTTATGGTAATATTTTTTTTATTCCAAAATAAAAAGTATGAAAAAGTGCCCAATTAGACTAAGTTATAAATAACATGATAGCCAGCCAGATAATAAAAGTGGCACATATTTCAGCATTTTTTGGGTAGAACATAAATCTAGGGTGCTCGCATAAAACAGCTTAACAGGAACTGCTTAAAAATGCAAGTTATACACTATTCACACTAGGGACTATATTCATAGACAACGAAAACCAAAGGCTGATAACTGTGTCCTTGAACCTTATAGGCAAGTCATTATCCAGAAACTAGACAAATGCCTTTTTTGGACCCTTTTTTACCCTGAATTGCTAAACAGTTTGGACCATAACCCTCAAAATCAATCCCAACATTCCTTTTGTGCTATTGAACCTTTTTTAAATTCTATAGAGATCCATTCACTTATACTAAATACTTTCGGACAACAGCAACAATAACATGATAGCAATAAATGAACACAATTTTCTTTTGTGGTCGTATAAAAATCAATGTTAGACTTTGTTAATTTGAACATTCTATATTATATAAATACATACCAAGTACTTTCCACTGTCCATTCTTCACTGTTAAATAAGACTTATTTAGAATATCATTTGACATGCTCTCTTGGCCTGGTCTTTTGCCTAGTAGATTGTGCCATAATGATGTTTTCCCAGAAGATTTAGCACCAATAATGATAAGGACTATAAACTTTTGTTTACAGACTTCAGTCTTCAAGGCCTTCTTAAACTTGTCAATGGCACCTCTCCCATGTTGTTGTACTTCAGTTGGAATATGTTTTAATATAGCTGTACCTAAACAGACACAAAGGTTATAATTATACTACTGTTGTAAAATCCTTATCACTTCTTCCTTATTAATTGATAGGTGATTGCTTACTTTGTATCAGTACCAAAAGGCTATATTTCCAATTTTATAACAAGACGTTTACACTTCTACCTTTTTTGTGTTCAGTCTATTATTTTCAAAATTGAAGCACAATAAAGATGCTTCTGGTCTTTTTTGCACTTTAATGCTGTGTACCAATATACTTTGAACATGGAGTAAAACATTATTTGTTGGCTTCACTTGCATTGTGTATGCAAAATTACTTTCTTACTGTTCTATTTCAAGTCAACAGATTTGATTGATTAATTTCATATTGAATACTCCTGATTAAAACTTCATCATTTACTTAAGAGACAGACCCTTTGTATTAATATGAAACATGACACTATGATTCCATACAAAATAAGATGTACAATGTATTTGCTGTCAATCAAAAGTAGCTGTCAAATACAAACCTTTCTAAGCTGTGACTCAGTCATTATCTTAAATGCACATTTCTACTTAATACTTACTGCCCAATACTAGTACTTTAATGAGTTTAGAACAAAACACCTTGCCAGCTTTATTTTTTATGTAACATCTGTATTTTGCTTCATCATCAAGTTCTAAATTAGTTATGCTTAAATCAGGCTTTGAATCTGAACTTATTCTGTATTTATCCCTCTCCTTAGACAAGTCAATATCATTTCCATTTTTCTGCCACCACGCTTCATCAACATCCCCACATCCAAAAAGGAACCCAGTCAGTGTTTTATTTTCAACAAGTTCCACCATTAATGTGATAAAACTGCCAATGTTTTCTGTATAGACTTCTTTATCTACTTTTATTCTCAAATCACCTACAAAAAAATCATAGGACCAAGTGGATTTATTAAATAAATTTGTTTCAGTGTCATATTAATGAACAATGTATCAAAAGAAAGAAATCATTAGTGAATAAGTTCTCAAGGTATTGCATGGAGAAGACATAGAGTACCAATAATCAATCAATCAAGGACCACAAGTCCTGAACAGCAGAGATGAATACTGTAAATATCAATCAAACGGGACTTTCCCTTTGTCATCAGTAACAACTCATTTAAATAAGAAAAGCATTGGTTGATCTATTGTCTATTTATAGCACAGAAACAACATAAAGCACCGTACTTGAAAAGCATTGGTTGAATGGATCATAAGAAAATACACTGAAACAGCAAGAGATAAGCCAGCACCACATCCAAAATCCAACCAACGATTCAACTCCAGTTCAAAAACCATATTTCCATCAGAAATCCCAGTGAAAAAAACAAACTATAATCATATTTGGATTTTTTTTCTTCTGAATTTAATTAAGTGAAAAACAAAAAAAAGTAATTGTTTTGATAAAATTCACTATATGGAGGAATATTTCATTTTTTCATTTAAAAAATAAATTTCTATTATAAGTCAAGAGTTTATTCACATATAAATGCTATAAAAATTAGAATTTGAAAATCGAGCTACAAACCACGTCCAGATACAATTTTTTTGTTTAAACAGGATGCTTTCTTATCTATATATGTACACTGTACATTTTATTTCCCTGAATAGATATAATATACACACTTCCTATAGCTACTATTAAAGGGTTATGATTAACCTGAGATAAAGCTAAGTCAAGTGAATATTTACACATTTTGAATGGTAATCAACTATAGAATATGAAAAAGTACCTTATATAATTACACACCGGTACTGGAACCTGGTGCTTTAAATCTAACTAGAAAACTGACATATCAGCAAGAGTCCCAAGTGCATATTTTTATGAGAGGCAAAATGACTGGTGCATACAAAACAATTCATGTCCATTGGGTGTCATTTTTTATAAATATCGACACCTTTATTTAATTCAGTGTGTGTTCTCAATAAATATAAAGTTTTGTAACAATCAAAGCACTTGATATTTTGGTGGGCATTTATGCGAGTGGTGCACAACACATACTTTTGACACAGATGATCCATTTTGAAAGAGCAAATATAAATCTGCATACTGATTTTCAAGAAGATGCACATCAACCTTTGATCTTATATTTACTCTCATTTTATGGAATGTCAAGTTTTTTGACTGAAATATTGAAAAAAAATAATATAATGAGATGATTAAGTCTCAAAAACTCCATTTGAGGGGGAATTGCCTTGCATTAGTGCTCTACCACAAGTTGTCTGAAATATGACAGACAAGCCATAAAACTTTTTCTTAAGAAACATACAGTCATTGTTGAAGGTCATACTGTGACCTATAGCTGTTAATTCCTTTGTCAGTTGCTCTCTTTGGGAGAGTTGTCTAATTGGCAATTATACTACATCTTCTTTTTTATATTCATAAGTAAATGAAATATTTTTTAAAGCAGCAACACCAAATCATTTGATTAAAGGAGAGCACTATGTGACCTCTATGGAGTAACAACCTTTTGACAGGTTAGTTATTTCACCTTTTAACACTTCAAGTACCCATTTATTATCAAGTTTCTTACATAAATACGCCTGTCCCAAGTCAGGAGCCTCTGGCCTTTGTTAGTCTTGTATTATTTTAATTTTAGTTTCTTGTGTACAATTTGGAAATTAGTATGGCGTTCATTATCACTGAACTAGTATATATTTGTTTAGGGGCCAGTTGAAGGACGCCTCCGGGTGCGGGAATTTCTCGCTACATTGAAGACCTGTTGGTGACCTTCTGCTGTTGTTTTTTTTCTATGGTCGGGTTGTTGTCTCTTTGGCACATTCCCCATTTTCATTCTCAGTTTTATAATTACCACATATAAATTTTGATCTATTAGCATACAAATTCAAATTTTGAGGGAATAAGAGATATGAGGTACTTTATGATGGCAACAACGAGGTGCATTAGAGGTGTTTATCATCTTATTTTTGTCATCATTATAGATATTCCATTCTGAAGTATTTATAGATAATACAATATTGAGGTGGAACACAATTTACAACATTCCAGTTAGCAAAGAAAATAAAAAGTCAGAAATGTGCTTGAATTTCCATATTTTTTGAGAATGGAAATAGGGAATGTGTCAAAGAGAAACCAACCTTGCCAAAGAGCAGAAAACATTTTTATGCAGATCACATGAATACTTGATTATTTATTTGTTCAATGTTGGATGATGTTATACATTATTCATTCTAATTTCTTTAAAACCATTGAATTGATTATGACAAAACTTAACAGTAATGCTTATAGGGATCCATGAAAAGTTGCTAAGTTTACTCTTGTGATGTTTATTTTCTTTAACAGTTTGTATGCGATGAATTGTTATGTGAAAATTTCACTGTAGTACTAAATAGAATAAAACTCTACCCATGCAAAGTATTTCAATATTTGAAAAATGTCAATTTAACAAATTAAAAACAAATAAGGGAAAAAATAATAGTGGTATTGACGTATTTACACTTGTATACAATCTTGTCTGCCATGTCAGACCAAATGAGTTCCAGCAAAATATTGTATACTAACTCGAAACATTTTACATCATAATTTAAAGTGATTGTTTTATGACATCGGATGGTTATTCAGAAATAGATCTAGGGTCGTTTGGAGACAAAATTCAGCTAATACCAAAAGTTTTAATACTTCTATAGGGCTAGAGACATTATTGTTTTTCTCCTATAAGTGAGATATTCCGTAAAATGTGATTTAATGTCAAATATGGTCCACTATAATAACCCCTGTTGTCAAGGTTGCGGTACTCTGGGAAGAGCTAAATTAAGTCACAGAAAAACATTCATCCCCATTGACCAATGAAATGAACCATATTATCAAAGTAATTTGTATAAGATATGATATATCAAATAATAGTTGTCCAAGATATCATACTACAAGTAGCTAGATAATAAATTATATGCCATATGTTTTCAGACTTAAATATCATCCTTATCAAGTTTCATATGATCCATTACAGGTCTTACAATTAAACATACCATTGTATCTGTTGTATTTATTGCCTCTGTAAAATACAACCATGGTAACAACTGCAAATATAATAGTATACACATTAATATGACGAAACCCATTATATTGAATTATAATTAGAAGCAAAAGTTTTTTTAAAGATATATAATTGGTCATTATATCAATAAATGAAGAATGTTTCAATGGGCCACAGATGCGCCTCGCTTGTAAATATGCATGAGTCAACTAAATTTCCACATACAGATGCAGGATTCACGCAGTTGATAGATATAGGAAGATGTGGTATGAGAGCCAATGAGATAACTCTCTATCCAAGTCACAATTTATAAAAGTAACGAAACCATTATAGGTCAAGGTACTGCCTTCAACACAGATCTTATGCTCACATCGAACAGCAAGCCCATTTTAATATATTAAGCATTGTGTATAAATTTATTAAAAGTTTGGTAGAGGCTGACTAAAGTTAGAGGATGGAAACGACAGATCTAGCAATTTTTGCATTAATAAAGGGGCATAGCTCAAAGGTATAATTGAGGCCACCCAATTTCAATTATCTTTTTCTAAAGTTTGATGGTGCATACCCATGCCTTGAATAGTTGGGTAGGTAGGTGTGGATTTAAAAAAAAAATCTGGCAAACAACATAAGTTGCACTTAAAAACCAATTGTTCAGAGATCAATTGAAGGAGGTCTATCCGCCCGAAAAACTCCAATCTAATGTAAGAGTAACTTTTCAATCAAAATGTATGTGTTACAACATGTAGCAATTAACAATTTAGTAAAGATTATGTTGTTGATATCTTATACCATTTTTGAAAGAAGTGAAAATAAGCCAAAATCTAAATTTAGAATATGACTTTGACCTAATTTTCTTTTTCTTTTTTTGGACTATAAGACTTCAAATTAAAAGACACAAGGTCTTTATCACTTATGGTTTACCAGTTAGAAATGCATATCACTTATAATAAATGCATAAGAGAGAATAACTCTTCAAGTTTGGAATAGATTTGTTCATCCTGAGAATATAAGGCAAGGTTTTTTAATTTGTTGGTTTACGGATTTTTCACATGACAAAGTCAGGTCGGTCGGTCAGGAAAAAAATTAATAAAATCTTTCAAGGCAGAAAAATATGTATAAAAAGTAAATATATTCACCTTACTAACAATGACTTTTGTGTTTGGTATGCTATTTTGTCATCATTTATTAAATATTCTAATTCCATGATTTGCTCAGCTGTTATAAACATCGTCAAACAATTTCAAAAAATAAAGGGGTTTATGTCCACGTAGAAAGACGAAATAAATTATCATTGCAAGAACGAGAAAAATACAGATCCACATAGCTTTCAACCAATTTCAGGAAACCTAGTGAATAATGATTTCCAAGCATGAAAATATAAAAATTGCAAGCACATCGTATGAAAATAAACTTTAGTTGTTAATTTCTGTGTCATGTTGGTCTCTTGTGGACAGTTGTCTCATTGGCAATCATACCACATCTTCTTTTTTATATTTACCATTCTTGTCAAAAACATAATTAGACTCGTCCACTGGAAATATGAGGATATCGGATTCATGAGTTGTCATGCATTCCAGTTTTTGATATCCAAATGGACGATTTTTTTTCTTATTATCTAAGAAACAAGAAAATTCCAAATAGTTTATGAATATCTATTACTTCAACCAGAGACATATGTCTCTGCTTTAATTTGACATCTTCCACATTTGGACTGGTTCATTTCATTAAGAGATGATACATCTTACGGAATTAATTATGGAAAAAAAAAAGGGAAACAAACTTACTGTAATGGGTTTTAAACACAGGTTTCGTTCCGAAAATTATTTAAGCAAAGGCCATTTCAAGGTCAATTTATATGACTGATTTGTCAATTTTAAGATACGTTAACATACAGATTATTTTTGAAATTTATTTTTTCACAACACAATCTGTAATCAATTCTGTAATTGTTTCATGCATTATATTTCATTAAAAGAATATTTTTATTTACATTTCAGGAATAAGGTATTTGTTAGGGTCAGCGGAAATAAACAAGAATGAAATGTCAATTTTATTTTTATTCTGAAAATCGGAAAAATAGGGTCGGTGGATCCGTAACCAACAATTAAAAAAACCTGGCCTAATGAGAACTTTGGAAAAATAAATTTGTCGCTATCATTTAGTATTGGAAAGGAGATCTCATAACAAGAAAAATGCTTGACTAGGCGGGTAGGTAGGCAACATCAAACCTTTGCCCCAATAATGAAACCAGTATACCCAATTTAACCTCCATTTTTACATCCTTAACAATAAATATAAAAGTTTGAAAGGCAATTGGTCATTGTTGATAAACAGTTCTCAAAATAATGCACAGAAAGTATAGTAAAGTGCAATTTTCCAATAAAAAATTTATCAATATAGAATTGAACCTTCATTGTGACATCATTCATCAGTCAATAAATTTTAACAACCTTGGGGGAAAAGTTTATTAAATTATTGCACAGAAACAGATGGAAACCCCACTCAAACTTGCAGTACAACCCTACATTCAATAACTATACAGTACAACAAAAAGCCTGGTAAAGTCTCAGATGAACACAAAGTTTTACTTTTATCTAGCACCACACTGCGACAGACAACAGTTGGAGTTTATCTATTGTACTGATAATGTAAGCATTGTCATATTTTAAAATTTCATAAATTAAAACACTTGTTTTTGTCATTCAAAAATGTCTACAGTAAAAAGATGGGAGTAAACATAGCTATTAATGAATAAACATATCCACCTGTGGTTGAATATTTTTTAAATGTTTCTCAAAAGAGATAAGCAACCTATTAATAATTCTATTAACTATGTTGATTAAGAAGAATGAAGACATGGAAATTTAAAAGTATATTTCAATACATGCATGAGATTTAAAATTGTACCCTATTTCATCAGCCTTTAATTATTCATACTGATTCATAACATAGAGACATGAAAGCTCTTTTACTGTAATGTAAAATGTGTACTTACAGTAGATTAGTACAAGACAAAGAATGGCATAGATGGCATTTTTTCTGTTCTTGCTGTCTGAAAATGTAAAAAGAATTGTTTCAATCTAAACCAAGGCTACTACTGGTTTAATTATGTATAGAGTACTGCATGACTATAATGGAACGATTATTTAATATCAGGTAAAATTGTCTCTGATAACTCATATAACTACAAAACAATATGCATGTACTATACAATGTTTCCTATACCACAGCTTTAATTTAAAAGCCTTCAGTGTTTATTATTTGTCTATCAATTTTTCTGTGTCAACTATGTACATATCTTTATTTTTCAAATTAGGAAATGCATTTTTTGTAAACTTTTTCCAATTAGCACCACTCAGTATTAAACTTATCTATAGTATGCTAGACTTCAAATTGATTTAATCTCTTTGAAAGCATTTTTTTAACCTCTTGGTCTTGCATGGTGAAATTAGCAGTCGCCCACTTGCCATTTGCGAGTGCTATTTGATGTGGGCTTATAAATATGTAATCTGATTAGCCCATATGGCAATACACTAAAACAAGCTTTTATAGAATAACATTTGTTTAATCAAATTAATTTCTCCTGTCAGATTTGCTCTGAATGCTTTAATTGGTTCCTGAGATATAAGCCAAAAACCGCATTTTACCCTATGTACTATTTTTAGCCATGTCGGCCATCTTGGTTTCACAAGCGGGATCATCAGACACATTTTTAAAACTCGATACTCTAATGATGATTGTGGACAATATTGGTTAAATTTGTCTTCGTAATTTCAGAGGAGAAAATTTTTGTTAAAGATAAAAAAAAAAATCTACAAAAAATTGACTATAAAGGGCAATCACTCCTTAAGGGGTCGACTGACTATTTTAATCATGATGACTTTTTGGTAGATCTTACTTTGCTGAACATAATTGCTGTTTACAGTTTATCTCTATCTATAATAATATTCAAGCTAAAAACCAAAAACGGAAAAATTTCCTTAAAATGACAAATACAGGGGCAGCAACCCAACAAGGGATTGTCTGATTCATCTGAAAATTTCAGAGCAAATAAATCTTGACCTGATAAACAATTTTATCCCTGGTCAGATTTGCTGTAAATGCTTTGGTTTTAGAGTTATAAGCCAAAATCTACATTTTACCCCTATGTTCTATTTTTAGCCATGGCAGCCATCTTGGTTGTTTGGCCAAGTAACCTGACATATTTTTTGATAAGATACCCAAATGATGATTGTGGCCAAGTTTGGTTTAATTTGGCCCGGTAGTTTCAGAGGAAAAGATTTTTTTAAAAGATTACTAAAATGTTGGGAAAATGGTTAAACCAGATGCTCCGCCGGGTGCAGCTTTATACGACCGCAGATGTTGAACCCTGAATGGTTGGGGCATGTATGGACACAACATTGAAGCTGGATTCAGCTCTAAATTTGGATTGTGATTAAATAGTTGACACAGCATAGGTTTCTGACACAGAATGAATGTGGTCTAATAAACTTAAAACATTTTTTTTGCCTTTGAGCAATTCGCTACACTGTTGAATATTAATTCTCTCAAAAAAATGTTTGAAGAAATTTTCTTTTTATTTATGAAATCTGAAATGAGAACCCCAATTTTTTTTTCCACATCCCCCTTTCCCTTATTCCAAAACTGATCACAATTCAAATTTCTAATGGAGTTTGCAACAATAACTACTCATTTAATACATCATAAAATAAAAAGTAAAAAAAGTGCTTGTTATCACTGAATGGTTTTTTAATTTATCAGTTGGTAGTAGAAGTGAATATACATTTTATATTGTATAAAACAATGATTTAAGTTGATTCAACTACTATTCTTGACAAAGAAAGATAACTCAAATTAAAAATGTCTTGCTATTGCGCAATATTGTGCAATTAGATATTTCTTGCTATTGCGCAATACTGTGCAATTGAAAATACTTCCTATTGCACAAAACTGTGCAATTGAAGATTTCTTGCTATTGTGCAATACTGTGCAATTGAAAATTTCTTGCTATTGCACATTACTGTGCAATTGAAGAGTTCTTGCTATTGCTGAATACTGTGCAATTGAAAATTTCTTGCTATTGCACAATACTTAACATAACAATTTTGGATCCTGATTTGAACCAACTTGAAAACTGGGCCAATAATCAAAAATCAAAGTACATGTTTATATTCAGCATATCAAAGAAGCCCAAGAATTCAATTTTTGTTGAAATCAAACCTAGTTTAATTTTGGACCCTTTGGACTTTAATGTAGACCAATTTGAAAACGGGACCAAAAATTAAGAGTCTACATACACAGTTAGATTTGGCATATGAAAGAACCCCAATTATTTAATTTTTGACGAAATCAAACAAAGTTTAATTTTGGACCCCGATTTGGACCAACTTGAAAACTGGGCCAATAATAACTAATCTAAGTACATTTTTAGATTCAGCCTATCAAAGAACCCCAATGATTCATTTTTTGTTAAAATCAAACTAATAAGTTTAATTTTGGACCCTTTGGACCTTGATGTAGACCAATTTGAAAACGGGAACAAAAAATTAAAATCTACATACACAGTCAGATTCGTCATATCAAAGAACCCTAATTATTCAATTTTTGATGAAATCAAACAAGTTTAATTTTGGATCCTTTGGGCCCCTTATTCCTAAACTGTTGAGACCAAAACTCCTACAATCAATCCCAACCTTCCTTTTATGGTCATAAACCCTGTGTTTAAATTTCATAGATTTCTATTTACTTATACTAAAGTTATGGTGCGAAAACCAAGAAAAATGCTGATTTGGGCCCCTTTTTGGCCCCTGATTCCTAAACTGTTGGGACCTCAACTCCCAAAATCAATCCAAACCTTCCTTTTGTGGTCATAAGCCTTGTGTTTAATTTCATTGATTTCTATTTACTTATACTAAAGTTATTGTGCGAAAACCAAGAAAAATGCTTATTTGGGCACCTTTTAGGCCCCTAATTCCTAAACTGTTGAAACCAAAAACTCCCAAAATCAATCCTAACCTTCCTTTTGTGGTCATAAACCTTGTGTCAAAATTTCATAGATGTCTGTTTACCTAAAGTAAAGTTATAGTGTGAAAACCAAAAAAATGCTTATTTGGGCCCTTATTCCTAAACTGTTGGGACCAAAACTCCCAAAATCAATCCCAACTTTCCTTTTGTGGTCATAAACCTTTTGTTAAACTTTTGGTCATGTTGACTTATTCGTAGATCTTACTTTGCGGAACATTATTGCTGTTTACAGTTTATCTCTGTCTTTTATAATATTCAAGATAATAACTAACCAAATGCTTCGAAGGGCGCAGCTTTAGACGACCACAGAGGTCGAACCCTGAACAGTTGGAGCAAGTATGGACACAACATTCAAGATTGATACAGCTCTGAATTTGGATTGTGATTAAATAGTTGACACAGCAAAGATTTCTGACACAGAATGAATGTGGTCTAATGAACTTAAAAAAATGTTTTATTCTTTTTGAGCAATACACTATGCTGTTGAATATAAATCCCCTCAAATAAAAATATTTGAAGAAAAATCTTTTTAATTTCTGAAATCTGAATTGAGAAAAATTTTACCCCTTCCCAATTTTTTTTCACCTACCCCCTTTTCTTATTCCAAAAAATATCTCAATTCAAATTTTTAATTGAGTTGGCAACAATAACTTCTCATTTTAATGCATCATAAAATATTAAAACATAAAATGACATAGTCATGGTTTAAATTAATATTAATTAACAGCAACTTCTAAAAATAAATTTACAACTACACATCTCAAGACAATCATTTCTTAATACATAATTTCAAGCAGTGTAAGCGATGTAATCAAGTAATCAAACATATATATAATAGTGTTTTTTTAAATTTTAATTGGTTAACCTCCCCTTCACTGCTTTTAAATTGTCTAAACTTCTAAATTAACACGGATAACCCTTGTTTTTCCCCCTTTTTTGCCCCTAATTGCTTAATGATTTGAGCCATAACCCCCAATAACCATCCCTTTGTAGTATGGAAACTTGTGGTATAATTTCAGAGAGATTTATACACTTTTATAAAAACACAAGTAATTGACTGAAAACTACAAATATGCTTATTTAGGCCCCCTTTTTTTGCCCCTCACTTATTGAACCCCCCCCCCCTGGAAGCAAGAACCCAAAACTTCAATTCCAGTCTTTCCTATGTAGTAAGAAACCTTGTAGTATAATTTCAGAGATATCCATACACTTAAACACAAGTTATCGTCTCGAAACTAAAAAAAAGCTTGATTTTGGCCCTTTTTGGCCCCTAAATACTGCATGAATTGAGCATTTACCCCCAAACTCAATCCAAGCCTTCCTTTTGTGATATGGAACCTTGTGGTACAATATCAGAGTGATCCATAAACTTACACACAAGTTATTGTCCAGAAACAACAAAATGATTGTTTTGGCCCCTTTTTGGTCCTTACTTTTTGGCACCATAACCCTCATAATTAATCAAAACCTTCTTCTTGTGGTATTAAACATTGTGGTATAATTTAAGAGCAATTGAAATACTTATACACAAGTTATTATCCTGAAAGTAGGAAAATGCTTTGTTTTGGCCCCTTTTGTGGCCCTTAATTCCTAAACGTATGGGACCATCATACCCAAAATCAATCATTAAAAATGTGTCTTTTTTGTATGAATCAACCAGATGCTCGGCATGGCGCAGCTTTATACGACAGCAGTGGTCAAACTCTGAACAGTTGGGGCAAATTTGGTCACAATATTCAAGCTCGATACTGTTTGAAATTGGATTGTGATCAAGTTTTTGACATAATATAGGTTTTTGTCACAAAATAAATGTGGTCAAAGATCTAACAAATCTACTGCACAATATTTTGCAATTGAAGATTTCTTCTTTAAACTTTTCAAATTTCGAGATTTCAAAAAATTAAAATCAATCCCATGCTTTCCTTAGTAGTATGGAACCTTGTAGTACAATTTCAGAGAGATCCATACACTTAAACACAAGTTATGGTCTGGAAACTAGAAACATGATTCTGTTTTGGCCCTTTTTGGTCCCTAATCCCCACATATTTTAGGCAATTAACCCAAAACTCAATCCATGCCTCCCCTTTGTTATCAGGAACATTGTGGTACAATTTCAGAGAGATCCATACAATTACACACAAGTTATTGTCTAGAAACTAGAAAAAGGCTTGTTTTGGGCACCCTTTTTGGCCCTTAATTCCTAATTTACTTTGGCCCCATTACCCCTAAAATGAATCCAAACCTTCTTCTTGTGGTTTTAAACAGCGTGGTACAATTTCAGAGCAATAGAAATACTTATACACAAGTTATTATCCTGAAACTAGAAAAATGCTGGTTTTTGGCCCCTTTTCGGCTCCTAATTTCTAAATGGTTGGGACCATCATCCCCAAAATCAATCCAAACCTTCCTTATGTGGTATTGAACCTTCTTATTAAATTTCATAAATATCTATTCACTTAAACTAAAGTTAAGGTCCGGAAACCAACGTGTCTTCGGACAAGGACGTCATCATACCATTTATTATGTGATCCAAAAACATTAGTTTGCCGTCATATAAAAAGTATCATTGTACAATACATATATGGAAATCTCAAACAGTAATATCTCATTTATCTGAATCATTTATGATCAACATCTTAGCCACCAGAATGACCCTTAACAACAACTCTATACTAAGCAACCACAGCCTTTAATATCTCTTCAAGGTTTATGCAACCAATAATGTGTTAACCAAAGCTAGGTATCTATTGTTAGGTGATTACATGACAATTGTAAATAACTTACATTTTGTTAGCTGTTTAATGTTGAGAAACCGTATCCATTGCAAAGCAACGACCTTTCTATATATGATTTACGTGATATTGTACTTTTCTTATGTTAATTTGTCATCTATACAGTATTGATATTTTGTAGATTTATCCCTATCCGACAATGGATGGAAGAAGCTTGGTGTTTACTAAATGGAAAAAACCTCAACAAAACAGAATTCACAACTGGAACTATTGATTTATTCAATGATCAAACAACAATTATATAAATAATGAAATAACAGGCAGTTTTCTTTGACAAAATTACACAATGTTCTGTGAATGTTCGTGGAACCAATGAAAATCATCCTTTGTAAAAAGTTCCACTGCATGAATAAATCTTCACCTTAATTATATCATATAGATAAAATTGAAATGGGGAATGTGCATGTCAAAGAGACAACAATCTGACTATAGAGTACAAACCGCCAAACAGGTATAGCCGACTAGGTTAAGTTATATATTACGCAGAAATGTGTAAAAAGTATCTTAAGATATAGTCTAACATGGACAACAAAATGTACGCCATTGGTCAGAATCTAAACATTTAGGATCAGAACAGCTGTGTCTTCTTTGTTTCCTGTAAACAATATTTTGGCATTTGGAGTTGTATGACTCTGGGCAAAAACGGAATGACTCATATGGTTAAATCCTAAAATTAAAGGAACAAAATTTTAGATTTGAGATTCTCGAGCTGAGTGTACGGATCGCCGTATATTATAGGACTTAAGGCTGAAAAGAGTTCCAGAGATTGTGTTTGATTATCCAGTACGTAATTTCACAAGGAGAATAGCTAGACATGTTGTCTGCTCTATGGTCGGATTGTTGTCGCTTTGACACATTCCCCATTTCCTTTCTCAATTTTATCTTATTGAGCGTACTTCAGAGTTTCTCAACTCTGTAACTTGTGTGGCGACAACGTCAAACTGTTGTTTGGTGAGTCCAGTGAGATTGACAAAATCGTCATCTGACATAGATATCTGGACATCGAAATTAAGTTTTCCAACATCTTTTAGCAATGACCTGGTTCTATCCCACAAGTCGTTTACATTGGTACAGTTGAAGAATATCGACGGAGAAGTGTGCTTTAATGCTTTCAAAGCCTCTTGCTTGAAGTATTTACCAACAAGGTGATCAGAACAATATCTACTGTTCGTGGAAATAAAGATGCCCTTGTCTATAAATATTTGTGTCTTGGCTTCATTGGGAGCAACAATTTTAAAGTTTATGCCTATTTGAATTCTGCTTCTTACAAACAATACACATACATTGTGATTTTGTGGTAGAACATATTGAAAGTTGTATGGTTTTTGGACTAAGGACGCCCCCAGAGCTTGGTTGTTTTTTTCATTGCTTTTATCTTTTACTGCAACAGTCACATTGTTGACTAATTTGTTGGCTTGAATTTTTCGTTGAATTCTTGTTCTACATTTTAAGCAAACTGCGTCATGTTCGTACACATGTCCTTTTAAAATTGTCTCTACATAGTTCTGCAATCCAGACTTAAATATTGCTCCTCGATTTGTCTCTTTTAAATGAGTTTTCATACATTTAATGCAACTGAAATTTCATGGGGTAGGCATCCTCACAGCATTACCTGAAATGAAAATGAAGGAGAAATCATTTTAATTATTTAATCAAAAATCGTCTACTCTAATTTAACCTTATTTTTAAGTTGTACTATTTATCTTACTGTGAACCATCATGCAAAAAACAGGAGCAGATCTAGCCATTTTCAAAAAAGAGCGTGGGAGTTGTTCAAATCATATGTCCCCATTAAAATGCACTGATCAAGCAAACTAATGGGGCCAACAACTGTAATACTATTATATGGTCGTGGTAGTTTAAATATTCAAAACTGGACAAGGCGAATGCAAGATAGCCCCTCTTTTAGACAGGCTGTGATATGCTGTATAAGACTAATTTTATAGTGTCTAGTATGCTATACGAGAGGCACATCCATGCAGCATATATTTAAACATGCAGTAGCAGTCTTGGAACATTTGTGATGTTCAAATGGTGGCTCTCATTGACATTAACCCAACATTAAGTTTCCCTTATATCATTATTTTTGGTCATCTTTTCAATAACAGATCACCTTCAATGCTGCATTATTTCAATCCAGCGGACACTTGTGCTCATTGTATGGTCTTGTGCCGAGAAACCCTTGAAACCAGTTTTTTTAAATATGTATCAAAAATAACATATAGTCTTGTACATATTCACCATTCCTTATGGTTCTTCATTCTTGTAAATGTCAATACTGTAACCCCTTATGGATGTACCTGATACAGATATCAAAATATATGTGTAATATATAATGAGCGGCTGCAAAATTATTTATCTTTATTAAACAGCCTTAAAAGGCTACATTGTCTTATCTTGTAAAATATACATTAAGGAGGCATCGGCTACAGAAATGTATCACATTCTGAACTATAATACAATTGATAAAAAAGTGACCGAAGACTACAACAGTCATGCTGCTGATATCGATTTTATACTTCAAATTGAAATATGAGAAAAGGAGTAGGTCCAGTAAGACCCCTTTTTGGCCCCAAAATATAGCAGTTTTACAAAATGTAAACTTTTAGTTATATAATGGACAGTACAATGCTTCTGCTACATAAAAATGGGCTGTTTTTGACAATACAATGCACATATATCGGGTACTAGCACCATTAAGGCATGCTAAATTACTGAAATCTTCACAATTCTAGCATTTTAGTTAAATTTTAGACGGTTTTCGTGCAAAACGAAAGTGGCCGCATTCGTGTTTATCCTTAATATTGAAATGAAAGTTGTATTGTATGATAATACATAACATATATAAAGGTTGAGGATGAACACGGATGCGGCCACTTTCATTTTTGACAAAAACCATCTGAAAAGTGACATTTTTGGCATATTTGGTAGATTTTTCATATTTCAGCTTGAATCGGTGCGTTTTTTTATGAATAAATCAGTTAAAATCTTTCACATAAACTAATTGATTCAAATAAAATAGACACTTGAGTGTTTAAAAAAGGGTCAAAATCTTACTTCAGATGAACCTGAAATTTGAGGACAAAATCTGCCCTTACCGGACCTACTCCTTTACATCCAACAAAAGTGATAAAGTATTAAGTCTAATAGCAATTTTGAGGGGCCCTTTATAGCTTGCTGTTCGCTGTGAGCCAAGGTTCCGTGTTGAAGGCTGTACCTTGATCTATAATGGTTTACTTTTTACTTGGATAGAGAGTTGTCTCATTGTACTCATACCACATCTTCCTTTATCTATATATTATACATGTTTAACAAAATACCTATACCATTTTCGAGACCAGGCACAAGAACGTCCATGAATTTCATTATGTGGTGTCCATGGTTTACATAATCAGGATGTCAATTTTATATCTGTAATAAGACAGAAAAATATATATTATATTAAACCTTGCGCATCAGGTTGTCCGAGTTTTTTTTTTTTTTGTGTAACGTTTAATTATGTTATAATATATGTATATATATTTATATTTTCATTTTTACTTTAAAAACCAAGGGCTGGAAAATCTTTCTTTAATTACTGTTATCTTTTATCTGTTGACAGAAGTTAAACCTTAAAATATTTCATGTGTGTCTGAAACAACTATGCTATAACTACAATTTATATATGAACTCCCTTTACAGCCGATTTCTTTGAGTGTGTAGGCAAAGGTAATATCTTTGGTAAGCTTGCTTGTTAGCTGAATCATTCAGTCATTATAAGGTCAGGTATACTACACACTTAGTCCAACAGTCAGTTAGATTTGTTATCTGTCGGACTAGTCTACTCTTTAAGTAGGGTAGTTAACCAAACCTTACATAGGGTGAAAAAGGGGAACATTCAGAATTTAACCAAATTTGCTTTATTTCGCAGATTTTAAAGAAATTAACTCAAATAAGAAGTTTTATAAATATTTAATGAAGATTGATAGAATCCTGGTCCTTAAATATGATGACTCAGCATAAATTCACAGTTTACAGTATGCATAGTTTACTTAAAGTCCTGGATACAAAATTAAATCATAATATTTGCATATTTGTAAGTTAAATTGTTAAGAAGTGCTTATATTTACTCTTCGCAGTCATTGAAACTCATAGATCCTTCCTGAATATTATTTATGGGGTATTTGTGTCCTTTCGATAACCCAAAAGTAAGCCGCAACACCTAAATCTGCTTTTTTGTCACCACGGCATAATAAATACAAGCTAGAAAAACAAAAATATCTCAAGAAAACTTACAATAGTGTGTTCTATCCTGAATATGTACTAAATATTCCAAATTGCTAGAAACAGCAGAATGATTTAGGAAATTTGAAGCCCCAGGGGCAAATAACATAGAAAAGTGCCTACCCCCTGGGTCATAAAACAAATAATTTAACTTGTAAATGCTATGATTTTATGATTTTAAAGTTCTTGATATAGAAAACAATAACTATGCTTGGAAGTTATGCAAAAATCAGATGTTAGCAGTCATCTCTACAACATTTTCAGTGAATTTATATCTCAGACTGGTATCTGCATACATACAACTATTGCAAATATGGCTTTGTTTGAACACTTCTAGTATATATAGTAGCTAAATTGTGTCAGATATATGGTTACAGATGAAACTGTTGTGACAAGAATTTTAAATTGACCATTTGAGGCAGAAAATGTGTTCTTTAATTGACAGACATACAGTAAGATGTGGACTGGAGATAGAGGCTGGATTGGATACTTTATATATACTTGAATGTTGTAATGATTGACTGCTAAACATTACATTTATGATATTCTGATATGCTTTCAATATGTTATTAAAACAGTTTTTAACAGGTTCTAGGCATTTTTTTATCAGAAACTATGCAAATAGGGTAAGCTTGCAATAATTAAAGTCTTGTTTTCAAACTCTTTAAAAAATTGAAACAGGGGAGGGGGTATAAAATGTATAGTAAAGAAAAACTTAGAGTATACACAGTGATTTCTTTAAGACTTTAATTCTGATAAATGAGTATTATTGTGAGAAAAACTGATTTTAGAGAGTTTTCTATTTGAATAAATGTCTGTATAGGATGCACTTTGTAAATACAGCTTTCTCAAAACACGCCTCTTTAATTGAATATTCATAGAAAATAAATTTTGTTTACATACTGGTTCCCAGTTATGCTCTCTGTGTTACATATCGCAGAGACAGAACTTGGGAATGTTACCAGTAAATAAACACGTGCATATTGTTTACATTGAAATCTGTGGTAACCTTTCATTCGAGGTAGGGGTAGTTAAGAAAATTAGTGTAAGTTTAAACTCTGAGAAGTTCAGGCCATATAAACGTTGAAAATATGCCGCACAGCCTTATATTTTGACCTTCAAAACTTCATAGTAAAAGTGGTACAGTTTTAGCCGTAAAAGGAGTTCCTATGGGAAATTGCATTGTCAATATTTACAGAAATACAACCTACAATAGCCACTGTTCAGCTAACAAGCAAGCTTACCAAAGATATTACCCAGGGGCGGATCCAGCCATTTTAAAAAAGGTGGGGTCCAAACCCAGGACAAAAAGGGGGAACTATATGTCCCCATTCAAATGCATTGTTCGTCCAAAAAAAGGGGAGTTCCATCGCCGGAACCCCCCCCCCCCCCCCCTGAATCCTCCCCTGTTACCTATGGCTACACACTCAATGAAATAGGCTGTAATATTATTACTCCAAATGACTTCTATTCTACTTCCCCCACCTCCCTCACTTAATTTGGGGAAAAAATGATTGACCAATAGGGATACATGTAAAATCAATGTCAAAGAAACAAACTAGAGGCTCTAAAGAGCCTGTGTCGCTCACCTTGGTTTATGTGCATATTAAACAAAGGAAACAGATGGATTCATGACAAAATTGTGTTTTAGTGATGGTGATGTGTTTATAGATGTTACTTTTACTGAACATTCTTGCTACTTACAATTTTCTTTATCTATATAGACATGGCCTTTTAGATACAGAGGAAAATATTTTGTAAAAGTATGAAAATTGTTCAAAATTGACTGTAAAGGGCAACAACTCCTTAACGGGTCAACTGACCATTTTTGTCATGTTGACTTATTTGTAGATCTTACTTTGCTCTACATTATTGATGTTTACAGTTTATCTCTATCTATAATAATATTCCAGATAATAACCAAAAACAGCAAAATTTCCTTAAAAAATACTGATTCAGGGACGCCAAGTGATGAGAAATGCTCAGCCCCCTCCCCCTGTTATTAGATATAAGTTTGTTATCCTTCACTTATCTTTTCTTGTTGTTCCTCAAAAAATGATTCCAAGGAAAAAAAAATTGAATGAGCCTCAAACTTGGAATTAAAACCTGTTACATCCCATTGAGATGACTAAAACTTTATGTTTAAAAATCAGACTAAATTGCTTGCTATTATATCATGAACTCTAACATTTTTCTGCTTTTCTTTCTTTTTTAAAAGAAAATAAAATGATAAAATGATACAACATGTACAAGTAAAAAAACTAATTTTTCTACTGAAAAAAAAATATCAGTAGTAGTGATAAGATTCGAACGTAGGACGCCCGGACAAAAGCACAGTGTTCCCATTACACTACGTTGTCAACCTGCCATATAACGTGGAAAATGATATACTTAACACTACCGGTTTTTTTTTATTTATTATTTTTCTCCGTTAATTCCGGTGTTTTCGGCGGTAGTATTTTTTTACTTGAAACGAAAAATTATTTAATCATTTAAACTCTTTGTAGCTTTAATTTATATCATGACTCAACTGGAGGTACAAAATGAAAATAACTGATTATCGTGTGTGCCAAATGTATACGTTTTCACCATTTGTTTGTTGATCCAAATTGATTCAACAAAATCTAGATTGATAAAAAGAAAGTAAATACATTTTGAAGAATGACTGTCAAACCTCAAAACTAAAAACCTCACCTTTGGAAATATTCTTGATGTAGTTGATGGTGTCTGGTAATCACAGCCGAATGCGTAGTTTTTCAGCCCTTTCTCTGATTTCGCTCCGATTTAACTATTCATGCTATTACGGCGAAGTTTTTGTTTTTTAGGAGAGATTTTTATTCATATTTGAAAGCCTCCGCCAATGTGAGCCAATAGTTTCTTTTTCTATTATCAGAAAATTCCGTTTGAATGCTATCCTTATCACCATTCTTTTATGTGGCTCCCGTTGGCAGGGGCCTTAAAAAACGAAGAATTTCAGTCCAAAAATCAACATTTTGCTATCTTTTGACGTAATAAGAGAACTTTAAGCAACCAAAAACCAGATTTCTGCTTTACCAAAAATTAAAATCCACATGAGCTACTAAAGAACAGATATAAGCAAATTATTTCCGATTATAATTTTGTTTATTTCATGAAAAAACTAATTGACAAAAAAAGGGGCCAAATACGGCCCTTAGTGTACCTTTAGTACAGCGATACCTGTCCTTTTGCCCAGTAGTTTCAGAGGAGAAGATTTTTGTAAAAGTTTACAGACGCAGGACGCTCGACCACGGACGCCAAGTGATGAGCAACGTATATACAAATACAAAATTTTTAGCTTGAAGCATCATCACTCCTTTAGAGGCATTTTATTATAAGTATCTTGAATGCTATCCATGAAATTGTTTTCATGTTTTACATTTTTAGGGTGCGCTTTATAGAGGTGGCCTTTTTAATTTCATCAACCGCAAGATTTTTTTTTCAAAAGCTGAGTAACGATGAAATGATTGTAGCCCAGATTCAACATCAAATCAAAGCAGGGTTATAATCTCAAATACCTTTTAAACCAAAGCTTCAAACACCAACAGCAAACATATTGTTTGCTAATGGTTTAGACTATCTTATAATTGCCTAAAAACATTTTGACATTAGATTGTTTTAGACTATTTTTAACCTTTTATATGTGTTGTAATAGAAAGTTATTAATAATCAATATCTCAAGTAGATTGAGGTTATGGAATATCTGTTTCACAGATGAAAGATTTGTTCAAATTGTCGTAACCAAAATGATGACCTCTTGATGCCACCTACAGATTTGAGTAATAACAAAAAAATGTAATTACATGATCCTGGGCAACATGACAATTGCCACATGTGGATCTGCTTATCCTTCATAAGCACATGAAATCACTCCTAGTTTTTGGTGGTGTTTGTTTTGCTCAGTCTTTATTCTTCAGTTCTGTGTGCTATTGATTGTGTTTTCGTTGTTTTGTTTTTTTATTTGCCATGGCATTGTCATTTTTTTTCTACATAGGATTTTGAATGTTCCTCAAGTATTTCCCCCCTCACTCATATCCAAACAATTCATACTTACCACGCTTTGATACATTATCATGTGTATCATTTATATTAAAGTAAACGTCTTGGTCTTTTTCAAAATTTCCTTTATCAAAAACAGGTCTGAAATAATAGATATTTTCTTCAAGATGTGATGTCTATCTGAATATTCACTTTTTACAGATAATAGATGCATAAGTGAATTAGAACATTGTATACATTATCAAGAGAAGTCTCAACAGAAAATTCTCAACAGAAATTGTCTATTGAAAAAAAAAAAAAAACAACTAGAATTCTTTTCTTAAAATATCTTACAACAAAACAACTATAAGTGTTGGCTTATTCAGACTTTATTTGAACTCAAATAAGTTATCCCGTATGATGAAAATATCAGGAAAAGGAGCATGGAATAAACTTTGAACAATTCACGTGTTTGTACGGCGAGAGTCTTCATTCATACGATATGTGCTATTTTATATTTTGATTTGGAGTTTTATTATTCATAGAACTGAGGTCTGTTTATTTATTTATTCACTTATATTGCATTTGACATTACATTTATACCCATGCACGGACGCAATGGGTCCGATTAGGAAAAAGAAAAACAATAATGCAGTTATATATAATCCTACATTACTTGAAAATTGGACAATTGCTAGACTAAAAGCAGAGTTAGAAAGAAAGAATATCGCTTTTCCATTAAATGCAAAACGTTTGACATTGGTACGTCTCTTGAAACGATACGAAAATTCCGATAGTATCACATCAAACACAACAAACGCACGTGGGGGGGGAAGCACGAGGCGAAAATACACGTGGGGAAGAACCCTTAAATGGTAGTGCGGTATACCATCATGCATTGCCAATACAAAACGCACGTGTAGATGAGGATCCGCGATCCCATGATGCACCAAACATAAACAATAATGAAAACACGCCCAGTAACGACAACCGTGTTTTGATTGGAATTGTTTCAAAATTATCATCGACTGTACAATCTCTACAACAGAATGTTTCTGGCCTAACAGGAAAGGTTAATTTATTACTTCAAGCCAGAAATGAAAATACCAGTACTAGTAGAATCGCAGAAACACCAAATGCAAATGTCTCCGCTCCGGAGGATAATGTATCCAATATCATCAATCATAACTCTACAAATTCAAGTCAATCTTGATCAAATTTTAATCTTCAGTCCGCATACAATGCATTGAAAAATACACGAACTGCACCGAACGCAGCCGCAGGAAGCGAGGAACAGCTTTTAAATATGGGAAATTCAGGCAACATGGTGAGAACAGCACACGGCTATTCTGCAGAAACTCTACCGTTTGTGGAAACAATATCACCCCAGTTACGAAAGAATATTATATCAGGTATGGACATTAATCTAACATCTTTATTGATACCATACTATTCTGGTTCAGGAATACACGAGTTAAGCTTGAGTGAAGACAAAAACAATAAATCTGACCCTAGGAGTTCAAGATCATTGTCTCTGGGCGAATTTATTCAGGCTTTTGGGATTTATAAGAACATAATGTGTACAACATTTCCTAACCGTAGGAGTGAGCTAGATCTTTATGAACGTGATTTGGTTGATATGGCCACCAGGTATCCGGGTAAGGGATTTTACGAGTACCATAAACGGTTTTCTGCTGATGCGGCAGCTCATTTAAGGCATAACAATATTCCTGTTGACTGGTCTATCAGAAATAACACTTTATTTTGCAATATTTTTGCGAACATTAAACCTAACACATGTAGCATTTGCAGTAGCACTTTTCACTCAAGTAGTTATTGTTATCAGTCAAACAACAACAATAGGATTACGACAGGGTCAAACAGGTCAGATCAAGATATACACGGCAGGGAGCGTTCTTACCATGGAGGAAAGGAAATCTGTAATAATTTCAACGGGAAAACAGGTTGTTTTAGACCTCATTGTAGAAATTTACATATTTGTCTAAGTTGTTATGGAGAGCATCCTAAAACAGTATGTACGAGTTCAAAAAACGAGGCACTAGGACCCAACAAAATCGGGTCCAATATGCAGAGAAGAATGTAAACGATCAAGTTATTCTTAGTTTAGGAGTAACAACACCCATTGTGATTAGTAATTTAGTTCATGAATTAGAAAATCATCCAAATAAGGAATTTAAGAATTACCTAGTTTCTGGGTTAAGTCAAGGTTTTTCCACAGGTATTACAACATTACCATCTAAGTCTATTGAGTGCAAAAACTTAAGATCAGCGTTATCTCAACCAGCCCACGTTTTAAAATTAATAGAGACGGAGGTAAAAAAAAAAAAAAAAAAAAAAAAAAAAAAGGTTTTTTAGAAGGACCATTTGATTTTATTCCATTTAAACATTACCGCATTAACCCTATCGGTGTGGCAGAAGGTAAATACAATAAAAAGAAGCGTTTGATCGTAGACTTGTCAGCGTCTCGTGAGGATCCACAAAATCCTAGTTTAAATGAACTTATCGATAAAGATGAATTTTCTTTGCAATATGTTTCAATTGATGATGCTATCAGAACTATCAAAAGCCTAGGTTTTAAATCTTGGCTTTTAAAAACCGATATAGCCGACGCCTTCAAGGTTATGCCCCTGTCGCCAATGTTATGGCCGTTTCATGGAATCAAATGGGATGACAGATATTTATAGAGCACATTTTACACTTGTTAGATGATTTTCTTGTTATTGTACCAGAACAAGACAATGCTCAACAAACTATGAATACTTTTTTAGGTATTTTTAAGTCATTAGGTGTGCCACTTTCATTTACGAAAACTGAAGGACCATGTCATAAGTTAGAATATATTAAACTCTATCTTGCCCGAGTACGTCATTATTATATAAGATTTTTAGGATATGATCCTATGGCGAATGCTATCAGATTACCAGTTATTCTTCGGGGTATTAAAAAATCTCAGAACAATGTTGTCCAAGAAAGATTGCCAATTACATCATCAATTTTGAATAAGCTTTGTGCTTTATTATCGAAAGGAATATTTTCACCAATGCTAGACCTCATGTTTCAGTGTGCTTTTAAAATGGCATTTTTCGGTTTTCTTAGGTGTGGAGAATTTACCTGTCGGTCTTATAATGATAATTCATGTATAGTACTTTTGCAAGATATCACTGTGGATCAGACGAAACAGCTAGTTCTTCATTTTTCGCCTGCGATCATCTAAGCGTGACCCCTTTCGTCAAGGGGTGAATATTACTATTTATGAAAATAACACATTTAAACCAGTGGATACAATGAGTAAGTATCTGTCTATAAGATATAACAATGGCGCTTTACAAAAATCTCCACTTTTTGTCGAGGATGAATTTCAATCATCACCGTTAAGCAGGGAAACATTTATTTCTTCATTGAGACAAATATTGGACACACTTGGCTATAATACTGTTAAGTTTTGTGGTCACTCCTTTCGTATAGGAGCAGCTACATCCGCAGCAGCATGTGGTGTCGAGGATCATATTATTCAAACATTGGGCAGGTGGTCATCAGACTGCTACATACGATACATACGAACTGATGCAAAAGTATTGAAAAGAGCTCAGCATGATATGTGTTTTCATAACTAATTCATTTGTTGATGTTTAAAGCTTGAAATGTAAAATACAGATTATTATTGTTTCTTTTTTGTAGTTTTACACACATGTAATTTTTTGTTGTTGTAACATTATGTGACATTTGAGTAGTAAAAAACATGGAGACAATTTTAATTCCATATTTTAGTAAATTTAGGTTAGATTGATTCAATGTTCAATTTTGGGCTTCATATATCATTATATGCTGCAACGGATTATTTTAACTTTGTGAGAACACCTTCGCACAAACGACTGTTCATAAAAAAAAAAAAAAAAAAAAAAAAAAAAAAAAAAAAAAAATATATAAATAATATTAAATCGCAATAAATGATGTATCTATCTTGGGGGCTTTCACTCATTTAATGGTATTAAATTCGCTTAATTTGGCCATGTTAATTTCGGGGAAATTATTTTTTACCCCCAAGTCAATTATACATCAGTATAGTAAATATTCTTAATTATCAGTTCCAATTATTATTTCATAAGTAAGCATGGAATTATTTTGCATATCGTGCTGCTGGTATCCACCGCAGCCGATACCCCGCTGCTAGTATCCACCGCAGCCGATACCCCGCTGCTGTTATCCACCGCAGCCAAAAAACCCGCTGCTGGTATCCACCGCAGCCGAAAAACCCGCTGCTGGTATCCACCGCAGCCGAAACAATGTTGCAGGTATCCACCGCATCCTATAGTTAATAGGTTATTTTTAGAATTATGTTTCAAATTATTGTTTAGATTGGGTAGATTTTTTATAAAGTGAGTAGCCCCCGAGAAAGCCAAAACATAGATACATTTATTGATTATATTGTTACATTTTTTATATGCTGTCATGTAGTTTTTTAGCAATTATATAATGGAAGTAGTATAGCTTGTTTTTTTTGTAGTCTAGATAATAAATATATATACCACTATGCTATATTATGATGTTTGTTGTTTATGTCGTCTTAGATAATGCGAGGTTTAGAAGGGATCGGAACTACTATAGACATAGCTTTTACTGATTGTCATTTAGAGAACATGTGTGCTTATACAGTCATATAGATTTAACATTTGGGTTGTCGTAATTTGTCTTTGGTTAGTCGTTTTTTCAAGTCACTTATACTAGAAAAGTATGATTGTATAAATGGTAATTTAAGAGTTAAATTTTAGTTTATACGATAAATAATTCCTGCCTACGTCAGGTGTGATATTTATAGAATACAAATTGAGATAACAGAGAGAGATATTTTTAGAAATTACTAAGAGAACTGAGATGTTTTTAGAAGATTGGTTAGCCAATCAGATAGGAGATATAAGTAAAGTATTAATAAGCTCGTTTTAAGCTGTCAGTTCATCGTAGCTGATTTTTATTTTTGTTTCCCAACCGCCCTCACCTTTACCTTGTATAAATGTATTCATATATATATGAATTAAATGTTGGGGCTACTTACTATTGGTCATGTTAATTTCAGGGAAATTATTTTTTACCCCCAAGTCAATTATACATCAGTATAGTAAATATTCTTAATTATCAGTTCCAATTATTATTTTATAAGTAAGCATGGGATTATTTTGCATATCGTGCTGCTGGTATCCACCGCAGCCGATACCCCGCTGCTGGTATCCACCGCAGCCGAAACCCCGCTGCTGGTATCCACCGCAGCCGAAAAACCCGCTGCTGGTATCCACCGCAGCCGAAAAACCCGCTGCTGGTATCCACCGCAGCCGAAACAATGTTGCAGGTATCCACCGCATCCTATAGTTAATAGGTTATTTTTAGAATTATGTTTCAAATTATTGTTTAGATTGGGTAGATTTTTTTATAAAGTGAGTAGCCCCCGAGAAAGCCAAAACATAGATACATTTATTGATTATATTGTTACATTTTTTATATGCTGTCATGTAGTTTTTTAGCAATTATATAATGGAAGTAGTATAGCTTGTTTTTTAGTAGTCTAGATGATAAATATATATACCACTATGCTATATTATGATGTTTGTTGTTTATGTCGTCTTAGATAATGCGAGGTTTAGAAGGGATCGGAACTACTATAGACATAGCTTTTACTGATTGTCATTTAGAGAACATGTGTGCTTATACAGTCATATAGATTTAACATTTGGGTTGTCGTAATTTGTCTTTGGTAAGTCGTTTTTTCAAGTCACTTATACTAGAAAAGTATGATTGTATAAAATGGAGTTTATTACTGACATCGGACTTGGGTGTCTTTTAAGCTGAGATTTACTGTTTGAATTGCTTCCTGTTTCTTTATTCTACATTGGCTATTTATAATTATTATCAGAACAGGTGTTGTGAATATGGGAAATAATTGTTCTCAATGTTCTAGACATTAAAGAATCATTTCTAAATTATCCACAATTACTGGTATGCATATTTTACCTTAAATGATATTTTTTCTCATTACATCAGTATAATTATCATCCATATTTCACAGCTGAACTTTTTAACATAATTACTTACTTTAAGAACATAAATATTTTCTCATACTCATCAGCTTCCATTTTTCAGTATACATTCAGGTGAATATATCTAACTCATTAACACTTTTCATTTTACATAATAATCATATAATTAGCATTTAAAACCTGTTTTGATTTAGAATATAATCAGCATTTAAAAACTCTTTTTATTTATATAATAATCAATCAGGTGTAAACTAAACTTCAGCATAATTGGAACATTTGTTATACTCATCAACATATAAGATAAGTTCATAATATCAGTGGAACAAATATAATACATATGGAAAAAATATTCCATGACATAATGTCCGCAGAACAAATATTATTATAATATTGTTTCCCTCAGGAACAAATCTTTTTCGGAACAAATATACGTTGACACATCCAGGTGTGGGATTTTCTCACTGCGTTGAAGACCCATTTGTGGCCTCCCACTGTTGTCTGCTCTTTGGTCGGGTTGTTGTCTCTTTGACATATTCCCCATTTCCCTTCTCAACTTTTGATAATAGTTATTGTATATATGGCTGCTAACTTACTGTATAACAGGACAGCTGTAGGTAATGTTTGATAGAACTGAATCCTCTGCTAAGCAAGTATAATCTATAATGGTAAAAAAAACACCAATATAATATATTTTCAAGAGAGAAAAACTAAAGGCTCCAAGGGTCGTGTGTTTCTCACCTGATAATTTTAATTACCTTGATTAAGCTTAGACGTGCTATTACATGTCTGCAGATAACAGGAACAGTCTTCTTGTGTCGGTTTACAATAACAACTGTCCATAGGTGATGACACAAATGTGTAGCTTCTATTTTTATCACATCTACATGTGCTGTCTTCTGATCTTGACCCATTTGTATAAACTACTTGGCCCTCCTCATTGCAAACTGCCTTTTCATAAACACATTTGTTTCCAACATTAGAAAACATAGGCCTTGGTTGGTATCTGTCAGGAGGACATTTTTTTGAATCCACATTACCCGTGATTGAGTCCAGGACAGCATAAGACCCTACAATTAAAAGATTTTTTTTAATTAACTTTGATCTGAGCATTAGCTATCAAAAAACATTAATGCATCTGTTCCATTTTCTTATGCTGTAAAATTAAGGAAAATTGAATGTTTAACCATACCTGTGTTTTAATAAGTGAAGAGAGCTGATTAATCAGCTATTTCTTTTTTTATTTGTGGTTTCCAACCAAAGGCCCAAAAAGTAGGTAATGTTACTAAGTGGCTTAATTAAATATATAAGTATATATGTTTTATAATTAATCAACCCCAGTTACTATAGAATCTGGGACATTTCTTGAATTCTGATGGAATTTCTGAAGAATTTCAAGCCCGGTCGGAAAGAACATACAAGAAAGTAGTACATATTTTAAACAAAATAGTTCCTACGCATAGCTGTATCTTTGTCAATAGTGGGAATATTTGAGTAGTTTTTGTATCAAATGAAAGCTTTGGGACTTGGGATCACTGCAGAACCCTTGTTGAAAGTTTTACTTCAATAATAAAGAAGTATATGAAATTTTAATAGGAGGGCACATTTGGCCTGTTGTTCAGATCAGAAGTTCCTGTTTTTGTACTATCAAACTTCGGGGAACCAGTACGCTCTAATATGCAATTAAAGGTATGTTGATTCTTTCAGCACAAGTCAGGATAAGATACAGTTTTGACATGAAATAACTGCCACTAAATTATTTGAACTTAAGACAAAGTAGCCATAAATGCAACCTTTTACAGTGAAAATTGGTCACATATGTTGTCAGAAATCATGTTACATTATTTTTTTATGTTGCAATTATGTTAGTGTCAAATTACAGCCCTCAAATTGCTACAATAAGGTACTATGTTAGCCTTTTTTGGTCATTTTTTATTCACACAGTTAAGATTCTACCTGAAACTATATCTTTTGCATTATCTATCACTGAAACCAATGAAACTTGTATATTATGACTAGGTTATAGTATAAATATTGTTTTTGGTCAAATTATCTAGTTGGTGTTCATGTTTTATTGTATTTCTTAGTAAATTATTTATTTCAAAAAAAATTGTGGTATACTTATATAGGAATTCTAAAATCTCACTTGAAATGCATTTTTTAACCATTTTAGCAAGTTTTCTAGCTTGGAGATACATAAATTGCTCTTGTTGATCCATGTTTATACATAAAAGTATGGTTTTTACCAAATCACTCTCCTTTTTCAACATGTAGAAACCAGATGCTCCGCAGGACCCAGATTTATACGACCGCAGAGCTTGAACCCTGAACGGTTGGGGCAAGTATGGATACAACATTTCAGCTGGATTCAGCTCTAAATTTGGATTGTGATTAAATAGTTGACACAGCATAGTTTTCTGACACAGAATGAATGTGGTCTAATGAACTTAAATTTTGTGTTTGCCTTTGAGCAATTCACTATGCTGTTGAATACAAATCCTGAAATTTTCTTTTTATTTATGAAATCTGAAATGAGAAAAATTACGTCTGCTTTAATTCAGAATAATGTGTAAATATCTTTAATTATATGATTATATGATTACATAATCAACGTCAGATGTGAGAACATTGATTGTTTGGGCAGCAACCATTTGATTTTCTGGGAGGGGGGGGGGGGGGCTATGTTTTTTTTGGAAAAAAAAGTTTGTTTCCAGTTTTTGAAGAAAAAAATAATTTGTTTTTGATTCTGAGAAAAAAAAATTGTTTGTTTCACCCTCAGCTGCCACTATATGTAATGCTAAAATTGAAAGAAAAAAATTGTTTTCGACTTGTCGCGAAAAAAATAGATTGTTTTTCGCCGCAGTCGAAAAAAAAAATTTTCCAGAAAAAAAAACCATAGCCCCCCACCCCCCCCCCCCCCCACACCCCAGAAAATCAAATGGTTGATGCCTTACATCGGGACTTGTCAGGTCTACTACACGATAATATGACAACTTTAGAAGCTATTGCCGATCTTAAGTCTGTTGTCATGGGTATTGATTCAAAGGTAACACTCTTTACATCAAGGCTAGACTCTGTCGAACAAAACTTAACACATCTAATTACTGAGGTCAAGTCAGATGTGGTACAAGTAAGGTCAGATCTTAGTACTACACAAACTGAGGTGGAAAAGCTTAGAACAGATCATAACGAGCTAGAGAGAGGTATAGGGCACATAGAGTCACAACTCAATACTCTAGAAATGGAAAAAATGGAATGTCTGAAAAAAACCTTGACGACAAACTTTTCGCATTGAAAGAAAATCAACTTTTTCTTGAGAAACATGAGCGTAAATACAATATTCTCATTTACGGTATAAAACAAAAACAAGATGAAAACATATGGCAAGTTGTAGATAATTTCTTTGTGAAAGATTTGGGAATAAAAAAGTTCAAAGCAGAGAGTTTCCCCCTTGCAAATGCCCACAGGATCCCACCAAGAGCCCCAGTTAGTGGCCAAAAAAGACCAGATGCTATTATTGTGAGATTTATGCATTACGAAGACAAACAAGTGATAATGCAAAATGCATACAAAGTTGCAAATAAAAAGATCAGAATAGTTGATGATTTACCTGTCATAATGAAAGAGGCACGAAATGATCTCGCAAAAGCTGCATTTAAAATAAGAAATGACGAGAAATTACAAACCAGAATAAAAGTAAGAGGCATAGTCCTGGTCCTAGAAACACGACTCAACTCAAAGGATGTGTGGAACACGCGCAAAACAATTAATTGTGTGAGATGATACGAGTACATGTACATGTATGGCTGTGACTAGTTATAGAAACTGTAAATACAGGCTACACGATAGTATATTGTGCTTTTCTTTGTTGTTTCTATGACTGAAATACTTATCATACAACTTATACATATTAAAGTAGTAGGTCCGGTAAGGGCCGATTTTGGCCTCAAATTTCAGGTTCATCTAACGAAAGTTTTTGGACACTTTTTAAACACTTAAGTGTCTATTACAATTGATTCGATTAGTTTATGTGAAAGATTTTAACTGATTTAGTCATTAAAAACGCTCTGATTCAAGCTTAAATATGAAAAATCTAGCAAATATGCCAAAAAACGTCACTTTTCAGATGGTTTTTGTCAAAAATGAATGTGGCCGCATCCGTGTTCATCCTCAACCTTTATATATGTTTTGTATTATCATAAAATACAACTTACATTTCAATATTATGAATGAACACGAATGCGGCCACTTTCATTTTAGACGGAAACCGTCTAAAAATTGACCAAAAAGCTGAAATTTTGAAGATTTCAGTAATATAGCATGACTTAATGATGCTAGAAGGCGATATTTGTGCATTGTATCGTCAAAAACAGCTCCTATTTATGTAGCAGAAGCATTTTACTTTCCAAAATATAGGTTAAAGATTAAATTTTCACAATTTTCTAAAGCTGCTATATTTTGGGGCCAAAAAAGGGTCTTAGTGAACCTACTCCTTTGTTCAATCTTTTGTAGGACTTGCTTGTCAGTAAGTATATTGCTGCTTTGAATTTGTTTTCGCTTGTGCATCTGCTTTTTACTTCTGTGCTTTATTTTCATTTATGCTTTTGTTTGAAGTTGCAATCATAAAGTACAATGTATATATACATAGACTGCATGTTAGTTCATAGTCTTATTATTTAAGCTTAATTTTTTCTCTTCTTTAGTTTAAACCATAAATACATGTGTTACTTATCATCTTTCTTTGGTACATACAGGGAGACCCGAATACTGAAGAAAATGCCTTATGAGACAATTATAAAAACAGATGTTTTAAAAAAGGAAAAAAAAATAAAATAGATGAGTAAAGAAATAAACTTAGATCAATATATTAGCATTCTAATATTTGGTGCTTTCATAATGACCAATCCTGTGAGATTTGAACTACAGGGACAACAACCCAACAACACGCCTTAAATCAAACAAACACAAAGTGTTAGATCTGTAGTGTTTTGGAATTTGAAAGGGGTATATTCTTTGGACTAAATTGTTGATATTTCAAACTTTAAATTGTCTTTACCTAGTATGTTTTACATCATCATCTGCACCCTTTTATCAACCATGGTCCTCCTTGATACATGTATGTACAAATGTACTAAAATATACTGTTAGAATTATTAGTTTTAACAGGATTTTTGAAATTCTATTCATTGCTCTCACATAATTTAATGCTTCCTTATGCTGTATGTTTAGCTTTCACTTTAACTATTTAGTACTATTTTGCTGTACTTAGGTTTAACATGTGCATTTGACAAGAGCCACTACTTTGCAAGTTTCTTGACTACATATATACTTGCACTATTTATAGTCTGGTCAAAATAAAACTATATATTGTTTTAAAATAAGAAATATTAAGTACCGGGTAAACACACTATGAACCTGAATGCATAAAGTACCAGCTTTCTTTCTCTCTAAAACTTATACAGCTGGGCAAAGAGTGAAATCTCTGTACACACAAATCATACATAGATGGCTGATTTTTTATATAAAAAAGAAATAAATTGTTTTTCTTCAATATCTTTAACTTTTTGAACAAACTTTACTACAATGTATTTGGATATATATTTGGATAAATTAATATAAGAAATATATATATATATATATATATTTAAATGACTGAGTTAACTATCATATCAATCAATGACTCTCACAAATCATTATATTGATTTATGATGTAAGGGAGATAATCATCTCTAGCTAGTTTTAATGATAAAGATATTACACATAGAGAACATCATTTCTGTTATTTAAAAGAAAATAGAACAATAGTGGATATGCTGCTTTTTGAACAACATAATTTGTTTTTAACCATTTGATTTTCTTGCTTTGTCTCTTTTTGATTATATATGATCTCATTTTTTTCTTCTTTCTATTTTTACATTTTACAAATTGTATGTCTTTTTTCTCTATTTCATGTTATTGGCACAGTAATGTATAATATATTATGCAGCATTGTTGGTGTATTCTGGTTACATTTTGAATTCTTCTCAGACAAGGCAGGTGAGATCAAACATCTCAAAGATATTTTCACATTCACACACTTTAAGTACACAGCTGTATGGGTTTTTTCTTGGTTTTCTTTTATGCATTTAACAAAATACATATTTTTGTTTTTTAAAATAGAAATATCATTTGAAAATGAGTAATAATAGTATAAAATTTCTCTCATACAACTGTCAAGGTCTTAATTCAATAGAGAAGCGAAGAGATGTTTTTGATTATCTTAAATCAAAAAACTGTAATATATATTGCTTACAAGATACACATTTTTCAGAAAATGATGAAATTTCAATAAAAAATCTATGGGGAGGAGAGTGCATATTTAATTCATTTGCTACATATCAAAGAGGGGTAGCAATTTTATTGACAACAAACTTTGAGTATAAAATACATAAAGTAAAAAAAGATGATCAAGGAAATTTGTTAGGAATTGATATGGAAATCGAAGGAAAGAGAATGACCCTAATAACCTTATATGGTCCAAACAAAGATACACCAATTTTTATATAAAACTGAGTGGAATGATAGAAACTTTAAACAGTCCATCAGTTGTTATAACTGGAGACTATAATTTAGTACAAAACCAAAGTCTTGATACATATAATTATCAAAATATTAATAACCCAAAAGCTAAGGAGAAAGTTCTGGACTTAAAAGATCTTTATAATTTAACAGACCCCTTTAGGGAAATTAATCCAGATTTAAAACAGTTCACATGGAGAAAAGCTAGTCCCATAAAACAAGCAAGATTAGACTTCTTTTTAATATCCCAAGACCTTAATCAAAATGTAGTTGATGTACAAAATCACAACAGCTATAGATCAGATCACTCCCCAATAATATTAAATCTGAAGATGAATGATTTCATACTTGGAAAAGGATTATGGATATTTAACAACTCACTTTTACATGATATTGAATACTCCAAAACTATAAAAGACACTATACTTAAAGTAAAAGACCAATATGCATCATTAGTATATAATAGAGAAACGTTAGAAGAAATTAATGATTTAGACATCCACTTTACAATAAATGACCAACTTTTTTAGAAATATTACTTACAGAAATCAGAGGAAAAACTATTTCCTATGCATCTTATAAAAAGAAGGAAAGAGATAAAGAGGAAAAAATATTATCAGAAAAAATTCAGAAATTAGAGGAAAGCATCTTAACAGAGGAAATATTAAATGAAATTGAACACCATGATCTTAGAATAATAAGGAAAGAAAAAATGAGGGGATACTACATCAGGTCAAAAATGCAATGTATTGAAGAAGAGGAAAAGCCATCTAGTTTTTTTTTTTTGAATATGGAAACTAAACATTTTATAAATAAAACCATCCCCAAACTAGGTAATGAAAAAGGGGAGACAATTTGTAAACAAGATAAAATATTAGAAGAGGCCAAAAATTACTAAAAAAAACTGTATACTAAAGTAGAAAGCTTGAGTGAAGTAAATCTTAATAGTGAAATACCTGATTCTGATATTAAAAAATTAAATGATACTTTAAAAGAATCTTTAGAGGGGGAGATAACTTATAATGAATTGACAACAGCTATGCGTAGAATGAAAAATGAGAAAAGTCCAGGGTCATATGGCTTTACAAATGAGTTCTTTAAATTCTTTTGGACAAATGTAGGAAAATTTTCAGATCTATAATTTATGGTTACAAAAGGGGGGAATTATCAATAACTCAAAAACAGGGTATTATTACTTGTTTACCAAAAGACGATAAACCTAGACAGTTTATGAAAAATTGGCGACCAATAAGTCTTTTGAATACAACATATAAACTAGCATCAAGTTGTATAGCAGAGCGTATCAAATCTGTTCTACCCATTATTATTAGCAATGATCAGACAGGTTTTATTCCTGGAAGATATATAGGAGAAAACACTCGTCTCATATATGATATTTTATTCTATACAGAGGGAAATGATTTGCCAGGTCTTCTCCTTCTCATAGATTTTGAAAAAGCTTTTGATTCGGTATCATGGAAATTCATAAATGAAGTATTATACTTTTTCAATTTTGGACCCTCTATAAAACTTTGGATAAAGACTTTTTACACAAATATAAGCTCATCAGTATCCCAAAACTGTTTTTTATCAGATTTCTTTCAGATTCAAAGAGGCTGTAGACAAGGGGATCCTTTATCACCTTATATTTTTCTTTTATGTGCTGAAATTCTAGGAATTTTAATCAGAAAGAACAAAGAATTTAAAGGAATAAAAATTGATGACACAGAATATCTTATCTCCCAATACGCAGATGACACATCAATAATACTTGACGGTACACCTGAATCTCTAGATGCATCTCTTCGCTTACTTCAAAAATATGCTGAAATGTCTGGTCTCCATATGAACTTCGACAAAAAAAAGGTGGTGTGGGTAGTCCAATTTTTTTTTAGTCAAGACACAATGTGTGTAAAATGGGGATTGGAATGGGGTTCCAGTAGGTTTACATTACTAGGAATAAACTTTTCTGTCAATTTGCATGAAATGGAACTGTTGAATTATGGTCCAAGAATTAAAGAAATTGAAAATATAATAAAAATTTGGTCTAAACAAACATTAACACCAGTTGGAAAAATAACTATCATTAAGACACTAATTATTTCAAAATTGAACCATCTGTTTTTAACATTACAAGCACCATGCAAAAATACTTTAAAACAACTAACTGACAAAATTTATTCATTTATTTGGGAAAAAAAACCTGACAAGATAAAAAGAGAAATATTATGTTCTGAACACAAATTAGGAGGGCTGAAAATGATAGATATTAACAAATATATAAAAGGATTGAAACTAACTTGGATAAGACGGTTGTTGAAAAACAACCCAAAACTAAATAAGCTATTAGAAAGTACTGAAAAAATTAGTATTGAAAACCTAGTTTATTTAGGCCCAACAAAAAGATGTAAAAACCCTTTTTGGGAAGAAGTTTTTAAAGCTTGGATAGATTTACAAAATAAATTCATACCGAAAAATGAAGAGGGGTTTTTATCAGATTTGCTCTGAAATAATGAAAACATAAAAATAGGAACAACATCCATTTTCTATAAAGACTGGATAGATAAAGGGATCTTTTTGATAAATGATTTATTAAACGATGAGGGAAAACTAATGACTTTCCAACAATTCCAAAATATTTATAAAATTAAGTCAAACTTTCTTACTTATAATGGGGTCATTTCATCAATAAAATCATATAAAAAGGCTTTAAAAAACTATATATCCATAAACAATTGTTATAAAACACTAGGACCAATTATGCCAAATAATATAAGAATATTTTTTTTATCAAGAAAAGGCTCAAAAGATATGTATAATGTTTTATTTGAAAAAAGCAGTACTAAACTTAGATGTGAAGAAAAATGGTACTTAACACTCAACAAAAATTTTGATTGGAAAACTGTGCATAATATGTCTTTTTACTCCACAAAAAGCTCAAAACTCCACTGGTTCCAATATAGAATAATACAGAGAATATTGGGCACAAATAAATTTTTATTTAAGATAAAAATAAAACAAAGCGATAAATGTACTTTCTACAGTGAAGTTACTGAAGATATTGAACACATATTTTGGACATGCCATAAAATAGCAGATCTGTGGATAAGACTCATGGACTGGATTTATAACCAAACACAAATAATTATTCCATTTAATATGGATATAATTTTATTCGGAAATTTAGGCAAAACAGAAAATAATAAAATAAAAAACTTAATAATACTTTTATCAAAATTCTTTATCTATAGAACAAAACTGTGTGAAAATCAAGTAAATTTTGCAGGGCTGAAAAACTATCTAAAAGAAAATCTAATACTAGAAAAGAATATATTTTTTAAAACAAAGCCTCTTCGCATTGCCAACCTCTACTGGGACCCCTGGCTTCCATTATTAGAATAATTTACACTTAAGCAACTTTATTAGCATTACCCTATGTAATGTTATTGTGCATTTTATTTTAGCCTTCTCACACCAACATATATGTTTTTATATAATATACTGTTATATGTTGTTTATTGTTTATTGTCTTTTGTTCTTGTTTTGTGCCTAAAATGCACATACATTCTCTAATATCTGTTTTGTGTTTGTATGAATTTTTTACAATGGAAAACCAACTTTGCCAAATTTATTTAATGTTGTATCTTAAGAAAAAAAATACTGCTGCCAAATTCCAAATTTCAAGGACTTCCTATTTTTTATTTTTTTATTTTTTTTTTTTTTTTTTTTTTTTGCATTTGTGTTTTAATTATTTATTATTTTCTATTCTCTTCTCACATTCTCTCTTAAATAAAATTCTCACTTTATTGATCAATATTGAAATAATTGATACACAATAATATACTGTATATATATTTTGTAATTTAGAGTACTAACAATTACTAACAAATTTTCTAAATATACAATCTAATGTTTAACGAGGCCGGGATAAGGTACCGGTACTTTCTGTATCAAACTAACAAATGTGAAAGTTTTCAATAAATATAATTAAAAAAAAAAATAATAAAATAAATAAATAAAACGATGATTTAAGTTGATTCAACTACTATTCTGGAGAAAGAAAGATAACTACAATTGAAATTTTTTTGCTATTGCGCAATATTGTGCAATTAGATATTTCTTGCTATTGCGCAATACTGTGCAATTGAATATACTTGCTATTGCTCAATACTGTGCAATTGAAGATTTCTTGCTATTGCGCAATACTGTGCAATTGAAAATTTCTTGCTATTGCGCAATACTGTGCAATTGAAAATACTTGCTATTGCTCCATACTGTGCAATTGAAAATTTCTTGCTATTGCACAATACTAAATATAATAATTTTGGAGCCTGATTTGGATCAACTTGAAAACTGGGCCCATAATAAAAAATCTAAGTACATGTTTAGATTCAGCATATCAAAGAAGCCCAAGTTCAATTTTTGTTAAAATCAAACTTAGTTTAATTTTGGACCCTTTGGACTTTAATGTAGACCAATTTGAAAACGGGACCAAAAATTAAGAATCTAGATACACAGTTAGATGCGGCATATCAAAGAACCCCAATTATTAAATTTTTGATGAAATCAAACAAAGTTTAATTTTTGACCCTTTGGGCCCCTTATTCCTAAACTGTTGATTTCTATTTACTTATACTAAAGTTATGGTGCAAAAACCAAGAAAAATGCTTATTTGGGCCCCTTTTTGGCCCCTTATTCATAAACTGTTGGGACTTAGCTCCCAAAATCAATCCTAACCTTCCTTTTGTGGTCATAAACCGTGTGTTTAAATTTCATTGATTTCTATTTACTTATACTAAAGTTATTGTGCGAAAACCAAGAATAATGCTTATTTGGGCCCTTTGTTGTCCCCTAATTCCTAAACTGTTAGAACCAAAACTCCCAAAATCAATCCCAACCTTCCTTTTGTGGTCATAAACCTTGTGTTAAAATTTCATAGATTTCTATTTACTTATACTAAAGTAATAGTGCGAAAACCAAATGTCTTCGGACAGCGACGACGACGCAGATGACAACGCCAACGTGATACCAATATACGACCAAAAAAATTTTTGCGGTCGTATAAAAATGGTAATTTTGAATGAAATAGGATTGTAAAAAGTTCAGATCATAATTAAAATGAGTACTATTATTCAAACTGATGTGGCTATAGTCTGATGATAAATTATCTTAATTTAAAAACTGTAATCTGATACAAGTCAGACGTACAGACATACAGATGAAAAGATGGATGCAGATAGACCAGACAACATTATGCCCCATTCTATCGTACTCATGGTTGGGCATAAAAATATAAGAAATCTGTGTACCTGGCCGTGTAACTTTCCTTTCTTTGCATGTATCCCTATATTCATCCTCTTCAGAACGCTGTAAGCATTGGTAATTACTTGATTTGTTTGGACATTTCAGTTTTGCAACTGCTTCCCATAATATTCTCTCTGGACAATAATGAATAATTCCAAATACTTCAACTAATGATCTGCTTTCCAGTTTTTCCTGAAAACAAATGAATAAAAGCTATGTTACAGGTGTTAAAACAAAACAGTTTGCAACATCAGTATCTAATTAAGTTACATTAATTGTGTGTTTAAAAACTAGACATGAAATTAGATGTTATGTCATTACAAGTAATTATGAAGATACGAATACCAATAATTACAGGACTACAATAATGACAACATATCAAAACAGAAATTAGTACATACATTCATACATTGTTCCTATATGTAGTTGTTACAAGGAAACATTACTGATATCATTAAATAATGCTTAGACAAAGAAATGTAGGCTATATAGCTATAAAGCATGTTATGATAATTTTTCTCCTTTCCCAATTGTACTCCATCATATATGACTGAATAGGGTGAAAAAGGGGAACATTCAGAATTTAACCAAATTTGCTTTATTTTACAGATTTTAAAGAAACTAACACAAATATGAAGTTTTATAAATATTTAATGAAGATTGATAGAATCCTGGGCCTTATATATGATGACTCAGCATAAATTCACAGTTTACAGTATGCATAGTCTAGTCCTGGATACAAAATTAATTCATAATTTGTGCATATTTGTAATTTAAATTGTTAAGAAGTGCTTATATTCACTCTTCGCAGTCATTAAAACTCATAGATCCTTCCTGAATATTTTGTATGGGGTGTTTGTGTCCTTTTTGATAACCCAAAAGTAAGCCGCAACACCTAAATCTGCTTTTTTGTCACCACGGCATAATAAAAACAAGCTAGAAATAAACAAAAATATCTCAACAAAACTTACAATAGTGTGTTCTATCCCGAATATGAACTAAATATTCTAAATTGCTAGTAACAGCAGAATGATTTAGGAAATTTGAGCCCCCAGGGGCAAAAATCATAGAAAATTGCCTACCCCCTGGGTCATAAAACAAATAATTTAACTTGTAAATGCTATGATTTTATGATTTGAAAGTTCTTGATATAGAAAACAATAACTATGCTTGGAAGTTATGCAAAAATCAGATGTTAGCAGTCATCTCAATAACATTTTAAGTGAATGTATATCTCAGACTGGTATCTGCAAACATACAACTATTGCATATATGGCTTTGTTTGAACACGTCTAGTATATATATTAGCTAAATTGTGTCAGATATATGGTTACAGATGATACTGTTGTGAGAAGAATTCTAAATTGACCATTTGAGGCAGAAAATGTGTACTTTAATTGACAAATAGGCATATAGTAAGATGTGGACAGGATACAGAGGATGGATTGGATACTTTATATAGTCTTGAATGATGTAATGATTGAATGCTAAATATTACATTTATAGTATTCTGATATGCTTTCAATATGTTATCAAAACAGTTTTGAACAGGTTCGAGGCATTTTTTATCAGAAAATATGCAAATAGGGTAAGCTGGCAATAATTAAATTTTGTTTTCAAATTCTTTAAAAAAAATGAAACAGGGGAGGGGGTATAAAATGTACAGTAAAGGAAAACTTAGAGTATACGCAGTGATTTCTTTAAGGCTATAATTCTGATAAATGAGTATTAATGTGAGAAAAACTGATTTTAGAGAGTTTTCTATTTGAATAAATGTTTGTATAGGTTGCACTTTGTAAATACAGCTGTTTCTCAAAACACGCCTCTTTTGGGGAGATCTTGAATATTCATAGAAAATTAATTTTGTTTACATACTGGTTCCCAGTTATGCTCTCTGTGTTCCATCTCACAGAGACATAACTTTGGAATGTTACCAGTAAATATACATGTGCATATTGTTTACATTGAAATCTGTGGTAACCTTTCATTCAAGGTAGGGGTAGTTAAGAAAGTTAGAGTTAGTTTAAACTCTGAGAAGTTCAGGGCATAATTATAAACGTTGAAAATATGCCGCACAGCCCTATGTTTTGACCTTTGAAAAAAATTGTGGTGCATATGAACTTTCAATTCTAGGATATGATTTTTTTCAAAACTTCATAGTAAAAGTGGTACAGTTTTCGCCGTAAAAGGAGTTCCTATGGGAAATTGCTTTGTCAATATTGCATTGTCAATATTTACAGAAATACAACTTAAAAGACAAGGGGGAAGCAATTTTTCAGGTGGTGTCATAAAGGATTTTTGTATTTCAAATTTCTTTTACTGATATTAAGTTCATCAAGGTAGTAACAAAACAAAATGGTATCACATGGTTTACGAAAGTGATTCAAATTTAATTTTCATTGATTACCTCAGTAGTGTATGAGGTCATGGATGCTTAAAACTCCAGCAGGTCAAACAAAAGACTTTATAAATGTTGACATAGAGATATGTCTCACCTTTTGTAATTTTGGTGGTATAAGGCTATAAGGCAAATACTAAATCCCAATGGCAATATTTAAACATGTAAACTTTGCAAAATATTCAAAGGTCAATGAACCATGGATAAATCATCAGGACCAAATAACATCCATGGCGATGGGAAAGATCAATGCTTATAAAACTTCAAACCGAATATCATTGACTTATCATAAGTGGTGGCTTTACATCAACCAAAACACAAACTTCAACTTGTAAACTATGTAAAAGTTTCATAGTCAATGAACCATGATGAGGAGATGGGGCCATATTTTCTCCATGAAAAAGAGGATTGCAAATGCAAATACAAATGCATACTAAATATCGTTGACTGAACATAGTTACATTAATTTTGTAGTTACTCTGAAACTGTTCTAATCACAAACTTTAACATCTAAACTTTGCAAAACATTTAAAGTCAATAAATAGTCCAGAACTGATGGGGCGGATCCAATTAATCTTCATTGAAAGTAGATGTACCAATGATTATACAACTGCATACCAACTATCATTGACCTGTCGCTAGTGGTTCCCCATAAACTGATACAAACTGCCGCCGACGCCAGAAACAGCATACCTACATTTTTTTGTAAGTCCTGTTTTTTGACTACACGAGACAAGGATTAGTATTTGTCGCAGAGGTCGAACCCTGAACAGTTGTTTCAGGTATGGACACAACATTCAAGCTTGATACAGCTCTGAATTTGGATTGTGATTAAATAGTTGACACATCATAGATTTCTGACACAGAATGAATGTTGTCTAATGAACTTATAACAATTTTTTTGCTTTTGAGCAATAGACTATACTGTTGGAAATTTCATTTTAATTTCTGAAATCTGAAATGAGAAATATTGTACCCCTCCTGACGACAAATTCTTATTTACCCCTCCACCCAAATTTTGTTCACCTCCCCCTTTCTCTTATTCCAAAAATAATCTCAATGAAAATTTCTAATGGAGCTTGCAACAATAACTACTCATTTAAATACATCATAAAATATTAAAATATAAATATAGATAAAATCTGTCATAGTTAAAATTAATATTAATTAATAGTAACTTCTAAAAATAATTTTACAGCTAATCATCTCAAGACAATCATCATTTCTTAGTACAAAATTTTCAAGCAGTGTAAGGGAGGTAACAAAAACCCATTTATAATAGAATTCTTTAAATAGAATTGGATTAACCTCCCTTACACTGCTTTTTAAATTGTCAAAAGTATCCTTTAACCAGAAAAACCCTTGTTTTTTTCCTTTTTTGCCCCTAATTGCTAAATGATTTGAGCCCCCCCCCCCCTTCTAACCATCCTTTCGTAGTATGAAAACTTGTGGTATAATTTCAGAGAGATCTATACACTTAAACACAAGTTATTGACAGGAAACTACAAAAATGTTTATATGGGCCCCTTTTTTTGGCCCATAATTCCTAAACCTTTGGGACCATAACCCAAAAAATCATCCCCGATCTTTTTTTGTCATTTATAAACATTGTGTTAAAATTTTATTGATTTCTATCTACTTATACTAAAGTTATTATCCGGAAACAATGCGTCGACGACGACAACATGAAAGCATTATACGACGCAAACAAATTTGTGCGATCGTATAAAAAGGGCAAAAACTGTGGTTGGAGTAAGCAGTCATATCAAGGTCAAGTGTATAAAAGTACAGAGTTTCAAAGTCCCCTGAGTAGCACATATTTTATGTGTTCAAGGTCAATAACTAAACAAATTGTTTTATTGTTTTAAAACTTTAACCAATACTTGGTTAGCACCTCATAAGGAACATTTATGCCAAGTTAGGTTTCATTCCATTCGGTGGTTCTCTAAAAGAAGACATTTGAATGTATTGTCCATAGGGTCCTATGTAAAATTAAGTCCCCCGCTGGCGGCCATCTTGAATGAAGGATCAGCTTTAAAGTAACAACCCTTGTCAGCACCTATTCATGCAATGTTTGGTTTCATTCCATTGAGTGTTTCTCTAAAAGAAGTTCTCAAAATGTAAACAGTTAACAACGACGACGGACCAGTGACGAATTGCACGCTTAGAAGGGCCAGGTGAGCTAAAAACTGATTTAGTTCAATGAAATAGAATTAAGACTAAACAAAACTAACAGTACCATGTTTCACTCCAATCCCATCATGAGTATTAAGCATGTTAAGTAGTTATAATATAATTATACTTACACCAAGTACACAGGAAAACAGGATAGACAACAACACTTTATTCCACCTGAAATGGATAAAACAAAAATGGATATATCGAAGGAAAAAACAATTAAGTTCAAATTTATGTACTTAAAGTGTTAACTATAATTGTTGAAGATATGTTGTTGAATTTTTTGAAACATGCCAAAATTATAAAAAAAAAGCATTTGTCTTGATCTGATTTTGATTTCTTATTTGACTGCCTCAAATCACAGAAATCAGAAATATTGTCAATAATAAGGTATATGGGGCATCTTAAAGATTGTAGGGTATCCATAACCGTATTACTGATAAAATTTCAGATTCTTGCATCATAACACAAAATTAAAAGAAAAACTGCATGTATATAAATATATAATGTACTGGCCTGGTCCAACACCAGTTACTGTCAGAAATTCTGTTTTTCTTAAATATCCATTAATACAAACAGCAATACAGTAGTTCAGGGAAAGCTTGTTCGCGACCTAGAATTCTGAGTGGGTCAAGCGTTTAATTAAAACTCATGCGAGAATAGTTTTATAAATTGACCATAAACCCACTTATTCATGGTATGGTATCAATATTTCTGATCAGAAATATTAATACCATACCATGAATAAGTGGGTTTATGGTCAATTTATTAAACTATATGAATAATTAACCAAAGGTGCTGATCTACTTGGTCAGTTTCTTTAGTCTGTAAAAAGACTAGCTACAACGTAGACCTATATGCACGTGTAGTAAATTTGAAAAAAAAACTGTTATGAAACAGACACATATCTATCTATGATACTAGATACGAAATAAATATAAAAAGGTCGACCTCTGATGAGGGTTTACCTGGGATTATTTCCGAAAGAACCCGAAACATTGCATATTTAATTCTAAGGAATTAAGCAATAAAAAGTACGTAGTGTCAGGTCAGAAATATTGATACCATACCATGAATAAGTGGGTTTATGGTCAATTTATAAAACTAATCGAAATATTAACGTGAAAATACCGAAAGTTTGTTCTAGGACTTTTTTAATACATGTACCTCTGAAATATACATATATATATGTTACAGTGAATTTGTATAATCAGGGATTATGTAGAATCCCTGATTTTTCAGGGAATATGTAGAATCAATGAAATCATTAGTAATTATATATAATCCCTGAATATGACCAGTGATTTAACATAATCACTGAACATTTTAATAATTATTCTACATATTCCCTAGTATGATTTCAGGGATTATCAATAATGTAAGGATCCTTTGTTTGTTAAAAAATAAATAATATAGACAAATTATTATTTTTTTCTTTCATATTCCTTGCCAGATGAAATAATTTTGCTTTTAAACACAGAGGATAATCTTAAATATATAACCAACACAGGGTTTCGAGATAAAGTTGAAGACTTCAATATTGTTTGCTGCTATTTGTAAATCCACAGAGCTTGTTATTTGTGGTACAGAAGAATATGGAACATCTGTTTTGTGGTGTTTTTTTTTTTTTGGTTTTTTTATTATTATTTTTGTCAAATGAACAAGAAAATTCAAACTGAGAGAACTTACACATCTAAATGTCATGATGATAAAACAAGCAGAACTAAGGATTGATAAATAGAACAAAATTTTAGAGGAAGCTGGTATTTGGTGTAATATTCTCATAGCAATTCTGCAGGTAAAAAAGAAAAGGGAAACCCAAAAAACATAATCATTGGTAATTGTTCACAAAAAGTCTGAAAAAGAATATTGCCTGGCCACAAAACAATGTATTTTGCTTGAACAGGTTGAAGGTTGCTCATTCCCTTTTTTTCGGGATACCTTAGGATGGTTTTTCTTAGGCGTGTCGAAAAATTTGATTCGATATGTGAAGGAAGAGGGTTTTTTTAAATGTGGATATTGTGATAGAAACAGATGTGAAGCATATTATTTTAATGTATTGCGTTTAACATTTTAATATATTGTGCCTAACATTTTTTTTAAATGGGGTTATCATTTTGATATATTTTTCTTAATATTTTACAATTTATGTTTATATTGATGTTTTAATATGATTTTATGGAATAAATTATTTGGCTTTTATTCATTTTCTTTATCAATAAAACTATTTCTTCATTTCAGTTTTTATGTATTATATTATAATCCCTAACATTTTGCTAGTGATTCTACACAATCCCTGAAAATTTTAATGATTATATGTAATCCCTAAACTAGCCAGTGATTCTACATAATCCCTGAAAATTTCAGGGATTCTACATAATCACTGATTATACAAATTCACTGTTACATATATACAGCTAAAATCTGCTCCCTAGTGCACCCATTTTTTGTTCAAATTTTTATGGTACGAGGACCAGTAACCTTCACTATATATATAGCATTGTATAGTTCCTTGATTATAGAAATTTCCTATTAGTTACAAAAATTATTGTCATATTTGACTGTTCATGCTGTTATGAAGCAAACAGAAACCAAGGTACAAGGTTCTTTTTAAAAACAAAATATTTCAGAGCAATTACAAAGTTTTATTTTATGGAATGTGGAAGGTTTAATCCTACCACATAAGACTAAATAAAATGAGTCAGATTCAAGTTAACCAAATAGAGTGCTACCTATTGCTGAAAATGAAACTTCGACTAAAAGCTACTTGCTAATCATTGTTTATGCAGTAAAACCCTGTTCCACATTATAAATGGGTTTTGATCCAGCTTATACATCCAATTTGCTGCTTATATAGGTATAAGAAGATGTGATATGTGTTATAATGAGACAACTCTCCATCCAAGTCACAATTCATAGAAGTAAACCATTATAGGTCAAAGTACAGTCTTCAATACAGAGACTTGGCTCACATCGAACAACAGGCTATAAAAGAGGGACGAAAGATACCAAAGGGACAGTCAAACTCATAAATCTAAAACAAACTGACAACGCCATGGCTACAAATAAAAAGGAAAAAAGAAAAACAATAGTAAACATGACACAACATAGAAAATTAAAGAATAAACAACACGAACCCCTATAAAGGGTCTCAAAAATGACGAGTGTATAACCATTCAAACGGGAAAACCAACAGTCTTATCTATTTAAAAAAAAAGAAACACTTATGAGCAACAACAACAAATGACACTAATATACGTATACTGAACATCAGATACATGTTTTTCTCTGACTGTTTATGACAACTTTATCTTTTATTATCATATAGAAGATATCATAAGTGAAATAGCTATCTGTGAAAGGTTCTTCATTGCCACGTTTAAAATATCTTTTAAAAATACCCTCTATGGGAGTGCTCTTATTTGCAGGAAGCTGATACACACAATAAGAATAAATGTTCCGAATAAACTATAAATTAGCTTCCGAAATATTCCCCGAGAGACCATATTTTTAACTAATATAATATGCGTCAACCCTCAGGGGTTGACACAAGAACCATGATATGAAGCTTGTATCTACGGTAAAATTATTGATATCATATAAATTATGTAAAACAATACATAATGGCGTTATAGGTTCCAAGTAACACTGTGTTTCACCTGAAATTGCTGATGTAAGGGCAAAAGTGAGTCCATTTATCAGTAAAATTCAAAATGTTAAATATGGAGAATGTGCCACAGATTCCCTCATTTGTAAATATGCACAAGTCTTGTGATTATAAGCATTATGTAAAATATAAAAAAGAAGATGTGGTATGATTGCCAATGATACAACTGTCCACAAGAGACCAAAATGACACAAACATTAACAACTATATGTCACCGTACGGCCTTCAACAATGAGCAAAGCCCATACCGCATATTCAGCTATGAAAGGCCCCGATAAGACAATGTAAAACAATTCAAACGAGAAAACTAACGGCCTTATTTATATAAAAAAAATGAACGAAAAACAAATATGTAACACATAAACAAACGACAACCACTGAATTACAGGCTCCTGAAGTTTTATATCATTTGGTTGTGACAAACTGAATTATAGAACAGCTAGAAACCAAATATTTAGCAATTTTTCGATTTATAAAGAGGCGCACTCACCGTAAACTTCAAGAACTGAAAAAGGCATCCATAATAAAACTTGATCTGTGTTTTGTGTGTAAGATTCCTAACATTTTGTTCAGGCAAACTAACGTTAGAGAATGAAAAAAGTATAAATGGGGAATGTGTTTATGGGACACAGATGATGCCCCTGATTGTCTATCATATATAATTAGTTATAAAGAGACAAAACATAACTGAATAAACAGCTGCACCATGAGCACATGATACGCCCTTCGTCTTGTGTGAGAAGTTTTAAGCAATAATCATAAATAGATTCTGAGATACGGCGCGACATGTGAAAAAAAACCTTTTCTTACAAAAAACTCAATAACTCTAAAGTAAAATTTTGAATTATCATCAAAAAGTATACAGATCTTTGGATTAATATAATTCAGGAGTGTGTTTTGTTCAAAGCAACATTCAGAAATCGTTTTTGAGATACAGCGCGACATGTGAAAAATACACACCCCTGTTTTAGTTATAAAGTCCCGTAACTCAAAAAGTTTAAATCCTATTTTCACCAAAAGTATACAGATCGTTTGACCATAATAAAAAAACAACTACATTAAGTTTAATAAAATTTGGATAAGAGGTTCTGAAGTTACGATGAGACATATGGACGCCGGACAGACAAACGGACAGACAGACAGACAGACAGACAGACAGACAGACAGACAGACAGACAGACAGACGGACAAACAGACGGACGCCGGACATTTGTATACCATAACACGTCCCGTAAAAATGGTAATAATTAGGCTATTCAAATTTATAATTGATCTGAATATTGTGGTAATTACAATTGTGAACAATTTTCAAAACATTTAGTAGAGGCAAACTTTAGTTAGAGAAAGGATATTTGGAAAGGAGCAGAACAAGTTTTGTTCAAAAGCAGAATACTTTTTTGATTAGCCAAGGGTGGTTTTTATACGTTCACGAAGCGCTGAAACTACGCCAGGCGTATGTAACATACACGCCCCTCATACGTCCAAGTAAAAAGAATGTGGTCAAATGAACTTAAAATTTATTTATTTTTACTTTTGAGCAATACACGATGCCTTTTGATCAATATGAGGCAGGCATTACCTGTAAATTGGGACGAAGTCTGTATGAATTATTTTTTTGTAACTTTTAAAAATATTTGTTTAAAAAAAAAAGAAACGGAAATACCGTAACGTTTCCGATTTTGGTTCTGTTGTTAGGGATTTAGTTGTGACGTTATTTAAATTATGACGTCATATACAATGTAAACAAAGAAACGCTATCATCGGGTAACGTTTTTTCATATCAAGGAATTATTAAAAATGAAATTGGTATTGCGCGTTCCTTCCTATTTTATACTAGACTGATAAATATATATTTTACTCAAAGTTTCATACAAACGAGACCGGAAAAAGGAAGTACATTGTACATTTCTGCGCAGGTCCGGGATTTCAAAACACGACAAAAAAAATTTGAACGATTTTGAGTTCATTAGTACATTGAGAAATTCGGGAAATTTTCCCGTATTTTTTTTTTTTATTGAATTTTCTACTGTTGTCCCCATATTAATTCCCTAAAAAAATAAAACATTTGAAGAAACTTTCTTTTTAATTTCTGAAATCTGAATTGAGAAAAAATGTACCCCTCCCATCCTCCATCCCCCATTTCATTTTACCTACCACTTCCCCTTATTCCAAAAATAACCTCAATTAAAATTTCTAATGGAGCTTGCAACAATAACTACTCATTTAAATACATCATAAAATATCGAAATATAAAATGACATACAGTCATGGTTAAAATTAATATTGATTTAAAGTAACTTCTAAATACAAATTTATAGCTAATCATCTCAAGACAATCATCATTTCTTAATATATTATTTTCAAGCAGTGTAAACATATATATATATATATATATATATATATATATATATATATATATATATATATATATATATATATATATATATATATATATAGAGTCTATAAGAATCTACCAACCAGTAAACTTAATAGGTATTGGATCATCAAAATTGACAATACTACACAAACAGGAAAAATTATATGAAAGATTGTGTAACAATACCGATAAATAGATGGAAAACAAAACACTAAAAAGTGTTGAATATCATTGCACAAAGATGGAAAAACTGAACAGATGATATAAATTATACAATAATTGCAAATATTTCGGCTCAACAAATGGCCTTCTTCGGTGACAAAAGTTTTAACAATAATGAGATATAATGTATAAGGTGTAAACATAGATCACTAATAATACAGGTAAGTTTTGGTCGATTGATTTTAATCCAAAATCCTGAATATAATAATATAAACACTAGACTGTAAATTTAATTATTTCTTTCTATTGATTCCATCTGGATGGAGGACACCCAGTGTTTTTATCCAAAACCTCTCCCGATTTTCTCTTTGCCTATTTTGCCATGTACAATCCTGTTCGATCACAAGGATCTTCATGTGATCAAAATCTTTCAGATTGTGATCTGGTAACCTGAAATGTTGGCTGACAGGAATATACTGTTTTTTTGTGAGGTCACTCCTGTGGCCATTGAGGCGTTTGTGAAATGGCTGCATAGATTCACCAACATATTGGAGACCACATCTAGGACACTCAAAAACGTAAATCACGTTTGAGCTTTTGCAGTTGACATTGCAAAAGATCTTGTATGTCTTTTCTGTGGTCTTACTGTGAAATGTTGATGAATGCTGCAATTGGTTGCAACATTTGAAGCGCTTGTCCCCACAAGGCTGACAATTACCTACAGTATGGTTAGGTTTGGAAAGGTCAGCACGGACAAGTATATTTCTCAGGCTGTTAGGTTGTTTGAAGGCAATCATGGGAGGCTCAGGAAAGATTTTGGATAACTTCGAATGTTTCTCGATTGCTGTCCAATGATCACGAATGGTCTTGAAACTATTTCTCAGGCATGGATGGTAGGTGAGCACACATGGGATTCTTTTACTTTTCTGTTTATCTTTGTAAGTTAGCAGACTGCTTCTGGGGATGGATTCCGCTTTTCGAAAACTATTTTTGATGTTTTTGTGTTTATATCCCCTTCTTTTTAAATGTCCTTTAAGCTGCCCCAGACGTTGTTTTGCAGTGTCGTCAGAGGAGCAGATTCGCCTTATTCTGAGAGCTTGGCTGTATGGAATGCTCTACGTGCAGTGTGGAGGATGGCAACTTTCAGGCGACAGGTATTGATGAGTATCTGTAGGTTTAGAGTATATATCTGTGTTTATTATACCTACAGAGAGGGTGCTAGATGTATCAAGGAAGTTTATGGTGGAATAAGATATTTCATGGGTGAATTTGATGGTAGGGTGTTGATTGTTAGCATTTGTTATAAAAGTTTGTAATTTTTGGTCTCCCTTGTCCCATTTCATGTCAACGTCATCAATAAATCGATACCAGGAAAGCGGTTTTTCGATGGAGCACTCCAGCAGTTACTTTTCAAATTTACCTATGAATATATTGGCATAAGATGGAGCCATTTTTATACCCATAGCAGTGCCATTTGTCTGTAAATAGTGTTCTCCTTGGAATGTGAAGTTGTTCTTTTTCAAGACCATAGTAAGCATTTCAACTAAGCAATCAGTAGGTGAAATTTTAAGAGATCGAGAGTCCCAAACTTCTCTACATGCTTCAATACCATCCGCATGGGGAATATTCGTATAGAGAGAGGTGACATCCATAGTGACAAGAGTAGTGTTGGCAGGTAGAGGGTTTAAATCCTGCATCTTTAGTAAGTAATATGTAGAATCTTTAATAAAAGATGGCAAGTTTTCTACATGTGCTCGAAGATAGTAATCAACGAATTCGGATATTTTTTCGGTTGGATGACCATTAGCTGAGACGATTGGTCTACCTGGTTTACCAGGTTTATGAATTTTAGGGAGCAGGTAGAATCGCCCAGGTTTTGAATTTTCAGGTTTTAAATATTTGAAAGTATCTATATCAATGATGTTATTGTCACACATTTCCTTTAAACATTCTGTTATTTCCTCGCTGAATTGGAGGGTGGGGTCCGAATTAAGTTTTTTGTAAAACCGGTCATCATCTAATTGGCGAATGGCCTCTTGGACATAGTTAGATTTGTCCATGACGACAACTGCACTCCCTTTGTCTGCAGGTTTAATAACAATGTCGTCATTATCTCTCAAATTTGTCAAAGCCACACGTTGATCAGGTGTTAAATTATCATAGGTCTGATTGTTTATTTTTACATTTGTAAGTATATCCGTTTTAACATTGTCTATAAATGATTCTAAGGTGGTGTTTTTGCTTGGTTTAGGGACCCAGTTGCTTTTCTTTCTAAATCTATATTCATTGGAGTCATCAGAGTCACTATCTGAGGTGGTGCTATCGTCCTCTTTCGATGCAAAATGTTCCTTGATGCGGAGGCTCCTGGCAAAATAATCCAGTTCCTCAGACAATTTAGTATCATTCACTGGACCTGGGACTGGACAAAAGTTTAGGCCTCTGGATAGTAATGACGTTTCGTCCTCAGTAAGTTGTTTGCTGGAAAGATTAACAACGGTATTGATCTTGTTGCTGAGGACTTGAGGTCTACGTCTAAAATGTCTGTTTTTTGGTTTTATTATTCTTTTTTTCTTTTGTACTAATGGATGGGAAAGTACCATCCCGTTGAAATTTGCATCTTTGTCTGGAGCGGAGAGTGGCGGTCTTAGTGTTGGTTATATCTCTCAGGCGCTCTTGGATGTTCTCGAATTCGCTTGCTGTTAGATCTGTATTGCAAGCCTGAGACAAGGAGTCAAATTGACGTGTTAGGTTAAAGGACATTTAAAAAGAAGGGGATATAAACACAAAAACATCAAAAATAGTTTTCGAAAAGCGGAATCCATCCCAAGAAGCAGTCTGCTAACTTACAAAGATAATCAGAAAAGTAAAAGAATCCCATGTGTGCTCACCTACCATCCATGCCTGAGAAATAGTTTCAAGACCATTCGTGATCATTGGACAGCAATCGAGAAACATTCGAAGTTATCCAAAATCTTTCCTGAGCCTCCCATGATTGCCTTCAAACAACCTAACAGCCTGAGAAATATACTTGTCCGTGCTGACCTTTCCAAACCTAACCATGCTGTAGGTAATTGTCAGCCTTGTGGGGACAAGCGCTGCAAATGTTGCAACCAATTGCAGCATTCATCAACATTTCACAGTAAGACCACAGAAAAGACATACAAGATCTTTTGCAATGTCAACTGCAAAAGCTCAAACGTGATTTACGTTTTTGAGTGTCCTAGATGTGGTCTCCAATATGTTGGTGAATCTATGCAGCCATTTCACAAACGCCTCAATGGCCACAGGAGTGACCTCACAAAAAAACCGTATATCATTTCAGGTTACCAGATCACAATCTGAAAGATTTTGATCACATGAAGATCCTTGTGATCGAACAGGATTGTACATGGCAAAATAGGCAAAGAGAAAATCGGGAGAGGTTTTGGATAAAAACATTGGGTGTCCTCCATCCAGATGGAATTAATAGAAAGAAATAATTAAATTTACAGTCTAGTGTTTATATTATTATATTCAGGATTTTGGATTAAAATCAATCGACCAAAACTTACCTGTATTATTAGTGATCTATGTTTACACCTTATACATTATATCTCATTATTGTTAAAACTTTTTTCACCGAAGAAGGCCATTTGTTGAGCCGAAATATTTGCAATTATTGTATAATTTATATCATCTGTTCAGATTTTCCATCTTTGTGCAATGATATTCAACACTTTTTAGTGTTTTGTTTTCCATCTATTTATCGGTATTGTTACACAATCTTTCAGACTCATATATATACTATTTACTTATTTTATTATTTTATTTAATGAATATATATATCGTGTGGTCTAGCGGGACGGCTGCAGTGCAGGCGATTTGGTGTCACGATATCACAGTAGCATGGGTTCGAATCCCGGCGAGGGAAGAACCAAAAATTTGCGAAAGCAAATTTACAGATCTAACATTGTTGGGTTGATGTTTAGACGAGTTGTATATACATTATGTACACAGCCATGTATCACCATCATTGATGGCGATCCGATGGATACATCTGTTGTAGGGTTGTCACCGACTCAGACGTACTTATGAATATAATTATTTTCTGTGACTGTATCTTACATTAATTTGTAGGATCCTTTACTATAGATAATTTAGCTGATCTGTAACAATAACATCTGCATGCCTTATATATCATGTACTGTAGTACGCCGCTAGATTAAAACTGACGTGGAAAGGTAACACATGGCCAGCGAAAGCTCTTTTTTTTGAGAGCCCAGGTGGTCGTGTGGTCTAGCGGGACGGCTGCAGTGCAGGCGATTTGGTGTCACGATATCACAGTAGCATGGGTTCGAATCCCGGCGAGGGAAGAACCAAAAATTTGCGAAAGCAAATTTACAGATCTAACATTGTTGGGTTGATGTTTAGACGAGTTGTATATACATTATGTACACAGCCATGTATCACCATCATTGATGGCGATCCGATGGATACATCTGTTGTAGGGTTGTCACTGACTCAGACGTACTTATGAATATAATTATTTTCTGTGACTGTATCTTACATTAATTTGTAGGATCCTTTACTATAGATAATTTAGCTGATCTGTAACAATAACATCTGCATGCCTTATATATCATGTACTGTAGTACGCCGCTAGATTAAAACTGACGTGGAAAGGTAACACATGGCCAGCGAAAGCTCTTTTTTTGGAGAGCCCAGGTGGTCGTGTGGTCTAGCGGGACGGCTGCAGTGCAGGCGATTTGGTGTCACGATATCACAGTAGCATGGGTTCGAATCCCGGCGAGGGAAGAACCAAAAATTTGCGAAAGCAAATTTACAGATCTAACATTGTTTGGTTGATGTTTAGACGAGTTGTATATACATTATGTACACAGCCATGTATCACCATCATTGATGGCGATCCGATGGATACATCTGTTGTAGGGTTGTCACTGACTCAGACGTACTTATGAATATAATTATTTTCTGTGACTGTATCTTACATTAATTTGTAGGATCCTTTACTATAGATAATTTAGCTGATCTGTAACAATAACATCTGCATGCCTTATATATCATGTACTGTAGTACGCCGCTAGATTAAAACTGACGTGGAAAGGTAACACATGGCCAGCGAAAGCTCTTTTTTTTGAGAGCCCAGGTGGTCGTGTGGTCTAGCGGGACGGCTGCAGTGCAGGCGATTTGGTGTCACGATATCACAGTAGCATGGGTTCGAATCCCGGCGAGGGAAGAACCAAAAATTTGCGAAAGCAAATTTACAGATCTAACATTGTTGGGTTGATGTTTAGACGAGTTGTATATACATTATGTACACAGCCATGTATCACCATCATTGATGGCGATCCGATGGATACATCTGTTGTAGGGTTGTCACTGACTCAGACGTACTTATGAATATAATTATTTTCTGTGACTGTATCTTACATTAATTTGTAGGATCCTTTACTATAGATAATTTAGCTGATCTGTAACAATAACATCTGCATGCCTTATATATCATGTACTGTAGTACGCCGCTAGATTAAAACTGACGTGGAAAGGTAACACATGGCCAGCGAAAGCTCTTTTTTTTGAGAGCCCAGGTGGTCGTGTGGTCTAGCGGGACGGCTGCAGTGCAGGCGATTTGGTGTCACGATATCACAGTAGCATGGGTTCGAATCCCGGCGAGGGAAGAACCAAAAATTTGCGAAAGCAAATTTACAGATCTAACATTGTTGGGTTGATGTTTAGACGAGTTGTATATACATTATGTACACAGCCATGTATCACCATCATTGATGGCGATCCGATGGATACATCTGTTGTAGGGTTGTCACTGACTCAGACGTACTTATGAATATAATTATTTTCTGTGACTGTATCTTACATTAATTTGTAGGATCCTTTACTATAGATAATTTAGCTGATCTGTAACAATAACATCTGCATGCCTTATATATCATGTACTGTAGTACGCCGCTAGATTAAAACTGACGTGGAAAGGTAACACATGGCCAGCGAAAGCTCTTTTTTTTGAGAGCCCAGGTGGTCGTGTGGTCTAGCGGGACGGCTGCAGTGCAGGCGATTTGGTGTCACGATATCACAGTAGCATGGGTTCGAATCCCGGCGAGGGAAGAACCAAAAATTTGCGAAAGCAAATTTACAGATCTAACATTGTTGGGTTGATGTTTAGACGAGTTGTATATACATTATGTACACAGCCATGTATCACCATCATTGATGGCGATCCGATGGATACATCTGTTGTAGGGTTGTCACTGACTCAGACGTACTTATGAATATGATTATTTTCTGTGACTGTATCTTACATTAATTTGTAGGATCCTTTACTATAGATAATTTAGCTGATCTGTAACAATAACATCTGCATGCCTTATATATCATGTACTGTAGTACGCCGCTAGATTAAAACTGACGTGGAAAGGTAACACATGGCCAGCGAAAGCTCTTTTTTTTGAGAGCCCAGGTGGTCGTGTGGTCTAGCGGGACGGCTGCAGTGCAGGCGATTTGGTGTCACGATATCACAGTAGCATGGGTTCGAATCCCGGCGAGGGAAGAACCAAAAATTTGCGAAAGCAAATTTACAGATCTAACATTGTTGGGTTGATGTTTAGACGAGTTGTATATACATTATGTACACAGCCATGTATCACCATCATTGATGGCGATCCGATGGATACATCTGTTATAGGGTTGTCACTGACTCAGACGTACTTATGAATATAATTATTTTCTGTGACTGTATCTTACATTAATTTGTAGGATCCTTTACTATAGATAATTTAGCTGATCTGTAACAATAACATCTGCATGCCTTATATATCATGTACTGTAGTACGCCGCTAGATTAAAACTGACGTGGAAAGGTAACACATGGCCAGCGAAAGCTCTTTTTTTGGAGAGCCCAGGTGGTCGTGTGGTCTAGCGGGACGGCTGCAGTGCAGGCGATTTGGTGTCACGATATCACAGTAGCATGGGTTCGAATCCCGGCGAGGGAAGAACCAAAAATTTGCGAAAGCAAATTTACAGATCTAACATTGTTGGGTTGATGTTTAGACGAGTTGTATATACATTATGTACACAGCCATGTATCACCATCATTGATGGCGATCCGATGGATACATCTGTTGTAGGGTTGTCACTGACTCAGACGTACTTATGAATATAATTATTTTCTGTGACTGTATCTTACATTAATTTGTAGGATCCTTTACTATAGATAATTTAGCTGATCTGTAACAATAACATCTGCATGCCTTATATATCATGTACTGTAGTACGCCGCTAGATTAAAACTGACGTGGAAAGGTAACACATGGCCAGCGAAAGCTCTTTTTTTTGAGAGCCCAGGTGGTCGTGTGGTCTAGCGGGACGGCTGCAGTGCAGGCGATTTGGTGTCACGATATCACAGTAGCATGGGTTCGAATCCCGGCGAGGGAAGAACCAAAAATTTGCGAAAGCAAATTTACAGATCTAACATTGTTGGGTTGATGTTTAGACGAGTTGTATATACATTATGTACACAGCCATGTATCACCATCATTGATGGCGATCCGATGGATACATCTGTTGTAGGGTTGTCACTGACTCAGACGTACTTATGAATATAATTATTTTCTGTGACTGTATCTTACATTAATTTGTAGGATCCTTTACTATAGATAATTTAGCTGATCTGTAACAATAACATCTGCATGCCTTATATATCATGTACTGTAGTACGCCGCTAGATTAAAACTGACGTGGAAAGGTAACACATGGCCAGCGAAAGCTCTTTTTTTGGAGAGCCCAGGTGGTCGTGTGGTCTAGCGGGACGGCTGCAGTGCAGGCGATTTGGTGTCACGATATCACAGTAGCATGGGTTCGAATCCCGGCGAGGGAAGAACCAAAAATTTGCGAAAGCAAATTTACAGATCTAACATTGTTGGGTTGATGTTTAGACGAGTTGTATATACATTATGTACACAGCCATGTATCACCATCATTGATGGCGATCCGATGGATACATCTGTTGTAGGGTTGTCACTGACTCAGACGTACTTATGAATATAATTATTTTCTGTGACTGTATCTTACATTAATTTGTAGGATCCTTTACTATAGATAATTTAGCTGATCTGTAACAATAACATCTGCATGCCTTATATATCATGTACTGTAGTACGCCGCTAGATTAAAACTGACGTGGAAAGGTAACACATGGCCAGCGAAAGCTCTTTTTTTGGAGAGCCCAGGTGGTCGTGTGGTCTAGCGGGACGGCTGCAGTGCAGGCGATTTGGTGTCACGATATCACAGTAGCATGGGTTCGAATCCCGGCGAGGGAAGAACCAAAAATTTGCGAAAGCAAATTTACAGATCTAACATTGTTTGGTTGATGTTTAGACGAGTTGTATATACATTATGTACACAGCCATGTATCACCATCATTGATGGCGATCCGATGGATACATCTGTTGTAGGGTTGTCACTGACTCAGACGTACTTATGAATATAATTATTTTCTGTGACTGTATCTTACATTAATTTGTAGGATCCTTTACTATAGATAATTTAGCTGATCTGTAACAATAACATCTGCATGCCTTATATATCATGTACTGTAGTACGCCGCTAGATTAAAACTGACGTGGAAAGGTAACACATGGCCAGCGAAAGCTCTTTTTTTTGAGAGCCCAGGTGGTCGTGTGGTCTAGCGGGACGGCTGCAGTGCAGGCGATTTGGTGTCACGATATCACAGTAGCATGGGTTCGAATCCCGGCGAGGGAAGAACCAAAAATTTGCGAAAGCAAATTTACAGATCTAACATTGTTGGGTTGATGTTTAGACGAGTTGTATATATATATATATATATACGTCTGAGTCAGTGACAACCCTACAACAAATGTTTCCATCGGATCGCCATCAATGATGGTGATACATGGCTGTGTACATAATGGATATACAACTCGTCTAAACATCAACCCAACAATGTTAGATCTGTAAATTTGCTTTCGCAAATTTTTGGTTCTTCCCTCGCCGGGATTCGAACCCATGCTACTGTGATATTGTGACACCAAATCGCCTGCACTGCAGCCGTCCCGCTAAACCACACGACCACCTGGGCTCTCAAAAATAAGAGCTTTCGCTGGCCGTGTGTTACCTTTCCACGTCAGTTTTTATCTAGCGGCGTACTGCAGTACATGATATATAAGGCATGAAGATGTTATTGTTACAGATCAGCTAAATTATCTATAGTAAAGGATCCTACAAATGAATGTAAGATACAGTCACAGAAAATAATTATATTTATAAGTACGTCTGAGTCAGTGACAACCCTACAACAAATGTTTCCATCGGATCGCCATCAATGATGGTGATACATGGCTGTGTACATAATGGATATACAACTCGTCTAAACATCAACCCAACAATGTTAGATCTGTAAATTTGCTTTCGCAAATTTTTGGTTCTTCCCTCGCCGGGATTCGAACCCATGCTACTGTGATATTGTGACACCAAATCGCCTGCACTGCAGCCGTCCCGCTAGACCACACGACCACCTGGGCTCTCAAAAATAAGAGCTTTCGCTGGCCGTGTGTTACCTTTCCACGTCAGTTTTTATCTAGCGGCGTACTGCAGTACATGATATATAAGGCATGAAGATGTTATTGTTAGAGATCAGCTAAATTATCTATAGTAAAGGATCCTACAAATGAATGTAAGATACAGTCACAGAAAATAATTATATTTATAAGTACGTCTGAGTCAGTGACAACCCTACAACAGATGTTTCCATCGGATCGCCATCAATGATGGTGATACATGGCTGTGTACATAATGGATATACAACTCGTCTAAACATCAACCCAACAATGTTAGATCTATATAACAGTAGTCTTTAACTGGAATTTATATTGGATTAACCTCCCTTACACTGCTTTTTAATTGTCCTTTTAACCAGAGATATTTATACACTTAAACACAAGTTATTTACTGGAAACTACAAAAATGCTTATTTAGGCCCCTTTTTTGTCCTTAAATCCTAGACTGTTTGCCCCATAACTCTTAAAATAAATCCCAACATTCTACTTCTGGTATTAAACATTGTGGTACAATTACAGAGCAATTAAAATACATATACATAACTTATTGACTGACAACCACAAACATGCCTTTATAGGTCCTTTTTTTGGCCCCTAATTCCTAAACCTTTGAGGTACAATGTCAGAGAGATATATTAAGGTCTTTAGGTAAATAAATTCTGAGACAAGTGCCTGTGTACACAACTTATTGTCCTGAAACTAGATAAATGCTTGTTTTAAATTGAACAAATACCAATTTTAAATTAGTACACGAATTCTGAGAACGATTTTAATAATAAGTAAAGGATATCCCTGCTTCTACGTAGTGTGGCAATCCACCAATGACGTCATTGCAATGTAGATTGGATATGTTTTAAATTAGAATATTTCGAAAACCTGATTTTTCTGGATTGTGAAGAAACGTAAATAATGTGAGGGAGAGCTCAAGATACGAAAGTCAATCTATTCATTTGTGTGTCTCCTTCTCATTAATCTCACTAGAATTTTTTGGGGGGTTTCCACACTATAAAAACAAAATGATTGACGTCTGGTCAACCACATAGGGAATTGATGGCTTGAAGCCATATTTCCCTAATAAATGCACATATTACAAAACGCAGTTAATTACGTGTCGTCACTGATAAGTAACATGTATCCGGTATAATCCACCAATTAATGGCTATTCATGACCAAAGGCGCATTACATTTGTGTGAATTTTTACAAAATCTAATCTTTCATTAGCACCACAAGGTTATAATTTATTTAGGCCAAAATATAAGTTAATAAATTGCTTCGCCGAGCAAAGCTGGATACGACCGCAGAGGTCCAACCCTGAACAGTTGGGGCAAAAATGGACACAATATTCGCACTTGATACAGGTCTGAATTTGGATTGTAGTTAAATATTTGACACTTAATAGGTTTCTGACACATAATGAATGTGGTATAATGAACTTAAAATGTAACTGTAGTCAAAAAAATTATAATTGTCTATTTTACAAAAAAATAATATTTGGGGAAATTTTCTCTTTAATTTCTTAAATCTTGAGGAGAAGAAATGCCCGCAAAAAAAAAATCTTTTTCACCCCCTCCCCATTTTTTTAACTCCCCCTCCTTGTTTTCCGAAACCATAATTACCCATTTTAATACATCATAAAAGTGATATACATAATTATGGCTAAAATTAAAAAACCTACATCAGCATTTTTATTTATAACTTCTAAAAATAAATTGACAGCTGATCACCTCAAGACAATTTCATTATACATAATTTAAAAAGCAGTGTAAGGGAGGTAATTCAAACACAACATTGCACTTTAAAGTAATTGTCCATTAACCAGGAAACCCTTGTTTTACCCCTTTTAGCTCCTAGTTCCTAAACGGTTTGAGCCATAAGCCCCCAAAGCCAGCCCTAACCATCTCTTTCTGTTAAGGAAATGTATAGTCTAATTTCCATACACTGTTCCACAAGTTATTGTCTGGAAACTTGAAAAATACTTCTTTGACCCCATTTGGCCCCTAATTCCTAAACTGTTGGGACCATAAACCCTAAAATCAATCCCATGACAACCTTCCTTTTGTGGTTATAAACCAGGTTTTTACCTTGTATTTAAATGTCAAAGGCTCTATTTACTTATACTAGAGTCATTGTCCGGAAACCTAATATATCTTCGGACGCACTGACAACGACATGATTCCAGTATACAACCTCAAAATTTTTGCATTCGTATAAAAACTACATTTGTGCAATGTCACAGGTAACATATAACGGGACAGTTTGAAATACTAATTGCTGCATTCGAATATATTTTTTTTAAGTAACCCCCCCCCCCCCCCCAGACCCCCCGCCCCCAGTTCAGACTATATAGTGTTCACATTTTTTGGGTGTGTCAAGATGGACAGTGTCAGTTCTAAGACAAACAGGCCGATAGTTTTCTCTATGGGATTGTTTTACATTTTTCATGTCTAGGTTATTATAGACATTTATATGGTACGGTACTTGTCTATCCCAAATTCATGTATTTAGTTTAAATGTTCAATGTTATATCTGTAATTCTCATCGGATTTTGTCAAATGTGCTTTTCTATTATATTTATGTGTTATGGTAAAGAAAATTAATCACCGCCTTCATTTATTAGATTTGATTTCGTTCAACGTAATCAGTACGATATTTTACGTTTGAAGTTAGATTCAAAACAAACCGGACATAGTTTTATAATATAGTTAATTGCTACCTTAGTTTGATATAAATAAGTATTAAAATGTGCTTTGTTATTAGATGCAATATCAGTATTTAGTTCAAATATATAATCTTAAATCAATCCTAATTCTATCTTATTCATTCTCATGTGACGTCATTTTTAATTTTTTGATGATCTGTTTTACAAATTCAGTTTCAAATAGGACGTCACTTGGCGTAGAGGTTTAAACTTATTCGGATGTGTCTACTTTTGTGTTTCAAATGTCTGGTTATGTAAATGCATTTCAGTTGTTTCCTGTAATTAGTTAATACTTCAGTTTTATCATGTACATCTTTTGAATATTCATTTTATAAAATTTACTGTTTGCAAAAGTATAAATTATTCTAAATTATAGGGATTTTCTGGTAACGAACAGAAATCCCTTGCCGTTTTTGGCACAACCTTTTTGATCTTTTTCGTCCTCGATGCTGTTCAACTTTGTACTCGTTTTGGCTTTCAAACTTTTGTATCTGGGCGTCACACGTAGATCTTGTGTGGACAAAATACACTTCTGGCGTATTAAAATTTTGAACTTGTTGCCTTTTGTTGGCTGTTGTTCGTGTGATTCTTTGTCAATTGTGTTCTCCAATTTATTTATATTGTAGTCCTGTGTTGTAATTTTGATGTTATATTTCACATGGCCATAAAAGTGCGAGGTTTGGCATGCCACAGAACCAGGTTCAACCCACCATTTTTTCCTTTAAAAATGCCCTGTACCAAGTCAGGAATATGGCAATTGTTATATTATAGTTCGTTTCTGTGTGTATTACATTATAACGTTGTGTCGTTTGTTTTCTCTTATTTTTGAGAGTAAATTCACATTGCAATAGACGTGTCACGGTACTTGTCTATCCCAAATTCATGTATTTGGTTTTGATGTTATATACATATGTTATATTTGTTATTCTCGTGGGATTTTGTCTATGTGTGTTACATTTTAGTGTTATGTCGTTGTTCTCCTCTTATATTTAATGCGTTTCCCTCGGTTTTAGTTTGTTACCCCGATTTTGTTTTTGTCCATGGATTTATGAGTTTTGAACAGCGCTATACTACTGTTGCCTTTATTTATATGGTATGGGGTTTTCTTATTTTAAAAGGTTGCCTATAACTCCCTTTATCAACTTCTTTTGAACTTTAGTGGATAGTTGTTTCATTGTCAATCACACCACATCGCCTGATTTCTATAAATATAGAGGAAATAAGACTGTAATTTTTTAAGATCACACATATCATATAAGTTAGCTAGTGTACATTTTGTACATGAGTACATCCGAGCCATTGCTTATATGTCTTGTTTCAGAATAAACTTTCGGTTCAACTCCAGGAAGTAGGTTTTACAATCTCAGTCTTGTTAATTTATAACGGCTAGAACTGTGTTTTAACATTATGAAAAGTCTCTTATTAAGAACGTTCCAGTGTAAAGTGCTTTCATTATGGTTAAGATGACTGATTTACGAGGAACATGTTTTTTTAATGCAATCAAAAATGTGTTTTTAAGTTTTTATTGATTGTCTCTTTATAATAAAGCTATGTTTATAAAATTATAAAATTTTCGCAGACGATAACAATATTTATGCACCAACTTCTAAATCTGATGTCTTAGAAAATGATTTAGACGCACTCTACAATTGGTCCAAGTTATCAGTCAGGGATATAAATCTATAGGGTTTTTAGAGAGAAAAAAACATGCATATATGTTATTATGGACTAAACAATCAATAAACTGTGATAACATATGTATGTTACATGTTTCAAAGGGCAAACATGGCAAATATACATCATTTGTTTTGTTAAAATGTATTCAAGTTCTATTGATATCATTGTTGTCTTTATGTATACAAAACTATGGAAAGAAAGAACAATTTATAATTTGCCAATCATGCGAAGTACACCTATGTTATTACAGAAATATATGCATGAAATAACTAAATGACTAAAGGGTGTTATTACAGCTTCTCTATATCAGTTAAAAGCCTTTGCTCAGACATACATCATACTTAATCACAATGTACGGTAATTTATTAATTGTAATAAATAATTATCAGAGCATGTAATGAGGTTCTGGGCAAGCTTTCCCAGTAATTCCCAAGTGTTTCATACAATAATTTTCATACTTTTAATAACTTAAGCCTTGTTATTACAGCTTAGTTTATCCCTTTAAAGTCTTGACTCATTGATTTACAAATGGTTGATGAAAAAATGTATTAATTTATTTGAAAACTAGTTATCAAGACTATGTATTTAGTTTCTGAGCTAAGTTTTAAGATTTCACAAGTGCCCACTAACAATTAAAATATTTTTGATTTATTTAACAAATAAAAACCATACATATATATGTTACTACAGATTTTTTTTAAATTAAGAAAAAAAGAATGGATATAACTCCTAAAAGTATCTGTAATAGCTCATGTATGATATTTTCTGTAATAACCTTATAGAGTTATATTCCTGACTGAAAAGGATCTTGAAATTATTTTTTCACAATGATCTTAAATTTTCCACGTTTTCACAACACATTTCAACAAAAATAAATAAAGCCAATAGTATACTTTGGCTTATTAACCGAACTTTTAGCTTTTAAAAGACCAATATACATTTTTAAGACTTTACATCGCTTTGGTACGACCGCACGTGAAATAAGGAAACACAATATGGTACCTGCATGTGAGGAAAGATATTTTATGCAGTAGAAAAAGTGCAAATGAGAGCAACTAAATAAATTCCTGATATAAGACATTTGGTTTATAAAGAAAGATCAAAAGTACTTAAACTTCCTTCTCTATCTCACAGAAGGCGAAAAGGTGATATAATACATTGTCAAGCTTTCCAAATTATAAAAGGAATAAAGATATATCTTACAAAAGATTTTTTACTGTTATCCAGACAAATACCCATGACAAAATTGGAAATTAGCGAAACCTAGATGTAACACTTCTTTGCAATTAAGTTAGACATTTTCACAACATATTATAAGTTATTGGAATAACCTACCAAATGAAGTGATTTTTTTCAACAACAAAAAAGGAAGCTTTTAAATTAGTATAGACCGTCATTGGAAGTCAGTAATGTATCAGTTACTTAGGGAATTGTTGAGGACACAAATAGTTGTGAAATATTGCACCAAACCATTCAGGATTGATGTTTGTATCAGTTTTGAAAGTGTACCAAAATAATGTGGGCTAAAAAGGATAGGATCCCCATATGAGCCCCACAACGATTTAACAGGTATCTTACAGATATACCTGTTTTCACCTGATGTGTATTATTAGTGCAAAAACAAATGTGATTTGTTGCGCGAATGAAATGCTAATAGGCTCAAATAAAATGCCAATTGGCGCAAAACAAAACATGATAAGCAAAGCACCACTGTCCAGTATGCACTTCAAAACAAACCTGTGCATCTGGAACAACATAGCATAACCTAGTTAAATACATATCGTTACTTATGGCTAAATGAAGGTGTCCAAGTATTCTCATAATCACAAATGTTTTATCAATATAATCAAGCACATCATTAATTACTTTTTCAAACAAAATAATCAAAACTACATTCCTAGATGATAAAATAATCATGAAATATTTGGTCTGGTAATCAAATAATCACATACTTAATAACATGCTTCGCAGATCGTAGCCTGATACGACTGCAGAGGTCAAAACTCTGAACAGTTTGTTCAAGTTTGGACACAAGCTTGATAATTTCTGAATTTGAATTGTCTTATTGTTGACAGTGATTGCCATTGTTTTTAATGTAGAAATGATAATTAAAATGATAATACATCCATATGTCAAGTTTGTATGCTTACTGAAGAAAATGTCGCTGATAATGAAATGTGTTGCATGCATATGTTCCATCAATCAAGTGTTCCATCTAACATGTTTACCTATAATTATCAAAGATGTTTAGCTATCTCAAGACAATAGGTATGCGGAAGTTGTCAAAAAAATTGAATAGGGAAATTGCTCCAAATTTATCAATTAATTTTTAATATAACAGGCTATTATTTAAACTTGGAATTATTTTTAATTATGGAATTTGCTTAATTTCTTGTGCTTGAAATTTTAAATCAATTCTATGTTTATTCTGTATTATATTTTGAGCAGTGGATAACACTTTCCATACAATGTATTTTGTATAGATGGTGTTGAGCGCCACATAAAAAAAAATCTATTGAACAAATGCTACCTTCTTTGTAATAGAAAGTGTAATGCGCTACACAGAACATTAAAATACAGAATAAACATGAAATTTATTAAAACTTTCAAACATATGAAATCATGCAAATTCCATAATTTAAAAAATCCAGGTTGGAATAATAGCCTGTTATACATGTTATATGGACATATTACTAAAATACTGTTTTATAATTACTTGTTGAAATTTTAATTTTTTCTTTAGAAATCTGATCAGATTGATATGCTTCTTTTATACATATAATATATATATATGTTCTGGCATGTACTGACAAATGTCATACATATATATAAAAGATGGTTTTTTAATATGTATATGCTTTTATGAATGCCTTGTCTTTCTTCACTATGAACTATATAAAAGATTTAATTTATTTTAATTTTGTGATTTTAAACCAAATACCTTGTACACTATTTGATGTAGATTTTTTTTATGCATATTAAAACTGCTTCAGCTTGATAGAGAAAAGAACAATGAAATTCACTAGAAGTTATTGTGATTATCTAAGGGAATATAAAGACTGAGTGAGTTTTGCAATAGACAGAACATGCATTTTGATATGCTATGTACATAAATCTTTATTAGATAAAAAAGAAATTCTGAAATGGCAATAGTAAACAAAGTGCATTTTGTCATCTGCCCTGAGAACACATTCATTTCGTCGTGCATTTCCTTTTCCGTCTTTAGACAATAAATTCAAATTAAAAACTCGCACCTGCTCTATCTCAAAAAGATTTTTAATGCAGTGTAGTGTACTACTAGTTGGACAAATAATATCAGATTTATAGAAACTTCTACCAGCTTTAACTCAAAATATTGACAATTCTGTGTTAAGGAGGTGTAAAATTCAGTGTGACAGCTTCAGACGTAATAAAATTTAGCCATTTTAACTGGACCAAATCACTACTTAACATTAGGATTCAGCACTCAATTTTTTTAACATGTATTACATTCTCCAACTTAATATTCCATGCATTAAATATCGAGAAATAAATTGGGAAAGTGTATCAAATAAAAAATGCAAGTTAAACACTGTTCACACTATGGACAATATTCGTAGACAACGAAAACCAAAGGACAATAACTGTGTACTTATACCATCTCTTTTGAAAATTGCAATAACAAAAGCATAAGTTTTGAATTTACAGCATTAAAAAAAATACCATTCAACAAAAGAAAATGATTAGTAACACAAACAGGTGGCAATGTATCTTTGCAAATAAATTTTACGGTCGCCATCAAGAGTTGGTTGACCGTTATGGAATAACCGTTTCACAAATGATATCGGATGTGTTCCTTACGTCGTAACTACAATCCCCTTCCCTTTCATGAATGTGATCTACGGAATAAGACTATTTACCGGATTTGTTATTACATTAGCAACACGACGGGTCCCACATGTGGAGCAGGATCTGTTTACCCTTCCGGAGCACCTAAGATTACCCCTAGTTGTTGGTGGAGTTCGTGTTGCTTATTCTTTTGTTTTCTATGTTGTGTCGTGTGTTCTATTGTTTGTCTGTTTGTATTTTTCATTTTTAGCCATGGCGTTGTCAGTTTATTTTCGATTTATGAGTTTGAATGTCCCTCTGGTATCTTTCGTCCCTCCTTTGCAAAGAACAATATATTTTTATTCTTTAACTCAAGGATGTGAAACCATATAGTTGACACTATTTCATTGTTGGTTCTTCCCTCGCCGGGATTCGAACCCATGCAACTGTGTTATCGTGACACCAAATCGCCTGCACTGCAGCCGTCCCGCTAGACCACACGACCACCTGGGCTCTCAAAAAAAGAGCTTTCGCTGGCCGTGTGTTATCTTTCCTCGTCAGTTTTAATCTAGCGGCGTACTACAGTACATGATATATAAGGCATGAAGATGTTATTGTTACAGATCAGCTAAATTATCTATAGTAAAGGATCCTACAAATTAATGTAATATACAATCACAGAAAATAATTATATTTATAAGTACGTCTGAATCAGTGACAACTCTACAACAGATGTATCCATCGGATCGCCATCAATGATGGTGATACATGGCTGTGTACATAATGTATATACAACTCGTCTAAACATCAACCCAACAATGTTAGATCTGTAAATTTGCCGTCCCGCTAGACCACTCGACCATATATATATATATATATATATATATATATATATATATATATATATATATATATATATATATATATATATATATATATATATATATATATATATATATATATATATAAAGTGCCTAGAAATTCAACCTAACGATGTTAGAGTAGATTTGGTTCGGAACTTCCTCCCCGGCGCCGGGGCTGGAACCTGTACTTTTTATTTCTAACTTCTACGACAACACCGCCTAGCATTGCGCAGAGACCTTATCCCCTCCTCTAACTCTAGCTTATTAAAATAAGCTTTCGTTTCGGGAGGTGTATATATATATATATATAATATATATATGATCCGTTCATTCTATATTGTCTCTTTAAATTCAAGAGTCTATCTTAAATTGAGGGTAAATTATACGGCCTTCCAAATACCGTTCCGATCCCAAACATCACTGAAGAGACATATATTGTCGAAATCTAGATCTGGTGTACAAAAAAAACATATTGACACCTTCTGTTTGTGGCATAACATCTGGGCCACAAGTTTATTGTTTTCTGTTTAGTATTTTTATATTAAAATCCATTTTCTTACATTTCGTGATGAATTTTATTTGGCAATCGCCAATGACAGTCAGCAGGGTTAAAGAACACCAGTTGTTCAAACTGTTAGTCAAATGCGTTTTGTTTAAATATATTTTTTCACTTTTTTGGTCGTTTAGAAAATGTAATTTGTGCAGTATTTAGAACCTTCCACAACAAAATTTGTTTTACATGCACACGTATCAAAATTGCGGTTTTTATCCAACGCAATCATAGGTTTGAACGTAGTTTTCAATTTAGACTTGTTTATATTTGTTAGTTTGGGCTTGTTTCATTTTTTTCCTCCGGCTAATATGGTCCGTTCATCCTATATTGACTTTTAAAATTCAAGAGTCTCTCTAAAATTGAGGGTAAATTGTATGGCCTTCCAAATACCGCTACGATCCCTAACATCACTGAAGAGACATGTATTGTCGAAATCTAGATCTGGTGTACAAAAACATATTGACACCTTATGTTTGTGGCATAACATCTGGGCCACAAGTTTATTGTTTTCTGTTTACTATTAAATTTATATTAAAATCCATTTTGTTACATCTCGTGATCAATTTTATTTGGCAATCGCCAATGGCAGTCAGCAGGGTTAATGCCCGCGTCACACTGTGCCGATTTTTATATACGATGGACACCCGAACGCGAAAATTGTAAGTTCGTACGAAGTTGGTCCCGATCTCGTTAAAATACCAAAACGTGACCGAAGCAAGTACGATGAATAACGAAGTCTATACGATGGTGCCGAAACTATATACGATAGCAAAAGATGGACATACGAAGGTTAACCGAAGACGGGTATTTAAGCTTCATATCTCAGCCGAAGCCTACACGATGGATCACGAAGGCTACACGATGGTTTACGAAGGCTACACGATGGATTACGATGATGGCGCGATGGCCATACGATGTCTAAAAGATACGAACAGAATTTCGACAACATATCGTTTCTGTACAAGTATGCCATGCATGGCGGGAAATCGATCTTTTAGTCTAATTCTTATAAAACGTCGTTTATTATCCCCTCGTCTACTACATGTAAGTTGCGTGTAGATAAAATTGTTATGGACACTCTAGAACCAAAATGCTCAAAACTTGGTATGGTGTTACTCGTTAAGAATATCTTACGCGCTATTGACTTTAAAGTTCAAAGGTCAAGGTCATAGTGGCAGTTGTAATTCAAGGCAATATCACCCTTGTGGACACTCTAAAACCAATATGCTTCAAAAGATTTTAACCACATTTGGTATATTGTTCCTCCTTGTAATGATCTGACATTTTTTACGTTCAAGACCAAAGGTCAAGGTCATGCAGATGAACTTGTGTTTTCTCCTTGAAATAGCATAATACACAGGAAATTGGTTGCTCATTTTTTTACCTGCTGGTTCTAAAGACAATATTAAAGGTTTTTCCAGTTACTGAATGCTTTGGTTGATTTTTAAAACGAGTTTATGTATTAAATTTTTCTTATTCAATTTACCATTTTCTGCATGTGTCATATATACATATATTGTCCATATTTGTCCCCAATATGTTACATACGAGGGGATGCCACGCTCGGCATTTGCCTTGTTTGAACTGTAAAATGTGTGCACTAGTCTGAATAATCACCCATAATTATTCCCATGTTTACTGATCTATCTTAAAGGTAAGGTAATGGGTTCGTTGATCCCTTTTATTCAAAAAGAGCTCCTTCCAGGAGAATATCATAATAATATAGATAAAAGGAAGGATGTGGGGAAAGCAACAAATGCGGCAAAATATGACATATAAAAAACAAAATGGTTATGGAGTAAACATTCATGTGACAACAAATCAGACGATACATAAAAAATCAGGATAATGAAGAAAAAGTTGGTTTCCCTATATACGGGTACCTGCAGTGTTGGTGTACGAGGCGCGTTTATGATTTTCATTATGTTACTTGATATGAAAATTGACAAAAAATAATATTTTACTTGTAAAAGTAAATCCTGAGCCTGTAATAGCTGCTCTTCTTGTTCCATTTGAATTAATAGAAACAACGCTTTCGCCTTTCTTGTTCTCATAGAATCATATGATATGAGCTCCATGTTTTGTGAAAGTCTTTTTTAACTGTCGTATAAGACTGACCAGTGCATATCGCGCATGGCACTTCAAATGTATTTTAGCGCGAAAATTAACTTACATTTAGCTGGATTTATTGCCGTCGTAGTTCCATCTTGTCGCCTTCGTACTTTTATTCGATGGCAACACGACGGGATTACGAGGACTTCACGAAGTCGTGTTGCCATCGTAAGACCTTCGGGTATCTTCGTGATTCATTCGTGTAGACATCGTAATGTCAAAACTCCCCGATGGAAACGATGGAAACACGAATGCAATACGATGTGCAAAGATGCATTCCCGGTGACATTACGATGGTGAGGATGGTGATACGAACTCAATACGAACCCTCGACATCGGACGCTCCTTCGGGGATTTTTTAACATGTTAAAAATTTAGAACCCTTCCCGAAGTTGTCTCCGAAGGCTAGAAAAAGTGGCCGATGGTTCTACGATGGTGAAAGATGGCACTACGAATAGCCCGATCTGGATAAGATCAGTCACGATTTTGACAATTTCCATTATCGTGTTGCCATCGGCGTAAAAATCGGGAAAGTGTGACGTGGGCATAAAGAACATCAGTTTGTGACGAACTTCATTATGTGATTTTTATCTTTTATTAATTATTTGCTTATTGTAATTAATGAAAGGCAGCTCACTATCTTATTTTCATGGTTTATAAAGGTATGTATAAATTGCACCCTGATTGGCACCCAACTCAGTGATTTACGCGCCAGGTAAAAATCATGTGACAAGTAGCACATGGTTTTTCATACAGGTAAAGTGGTTAGAAAGATTTTGATGTGAACAGACGTTCTGTCTGCTGCAGTTCACTTATATTTGGTGATACCTCAGAATTGTCAATTCAGGACATGGAGATTCACAGGACAATATAATGAATTTGCTCAGGTAAGAACATTTATTTATATTTTTGAAGGTGTTATCATTTAGTTGTCATTTTGACATATCAAACAGACCAGGAGACTTTTCATTCACGTGGCGGTCGATTTATGGTTTGAAATCTTGTTTTCATTTGATTATAAATATATTTGGGGTTCAATTATTTGTTTCAGGGGTTGGTCCATGCAGTTTTAATGCTCAGTTTTGGAGTGGCAACGTTTAAATGGTCAGACAACGTACGTCCCATTTATTGATACAGATCTTCCCAAATACCAGTTGTGAGGTTTAGTTAACGTATCATACAACGGCCAATATATATATGTTATGTGGCAGAAATTACGTATTTACGTTTATAGAAGCTGTGGTATATTCACCGGAAGTTGGTGTTAGTTTACCGGAAGTCCGTGTATCATTTACCGGAAGTGGCATATCAATATAGAAGCTATGCGATTAGTGAAATATATTTTATAAGTGAATATATAGTGAGCCATACATCTTATTGATGTTACAAGTGTACACAAGTCAATATTAAATAGTGAAAAGTTTAATAAAGTAAAAGATTAGAATAATTCAATCTGAAAGTATTTGATGTTCGTTCCAAGCGACGTCCTAGATCTTGACCGCAAACAGAGTGAATGATAGCAGATGTGATGATACATTTTTCTGATTAGTTTCAATTTATACTTACTAACATTTCAGTTATTTACTTTGTTTATTTGTATTCATTTGCATGTTATAATTATGTTTAGTTTTGTTTGATTTTGTTTATTTTTGTTTTAGTAAAATATTATTTTTTACTTGTGTTTCTATGAATGTTGGCCAACTGACAATCCGATTATCCTACGTCTTTACAATGGTGGCAGCGATGAGATTGTCACAGGTTCAACATTCATAGAGTTCATTTGTTATGAAGGTATAACCAGACACTGTTGATTTATTTTTGAGATTTTATTTCTGGTAACCTTACTCTGAAATATTTGTATATTTTTTGTATCATTATCAGATTAGATTGTGTACAACATGACGTCAGTCAGAAAAGTTGCCACAGTGGATGGCAGACTTGATTGATAAAGGTGAAACAGCATCTACGTGTTTAAATTTGTATAGAGAGATGCAAGCTGCAGAAAGAGATGAGAGAGCAGCTGAACGAGATATGAGAAAAGCAGAGATGGACAATAGTTATAGACTGAAAGAGCTGGAGTTGAGAGAGAAAGAGTTGACAACAGGAGGTAAAAGTAGTTTTAAAACGTCAGAGTCTATTAAGACTAAGTTACCTAAATTTTCTGAAGGTCAAGATCCAGATGTATTTTTGAAAGCTTTTGAAAAACTTGTTACACTTCATAAAATTCAAAAGAGTGAATGGCCACGACTTATTCCCCTTCTTTGTGGTAAAGCTCTTGAGGCATATTCCAGGTTGAGTGATGAGGATAGTAGGTTATACGACAAGATTAAGACCGCTATTTTGGTTCGGTATGAGTTAACTTCTGAGGCATATCGGGGTAAGTTCAGGAATTCGGCTCAGTTTGATGGGGAGTCTTTCAAGGAATTTTCTGTTCGAATAGAGGGTTTTTTAAGGCACTGGTGTGCCAGAGAAGACATTGGTGGTAGTTTTGATAAGCTCTATGATTTGATGGTCAGGGATCAGTTGACAGTAAGTAGTGATAAGGAGTTAAGGTTGTGGATTCAGGAGCATAAACCACCGGATCTTAGGTCTTAAGTAGAACTAGCCGAAGCTTATCAAACAGCACACAAGAATGAAGGTAAGGGTAATGATAAAGCACAGTATAGTAGTGCATGTAGTGATTATAAGAAGAAACAACAGAGTAAATCGAACGGGAACAATCAAGGTCAGTATAAATCTGAAACCAGAACATGCTTTGTGTGTAACCGCAAAGGACATATTGCTTCAGATTGTATTTTAAGGAATAGACAACAAGGTAAAATAGGATTATGTTTTGTTAAGCCAGGACAAACAGAACCATGTAGTACAGTTGACGAATACGCAGGTGGCATGACAATTCGGTTACCAGGAGTGTCATGTGACGAGGTGAAGACAAAGTACCAGGATTAGATATAGTTGAAGGTAAGGTAAACAGTAAACCAGTTTCAGTGTTAATGGACACAGGATGTTCAACTGTTTTTGTAAACCAAAAATATGTTGACTCAGATAAGTTTACAGGTAAGAGTAGAGATATTTGTCTTGCAGATGGCTCGACACGTGTATGCAAGAAAATTTGGATTGATATTAACACTCCTTTTGTTTCATGTACTGTTTTAGCTCTGGTTTTGGATACTGCTTTCGCAGAGCTCATCATAGAGAACTATGTTAACACTTATATAACTACTAGTGTTAAGGACACTGTTGTAGTTAGTGATGATTTTGTAGATTTTTCAGTTTAAGATCCAGTTTTAGATCCATCCTCAGAGCCATGTCAGGCAGTGCAGACGAGATCACAGAAGATTAAACAGTCGGACGAGGAGGTAAGAATTGAGAAGAACACAGAGAAGTATAGTGATGATTTACCTTTAACAGAGCCTTTTCAAATGACTAATTCTGACTCTAATTTTCAGATTTGTACTAGACAGGAGCTGATTGATGCGCAGAAGTCTGATCATACTTTAGATACTATTAGATCTTATATTACAGATGACTCGGATGAACAGTCTTATTTTACAATAAGATCTGATATACTTTACAGGATATTTAGGACACAGTCAAGGGAAACAATTAGTCAAATTGTTGTCCCTCAGAAGTTTCGGAACACAGTTTTGACCTTAGGTCATGATATTTCTTTAGCAGGTCATTTGGGTATTACTAAGACAAGGTATAGGATTATGCAGCATTTCTATTGGCCTAGAATATTTGTTGATATTGCTCAGTATTGTAGATCATGTCCAGAGTGTCTAAGAGGGGTTCAGAAGGGTAGAATTTCTACAGTTCACTTGTCAGTATACCTCCTATGGACGAACCATTTCATAAGACAGATGAACCAGTTTTCAAGAACCACACCCTTTGCCGTATGCAGTTAGAAACCAAGTCAAGGTAGAAGTTGAGATGTTAAAGCCTGGTATTATTGAACCTTCAACCAGTCCTTACGCAGCACCAGTGGTTCTAGTAAAGAAGAAGGTTCCAGTATTCAATTTTGCGTGGATTATCATTATATTTATTTTATTATTTATTTTACAGATAGATGCTTCACAGTTTGGTCTCAGTGCTGTTTTGGAGCAGGGATTTGAAGATGGCAGACATCCAGTTATCTTTATTAGTAAGAAGCTGAGTGGTGTAGAATATAACTATGCAGTCATCGAAAAGGAATGTTATGCTATTGTATGGGCGGTAAAAACATTGAGGGTATATTTAGAAGGTAGTGAATTTACTATTTTCAGTGACCATGCACCTTTGCAGTGGCTTTATAGGATGAAAACCAGCAACCAGCGTTTACTTCGCTGGAGTTTATTTTTACAGGAGTTTAGGTACACGATTACACATATTCCAGGGAAGCAGAATATAGCAGCAGATGCACTTTCTAGGTGTGACGAAGATTGACCCCTGAGCAGTTATTGGCATCTGATGTGTATAGAATGAAATTCAAAACAGTGTGGCTGTGGCCATTGATTGACACATTAAATTCATCCATTGACTGGGATAATTTACGTGAACGTGTGTCTGTAACGACCACTGTTCACGACGTACCTACGATAGACATTTAAACTGTGGGGTCACCAAAGGTTTCTTAACGCCTTTAATTATAAAATAATTCGAAAAATTAATCAGGAATTACCTTTATGTTTTGATTTATACAATTGATATAAATCAAAACATCGTGTTATTCCTGATTAATTTTTCGAAATACTTTATTAAGGTGTTAAGGACCTTAAGTGACCCCATAGTTTAAGTGTCTTTAAAAAGTACACAGTGAGCAATGGTCGTTACATACAAACGTTCGCCTAAATTGTCCCAGTCAATGGATGAATTTAATGTGTCAATCAATGGCCACAGCCACACTGTTTTGAATTTCATTCTATTTGGTATCTATGTATATATTGAGGTATTAATTTCAGATTATTTTTGTTTTGAAGTTCGTTGGTGTTGGCTGGACTAAATCATAGTTTAGTCTTTTGAAGGGGGACGTATGTGATGAACTTCATTATGTGATTTTTATCTTTTATTAATTATTTGCTTATTGTAATTAATGAAAGGCAGCTCACTATCTTATTTTCATGGTTTATAAAGGTATGTATAAATTGCACCCTGATTGGCACCCCACTCAGTGATTTACGCGCCAGGTAAAAATCATGTGACAAGTAGCACATGGTTTTTATACAGGTAAAGTGGTTAGGCAGAGCACACCTAGATTTTGATGTGAACAGACGTTCTGTCTGCTGCAGTTCACTTATATTTGGTGATACCTCAGAATTGTCAATTCAGGACATGGAGATTCACAGGACAATATAATAAATTTGCTCAGGTAAGAACATTTATTTATATTTTTGAAGGTGTTATCATTTAGTTGTCATTTTGACAAATCAAACAGACCAGGAGACTTTTCATTCACGTGGCGGTCGATTAATGGTTTGAAATCTTGTTTTCATTTGATTATAAATTTATTTGGGGTTCAATTATTTGTTTCAGGGGTTGGTCCATGCAGTTTTAATGCTCAGTTTTGGTGTGGCAACGTTTAAATGGCCAGACAACGTACGTCCCATTTATTGACACAGATCTTCCCAAATACCAGTTGTGAGGTTTAGTTTAACGTATCATACAACGGCCAATATATATATATGTTATGTGGCAGAAATTACGTATTTACGTTTATAGAAGCTGTGGTATATTCACCGGAAGTTGGTGTTAGTTTACCGGAAGTCCGTGTTTCATTTACTGGAAGTGGCATATCAATATAGAAGCTATGCGATTAGTGAAATATATTTTATAAGTGAATATATAGTGAGCCATACATCTTATTGATGTTACAAGTGTACACAAGTCAATATTAAATAGTGAAAAGTTTAATAAAGTAAAAGTCTAGAATATTCAATCTGAAAGTATTTGATGTTCGTTTCAAGCGACGTCCCAGATCTTGACCGCAAGCAGATAGTTTCAATTTATACTTACTAACATTTCAGTTGTTTACTTTGTTGATTTGTATTCATTTGCATGTTATAATTATGTTTAGTTTTGTTTGATTTTGTTTATTTTTGTTTTAGTAAAATATTATTTTTTACTTGTGTTTCTATGAGTGTTGGCCAACTGACAATCCGATTATCCTACGTCTTTACAATGGTGGCAGCGGTGGGATTGTCACAGGTCCAACATTCATAGAGTTCATTTGTTATGAAGGTATAACCAGACACTGTTGATTTATTTTTGAGATTTTATTTCTGGTAACCTTACTCTGAAATATTTGTATATTTTTTGTATCATTATCAGATTAGATTGTGCACAACATGACGTCAGTCAGAAAAGTTGCCACAGTGGATGGCAGACTTGATTGATAAAGGTGAAACAGCATCTACTTGTTTAAATTTGTATAGAGAGATGCAAGCTGCAGAAAGAGATGAGAGAGCAGCTGAACGAGATATGAGAAAAGCAGAGATGGACAATAGTTATAGACTGAGAGAGCTGGAGTTGAGAGAGAAAGAGTTGACAACAGGAGGTAAAAGTAGTTTTAAAACGTCAGAGTCTATTAAGACTAAGTTACTTAAATTTTCTGAAGGTCAAGATCCAGATGTATTTTTGAAAGCTTTTGAAAAACTTGTTACACTTCATAAAATTCAAAAGAGTGACTGGCCACTACGACTTATTCCCCTTCTTTGTGGTAAAGCTCTTGAGGCATATTCCAGGTTGAGTGATGATGATAGTAGGTTATACGACAAGATTAAGACCGCTATTTTGGTTCGGTATGAGTTAACTTCTGAGGCATATCGGGGTAAGTTCAGGAATTCGGCTCAGTTTGATGGGGAGTCTTTCAAGGAATTTTCTAATCGAATAGAGGGTTTTTTAAGGCACTGGTGTGCCATAGAAGACATTGATGGTAATTTTGATAAGCTCTATGATTTGATGGTCAGGGATCAGTTGACAGTAAGTAGTGATAAGGAGTTAAGGTTGTGGATTCAGGAGCATAAACCACCAGATCTTAGGTCTTTAGTAGAACTAGCCTAAGCTTATCAAACAGCACACAAGGATGTAGGTAAGGGTAATGATAAGGCACAGTCTAGTAGTGCATGTAGTGATTATAAGAAGAAACAACAGAGTAAATCGAACGGGAACAATCAAGGTCAGTATAAACCTGAAACCAGAACATGCTTTGTGTGTAACCGCAAAGGACATATTGCTTCAGATTGTATTTTAAGGAATAGACAACAAGGTAAAATAGGATTATGTTTTGTTAAGCCAGGACAAACAGAACCATGTAGTACAGTTGACGAATACGCAGGTGGCATGACAATTCGGTTACCAGGGGTGTCATGTGACGAGGTGAAGACAAACAAAGTACCAGGATTAGATATAGTTGAAGGTAAGGTAAACAGTAGACCAGTTTGAGTGTTAATGGACACAGGATGTTCAACTGTTTTTGTAAACCAAAAATATGTTGACTCAGATAAGTTTACAGGTAAGAGTAGAGATATTTGTCTTGCAGATGGCTCGACACGTGTATGCAAGGAATTTTGGATTGATATTAACACTCCTTTTGTTTCAGGTACTGTTTTAGCTTTAGTTTTGGATACTCCTTTCGCAGAGCTCATCATAGAGAACTATGTTAACACTTATATACCTTCTAGTGTTAAGGGCACTGTTGTAGTTACTGATGATTTTGTAGATTTTTCAGTTTTAGATCCAGTTTTAGATCCATCCTCAGAGCCATGTCAGGCAGTGCAGACGAGATCACAGAAGATTAAACAGTCGGACGAGGAGGTAAGAATTGAGAAGAACACAGAGAAGTATAGTGATGATTTACCTTTAACAGAGCCTTTTCAAATGACTAATTCTGATTCTAATTTTCAGATTTGTACTAGACAGGAGCTGATTGATGCGCAGAAGTCTGATCATACTTTAGATACTATTAGATCTTATATTACAGATGACTCGGATGAACAGTCTTATTTTACAATAAGATCTGATATACTTTACAGGATATTTAGGACACAGTCAAGGGAAACAATTAGTCAAATTGTTGTCCCTCAGAAGTGTCGGAACACAGTTTTGACCTTAGGTCATGATATTTCTTTAACAGGTCATGTGAGTATTACTAAGACAAGGTATAGGATTATGCAGCATTTCTATTGGCCTAGAATATTTGTTGATATTGCTCAGTATTGAAGATCATGTCCAGAGTGTCTAAAAGGGGTTCAGAAGGGTAGAATTTCTAAAGCTCCACTTGTCAGTATATCTCCTATGGACGAACCATTTCATAAGACAGATGAACCAGTTTTCAAGGAACCACACCATTTGCCGTATGCAGTTAGAAACCAAGTCAAGGTAGAAGTTGAGATGTTAAAGCCTGGTATTATTGAACTTCAACCAGTCCTTACGCAGCACCAGTGGTTTTAGTAAAGAAGAAGGTTCCAGTATTCAATTTTGCGTGGATTATCATTATATTTATTTTATTATTCATTTTACAGATAGATGCTTCACAGTTTGGTCTCAGTGCTGTTTTGGAGCAGGGATTTGAAGATGGCAGACATCCAGTTATCTTTATTAGTAAGAAGCTGAGTGGTGCAGAATGTAACTCTGCAGTCATCGAAAAGGAATGTTATGCTATTGTATAGGCGGTAAAAACATTGAGGGTATATTTAGAAGGTAGTGAATTTACTATTTTCAGTGACCATGCACCTTTGCAGTGGCTTTATAGGATGAAAACCAGCAACCAGCTTTTACTTCGCTGGAGTTTATTTTTACAGGAGTTTAGGTACACGATTACACATATTCCAGGGAAGCAGAATATAGCAGCAGATGCACTTTCTAGATGTGACGGAGATTGACCCCTGAGCAGTTATTGGCATCTGATGTGTATAGAATGAAATTCAAAACAGTGTGGCTGTGGCCATTGATTGACACATTAAATTCATCCATTGACTGGGATAATTTACGTGAACGTGTGTCTGTAACGACCACTGTTCACGACGTACCTACGATAGACATTTAAATTGTGGGGTCACCAAAGGTTTCTTAACGCCTTTAATTATAAAATAATTCGAACAATTAATCAGGAATAACCTTTATGTTTTGATTTATACAATTGATATAAATCAAAACATCGAGTTATTCCTGATTAATTTTTCGAAATATTTTATTAAGGTGTTGAGGACCTTTGGTGACCCCATAGTTTAAGTGTCTTTAAAAAGTACACAGTGAGCAATGGTCGTTACATACAAACGTTCACCTAAATTGTCAAACAAAAAGTTTATTCATAGAGATGTGTTCTTACAAAATTGAATTTATTCAAATGGCAAATTCTTGTCCAATTCCCAGTCAATGGATGAATTTAATGTGTCAATCAATGGCCACAGCCACACTGTTTTGAATTTCATTCTATTTGGTATCTATGTATATATTGAGGTATTAATTTCAGATTATTTTTGTTTTGAAGTTCGTTGGTGTTGGCTGGACTAAATCATAGTTTAGTCTTTTGAAGGGGGACGTATGTGACGAACTTCATTATGTGATTTTTATCTTTTATTAATTATTTGCTTATTGTAATTAATAAAAGGCAGCTCCCTATCTTATTTTCATGGTTTATAAAGGTATGTATAAATTGCACCCTGATTGGCACCCCACTAAGTGATTTACGCGCCAGGTAAAAATCATGTGACAAATAGCACATGGTTTTTTATACAGGTAAAGTAGTTAGGCAGAGCACACCTAGATTTTGATGTGAACAGACGTTCTGTCTGCTGCAGTTCACTTATATTTGGTGATACCTCAGAATTGTCAATTCAGGACATGGAGATTCACAGGACAATATAATAAATTTGCTCAGGTAAGAACATTTATTTATATTTTTGAAGGTGTTATCATTTAGTTGTCATTTTGACAAATCAAACAGACCAGGAGTCTTTTCATTCACGTGGCGGTCGATTTATGGTTTGAAATCTTGTTTTCATTTGATTATAAATTTATTTGGGGTTCAATTATTTGTTTCAGGGGTTGGTCCATGCAGTTTAAATGCTCAGTTTTGGTGTGGCAACGTTTAACAGGTCGGGACCACTACCTTATATGGAAATGCATAAATTAGCATACTTGTTTATTTACATGTGACGCAATTTATTTTTACCTAGGTTTTTGACCAATTCACTAAATGAGTCACAATGCATGATGGACTACTACGTGTTTACAATCAACCAAGAACACGTGTTATTTACTGAAATACAACACATTTTTTCGTGCAATGTGGGATTCACAATTTCGCTTAGTTTTTCATTTTGTGTATCCTCATTTATAGTTCGTGATATAAAGTATTACTTCCATGCTCAGATTAACGAATAGTTGTTTCTATGCGAAGAAAAAAGGGTTTGAATTACCCGATATATAGCCATTAACATGTTTGATGATGGCACAGAGATTTCATGTATTTGTCCACCAGAAGCAACGAAACAACAGCGAAAAAACACAATTACCCATGAGACAAACTTACTGGTGTTAAGTAAGCCGTCGATAAAATGCAGCCGGTGCTGATATTCAAGAGTACAGCAATGTTCGTATAGATAATTAAAGGCAAATGTGGGATCCTTGAATTTTGAGTTCGTAAAAAAGGCGAAGAAATATTTACATACATGGCAGTGTTAACAAAATCTATAAGTATTTTTGTTGGTCACATTTCAGTATATGGGACTTCTAAACTGTTCCCTTTTTTTTAAGGTAGTGAAGTCAGCAACTGTAGTTTCAGTTTGTTCTTTTTTTAACGGGCTCGGACATTTGCCAAACTGAATAAAATCATTACAGCTGATTTCTTAAACCTGCAAAGTAAAACTTTGGTTGGCTTGCTTGCTTTGTTTGTATAGTTGTTTATACAAGCTTTGAAAATAAGAATGACATCTTTAAACAATATATATATATATATAGGCATAGTTTAACTTGTATATTTTATATTTTGTACAATATACAAACAAAGCAAGCAAGCTAACCAAAGTTTTGCTCCACATGCATTAGGAAATAAGCTGATTTTATCCATATGTATGTGCGACAAGGTGGAAAATTTGATATGTTTTGTGAAAATTGCAGCGTTGGATCTATGATAAAAAAGAAGATGTGGTATGATTGCCAATGAGACAGCTGTCCACAAGAGACCAAAATGACACAGAAATTTACATTTATAGATCACCGAACGGCCTTCAACAATGAGCAAAGCCCATACCGCATAGTCAGCTATAAAAGTTCCCGATATGACAATGTAAAACAATTCAAACGAGAAAACTAACGGCCTTAATTATATAAAAAAAATGAACGAAAAACAAATATGTAACACATAAACAAACGACAACCACTGAAATACAGGCTCCTATACAAAAAAAAATTTTTTTATGGGATAGATTTCTTGTCCTTTTATATATTTAATTGGGCCTTTTTTTTTTTTTTTTTTTTTTGGATTATTTTACAAGTAATTTTTGGGTCATTAAAAGCTTACTTTTCAGCATTGGACCTATGACTGCTTACTTTACTAAATTATGTCTTTGTTGGAAAGATGTCTCATTTGGCACTCATACCTCATCTTATTTCTATATACAAAGCACGTTTAAAAAAAAAATAGGTAATATGGCACCCACTATGATCCAGAGACTTTTAATATTGGAGATATTTTACATATGTCAACAGGACAGCAGCCGAACGATAAAAAAACCTCTGAGGTATATTTTGTGATAACATTAGCAACAAACGGATATTATCGATGGATGAAACTATAAAAAATGTATTGAGCTATATACCGTACCCACTCAGTGGCGGATCCAGGGGGGCGGGGGTTCCGGGGGATGGACTCCCTTTTTTGGACGATCAGTGCATTTGGATGGGGACATGAAGTTGGAACCCCCTGCCCTTTTGTCCAGGGTTAGGACCCTCTTTTAAAATGGCTGGACCCGCCCCTGCCGCTTTCATAACACTTCTTTTTAGAATACTGAATATTATGATGTTCTTACTATTAGTTCAGGTCCTGATAAAAAATAAATACACATTCAGTACAGAAATAAGTGTTTCAATGAAAGTTTCGTGTTTTTCTAGGCAGAAATGATTTTGCAATGACATTATACAGGTTTAAAAGAGCTCAAATGATTGTCTTACTGGACAGTGGTCACTTCATTGGCTATTTCACTGTGTCATGTCGTGAAATTAATGCAGGTTCAATTCATAACAATGCACAACACCGGTTCAACTACTTTTGCAAGGCGAAAAAGAAAGTCGAATCGTGAAGCCAATAAACAATATTTTTTTAATCTGAGCATGCAAATTGAAGATTACGTTATACATTTTACATTAAATATATTTGCAGAATAAAAACTTTGGTAATGAGAGTCCCAGACAATATATTAATTGACTGTTTTCCCACTAATTCCACGTGTTTTAAGTAGTAGTTTACTCGTAGTAGCCCACAATGCATTGTAGTTCATTGAGTCGATTTGTCAGTTTTTCAAGGCCATATTGGCTTTGTGTTTTGGAAATTACTATGCAAATATATTCTGACGTCAGAAAATCTAGAGTTCTCGACCTGTTTAAATGGCCAGACAACGTACGTCCCATTTATTGACACATCTTCCCAAATACCAGTTGTGAGGTTTAGTTTAACGTATCATACAACGGCCAATATATATATGTTATGTGGCAGAAATTACGTATTTACGTATATAGAAGCTGTGGTATATTCACCGGAAGTTGGTGTTAGTTTACCGGAAGTCCGTGTATCATTTACCGGAAGTGGCATATCAATATAGAAGCTATGCGATTAGTGAAATATATTTTATAAGTGAATATATAGTGAGCCATACATCTTATTGATGTTACAAGTGTACACAAGTCAATATTAAATAGTGAAAAGTTTAATAAAGTAAAAGTTTAGAATAATTCAATCTGAAAGTATTTGATGTTCGTTCCAAGCGACGTCCTAGATCTTGACCGCAAACAGAGTGAATGATAGCAGATGTGATGAGACATTTTTCTGATTAGTTTCAATTTATACTTACTAACATTTCAGTTGTTTACTTTGTTTATTTGTATTCATTTGCATGTTATAATTATGTTTAGTTTTGTTTGATTTTGTTTATTTTTGTTTTAGTAAAATATTATTTTTTACTTGTGTTTCTATGAATGTTGGCCAACTGACAATCCGATTATCCTACGTCTTTACACAGTTGTTCAACCTGTTAGTCAAATGCGTTTTGTTTAAATATACTTTTTCATTTTTTTGGTCTTTTGGAAAATGTTGTTTGTGCTGTTTTTAGACCCTTCCACAACAAAATTTGTTTTACATGCACACGTATCAAAATTGCGGTTTTTATCCAACGCAATCATAGGTTTGAACGTAGTTTTCAATTTAGACTTGTTTATATTTGTTAGTTTGGGCTTGTTTCATATTTTCCCTCCGGCTAATATGGTCCGTTCATCCTATATTGACTTTTAAAATTCGAGTCTATCTAAAATTGAGGGTAAATTATATGGCCTTCCAAATACCGCTACGATCCCTAACATCACTGAAGAGACATGTATTGTCGAAATCTAGATCTGGTGTACAAAAACATATTGACACCTTATGTTTGTGGCATAACATCTGGGCCACAAGTTTATTGTTTTCTGTTTACTATTAAATTTATATTAAGATCCATTTTGTTACATCTCGTGATCAATTTTATTTGGCAATCGCCAATGGCAGTCAGCAGGGTTAAAGAACATCAGTTGTTCAACCTGTTAGTCAAATGCGTTTTGTTTAAATATACTTTTTCATTTTTTTGGTCTTTTAGAAAATGTTGTTTTGATGTCAGACCTTTCTACAACGAAATTTGTTTTACATGCACACGTATAAAAATTGCGGTTTTTATCCAACGAAATCATAGGTTTGAACGTAGTTCTCAATTTAGACTTTTTTTATAATTTTTCGTTTGGGCTTGTATCATATTTTCCTTCCGGTCTATATTATCCGTTCATCCTATATTGACTCTTAAAATTCAAGAGTCTATCAAGAATCTATCTATAACAATTGTTAGGGAGTATTGTGCGTTAGCTTTGCACAGCATTCCCACAGGAATCAGTATGTGTCTCATCACATCCATCATCACCCCTAAGCATAAAGGAAAACAAAACAAAAAAGGAATTTGAAATAAAAAAATCAAATTTCATTTAACTTTTCCTCATTTTATATAAAAGCAATAAATGCATTCCTTGATTTTAACTGACAACTTACATTTGACAAATGTTCAGTTCACAGAGGTATATCATCATGATCATTTCTTCATTTCTTAGTATCTTATACTCAAGCAGGTAAATTGAAGTTATCTTGTCATCATGGTCTTCAGTCTTCTTCTTCTACCATAAAGTGACCGCCTACAACAAATTGAAGTTTGTGTTACAGGAAGAAACTTACAACAAGACATAGACATGATATATCTAGGGGTTAAAATGCAGACATAGACATGATATATATATATATATATGAACGGAGAAATGAATTGACCTGAACGGACAAATTTCTGAAACTATTTCTACCACACTTGGACAAAAGCTTGTTTATGATCAGAAGATGGTATCTACACATAAAGAAGTAAATTTTGAAGAAGAAAAAAATCTTTTTTTATTTTTATATATATATATATATATATATATAAGAAAATTATTAAAAGATAAAAACGGTTTCAATGCATCACTTTTTTACTAGTACTTTCACTGCTTCCGCAGATCTTCAGGTAATGTGACTTGTATATAAATAAAACAATTGATTGACGTTAACAATAGTATGACGTTAACAAATACAAGGGAGACTACTAATGTCATTTTAAGACTTTAAAATGTTACGTTAAAATTAGAATATCATTTATCATTTAATCCCGGGTTGAGAATGTTTATGAATAATTCTTCCTTCTTCCTCCGGAGAAAATCATTTTGACAATTGACCATATACAATGGAAATATTTTAAATCGTCCATTAGAACAACGATGGAAACGGTCGTTTGCCCTGATGAGTGTTAAATCTTCATGGTTGGTTTGCTGTCTATGTAAAGTCATTCTAGTCCGCAGTTCATTTTTTGTCTCTCCAACATAGAATTCCTCACAATTTGAACATATGAGAGAATAGATGACGTTTGAACTTTTACAAGACATATTTTGCCTCACAGTAAAATGCTTTCCATTTTTGTTAACGTCATACTATTGTTAACGTCAATCAATTGTTTTATTTATATACAAGTCACATTACCTGAAGATCTGCGGAAGCAGTGAAAGTACTAGTAAAAAAGTGATGCATTGAAACCGTTTTTATCTTTTAATAATTTTCTTATATGTTACCAGCATACGGACTTTACTTAACTTTTTCTTATATATATATATATATATATATAGAATTAAAAAGATTACAGGAAAAATGAAAAAAAACTGTATGTTTAATAAGTTTGATGTAATAGTTGAGTTTATATTCATGCTTTGAAATAGGTGCTTTGAAAGTCTAGTGATGTCCAATTTATAATGGTATCAGGTAGTTTGTTACAATCAGTTATAGTTCTTGGGGTAAAGATTCTTTAATCAAATTAAATTTCTGTAAGTACTGTGATTTGCATGGTAGAATATTGAAGCTGTTCGAAATTGAATGTCTATTTTGTCTTTGTATGGGATTAATGTATTAATTTTAGGTATTGCAACCTTTTTGTGTTCTATTTCTAATCGTCTGTCAGAGAGGATGCGCCATTCAAGGTGTTGTACCAACGCTTGAGGCGTTTCTATATTTTGGTATCAGGTTCGTTTGCGCCGGATACACTTTCGCACCCTACACAATCGTTTTTTACACTTAAAAGACCTGAAAGTGGACATGAGTAGACATGAAGATATACTTTTCGATTTATTAAAAATAAGATAAAAAAATCCAATATTTATAAAAAATAAAATGTTTTAACCCTTTCGGTGCCGAATTCAAATTCCCGACGTTAGAAACGTCACCATAAAGATTTCACCGAGTGACGTTCTACAGCCAAATAAAAATAAAATATCGCCGCCGTCGTTGTGAAAACGTCAAAAGTTTATACAAAAACTCGTGTTTTCAAAAGATCAAAACAAAGTCGTTCGTTGACAGAATTTCATGAAATGAGGACCAACAAACACAGAAATGTTTTAAAAATATTTCTTCGCTTTGAAATAATCATAAATCTTTTTTGTTTTTCTTTTAACTTTTAGAGAACACAAAAGAATTTTCAGCGAAAAAAAAAAAAAAATTCTTGACTTTTTTTAACTCATTTGTTTAATACAACATGAAATCTTTTTAAAAGATCCTTTATTATTGCACTGTATTTTACATGAATAATATTTCAAAATTCAACTGTTTACTCTTCTTGTCCATATGAATGAAACTCTCTGAAACATCGACCAACACAAAGACCCACGCCACATACAGAACACCATGTTGATATACGGGATTTCCTGTACTTGTTATAACCTGAACACTTAACACATTTTCGCCTCTTGCCATCAGGAATAACATCAAGAAAATGCATCCTTATTGCATTTGCAATAGGAATGTTGTCTGGTCTTCTCCCCCTCCTTCTGTTGACTTGCCTCCTCTAAAATCCCCGATCAAACCACGAACTACTGCGTTTTGAAATTTCACATGGTCTAATTTCCTCTGGACAAGAAAACAGTTTCTGTAGCATATATATGCATTTACTGAAAAAATATTAAGTGCAAGTTTATTTGTTTAAGTCCGTGCAAATCTATTATATACATATGTATAAATAAGAAGATGTGGTATAAGTGCCAAAGAGACAACTCTCCATCCAAGTCACAGTGTATAAAAAGTTAACAATTATAGGTCAAAGTACGGCCTTCAACACGGAGCATTAGCTCAAACCAAACAGTAAGCTATATACTTGTAATTAGATAAGAAATGATAACGGAAACGAGTGAAAAAAATCATACGTGGTACTTATATCAACTTATCCTTGTTCTAGACAATGCATGAAATATTTGCAACTGAACATAACCACATAGTCTTTTAGTTAGGCTTTGAATTGACAACTAAAAACGCTTGCAAATGTTTAAGATGAGACATACCTGTAGCTGTAGTAAGAAGGTTGAAGAGAATTTTTCTCCAGAGTTTCACACTTTTAAATTGTGGCTCAAATTTAAGCAAAAGCTGATCCCCAAGATCGACACCGCCCATGGTCTGGTTGTATTTGTGGACAACACTTGGAGCAGACACAACTCTACCTTTACTATTAACTTTTCGCACAGTTCTGAAAAGTATATTAAGTAAGACTTGTTTTATTGTATGTTTACTTTGGTGATATTATAATTTTATTAGCCATGACTGTTACTTCAAGCTTGTACTTTATTGTATAGTTAATTTTGACATTGTGTAAGAAAGTATTTCATATATTCCACGATGTAAGTATTTTTTTGACAACGTTGTATTTTAATAACTTTTTATTTTAAAAGTCAAGTATTGTCAATAGGGATTGGGCTATCGGCCAAAGCTGGGTTGAAAAACGAGGGCCCTCATGGGGTTTTTGATTATGTGATTACTTGGCCGTTTTTTTAATGATTATTTGATTATTAAGCCAAATATTTCATGATTATTTGATTACCTAGGACTGTATTTTTAGTTTATGATTATTTGATTACTAAAGATAAGCAAATATTTAATGATTATGTGATTATATTGGCAAAAAAATGGTGATTATGTGATTACTAGGACCCCCCCATGAGGGGCCTCAAAAACAAGAAACTTACCGTGCATTTTCACTTGTTGTCAGGAAAGTCACATTTCTCCGATCTACGTACAAAATAGCCAAAAGATCTCTCTGTGATTTAACAACAACACTTCCTTTGGGGAGCCGAGCTGTTTTAAAACTTGCAGGTAAGCCCTTCCGTCTTGCTATTACAGTTCCTGTTGCATACGTTCCCCGGTTCCTTAGGTCGTTCATCAGTTTAGGTGATGAAAACCAATTATCCATAGTTACATGATGGTTTTTGCCAAAATGAGGACGTACTAAATCCATTACCGATTTATATCTATAAAAAAAAATTTGATTGATTGATTGAGTGTTTGTCCAGTCACAAATATTGCATGTATAATCAGGACGAAAAAAAATAAAAGGAAAACAGACAATAACAAAATGAAACGATTAGATAGAAATAGGTAAGAATTAGAACTTTTTATCAAGTCAAAATGTTAAATATGCGTGTCTTACATTCGGCCTTACTTGATTATAAGGAGTAGCCATTTCTTAATTAACAGCGTCATTAAGTTATACCCTGTATAAACCTGGAGTATGCGTAAATTTTGGTCTACTTTCATGGATTGTCATATTCATTCGCAATACAGTCGCCAAACAATCATGTTAATTTGAGTCAAAGTAATATTTTTCGTGTTCTTTTCCGATAAGGTATTTTCATAAAAACTATCTCGCCGATATTATTTTGGCATTTTCGCTAAACCTGAAAATCCTGAGTTACCACCCTTTTTTTTCACTTACCCTTGTCCATTGGGATGGCGTTCTGTATTTCTTTTCTCTTTGTACACATTTATCTGATGGGTATAACCTGTTCTGGATTCAGCTAAGACGAACAACTTTGCTCCCCATCTGTGTGCCTTCTTGTTTGAAATGTATTGTTTCAAAACATGACGCCCTTTGAAACCAACTATTCTCTCATCCACAACTATGTTTTGAGATAGTCTGAAAATCCGTAAAATCTATTTACAACAAGTCTTGTCTCAATTAAAAAAAATACATTAAAAAATAATATGTAAGAATTTCATAATGAACGACATAACCAGATTGATTGTACAATTTTGATTACTTTGATTTTTTTTTACTCTTATCTTTCCCGAAGCAAGAGGTACCAGTGTTAAATCAATGACAGTTAGTATGCAGTCGAAAATATGATTAGGACAAAATTCGTCTCAGTTCCAGCAATAAATTTATGTTTATTTTTAACATGGAAACATGACCGCGTAATGGCTTGTGTATATTTCTATATTTGAGTTGACATTTACCTATAATTAAGTTCGAACACTTCATTGAAGAATTCAACAACTGGATTTATCTTGTGGAGGGGGTCGTATCCTGGCTGACCTCTTGGAACTGCTGTTGTATTGTCGCTGCAATGCAGATATCTCAGTATTGCCTGAAATCTATTTCTGGACATCACATCTCTGAAGTTTGGGGTTTCAGAGATACCAGACGCTTCCCAATAGCTTTCAATGGATGATTTCTTTACGATACCCATCGCGAGAACAAGACCAATAAAGGCTCTCATCTCAGCATAGCTAACTGGTGACCATTCGTTTGATCTGGCATGTCTTGTTGGATTCTCTGTAGTTTGGCACTGGTTGGCATACCTGTTGACAAAACCAGTTATATGTTATTGGATATACAGGATTACTGGTGTTTTTGTTGGATGAGGGGGGGGGGGGGGGGGGGGGGGGTAGCAAGAACTTTTAAATTAATATTGTGAAAAAATGTCTCTGCTATCTTTTGGAGCGTTATTTACATCTAAATTACTTTTGAGCACCAAAACAGTAACGTTAGTCATTAATAGAAAATACAGTTTACTAATTATTAGAATACTTTGAAAATTGATTTGTAGACCGCAACTATATTACGGAAACAAATAAATATGCATTCAAAGAAAATTAAGAACGTTATAATTTAAAACATATAAAACCAATAATGTACCTATTTGTTTCATCTACAATGCGATCAATCAAGTCATCATCTTCTGTTTTCAAAAATTTATCAAAGTAATCCACCGGTGAAAAATTGGCTTCAAATCCACACGGCCCAATTCGTTCCTCGAAATCACGATTAACGTCTAGCTCAAACGTTTCTTTGTCTACCACAGAAAACCAAGGGTTAGGCTGTCTTGCAGCATTGTCTGGCATTTCAACATCAGCATCGTCAGAATCTTCGTCACCCGAAGTTACTATGTCTGTTATGTCACCGTCACTGTCTTCCATTGCTATGTCGGGAAAAGTACAGACGATCTTTTGACATTTATGACGTCATATACTTAACGTATTACGTCATAATGAATTCAAAACAACAATGTATATATTATATAAGAATATCAAAAGCATAAAAGACAAAAAGAAATAAAATATGATTGTTTTATTAAAACCAATTAAACGACATATATGTCGCATCGGCAGTCAACCCCCAAACGACATATTTGTCGCTTCGGCAGTCAACCCCCAAACGACATATATGTCGCTTTGGCACCGAAAGGGTTAAACAAAATTCCAAAACTTGTACCTGAACGGAGAAATGAATTGACCTGAACGGACAAATTTCTGAAACTATTTCTACCACACTTGGACAAAAGCTTGTTTATGATCAGAAGATGGTATCTACACATGAAGAAGTAAATTTTGAAGAAGAAAAAAATCTTTTTTTATTTTTATATTTTACTTATAATTTGACTTAGTTTTTCTGTAAGTTATTATTACATTCACTCTGTAGTTACAGCTTTCAAATTTTAATTACTACCAGTAAAACGTATATGGAAATTATTCGTCCCTTTAGAAAATACATGGAAATTCTTGTGCACCAGTAGGAATTTTATAAAAAAACAAAGAAGAAAAATCTGGAATTCCAATGTTATTATTTACAGTGAATGTCTTCCATAAGGGGGGAGACTATTTCTAGAATAGCCGCTTTAAAAGAGGACGTTTCAGTAAAGGAAATATTTGCCGTTCAAAAGTATTAAAATATGCAGAACTCATATGCAGAGACGTTGTGTGTGCAATGAGTTGCAAATTCCAGCCTTTAATGTAAATACTATATATATGTTGTCCGACTGTTAATAGTTTTTTTTAAGTATTCTGTTTAATGACTTAAAATGAAGGGAGAGTTAAGTCATTTTCCTATTAATAGGCCCAATCGTGTAGTTTTTTTGACGCAAATGATACTATGTAATTTTAAAACAAGTGGAGCAAAAGGACGCATTTTTGGCGCATTTTGTGCATAAATGACGTTATCAATAAATTAGCGGCTTTTTTTCAGTACTGCTTTATTTGAAGCATAGACCATGAACAGAAACTACATGGCCTATCTTTGTTTTCACTTGTTTTCCTACGACGGGAACATAATAAAATACATATCTAAGAAAAACGCTGACTGACAAGTTTTCGGACGTTTGGTCACGAAGTATTACCAGCCCAGTAGTCAACACTCCTGTTAAGTATAGATATCATTTTTCTCTGTTCATTTGCATAGTTTGTTAGATAAAAAAACACCATAAAACAAGAAGGATTTTGTAACTAGATAGACGTCATTAACCATTGAACTAATGATATCGCTCACGATATTGTAACGGAGCAGTAACTTGAAAAGCTGCTGCTGTTTGTTTTGATTCCTTTTGCATCATAAAGAATGCATAGGTATGGTCACTTTTGTGTATAAGGGTTTAAATAATGTACTATGGGAATGTTGCCAATGTGGCTTACCAAACTTCTCAGGATGTCTATTTGATACATCAATAATTTTGAATACAAACACATGTAACTTTGATTTATCTTCTAATTCATCCTTTTGTGAAGTTAACTAAAAAAGGGAGTCCATCAGCAGTTTCTCCCCCTATTCAAAAATCATCTGAACAATCAAACAATAATACAATATTTCAGCTCAGAACCACCTGATTTAAAATCTGATGATACTAGTGAACAACTATGGTTAAGGTTCAGATTATAGGGTCACCTGATTTATACATTATGATAGGTAGTTTTTATAAACCTCCAAATAAAACTAGGGAGGACTATTTGACACACTTAGAAAAATCTATCTCCAGAATAAGGCACAGCGAAAATTGTCACCTCTGGTTAGGTGGGACTTTAATCTGGGTGGAATCGATTGGAATAATTACTCCATAAAACAAAAGGCATACAACTCAAAACAGTATCAGCAATCTTAAGACATATGTCAAGACAACTATCTAGAGTTAAATACTGAGCAAATTTAAGAAAAGATAAATAACATAATTCTTAACAATAATGCAAACCTAGAAGAACTCACAATGAATCAACTTTGGGATAATTTTAAAACAATGGTATTGAAAACCATGGAAGAGTCAATTCCAACTAAAATGATAAACAACACAAAACAGAAATTGTCATGGATTAATAAAGAGGTAACATCACTTATTAAAAAAAAGAATAAACTATTTAAAAAATGAAAACAGACTTACACAATAAAATTTGTAAACAGTACAGAGAAACAAAACAAAATACTTCAGAAAAAGACGAGAAAAGCCTACTAAATATATTTAGAAAACATCATTTGCTATGACGAAAGCCTAGGAACATCACAAAAACAGAAAAAAAATGGAATTACATAAGGTCCACAAAATCAAACAGTTCAGAGGTTGCACCGTTAAGATCTGGGGGCATGTTAATAAATGACACAAAACAAAAAGCCGAAATACTCAACAAACAATATCACTCTGTTTTTACACCTGAAAATGACAAAGAACAAATACCACCTCTTTTACACAACTATCCATCCATGTCAGAAATACACGTACCATCAAATGGTATAGAAAAACGTTAAAAACAATCGTGATTCATCTAAAGCCACAGGTCCAGATGAAATACTAGCACGAATACTAAAACAATTTGCACCTGAATTAGCACCAAATCTCACTTTCAGTTTTAATACATCTTTTTTGAAAGGAGACGTACCATCAGATTGCAGACAGGCAAATGTAATTCCTATTTTTAAGAAGGGCGAAAAATACTTAGCAAGTAACTACAGGACTGTCTCCCTAACATGAACATGCTGCAAATAACTAGAACACATTGTAGTTAGTAACTTACTAAAACATCTGAAAGCACACAACTCACTAGTGGACACAACTTCTGACATTAAGTGATGAATTATTCGGTTATCTCCATATTGGCATTCAAACAAATTAATCATATTATATTAGACTTTTCAAAGGAATTTGACAAGGTAACTCATAAGAAATTATTAAGGAAGATGGATAATTATGACATAAGGGAAAATACCTGGAATTGGGTACCAGCCTTCCTTAATAATTGAATGCAAGATGGGGAGGTATATGGTCAAATGCCTGTGGTCAGTGGGATGCCACAAGGCTCGATATTTGGACCCTTCTTTTCCTGATATTCATAAATGACCTCCCTGCAACAGCAACATCAAAAACACGCTTGTTCGCAGATGACTGTATCTTATACAGAACAATTAAAAATCAACAAGATTGTACCATCTTACCATCTTACAAACTGGCTTAGACTGCCTAGCTAAATGGGAACAAACTAGGGGTATGCAATTCCACCACGAAAAATGCAACTCACTAACTGTAACAAGATCTCAGTCACCATACAAACATAACTATGTACCTAAAGGCCACATTCTAGAATCAGTCAACACAGCATAATACATTGGTATCACCTTATCCAACAATATGTCATGGGATACCAATATCAACAACATCACAGCTAAAGCAAACGAGATCTTAAAAAAATTAATCAGGAAGAAACAAAAAGTTTGGCTTATAGATCAATGGTACGATCAAACCTCGAATACTGCTCTTCAGTTTGGTCCCCTAACACCCAAAAACAAAACAAAAATAATATTGAAAAGGTAAAAAGAAGGGCAGCACGTTACGTCACCAACAGGTATCATAACACCAGCAATGACACTTCCATGATTGACCATCTTAAATGGCAGTCACTGGAAACTCGCAGAAACATCAATCGAGTAACAATGGTGTATAAGATCACACACCAACTTATAGCAGTCGATCTAAACCTTTACCTCTCACCACAGTCAGTCAAAAACACCAGATTCACCAACTCATTACAATATCAAACTTTCAGCACCAGAACAGATTACTTTAAGTACAGTTTTTTTTTTCATACACAGTTGTACTTTGGAATTCACTTCCACAAAAACCTTTCGTGTTAACTCTTTGGATCAGTTTAAAATACTGATCCAAAGTCAGTATATTTAGTTATCCACCCTGTTTGTACATATATGTAAATGACTTATTATTTTATTTTTGCACAAATTTAATTCTTGATTAATGCAGTCATTAGATTGTTACTTTTCATTAAGTGTCTGTTTGCGATGCGCCGACGTATGGTCATCAATGTGCTGATGGATCCTCGTACGATATAGATGTGGATTTCGGTGACATACATGTACACAGATGGAAGACTCTATGTGAAACAAAAGTAATGTTTTCTGTACTTGTAATTAATTTCACCAAAAACAGTTTAAAACACGTATGGTTACATAGATTATAGTATTGAGAGTTAATTTATGTTAGGAAACCCACGAACAGTAAAACTTCTGTGTACGGTTTGCTGATCAGGTCCGCAAAGTTGTTTAAAAGTTTCTTTTCTTCTTTTTTTTTTAAATTGATACTTGTTTATTCCAAATATTTCCTGTTTACAATTTCCTCAGTTGCCCAGGATGCAAACTGTGAATTCCCCTTTACATTTAAACCAACTGTCCGGGAAGCAGGAGGCTGAAAAAGTGCACTGTATTACCATGAAAAAAATAATACACGTGTAATCATACTTATATTCTTTGATATGACAATGAATGAAAAAAAAACATCTATCTAGAATGTAATACCAGTAATAATAAATTATATAACATTATAACATAAACGAGTGCACCTATAAACCAAAATCACATAATATTATAACATAATCGAGTGCATCTCTAAACCATGGATTACCGTAACCAATATACACGGTGGGTATGGTTGTCCTGCGAGAGAACGTTCTGTGCTGGTGATTCGGTCCTGACGGGTGCTGGTGATCAATAAAAAAATGTAAACAAAAACAAAAATGATGGTTTTTGACGTTTTCACTCATAAAAAATGGAAGAAAACAGTTGAGATTTTTCAATTTTGTTTCTTATGGGTTCATATGTAAACCATTAAAAAGTTGAACCTCTAAACTGTTTCAGTAAGCGTAACACAAAAATGCTCATTTTCAGAAAATCTAGAACTGAAAAATAAAACAAAAATGCTCATAAAGTCCGCTTTCTATACCGCAAACCACACGACAAAACTATTTTGTAAAAAAACGTTGAAATTTATTAAAATTTAGCATTTTCTCAATTTATTCATGTCCTGATACTGTGCTGGTGGGTCCTGATACGGTGCTGGTGATTTTGGATAAGAAGTTGGTCATATTTGAAACAAATGTTACAAAATCAATAAAATAGGGCAGATAATTGTTGTCAATAGGATCTATGACTCCTATTTTAGCTCTTGTTCATCCATTTGGCTGTTTAATATGTGTTTTCAAATGATCGTAACTTGTATTACATAATTACATAAAAGGGCAACATCTTTCGTCTAATATCAGATAACAATATATATAGTATCTAAAATAAGAATAGTTTTATTAAGATATTAAATGCCCCTTACATTGATGCTTCAACAATGATCAAAGCCCATGCCGCATAGACTTGTGTTTGTTAGCGCTTCGCATACCCCTCCCCACTTCCACCCAACCAACCCTCCTCATTTCCTCCTTCATTGTTACAGTGGTGTACCAACACAACAATTTATCACATAACATAATAACACAAAGACACACATTATTGAAAAACGAATGCTCGCAGGTACTGAAAGCTAGTTCAAAGCCGCATTTTCAACTAATAGATAAACCATGTTCTCATATACAAAAATCCCAATCGTGTCGATTAAAAAAGTCTCAAAACATAAGTTCACATTTTAATGTTTGATGAAGCAGAACTTAAAAAGTGTGCAGTGAATCTTGTGCTCACAACAGTTATTGTCATAATTATGTTTACATAAGACTTATAAAGGAATTAAGAAGGTACCAAGAAATATTTTACAGTTCAATTTAATGATCATGAATGGAAGGAAATGGTACGGGTTTACATAGGACAAAAAGAAATTGATAGTATTTTTAGGCGAAAGACTTAAACGCTTTTTTGCATTATATAGTACAGCTCTTCTATAAAAGCATGCAAAAAAAAAACTTTGATTGACTTGCTTGCTATGTTTGCTTAGATGTTTTCAAACAATAGGTAGGCGGAGTTTCAATACATACTGGGATTTGATTGGACAAATACAAACTAACAGTAATTGACGTTAACAAACTTCAAAACAATCATAGCAAGCAATTTGATCAATGGTTTGCTTCGCATATATTTATAGAAGAGCTGTAAATTCTAAAAAAATCAATTCTTGTTGTCGTATATGGTTAAATCCTCAACAAAATCTCAATAACTTTGTTGATCTTTGTTGGAACGAATAAAGATTTAAAATCAAATTTTTGTGGACTTTTTAGCTTCCACCCTGACGAGGCATGTTAGCTTTTCGTATGCTGTTGCACTTGACGCACGGAAACTTTCACATTTCCATCTTCTTTTCTGAAATATTTTACCCAGCTCATACTTGACAGGATTGTTATCCTAGTAAAAGGTGTAACTAATGAATTGAACACAAGTTAAAAATTCCACAATACTATATAATTTATTTTATGTGTCAATTTGTTCGAAAAAAGTCGAAAAAAAGAGAGTTTTTTTAATGTCATGATTATCTGTCGCTTTCTAGATATATACTTAGCATTTATTTCAGATGACATGGACTCCTCACCCTGGTGACCCTGCTGCCTTTCATAACTTTATCCGTATACATATATTAATAGATAAACAAAAGGCTGCAACTGGTATTTTTGTATTTAAAATGATTCGTTGTAACGAGAATATTTGTGGTGAATGGAAACTGTGAGGGTCAAAATCTTAAATTGCTTATAAATGTTGCTGGACCCAGTTTCGTTATCTGATCTGATTTTCTGAAATGTGCAAGGTAGATAGACATTGGCCTTTTGATTTTTTTTACTCGGTAAGTTTTGCCCTAATTGCATGAACTTTTTCAATATTAAAGCCGATTTCAATGAGTGTGTAGACAAAGGGAATATCTTTGGTTATCTTGCTTGCTGAACAGAAAAGTCATTGTTAGGTTATGTAAACTACCGTACTTTAAGAGAGACTAGTCCGACAAATGACACATCTTTCTGTCTGTAGGACCAGGCTACTTCTAAAGGAGTGTAGTATACCTTACCAAACAATGACTTCACGGTTTTAAATTAGCTAACAAGCAAGCTAACCAAAGATATTACCTTTGCCTACATACTCAATGGAATCGGCTGTAACTAAAAACTCGAATACATTTTAACAGACAGTGGTCATGTTTGTTGATGAATATTGTTGTTCCTAGATTCACTCTTGAAAAATCATTTGGTAACATTTGGTCAAGTAGTTTCAGAAAAGACCTTTTTGTAATTGCGGACGCCAAGACAATACATGAACCTCACACGACCCCTCGACACAGGTGAGCTTATATATGATCTTATAGCAATTCGGGTTGATAACCAGTTGAAATTAAGCCAGTTTTTTGTGTGTGTAGATTTGTATTGTTTTAAACTGTTATGACCTTTTAAAGTTAAATGTAGGTGTTTAATCTAAGAATTTCTTTTTTAAACTTATATACTTGTTTTATACTCAATTGGTAGTATGAAGCTACGAGATATTTTAATTTTTGAAATTGACATATTCTAGTCTGCCCTTTCAAAAAATAGTTGTTTTTTTAGTGTTCTATCGAACTTTCGAAAAAAAATACCTGATAACCGTTCAGACAAAAAAATATGTTGAAAAAATCTTACAGATACAGCAAGTGATTCTTAATAGCTATAAGATACATTTTTCTTTTAAAATACAACTTTTAAATCTTACGGGAAACTATTCCAAGCTTAAAACTTTCACTGTAACCTCGCTCTAACTTACCCCCCCCCCCCCCCCCCCCCAAAAAAAAAACAACCAAACAAACAAACCCGCAATACTATTGTCATTCTTATAGTCAGCACTAAATTAAAAAAATAGGGGTATTTTTTCTCTCATAATAACAGTAAACAGATTCACAACAATGTCAATTTCAAGAAAGCAGACAACAGTTAATTAGTCACTAACAGTACAGCATCAATGATCTTAAATATATGCCACTTTTAACTAAAATATAAAAGCACAGAACCAGGACATAGGAGCACAGAACCAGGACCGTTTTTCTTATCACCAGCACAGCGTCAGGACAATTCCGTTTAACGAACTTGCACGACTTTTGCAATATAATATTGTTGTAATATACTTTGCATGGTACTTATGACGCATCAGAGAAAAATTAAGCAACAAAACAGTCGTTTTATTGCCGTTCTGATACAATGTAAACAAACCCACCAGCACAGAATCAGGACCCACCAGCACCTGACAGGACCAAGTCACCAGCACAGAACGTTCTCTCGCAGGACAACCATACCCACCGTGATATACATTAAAGAGATATAAAAGGCAAACCACATACATAACATCGTGACACTTATCTCCTGCAAGGTATGTACTTATAGTATAAAATTAATCAATGTGTTTATTGTTTCGTTGTCTAATGTATTATTCGATAAATAACAGGGTACAGATTTCAGATGTGTAATCATGTATGATTTCCAAAGTTTCAAAATATATGTAGATAACATTTTTATCCCATCAATGCATCATATTTGATTTTGTTTCTTATTTTCCACAAGGACCATTTTGTTAAAATAAAAAAGAGATTTACAAGTAAAGTTTGGTTCGATTGACCACTGCTATCTCCCAAAAGCATAAAATGTTTTAAATTTTCATCATCTAATTGAACATTACATAATGTGAAAATATCTTTAATTTTACCAATGATTAATTTTGTTGTATTGCAATCGAAAAATAAATGTTGCAAATTTTCAGTATTATTAGCAGTTTGGCAAATGTGACATTTTCCGTTTGACAATTGCATTTTTTTAAGTCTACTTTCCGTATCAATGATATAATTATTGTGGATGCATTTCCATTGAAATTCTTTCATTTTATTGGTGATATTAACTTTTTTCAGACCCATACTATTTTCCAATTAATTTCGTGCCCATAAAATTCTTGCCATTTAAGCTGACATTTTGGATATATATTCTTCTTAATCATGTCTCGAATATATTTGAGTTTTAATTGTTTGGGTTTGATTTTCTTTCCATTTCTGTCTAAAATTACCATTTCATTGAAAATTTAAATTCTATGTTTGTTTTTTCATTAATTTCATTAGGCCACACCAATTTAATTCCTTGTTCGACGGACCCGCCCGCACCTATTTTTTTCAAAGCAGAATTTTTTTATTTTTTTTATATTCCCGCTTCCCGCATCCGGAAATGTAATCGTGTCCATTTCCCGCACCGTTTGTTTTTGTAAACATCATAAACAGATATTTGCACTTGTTTTTATAATCACAATCTAACATGTATTTATAACGATTTTAAACATATAAGCACCCAAGTACACTGTGTCAATGTCTGTGATAATATTTGATTCAGCATGAACCCCATTTATCCCAAATGGGAGTGCTCCGATATTAATAGAAAACAGAAGAAAATACCTGTACAGAACAAAACATTGGTTTCCTTCCCCCTTACTTAGATTCCCTATCAAAATATGTTCGTTGTTAGAAATAAACTTCAAAGAACTTCGGAAAGAAATGCCTTCAACTGCAATATGCTGGCGATACAAAACTATCCATACCCCCTGCATGTTTGTGCACCTGTCCTGATTGACTCAGGGGCCTGTCGTTCAGCAGTTAGATATATCGTTCGTTGATGTTCATAAATATTATTTGGTATTTTCCCGTTTGTATATATATAAATTAGATCGTTGGTTTTCCTGTTCGAATTGTGTACACTTATAATTTTGGGGTCCCTTATAGCTTGCTGTTTGGTCTGGGTCAAAGCTCTGCCGTACGTACTATGATCTGTATTTGCTATTATCCCTCAGAAGGGCACATATGGGGTCATTTTACTGTTGTAAAAAAGAAACTTGAAGAAATACCAAGGATTTGCATAGTGTTACTATACAAATCCTTTGAAGAACTTAAAAAAAATAACTAAAAGAGAGGAGAAATACATCATATTTAAATAATTTTAAACAACATTACTATATTCTTAAAGAGAATTATTTATGATATTATTTGTTTTGAATAATATTAAAGTAAATGTGTTAACATGGCCTAAGTCCAGGAATATTACAAAATTCTTGGGCATGTTTTGACCATTTAATACCAGATAGATATATAGTTCTTTGGGAAAATATGAGCTCTTTTGTATAAAACTTACAAAAAATATATTGTAACTTATATTGACCCCTCATAAAAAGTATATTTGTAAAATTGAGGGGTTGTTCCCAACCTGATTATGACTTGGATGGAGAATTGTCTCATTAATTGGCACACATACATATACCAAATCTAATTATTCAATTATTTATTTGGTGAACAGGGAAAAATACTTCATAAATTAAAAAAAGTGTCAAAGTACAAGTGATAAATCAAGTTTTAATATTGTCAAAACCTACTATTTTATGTTTACAAAAAAAAATATATAATCGCTCGCCTTTACTTTTCAAGCTTCGCCTCAAAAATTTGCAAAATAAATATTTTTTTATTAAAATTTTCAAATCGCTCGCTCGCCCCAATTTTTGGAGTCCAAAAATCCGTAGAACAAGAAATTAAATTGGTGTGGCCTTATCAATTTCTAAAATTTGTAAGAAGTCAATTGGCATTGAACTTTTAACTCTTGAAAATTCCGATATACAGTTTCTTTTATCCACAAGTTTTTCAAATATAGAACATAAACTGTAAAATTTGTTGGTTTCTTCATTCCATACGTCTTTGATATATTTCAAGTTACTTTTTAGAAAGGAAGAGAAAAACAATGGCTGATTTTGAAATGAATTTCCAAATAGTCTCATATTAAGTACCGCGTTCTTAATTTTGGAATTATCTCCAATTTTTATAAAAATAGACCATGTATAAACCGTTTTCTGATAAAATAAAGGAATAGATTAAGTCCTTTTATATTTGAATATTTACCTAAAAAATACTGATCATTATACTTGTTGTCAATTGTCGAAGCCAATACTTGCCAATCGCATTCCAGCTTTCTAACGGTTCATGAAGAATGCGATAAAGAGATTTTATTTGCTTACTTCTAATGAATAAATCTATACTAGTCATGCCCATTCCGCCCTTTGTTATATCAAGACAACAAACCTGTCTTTCTATTTGGTTAACTTTCCCATCCCATATAAAATTCCAAATAATATTGTTTATTTCTTTTGAATATTTTTCAAGAATACCCCGCATTTCAATTTCATTACTACACATGGGCAATATGAAATTATTTACTATTAAGGTTTTACCACTAAATGAAAGTTTTCTGCTTTTCCAAACGTGGACACAGTTTTTAATTTTTCTATAATACTTTGCCATATAGCATCATTATCAATTTCATATCCGTGATTTACTCCGAGGGTTTTTACATTACCTGTAATCCATTTAATTTTATTAAATTTTAGTTTTTTCCTTTTAAGTGATCCTATAAGTAAACCTTTGGTTTTATCAAAATTAATTTTAGATACCGAAGCTTTTTCATATAGCGTTAGGACATCAACAGATTTTTCTACTGATTTCTCATTTTTGTTTAAAAGCTGAGTGTCATCAGCAAACATGCATAATTTTGTTTCTATACTTTTACCCCCCTCACCAGGTATTTCAATTCCTTCAATTTCCTTGTTACCTTGTATTGCACATGCCATTGGTTCTGCTTGCAAAACGTATATAAGGGGTGCTATAATGTTCAGCAAAGTAAGATCTACAAATAAGTCAACATAACCGAAATGGTCAGTTGACCCCTTTAGGCTTTATTGCCCTTTATAGTCAATTTTTAACCATTTTTCGTAAATCTTTGTAATCTTTTACAAAAATCTTCTTCTCTGAAACTACTGGGCCAAATTAGTCCAAAAATTGCTATAATCATCTTTGGGGTGTCTAGTTTTAAAAACGTGTCCGGTGACCTGGCCATCGAACCAAGATGGCCGCCACGGCTAAAAATAGAACATAGGGGTAAAAAGCAGTTTTTAGCTTATAACTGAAAAACCAAAGCATTTATAGAGCAAATCTGACATGGCGTTAAATTGTTTATCTGGTCAAGATCTATCTGCCCTGAAATTTTGAGATGAATCGGACAAGCCGTTGTTTGGTTGCTGCCCCTGAATTGGTAATTTTAAGGAAATTTTGCTGTTTTTGGTTATTATCTTGAATATTATTATAGATAAAGATAAATTGTAAACAGCAATAGTGTTGAGGAAAGTAAGATCTACAAATAAGTCAACATGACCAAAATTGTTAGTTGACCCCTTAAGGAGTTATTGCCCTTTATAGTCAATTTTTAACCATTTTGAAAAATTTTAGTATTCTTTTAAAAAAATCTTCTCCTCTGAAACTACTTGGCCAAATTTAACCAAACTTGGCCACAATCATCATTGGGGTATCTGGTTTAAGAAATGTGTGGCGTGACCTGGCCAACCAACCAATCAACCAAACAAGATGGCCACCATGGCTAAAATAGTACATAGTGGTGAAATGTTGATTTTGGCTTATATCTCTGAAACCAAAGCATTTTGAGCAAAAATTGTCTATTAGGTCAAGTTCTATCTGCCCTGAAATTTTCAGACAAATCGGACAACCAGTTGTTGCCCCCGAATTAGTAATTTTAAGGAAATTTTGCAGATTTTGGTTATTATCTTGATTGTTATTATAGATAGAGAAAGTGTAAACAGCAATAATGTTCAGCAAAATAAGATCTACAAATAAGTCTCATGACCGAAATTTTCAATTGACCCCCTAAGGAGTTATTGCTCTTTATAGTCAATTTTTAACAATTTTCATAAATTTTTGTAAAGTTTTAGAAAATACTTTCAACTGTAATTACTGGGCCAAGTTCATTATAGATAGATATAATTGTAGCAACAAGAATGTTCAGTAAAGAAAGATCTACAAACACATCACCAAAACACAATTTTGTCATAAATTTATCTGTGTCCATTGTTTAGTATGCACATAGACCAAGGCGAGCGACACAGGCTCTTGAGAGCCTCTAGTAATGTTGTAAGACATAATAGTGTCCACATGGACACTTTTTCATTGAAATTTGGTATTTAATAATGTCCATTGCCATGGAATGGTGTCCCTCAAAAGGACAAATTTTTACTGCTTACAATATGAAATAGTGTCCACTCACAGGACAAATTTTCATAGTAGTTGCTATTAAATTGTGTCCTCTAAGGGAAGTAATACAAAGGTCATTACAAAGTTTTATTATACTTAAATTTTAATTAAGATATGAAGGATTGGTGAGAAATTGATCAATATACAAATGTAATTTGTATATTGATCAATATACAATTTAACTATTGTCAGTTTATTGTCTTAATTTTGTATGCCATAACCATTTAACGTAAATGTGTTTGTGCGAATAAAATATTGTCTATTGTCTATTGTCTATTGTCTATTGTAAACAAATAAATAATGGATGGAAGTGAATATAGAGAAATTTAAGTTCTAAGAAATTCCCAACAAATGGTTATGACAATGAAAGAATAACAATAAGAAGGAAGTGTAAAATCAAATATGAAGAACTTTGTAATATTTATTATGTCTAACGGTTTATTTCTTCCTCTGTGATATTTTATCCTGAGGATAATTTGTCACGGTAATTTTTTTCCAGGCATGATATTTCACAGGTAAAAAATTTCCAGAGGAGTGAAAATCTATCTGTGTTATGTGGATAGTATGTACCAGTATATATTTGGCGTATCATAATTCACAGAACCTTGTGAAATATAGTCCTTTTATGTAACTAGTATGTAAGTTACTCGCAATCAATATATACCTAACTTTTATTATAAAATAATTCACAAAGGTAGAAAAAATTTGCATAATTTATCAAAGGGAGGTAATTATGAGCAATTTATATTTTAAAGATATTAATATAATATATTCCTGAATCTATTTCATAGTGAAATTATTTCTGGTTTTCTTTCTTATATTTAATGATAATTTTCTTTTTAAAAGAATATTTACTTGATTTTTTTCAGGAAATTTTTTCAATGATAATTTGTGAAATAATTCCCATTATGATACATTTTTTTTTTACAAAATAGGTTAAATTCAAATACCCTATTATTATTTCATAGTATTTGTAAAGGATACTTTTTTTCTAATAACTATTCAATAAGTTAACTACCCAGATAGAATTTCACGGCAAAGGAAAAAATATCCCCGGGAAATATTTTCCTCCGGATAAAAAAATAACAACTACTGTAACATTTTTTCCTCTGGATCAAATTTCACCAAGATATAATTTTGCTTGGCTTTACACATAGACATAGTCCAAATAATTATGACGTCTTGAAATGCTATTTTATTTTTTCTTTGACGTCTTTCACAGATGGAAGGCTTCAACGGAAAATTTAAAATAGCCTATCAAGATGTCATAATAATTTAGACTGGTATTGACACTCCCAAAACACACTTGAGTTAGTTGAGAGACAACATTAAGTAACCACTGCAGCATATCTTCATTTGTAAGACATAATAGTGTCCTATGAAAAAGTGTCCACATGGACACTTTTTCATTGAAATTTGGTATTTAATAATGTCCATTGCCATGGAATGGTGTCCCTCAAAAGGACAAATTTTTACTGCTTACAATATGAAATAGTGTCCACTCACAGGACAAATTTTCATAGTAGTTGCTATTAAATTGTGTCCTCTAAGGGAAGTAATACAAAGGTCATTACAAAGTTTTATTATACTTAAATTTTAATTAAGATATGAAGGATTGGTGAGAAATTGATCAATATACAAATGTAATTTGTATATTGATCAATATACAATTTAACTATTGTCAGTTTATTGTCTTAATTTTGTATGCCATAACCATTTAACGTAAATGTGTTTGTGCGAATAAAATATTGTCTATTGTCTATTGTCTATTGTCTATTGTAAACAAATAAATAATGGATGGAAGTGAATATAGAGAAATTTAAGTTCTAGGAAATTCCCAACAAATGGTTATGACAATGAAAGAATGACAATAAGAAGGAAGTGTAAAATCAAATATGAAGAACTTTGTAATATTTATTATGTCAGATAAGAAGGCAATAGAAAATAAATAATGTCCATTGCCATGAAATATTGTCTCCTAAGTGGACAGCATTTTACAGCAACAGTTATGAAATATGGTCCATCTGCAGAACAAATTTTCGTAGTGAATGTTATTTAATTGTGTCTTCAAAGGAAAATAAAATAGAGCAGCATCTAACATGTATATAATTATATTAAAAAATATAGATATGAAGATAAGGATGGTATGAGTGCCAATGAGACAATTTTTATGTCAAAGTAACAATTAATTCAAGTTCGTAATTAAAGTTAAAATGCGTCCAGCAATAACAAGGCAATGGAATCATTTAATACTTTAATCATATCAAAAAGTGCCCTGGCGGACACAATGTCCTGTGAAAAAAATGTCCACCTGGACAATATTTTGGTAGTGAATAATGTCCATGTGCATGGACACTTTTTCATACTTAAGGACATGTTTTCATAAAAAATTGTGTCCAGGACACATTTAAATAAGTAAATATTGTCAAAATGTGTCCGGTGGACATTTTTTCATGGAAGACATTATTAAATCCTACATTGTCACACATTTGACATCTTCCGTTTTCATCGTGATAAATAAAAGTTACATTTTCTGAATTTTCTTTTGCATAAGGAATCCCACTCCCCTTGAATCAGAAGTTCCGCTATTCCAAACTGATTCACCTACCCCAAAGTTTTTTCCAGTCATTACCCCAGTTATCAATATCAGATTTAGACCAATGTGTTTCTTGAAGACAAATGATACCAAACTTTTTTAAAACTAACCAATTAAAAATCATATCTCGTTTTTTATTGTTTCGTAAACCATTTACGTTTATTGAAGCAATTGACAAAGACAGATATCAAATAAGTTTTTCTTTTCTTTCTTTCGTCATTTAAATGTTTCACTTGAATGCTTTGAACCTGGTTATGTCTATTCGGTAAAATAAACTCAACGGATCGTTTATGTGTATACCTTTGTGTGGTTTGTGCAAACAAACCAGATAAAACTTTAATTATTAGGCGTCGTTTAAAAACCGTATAAGGTGTAATAAACAGATATTTATGTTCTCATATAACATTATTAAGCGTCGTTTTAAAACCGTACTAGGTCTAATAAACAGATACTTATTCATCTTCTCCAAATATAACATTACAGTTTGGTATAGGTTAGCAATGTTTGCACTTTTTGCAGTATATACATAAAGGCATATAAACGAATTATTTCTAAATAAAATATACATACGAAAAATATGTTTAAAAAAGTGGACATAATATTTACAGTGATACATTTGTGGTTTTTTTTTTTTTTGTTTGTTTTGTTTTTGTTAAATATAGTCTGAGTGTTTATTCACATGGGTTTAATCATGATATATTCTCGTCTCTTTTCTTGATACTTTGGATGTCCGGTCTGCAGATGTTGGAGTAGTTTTGTCACTTCTGATGCGTTTTCGATTAATCGGAGTGTTTGATACGGTGAAATTTGTATTTTGGCTATTTAGAAACTCACAAAGGTTACTGTTAATTCTTTGTGCGCCTTCTGTGCTGACGTGTACCCCGCTACTGTCATTTTTATCTAACAATCATCATGTTCTGATTACAGCTCCGTGTTTATAAAATTGATCATTTATATCAACAAATGCTACAGATTGTTCTCGAACAAAAAGTTTTTTCATGAAGCTATTTACATTTTTGGTTGTTTCGTTTATTTTCTTCTTCGGCAATTGGTAATTCGTGTAACTTCGTCTTTTACAAGCGCATTTGCAAACCCTGACAATATAAAAGGTGTAACGAACCTAAACTTATTCGGATCTAAAAACAGTCTCCGGGACAAGTTGATTTGTCCTAAAAATTTTTGGATCTAGCACCACTGTTGAAAAAGTTATGCCCCTTTTTTCAACAATTTCCTCAGAGGAAAAGTACTTTTCCTCAAGGGAAATCAAATTTCCCTGAAGGAAAAAGATTTTTTCTCAAGGGAAATTGTTTTTTCCTCAAGGGAAAAAGATTTCCCTTAGGGAATTTGCTGCATAATAATTTCCTTTGAGGAAATTCTATTTCCTTAGAGGAAATTCTTTTTCCTTAGAGGAAATTCTTTTTCCTTTGAGGAAATTTGCAGCTTCAAATTTTCCTTGGAGGAAATACTTTTTCCTGTGAGGAAATTTGTAGCTTCAAATTTTCCTTGGAGGAAATACTTTTTCCTGTGAGGAAATTTTTGAAAAACACTTTTCCTTGGAGGAAAATTCAAGACAACAAATTTCCTCTAGGGAAATCATTGTTCTTTAAATTTCCTCTAAGGAAATTTCTGAACATCAAATTTCCCTTAAGGAAATGTTTTCCCTTATTTTTACTTGTTAAACATTTCTTCACTACACCATGTATACAAACAGTATAAATTTAATTATTACAAGACTGTATAATTGATGCAAATGATATTTAAAACTTTAATAAATGTTTGACTCAACATTTTAATGACATTGAAAATAATACAGTCTGACTGTTTAGATCTAGGTATTGTTTATACTTTTTATATAAATTTAAATTTGATTTATATTTTTTTTTTGGAGCAAATGCTTCTATTTTCTTTGTAATTGTTTCAATGCGATACATTAATAAGCAACCAATTTGAATGTCATACCATTTGTGGTGTTCTAAAGAATTTGTTTATATATTTGCAGATTAAATAATAAAATAAACACTTTTCGTGTTATTTTAAATTAGAATTTCTTCTGATTCAGCTTGTATACAGTTATTCAATCCACTACGTATGAATTCATTGAATACATTATTCCATTCACTAAACAATTCCCTTCAATTCTAAGAGAAATCATTTTTGCAAATTGTTCTTCAATGATCTTCTTCTGTATATTTGATATGAGGGAGCGATGTAAATGAGTGGATAAAACTGGTGTTCCTTTTTTCAACAACAAAATGGTATTTGTTCAGCATTCTCCTTTCTTTTGATTAAGATATGTTGTTGCTTTTATGCAATAGTGTTTTTGTGTATCTATGATAGAACTCCATTTTGTTTATGGTCATTATCATGTGATAATGTTGAAATTTCCTATTTCTTTTTTGCAGGAAAGCACACATTCCATTTCAAATTAATCCAATTATGCACTATGTAAATAAATTTCAACTTTAAGTTTCCTCTTCAGTAATGACCTATTGATCATGAAAACCAAGATGTCTGATCACCTATAAATACACAAAATAAACAAATAAAATGTTATAAATGGAGAGAGAAACAGCAATAAATGTTTTTCATGTGTATCTTTCCTTATTAAAATACATTAAGTAAACTTGAACTCGAGAAAAATAAATAACTGCGATGTAGACTAGAAAGTATAAAATGCCAAATAAAGTATTCACGAAAAATTAGTTGATTTACAGAAGTCAAGTCCGTGTTTGCAGGAAATTTACATCATTGGTTGTCTGGTGGAGAGTTGTCTTATTGGCAATCATACCACATCTTATTTTTATATAACCTTGCCATATTCCTATTGTGCCTGTCCAAAGTTCAGAGCCTGTAGCTTTTGTCAGTTTAGTCTGACACTAAAATTTAGTGGTTGTTGTTGTTGTTGTTTCATACCAGTCATATTTATTTTTTGTAATTTATTTTGTTATAAACTAGGCAATTACCATGATTAGTTTTACAGTTTGGATTGTTTCAATTTTTCATCTTTAGGTCTTTTATAGCTGCCTACTTTGACTATAGTATAGGGTATGGATTTTCTCATTATTGAAGGTCGTAACAGGCCTACAATTGCTTTCTCAAAGCCATGATAGTTTTCATATTTAATATACCACATCTTTTAATTTTTATAGTAATCATGATACTAGTAATCATCTTTCAAGTTCAATAACTTTTTTATATTAAAAGGTGCCTTACCATTTAGGTTTAGTTGGCTTCTGCAAATTTTACATTGCCTATCATTTCTGCTGTATATAATTTCTCTGTATCTTCTATAGTTCTTGTCCTATACATAAAAGAGTAAAAGTTGAATGACATCTTGCATCAATATTTTTTTCTGTTTAATGTACATTATGTATATTAATGTGTGTTTAATAAAAATCTAAACCGTGAGTGCTTGATAAGCTTCTTGCCCTTATAGCTGGTCTTTAAGCTTTAAATGAATTTTAATGATCGACTAAAAAACTATGAGCACTGTGCAAATAAGACCCCTGCCCTCCAAAAACAAAAAAACAAAAACAAAAAAAAACAAAACATGCACAAACAGTGGTATTTATTGACATAAAACATGTATATACATGTAATTTGGCTCCATTTATAGATATATATCTCAAGTGACTATAAGTTTAAGGCTGCGATTTTTTTAACAAATACATAAATTTCTAAAAACCTTTCAAAGTTTTTGAAAATGGACAATTTTAAAATAACTTTGCAACAACTAAAGTTCCTTAACTCTGCATCTTATAAAAAATATACATGATAAATAGGGAATGATACTCCAGCTTGCATATTATTCAAAGTTTTAAAGGAACATAACTGAAGAACGGTAAAAGTTTTACTACCAAAATTTGAAATTGATCTGATTAAAATTATGATAAAAAGTATTTTTTTAAAGTTTAATAAAATTTGGTTGAGGAAAACTTAAGTTAGAAGGCCGAAACAATTTTTTTCCATTTTTAAAGAACATTACTATAGAATTTAGTAAAAGAGACACTACCAAAATTCAAACTTAATCTGTATTTTGTGATGATAAGCATTGTGTATTGATTTCATAACATTTGGTTGAGACAAACTAAATTTTAGAGATCAGGAAACCAAAAATTCAGCATATTTTCCCCATTTCTAAAGGGGCATAACTCTGATACTCTAGTACAGTAACACTGACATCACCAAAATTCAAACTTGATCTGAGAATTGTGATAACAAGCTTTTGTAAAAGTTTAATTGAATTTGGTTGAGGCAAACTAAAGTACTGTAAGAGAACAAAAAACAACTTTGGGACAGACGGACAAACGATCTGACAAGTGTTAAACATTATGCCCCCTCCACTTTGGGTCATAATAATAACTAGAGGCTCTCAAGAGCCTGTGTCGCTCACCTGTTAATGTGTTTACTGATGTCGGCCATCTTTGTTGGTAGGCGGGGTCATTAGACACTCTTTTTAAAAATAGATACCCTAGTATTATGATTGTGGCCAAGTTTGGTTAAATTTGGCCAAGTAGTTTTAGAAAAGATTTTTATACAAGTTACAAAAATGAGGAAAAGTTGTTTAATATTGACTCTAAAGGGCAATAACTCCTTAGGGGGTCCTCTAACAATTTTGATCATGCTGACTTATTTGTAGATCTTACTTTGTTGAACATTATTGCTGTTTACAGTTTATCTCTATCTATAATAGTATTCAAGATAATAACCAAAAACTGCAAAATTTTCTTAAAATAACCAATTTAAGGGCAGCAACCCAACAACAGGTTGTCCGATTCAACTGAAAATTTGTGAGGGGATATATCTTATTCTGATGGACATTAAAATCTTGAAAGATTTGCCCTAAATGTCTTGGTTTCAAAGATATAAAGCAAAAACTGCATTTTACCACTATGTTCTAATTTTAGCCATGTCGGCCATTTTGTTTGGTAGGCTGGGTCATCGGACACATTTTTTAAACAATAAACCACAATGATAATTGTCGCCAAGTTTGATTCAATTTGGCAAAGTAGTTTTAGAGAAGAAGATTTTTAGAAAAGTTACAAAAAATGATGAAAAGTTGTTAAAAATTGACTATAAAGGGCAATAACTCCTTAAGGGGTCGACTGGCAATTTTGGTCTTGTTGACTTATTTGTAGGTCTTACTCTGCTGAACATTATTGCTGTTTACAGTTTATCTCTATCTATAATAGTATTCAAGATAATAACCAAAAACTGCAAAATTTCCTTAAAATAACCATTTCAGGGGCAGCAACCCAACAACAGGTTGTCCGATTCATCTCAAAATTTCAGGGCAGATAGATCTTGACCAGATAAACAATTTAACGCCATGTCAGATTTGCTCTAAATGCTTTGGTTTTTGAGTTATAAGCCAAAAACTGCATTTTACCCCTATGTTCTATTTTTAGCCATGGCGGCCATCTTGGTTGGTTTGACGGGTCACCCCACACATTTTTTAATCTAGATATCCCAAGGATGATTGTGGCCACGTTTGGTAGAATTTGGCCCAGTAGTTTCAGAGGAGAAGATTTTTGTAAAAGTTTACGGACGACGGACGACGGACGACGGACGCCAAGTGATGAGAAAAGCTCACTTGACCTTTCAGGTCAGGTGAGCTAAAAAGGGAGTTTGTCAAAACAATTCACCAAAGTTTCATAAAAATTTGTGAAAGCATTCTTGAGACTATCCTAATCCCAAGTCATGATAGTACAATGACATAAATCAGATTTTTTTTTAAATTAAAAGGAAAATTATCATGTTTATGTTATACAAAAATAATTCACCAAGTTTCATGAAAATTGCTCAAAGCATTATTAATAGTATACGTACTGGAAAAATCCCCCCTTTTATGAATAAAATCCCTAACTTTAAATCAAAAATTTAAAATCCCTAAAAATTAAAAAGGAGCTTAATTATATAGATAATTCACCAAAGTATTATGAAAATTTTATGATTAATATACTCGCTTATAAGTCGGAAGTTTGGGAGTAAAATTCAGAATCCAGAGAGGGGTACCGACTTATAAGCGAGATCAAGCGACCAGAGGAAAAATCCAAGCTCGAGAGAAGAGGTCAGGAGTGAATTTCCTGGTCAAAACTACGTCGGTGATTGCCAAACATACATAAATCCCTAAATTAAAAGTTTTTGTTGAAAATAAATGACTACAATACTGGCTTTGTGTTTTATTTGTTCTCTTTTAACATTTTTCTGTCAATTTGTTTTGAATTTCCGACTGTTTCCGGTTTGTGTATTGATTTTCATGGTCAAATGGTTTGTGCATAAACCCAAAAGAAAAAGCCAAGAACCAAAAATGAAAACGAGATAACAATGTACCAACTATGTAAAAGGATGTATTCAGCGGAGTTATTGTGTCATTATTGTGATATCATGATATCAATTCAATACTTATAAATCATACAATAATCAAAAATAATTTTAAGATTCATTCCCAAGATCAAAATATTATTCATTAAAATGTCTCAGGTAAACACAAAGATTACAAAATTGATTGGCAAGCCAATATAATCCATTGATAACCCCTAATTAAGAGACAAAGAGTTGTATTCACTAAAGGTGTGAAAAACATCAGTGATAGGTGAACAGATGACACTAATGAGTTGGGAGTTATTTTAATATAAAGTTGATTAGCTTCACTTAATTTTTTTAATCCTTTATAAATCATCACAATATAATGAGAATTATGAAGTGTACATGCTCCTTTAACACTGAGTTATGTGTGCTGTGAAAATATTGATTGACTTAAATTTTTTTCAGGTTCATATTGGTTTATGTTCGCTTTTCTCAAACAATAGGTTGTTAGTCATACCCTACAAAATCATTGATGGATCAATATGTGATGATAAGGATATAGTTATAAATAAATGGAAATATGATTTTGAAGAAATGTTAAATAAAAATAGCGATACTAGTATTAGTAATGAAATAGAAAATTGTAATAGTGATATAATTTGTGATGAAATTTTAGATGGTGAAATTACCAGTAGCGAAGTGTATAATGTAGTGAAAATATCAAAATGTAGTAAATCTCCTGGCGTTGATGATATTCCAGTTGAATTATATAATCAAAGAGCTGATAGCTCTGAAGTGGAAGAAGGTGAATAAAAGGTAACTTGAATTACCATAAAAGCAGCCCCACTTACCCAGGCTGCTTTGTTCCATTATCGTTAAAATGTATTTTTTTTTCTTCAAACAAGAAAAGGTCGTAAGTACATGGATTTCCCATCCGTACAATAATTTTCTATGTTCAGTTGACTATGAAAATTAGGTAAAATCTTCAATTTGGCAGTAAAATTAAGCAGTTCATATCAAGAGGAACACATGTGTACTAAGTTTCAAGTTGATTGGATTTCAACTTCATCAAAAACTACCTCGACCATACACTTTATAACCAGAATCAGGACGGACGGACAGACTAGAAAACATATTGCCCATAAATGGAGCATAAAAATAGTAAGACTTGTTACATACCCGCCAACTTTTGAAAGTTCCCATATGGGTTTTTACTGCACAACAACAATTTTAAAGGTTACAATTTTTAGCGACGTATTTTGCAAGATCTGGATTGTCTAGAAAAAGTGTCATATTTGGATGATGAACTTACATGCCTTTTCCTTAAGTCTGTTTGCATGATTCTAGTTATATATTAAATCAGTAGAAAAAATATACATGAAGCTAGCAGACCAGGGTTTATTTTCCAGATTAAGAATATTAGATGCTTGTTGAAATTTCCAATTTTGAATTATGCACAAAGATGGACCTTTAACAGGTTGGGAACAACACTATAAATGAGGGTAACCTAACTGGGAGATCATCACAACCCACTGTAAAAAATGAGCACAAAAAAATTCATTTATATTCATATTATTTGATGAAACTTTCCCCAAGAACTATGCATCTATTAAGTACTGAATGGTCAAAACATCATGTTTTTTTATCGACATAAATTTTGTCGTAAATGTAACCAAATGATGTAGAAATTGTGTTTTTTCTTCAAATTTCCATCAAATTGGAATGTTTATAGTTCCCTTATTGCCTCTCTATTTGAATAAAATAAAATAATAAGAAGAATCTGTTTCTTGTTTTGTTTTGTTTTGTTTTTGACAAATGATTGTTCACTGCTTGCAAATGAATCATTATATTTATATATCTTATCTGTATATGTTTTTGTTCATGTCTCCATCTCCTTATCATTTGTAAGCGTATAGACAAATAAGAAAGAAATAACATGTATATTTGCAACATTTTAAATTAATTAAAAAAATAACATACACTAACACTAGTACTGCATGGATTTTAAGCATTATGAAAGTCATATTTGTAGCATTGAAAAGACTTAAAAACAGTGTAAAATGTCTTGCTATTTCTTAGCTTACACTATAAAATCTAATATATACTGTTATCTACAAATTTAAAATTTTTAGATTTTACTAGGAATTAATCTGTCTACTAGACCTTTTATTAGTCTAGTTGCACATATTGTATGTTGACTACTATACAGTAATAAACAAATTTATAATATAAACTTCAATTTAATCCTTGAAAGGAGGTCTATATTCCTAAAATAATTTATAAATTTTCATTTTTTTATTTGTCCAAAATCATTTAAATTCATTTAATCAACATCCTTTTATGATTATTTGATTAAAATATTAATCATTTATAGTCTTTTTACAATTGACATTTTTAAAAGCAAAATAACTGAAAACAGGATAAAACAAAGGGAAGTAACAAAAAAGTATTTCAATATTCCCAATACACATCGTTTTGATAACATAACGGCAGTAAGCCGGAGGTAAACATCGTTGATTACCATTATGTTTGACACCCAAGCTGTCAAGTGAAGCCATATAATTATACATCTTCTTTGATGGGGAGAGATCCGTTTGCGCCAAAAATGCGTCCTTTTGCGCCACAACTTTTTTTCTCCAATGCTACGTTTGCGCCACCTGTTTTAAAATTACATGGTATCATTTGCGCCAAAAATAAATCATACGATTGCGCCAATTAGAAGAAAAATTATTTCCCCCCACCTTTATTCGGACTTGGAAACGGCAGTTTACACGGCAAATGTTTCCTTTTCTGAGACATACTTTTTTCTTACTGCTGCTGCATGGGTACTTCCTAATTGAATGTATGTAGTAAAATGTAGCTTGTAACTTCACTTCATTGTCCATAATAATTCCCCGTGGAATGCTTCTGCTCCATTACTAGTACGTCTTGCGGTAGATAAAGTTTCCACCCATACGGATGGTGGGAGCAAAGCAAAACATAATCAGCAAAAGCTTATATTTTCTTCTCTTTTGACATATCATATATCAAATATTCAGCAAAGCAATACGTTTTCTTCTCTCTCTGTACATGGACTGTCTACTGCATTTCAAGTCATTTCTCTCCAGATGCTCATCTTCATGGTGAAATATCTCCGATCATATGATACTTTTTAAGCCAAAAATAAGAACAATTATTAATCATTAATATATTTATGATTGATATATGTACAGGTAAATTGGCGCAAATGAGTTCCGATTATTGGCGCAAATGATACATTTTGAAAATAAAATTTGGCGCAAATGATACCCCTGAAAAACAGTAATTGGCGCAAACGGACTGCTGCCCTTTGATGTTCAGGTAAAATTTAACACAGGTGTCAATTACACCCGTACAGTAGTAAGAAATTATCAAATATGGCGTCAGAAAATTTTCATTCATGAAATATTTCATACACGGGAGTTTTTTCTCCTAAACTGGAGGACGGGAGGAGACCCCTGACCTCGGGACGTTCACATGTATGTTACGAAGGGCATCTAATTCACATGACAAAGGAAAACCATGAAGAAAGACAACACTTTATATATCCTTTTTATTTATATAAAAACAAAATCTTCTTGTCTGCAGGATTGCAAATTCGTAACTTCAAGGGCGAACTTGTAAACAGGGCGAGTTGTCCCGATACCAAATTCACGCATGCGTAATACAAATATCTACAGTTAAAACATCCTGTTACAAATAAACAAATAACGTTCATGTGGATGAGATGAAATCTAATAATTTACATAAATAAAAGGGTCATATTTACGATAGTGATTGTTATACAATCATAATTTACAAATTAAATGATTCAGATGCCTAATCATGTGTAAAAATCGGTGTCAGGAATCGTAAGTTGTTTTGAAATGGTAATACACGAAATGAATGCGGCATACGGAGACTCAATGCCAAGGGTCGGCCCCTTAAGTCTTCAGAAGACTTGACGTCTTCTTCCACTAAAAATCCTACAGCATTGAATGCGCTTATCCGTGTTTTTAATATATGTTATAATTCCGGTAAAGTGCCAGCTATGTGGAATAAATGTATCATTACACCGATCCCCAAGTCATCCACGGTAGATCCCAGAGATCCGATGTCCTATAGAGGAATAAGTCTAGCACCAGTGGCGTATAAACTATACTGTGGCGTCCTAAATACACGTCTGACCGGAAAACTTACCGAACTTGAAGTGATCAATGACGAACAGAATGGTTTCAGAAAGAGTCGCAGTACCATAGACCATCTATCAACTTTAACAACTATCATTGAAACAAGAAAACTTTGTAAACTTTCAACATTTTGTGCATTTGTAGATTTAAAAAAAGCATATGACTGGGTTAATCGTAATTTGTTGTTTAGTAAATTAGAATCCTTAGGTTTAAGTACCAAAATGTTAAATGCTTTACATTCTTTATATTTTAATGTTCAATCTTGTGTCAAGATAAATGGCAATTTGACTGATTGGTTTGGAGTAAATTCTGGCCTAAAACAAGGCTGCATATTATCGCCGTTATTATTTAATATTTTCATAAATAACTTAGTTGATGACATCAAGAGCTTAGATATTGGTATAAATGTAAATGGTGAAAAGATTTGTATATTGTTATATGCAGACGATGTAGTTTTATTAGCCGAAAATGAAAATGACCTTCAAAGAATATTAGATGTTTTAAGTTTATGGTGTAATGTAAATGACTTAATTGTAAATATGGACAAGTCAAAAATTGTTCATTTTAGAACACAATCTGTGACACAAACAAATTTTGAATTTATGTTGAACGGAAACCAGTTAGATATTGTATCAAAATATATGTATCTTGGTTTATTATTAAATGAGTTTTTGGATTATAACGAGATGGCGAAAATTGTAGCAAAATCAGCCAGCAGATCGTTAGGTTTACTAATTGCTAAATGCAAAGCAAATGGTGGGTTTGAATTTTCTACTTTTACTAAGCTTTTTGACACTCTTGTTATGTCTGTAATTGAATGTGGTGCTGCGATATGGGGAAGTAAAGAATACTCTTGTATAAATGCTGTAAAAAATAGGGCAATGCGTTTTTTCATGGGTGTTGGAAAGTACACACCTAATTTAGCCCTATATGGTGATATGGGCTGGATGCCATGTATTGTAAAACAATGGACATGTATTTTTAGAACTTATAGTAGATTTACAAAAATGTGTGATAATAGAATAAACAAAAAAGTTTTTATATGGGCAAATAATATATGCAATAATAGACTGAAAAATTGGAATTTCAGAGTACACACAAAGTTTAAAGAACTTGATATGGAACATTTTTGTAATACTAATTTGATTATTGATAAACATGTTATAAAAAATATTGAGAATATCTGTTTCAATAGATTTAAAGAGCAATGGTATATTGATTTAATGTCAAACGAGCGTAGTAAACTACGTACTTACAGACTGTTCAAAAATGAATTTGGTGAAGAAAATTATTTATTAAATATTATACCTGGTAAATATATGAGTGCCTATGCCAAATTTAGAAGTGGTACGGCTCCTTTGAAAATTGAGACCGGAAGGTATGAAGGTCTTTTAGTTGAAAATAGAATTTGTTATAACAGTATTTGTAATGAAAATCTTTTAATTGAAGATGAAAAACATGTTTTAATGAATTGTCCTGTGTATGAAGATTTGCGTTGTTATTTATTTTATCTAGCATCTCTATTTAATGTTAATTTTATGCAATTGTCTAATGACGATAAATTTATATTTTTATTCACAAATGAAAATATGTACTTTTATACTGCCAAAATCTGCAATGACATTTTATTGAAAAGAAAATGTATTTTATATAGCTAGTTTTACTGTAAATATTGTATATACATTTTAGATAGTCTCTCATAACTCTTTTTAGAGTGGCTCTTGTATGTTTTATGATGTTGTTTTATCAACTGTTTGTATGTTTTATATAATGAAGAGGTGAGACTTAAATAAAATATTGTCTTGTCTTGTCTTGCATTACGTAAACAACACATGGCTAATCTGTAATCAAACAGTGAACAAAACAACAGGAATGAATACATCTTTATTATTAAACAGCTATATAAATTATCATAATCAACATCAACTAAATTCAAACCAAACAAACATTCATGCAGAAAATGAATATAATTCCTGGATTTGCATTGGTTTTACCGGCGTTCAGTAACTGTCAGCTGCAAACAAAAATGTCCAAATTTTGTCCGACTTATACGAGGGTCAAGACTAAATCCTCAGAATTTGGAGCTGAAAAGGGCATCCGACTTATAGTCGGATCGACTTATAAACGAGTATCTACGGTATTCTAATTCCAAGACTATCTAAGACATGGTTTGTTTGAATTAAAAAAAGTTGGAATAAAGTACCTGATAGAATTCAGGAGAATTAGACCAAATCAGGCTATCTTCTAGATTATCAGACAATTGACTGTAGAAAAGGAATTTTCTTTTTTCTTATTTAGCTATTTGTTATCTCTTTCCTTAATATATATTGAACTAAGCCATTTTTTCACATATATTTTTATTGTTTTTTCTCTCTTGTGACTTGTTATTTAACATAACAAAAAAAAACAAAGGCAATGAAAGAGAAACTGACAATGCCAAGGCAAAACATAAGATGCAGAAAAGAACCAGATGCTCCGCAGGGCGTAGCTTTATAAGACCGCAGAGGTTGAACCCTGAACGGTTGGGGCAAGTATGGACACAACATTCAAGCTGGATTCAGCTCTAAATTTGGATTGTGATTAAATAGTTGACACAGCATAGGTTTCTGACACAGAATGAATGTGTTCTAATGAACTTAAAATTTTTGTTTTCTCTTAGAGCATTTCACTATGCTGTTGAATATTAATCCCCTCAAAAAAATGTTTGAAGAAATTTTCTTTTTTATTTATGAAATTTCAAATGAGAAAAATTGAACCCAATTTTTTTAATCACATCCCCCTTTCCCTTATTCCAAAACTAATCTCAATTAAAATTTCTAATGGAGTTTGCAACAATAACTACTCATTTAAATACATCATAAAATATTAGATGTAAAAAAACTGCTTGTTATCACTGAATGGTAAAGATTATTTTAATTTATCAGTTGGTAGTAAAAAGTGAATATACATTGTATATTGTATATAACAAAGATTTAAGTTGATTCTGGACAAAGAAAGATAACTCCAATTAAAAAAAAATCTTGCTATTGCACAATATTTTGCAATTAGATATTTCTTGCTTACTATTCTGGACAAAGAAAGATAACTCTAATTAAAAAAAATTTGCTATTTCACAATATTGTGCAATTAGATATTTCTTGCCATTGCGCAATACTGTGCAATTGAAAAGACTTGCTATTGCACAATACTTAATATAATAATTTAAGATCCTGATTTGGACCAACTTGAAAACTGGGCCCATAATAAAAAATCTAAGTACATTTTTGGATTCAGCATATCAAAGAACCCCAAGATTTCAATTTTTGTTAAAATCAGACTAAGTTTAATTTTGGACCCTTTGGACTTTAGTGTAGACCAATTTGAAAACAGGACCAAAAATAAAGAATCTACATACACAGTTAGATTTGGTATATCAAAGAACCCCATTTATTCAATTTTTGATGAAATCAAACAAAGTTTAATTTTGGACCCCGATTTGGACCAACTTGAAAACTGAGCCAATAATCAAGAATCTAAGTACATTTTTAGATTCAGCATATCAAAGAACCTAACTGATTCATTTTTTGTCAAAATCAAACTAAGTTTAATTTTGGACCCTTTGGACCTTAATGTAGACCAATTTGAAAACGGGACCAAAAGTTAAGAATCTACATACACAGTTAGATTCGGCATATCAAAGAACCCCAATTATTCAATTTTGATGAAATCAAACAAAGTTTAATTTTGGACCCTTTGGGCCCCTTATTCTGTTGGGACCAAAACTCCCAAAATCAATACCAACCTTCCTTTTATGGTCATAAACCTTGTGTTTAAATATCATAGATTTCTATTTACTTATACTAACGTTATGGTGCGAAAACCAAGAAAAATGCTTATTTGGGTCCCTTTTTGGCCCCTACTTCATAAACTGTTGGGACCTAAACTCCCAAAATCAATACCAACCTTCCTTTTGTAGTCATTAACATTGTGTTTAAATTTCATTGATTTCTATTTACTTAAACTAAAGTTATTGTGCGAAAACCAAGAATAATGCTTATTTGGGCCCTTTTTTGGCCCCTAATTCCTAAACTGTGGAAACCAAAACTCCCAAAATCAATCCCAACCGTTCTTTTGTGGTCATAAACCTTGTGTCAAAATTTCATAGATTTCTATTAACTTAAACTAAAGTTATAGTGCGAAAACCAAGAAAATGCTTATTTGGGCCCTTTTTGGCCCCTAATTCCTAAAATGTTGGGACCAAAACTCCCAAAATCAATACCAACCTTCCTTTTGTGGTCATAAACCTTGTGTTAAAATTTCATAGATTTCCATTCACTTTTACTAAAGTTAGAGTGCGAAAACTAAAAGTATTCGGACGACGACGACGACGACGACGACGACGACGCCAACGTGATAGCAATATACGACGAAAAAATTTTCAAATTTTGCGGTCGTATAAAAACAAAACAAAACACTAAGCAACACCAACATCACCAAAAAACTAGTGTTGAATTCATGTGCTCAGTCAGTCAGTGAGAGTTCGCAGATCCTGACCTACTATATCTATGCTTAAAAACCTGAAAATCATATAGTTCTAAACAAATTTTGTAAATTTATACTTGATTAAAATGTTGTCATAAATAGCATAGACACCTCTGAGTTTTGAGAACCACATGTGTTAATTGTGCGAGTATAATCATTGATAATCATGCACAAGATTGACTTTTAAAAGCCTATATATATTGAAATTTTCTGAAAATATTGCATGCATTTATTAATATGACCAATTTCAAGAAATGCACAAAGATGTGAGATGATTTATATAATTGTAATTTCAGGAATTTACAGTAAAGGCTTTTATCCTCACTGCATTTTGCACTTTTCCTAATCCAGGAGCCAGAAGTTATGGCCTTTGTGACCTTTGTATGATTTTTATTTTAGTTTCTTTTTTTTTATATTGAAGAGTTTAGTATGACGTCCATTATCACTCAACTAGTATACATTTTTGTTTAATGGCAAGCTAAAGCATGCCTCACAGGCACGGATCCAGGGGGGGGGGGGGGGGGCTGAGGGTTGGACATGTTGGAACCCCCTTTCTTTATTGGACGATCAATGCATTTGAATGGGGACATGTAGTTGGACCCCCCCCCCCCAAAAAAAAAATTGTCCTGGGTGAGGAACCCCTCCTTTATATGACTAGACCCACCCCAGTCTCAGGTTCCAGGATTTTCTCGTTGCAATGAAGACCCAGCTGTTATCTGCTCTTTGGTCATGTTGTTATCTCTTTGATACATTCCCCATTTCCATTTCCATTTTCTTTTCGGTTCTATTATTTTCAAATTCAAATTCAAATATTTTATTGGACAAAGCACATATGATACAATGCGTATTCCACAAGGGGGGGAATCTACGTCATCACGCAGGGTGTCGGCGATTGAAATTGGACCACCATTTTGTCGCTTCAAGGTAAGAATTTGACTTATTATGCCAGTTATATGAGGGTTATGATTATACAAGATAGTCCACCAAAGACTATATAAAGTAGGAAAATAAATGAGCCATCGCTCAATATTATTGGTTATCTCAATTTTGCAAACACTTCGATACCAGTTTTAGGAATTGGGTCAACATGCAGGATATCGGCAAAATTTTTCATAACAACATCTTGATTATCAAGAACCGCCTTCTTTATCAACAAATGAACATGTCCGAATTCTTTATTGTACTCGGGAAAATACTTGTTACTCACAAATATCCGTCATTATGGTCGAAAAACGTCTTATTTTTAAAAAATTGAAAAAGGATGTCGGCAACACATCGAATATCGAAGGATGTCGGGGACACACTAATATATACTATTTTTAACACATATGTTATTCAACATGTGACTAGATCTAATTTAAAACTAATGGTCATGACAAGCCGCAAATCAAATTTAAACTTGTGCAGGCGGAAACGATCGCGAATACAATCTGATGTTGAACAGCCGACCAGATCGCCCACTAAATCGCCACCCGTAAAAAAATCAAAACCATGCAAGTCCTCATTTGCCATCAAAATAAAAACGCATGGCAAAAATGTTAAGTTTCCCCAATGCCAATTACTGAAGAAATTTCAACAAAACCGCCAGTAGACTTGCGCAAATGTCACGATAGAGGACCAACAGGGCCATGCATACGATTGTTTGCAGATCAACTTCAAAACGACATGTTACATGAAATGGAACATGAAATAAAGGATCCCCCAAAAAATGACAAACTGCAAGAATTGATAGCACTTGCTCCTGCAGTTCTTCTGTATTTTAATGTGTGGTTGAACAACGTGTAGTTATATAAGATTGTTTTTTTTTAATCTGGTGACATTGCATAATTGTCTGGGTGGAATGACTTTAACAGCATAGTTTCCCGTGAGATTTTTTTGTACTGTAGAGACATGAAAGTTTGATTAAAAAGCCAAATTAACTACGGTATCATATGCAAGTAAAAATGTAACGAAACGCACGTCTGGCGTATAAAATTTTAAACCTGATACTTTTTGTTAGCTATTATAAGTGTATTTCTCTGTCCTATATTTTCTCCCATTTTTTTGTAATGTAATCCTGTCAGGTAATATTGTCATTTTAAAGGGAAACTTCGCAAAAAAATCAAAAATTGATATTATGTTCATTCTGTATAAAAATGCTCAAATTCATAGATATTAAAGTTTTATTCCGAAAGATAAGCGATCACCATCGATTTTAAATTTAGAGTATCAATTCTCTGCGTTCGGCCATTTTGTCTTCTTTCCCGATTAATAAAAACGATATGTCTATAAACCACAAAGGAACAAAACTACAGTAACCGATGTAGTCGTAATTGCGTACGTGTCGATATCTTGTCAATCGTACGGTTGTTTTATCCGACTAACTAACTTGATACGGACAATATTCTTATTTTTTAAATACCATGGTCTGTTGTTTTTAAACTGTTGATATTGGAATTAAGTTGAAATCGGCATAAATAAGTGTTCCGTGAAAATTGTTTTCGAAAATCTAATTTGTTCATAATTCTTTAAAGTCATAAACTTTTTTTCAAATAAATTCTGATCTTCCCTCATCTGATCACCAGCATGGCTAAGGTATTACTTCCAAAGGTATTGTGAGGGGTGTGAGGTGACACGTCCAGGTATTCAAGCGATTTCCTGTCGGGCTTGCAAGTTCATGCATCGTTTCACCTCTGCAGGTATTGATCAGTGTACACGGCGGATAACTTATAACTTTCCATTTTGAACTATCAGAACAAGAAAACATTTATTTTGAAAATATTTTTTTGTATTTTTCTTGAAGTTTTATGTTTCAAGCAACTTTGTACTAAAATTCTTCTCAATAAATATAAAAAACGATCAAGTTATTGTTATGAAAACAAAATGTCAAATAAAAATATCCTTTGCATGATTAAAATTTAATACATTTTCATTTATCAAGGTTTATGAGCTATTTTCTTAATTTAAAAATGATTATATGTAATAAAAAGAAAATATTTCAAAATATATTTGAACAATTGTCAAAAAAATATTTGTGACTTTTTGTCCTGTGACTTTTTGTCCTATCAAATTTGTGACTTTATGTCCTGTGACTTTCTGTCCGTTTACCCTTTGATATTGCTGTAAACCTCGATGGTCCACACCCAAACAAAATGGGATTAATGTACCTTCAGAGCTTCTCCGTGGTATACACTTGTGAAAATTAATATATAGACGAAATTTCTGTATTGAAATGAATCTACATCTTCAAATAACGATTTTGAGTAATCACCTTACAAACCAATATAAACGTATGGCAAGATATAACCATGAAGGAATTTAGTTTTTGTCAGACGCAAGAACTCATCACTATCATAAACGTATACGTATATATGCATGCCGTTTCAAATATCAAGAACAAGCGGTCGATGTCGATAGTCCGTTTTCTAACTGTTCAGAGTTAGACATGTCACTTGTTCATTCTTGGAAGCCTTCATATTCCCCGTCCAACGATAGGAACTCTTTCTGGTTGTGTTGACTATAAATGCTTGTATGGTAATTCTGTCGTTTATCTGTACCAGTGGTTGCATTTCCTCTCCTTTCCCAACAAACATACTAACGAAACGCTACTAGTCTGCTTTCTCTAGAGCTCATCCTCAATGGCGCTTATACGTCAGGAAACTTACATGTATACTAATAATGATTGTTTCAAGAACAACGATGTATGGACGAACTATTCTAAATTCGTCAATATCAGTTATGCATGACTAAAATATAAGTTTTTTTACAACTACTGTATTACTTATTTGGATTAATGACGGCTATCATGTTCAACATTGCACAAATATTATCATAGAATTTTTTTAAAAAATGTACAAAAATCCTCAAAAAAAATAATGCCTTAGCTTAGATCATTGGTATTCTTTTCACAAAAAGTTCGTGTAAATGATTGTCAAATGAATTTAATTGTGTAAGAATGAAATGTTAAAAAGAAACTAAAAAAAAAAAATCATGCATGTTGTATGTTGTATTTTTTTTCAATTAAAAACTTTAAAATTGCGATAGTTTTATGAGCATTAAACACAGCCAGATTTGAATACCAGTTAAGAAATTCCGGTAAAGTCAATGATATCAAACAGATGTGCAATGGTATATCAAATTGGGAAATATTGCATTTAGTTTTTATTAAAGATTAAAACTACTATTTTGTACTTCATATTTGAATCTTTACGCCAATTGCCGCTAAGAAAGTAATCCAAAATTGTTTCCTTTTATTTTTATACACTTTCGGAATTATGAATCTGAATTTTATTTTCAATTAATTTACACAATTTAATTATTGTATCTTTATTCTCATCGTGTATTAAATCTTAGTGTATTAAATACAGTATTATATACTCTTTCTAATTCTTTCTGTTTATCCTTTCCAAATAACAACATTCATACCTGTGTACGCTTGAACTCACACCTGCGGCTAAATAGCTACAAGCAAGGTAAACGAATTGACCTCAAGCCGAGAAATATACAGTGACCTTTACAAAATAATATACACACTCTGCTCACACATTAGTTGCATTGAAATGATTATCAAAACAATAACGGTAAATAAAACTGAAATATTTTCAGTTCAATATCAGTAAATATGTTCAATAAATATTTTATGAAAAAAATTTCAACAATAAATAATGAAATTTATTCGAAAACATTTACTAGAGATAATTTTATAGAAGTTTAATTCAATCAATACAAAACGGTATATGCATATTCATTTTCGTTCATTCTTATATTGTGGTTAAAGGGAAACTTCGCAAAAAAATCAAAAATTGATATTATGTTTATTCTGTATAAAAATGCTCAAATTCATAGATATTAAAGTTTTATTCTGCTAGATAAGAGATCACCATCGATTTTAAATTTAGAGTATCAATTCTCTGCGGTCAGCCATTTTGTCACCTTCTCCGATTTGCAGTCACGATATGTCTAAGGACCAAAACTACAGTAACCCGATGTAGTCGTAATTGCGTGTCGATATCTCGTCAATCGTATGGTTGTTTTATCCGACTAGTTAACTAGTTAACTAACTTGATACGGAAAATTTTCTTCTTTTTTTTTTTTTTAAATAACCATGATCTGTTATTTTTAGACTGATAATATAGGAATTTAATAGTGAAAAAGTCAAAATTTCAAATCATAAATAAGTCTTCCGTGAAACTTGAATTGTTTTCGGAAATCTAATTAGTTCATAATTCTTTTATGTAATAAACTTTATTCAAATAAATTAGGATCTTCGCTCCACTGATCACCCGCATGGCTAAAGGTATTACTCCCAAAGATATTGTAGGGGGTGTGAGGTGACACGTCCAGGTATTCAAGCGATTTCCTGTCGAGTTTGCAAATTCATGCATCGTTTCACTTCTTAGTGTATTGATAAGTGTACACGGCCGATAACTTATAACATTCCATTTTGAACTATTAGGTGTATAATATAGATCTCTATCTTGCGTGTCCGAAAGTGATATTACTAAACTCATACGCTTGTTTATGAATAACATTTCTGGTGAAAAGAAAATTATTTATAAAAATATAAATAATACCAAAAAAAAAACCAAACAGATTTGATGAAATAAAAATCTATATACGTATTTTTTCCAAGGGTAAATTTGGTAAAATGTAATATATACTCGTTGTCAATGGTGAAGGCCAGAAATATTGATTTAAAAAAAATGTACGCACTTGTCGACCATTCGTATATACGCCTGGATTATAAGTTACGGACCTATAGCGCAAATTAAAACATATACATGTATACAAACATAAGAAAGAAACATACATTTTGCGTAAATTGGGGTAAAAGTTTTGTAAAATGACAAGTCCACGTATGCCAACATGCAGTATGTAATCATCAAATGACGATAGACTATAGTATACCAAAAGAAGAAGAAGAAGAGATTTAAATACAGGTCGATATATAACTTTATTTGGCTCATCGAAGTTATGGACATTTATATATCACTTAGATTGTTCTCGAAAAAAGGAAGAAATTCGCCATCATCACAATTGTTCCGACATGCATGTAATATATACGCAACTGGAAGTACACTAATACCGAGGGATGTGAATATTTTCCAGGAAAACTATAGAGTATCAAAGTTTCAAATCAATTTCGGGATTTATTTTCTCTCTTGATATTCAATGACAGCAATTTAAAGAATAAACTGCTTGTCCGTTTTAGTGGTATTCTTGCCAGTTGAAACAGACTTATAATTACATTAAAAAACAGGGAAAGATGACATTTAATTCGTTCATTTTTTTAAATACATCGTTGGTCAAATAGCTAAAGTATTATATATAGTTACGGTGTGATACAAAGAGTATTTTAAGAAGGACATTCCCGATTATGTATAAATTTTGTTGATGTTTTTCACACTTGAAAAGCATATCTGTTCGTAATTTGTTGATTCCATTCCAATTAGATCCTTTAATTTCCTGTCAATTTTTTAAAACATCTTTTTTCAAATATCTGAAGTATTCATGTGTTGTGAGATTTAAAATATTTTGATGAGCAGTTTAATTCCTAAATAGGTAATTAAAGATCACTTTGGATGGACTAAATTATATAATTGCAATTGTTAATGATCTGTTTGAAATATTTAAGGCTGCCGTTCCTAATTTGAAATAGTACAATTTTTAGTTCATAAACTCGTGTTTAGAAGGCAAATTTTATTTATAAATTCTTCAATTAAAATAATTCAGTATTTTATCGTTACTAAAGTAATCAAAAGTCATAATTCATTAAAAGTGATCTTATGCAAAATATAAAAATATACAATAGCTATCCCGTTATTGTGCGATCTTTTTATTCCCGTTATTTAATTTTAATTTTTTTTTTACATTCATGTGTCTGAAACTTTGTCTGACCCCCGTTTACAATTGATACGGAATGTTGTTCACACCTGAAATGCCAGTGAACCGTGACGCCTAGATTTCACTGAATGAGGATCAAAAGATTAGAATTACATAATGCTAATCTTTTAATTACCTTGAGTTAAACTACGCATTCCACATTCTTTAGGTATCACAAAACAATACACATTTTATTGTTTCCACCGTACAAGCAAGTGAAAATGATTGCTGGAATGAAGCAAAAAGGTCAGAATACAAACATGTATTTTTAATACACTATCGATCATGTCAGTTTCGTATGTTTGTTTAAAGTATTTTTAGAAAAAAAATCATAAAAATGTTCTATTGTATGATTTACTTTTATTATTAAAATTCGTTTTAAAAAATCCACACGATCTTATTTTAAAAGTTGCATGGCTATCACTTATTTTTCGTTGGTTAATAGCTACACCAAAAGTCGTCGATGCGCTTTAAATCGCGTTATTAGATGGTTAACGAACAAGACTTAAATGAGATATTTTCACTCCCGGCATGCATCAAAGACTTAAACTACGTCACATAAGTCAGGAAGTTTCAAAAAATAAAATTAATAATTCCCAATTTTCTTCTTTATTAGATTTCATATCAAAATAAAACTTGGTGAATATGTTTTTTATGGTATTATGAACATAATAAGATGAAAAGTGAAAAATCGCGAATTACCCCTTTAATAACTACGACCATTCGTCAGCTGTGCGCTTTTAATTACGTATATTGTCGATAAGCTATAAGAGTTAAACAGATTTTATTTTTTCCCAGAATTCAACAAATCGGGTTAAAACGTCACGACCCACTCGAGAATTCAACCAAAAAAGTTACAAATACTTGATTTTCTCTGTTATAAGAAGGAATATAAATTTAAAACTTTGCAAATGTGTTTTTTATGTTAAGATGAACATAATTAGATGATAAGTAAAAAATCGCGGAATTTCCCTTTAATGTTAAATTTATTATTGCCATTAAAGTGGAAGGTTTGGCATGTCACAAAACCAGGTTCAATCCACCATTTTTTTCTTCTTAAAATGTCCTGTACCAAGTCAGGAAAATTACCATTGTTATATAATAGTTCGTTTCTGTGTTTGTTACATTTTGATGTTGTATTTCTGTTGTGTCGTAGTTTTCCTCTTATATTTGATGCGTTTCCCTAAGTTATAATTTGTAACCCGGATTTGTTTTTATTTCTCGATTTATGAATTTTGAACTGCGGTATACTACTGTTGACTTTATTAAACACCCGGTAGATGTAGGGCCAGATGAATATATATATATATATATATATATATATATATAGTATAAAATAAACTCATCATAGATACCAGGACTAAATTTTATATATACGCCAGACGCGCGTTTCGTATACAAAAGACTCATCAGTGACGCTCGAATCCAAAAAAAGTTTTAAAAAAGCCAAATAAAGTACGAAGTTGAAGAGCGTTGAGATCCAAAATTCCTAAAAGTGTTGCCAAATACAGCTAAGGTAATCTATGCTTGAGGTAGAAAAGCCTTAGTATTTCAAAAAATTCTAAATTTTGTAAACAGTTAATTTATAAATAAAAAGACTTGGTCCAATAATTGACCCCTGTGGGACTCCTGGCTTAACTGAAACGAAATCTGACTTTCACCTTCTAAAACTTTTTTCTCTCGATTATTTACAGAAATTGAATCCTGAAATTGAGTGCATGAAATGGAAGCAAGCAAGGAACACTAATCCTGTTTTTTTTTTCGTATCTTTATTATGGTTGATATAATCAAAGGACACTTACATTGTTAATATATTAGTGTGTCCCCGACATCCTTCGATATTCGATGTGTTGCCGACATCCTTTTTCAATTTTTTAAAAATAAAACGTTTTTCGACCATAATGACGGATATTTGTGAGTAACAAGTATTTTCCCGAGTACAATAAAGAATTCGAACATGTTCATTTGTTGATAAAGTAGGCGGTTCTTGATAATGAAGATGTTGTTATGAAAAATTTTGCCGATATCCTGCATGTTGACCTAATTCCTAAAACTGGTATCGAAGTGTTTGCAAAATTGAGATAACCAATAATATTGAGCGATGGCTCATTTATTTTCCTACTTTATATAGTCTTTGGTGGACTATTTTGTATAATCATAACCCTCATATAACTGGCATAATAAGTCAAATTCTTACCTTGAAGCGACAAAATGGTGGTCCAATATCAATCGCCGACACCCTGCGTGATGACGTAGATTCCCCCCCTTGTTCCAAGATACAAACACATTAAACATGACAATTTATGCAAATACAACATAAAGAAACATTTCAAGTACTAATTATATATAATATCACAGTATTACACAGTATTATACTTAATATGGTAGACCAACTGACATTAGATTTTTATTACGAAGTTCAAAAGCTTGACTTAAATAATTACATATTTGTCTGGTGTCAACCAGATTTACTGGGTTAAGTAAATAAATCGTTGATTTAATATCATCATCATTATTAAGGTTATTGAAAATATCAAACTTCTCTCGAAGGTCTGTATATAGAGGACAATATAAAAGAAAATGAACTTCATCTTCAACTTTATCTTTACAAAGTTTGCAGTATCTTTCACTTGCTAAATTTTTTGGTTTGCTATATCTCCCAGTTTCAATTGCAAGTGAATGTGCACTTATTCTAATTTTTGTAAGCAGTGATCTATCATATTTCTTAATATCAAATCTTAAGTAAGCTTTTAAGTCAAAAGATGAGCACATTTTACTATAAAATCTTAGTTTACCTGTGTTATTAGATTTGATATGCTCAAGTTGACCCAAAATCTTGCATTTATAAAAGTTTTTTAGTGAGTCCTCAAACACATTATCAATATGTGATATTTGAAGTGAATCAAAGTTGATTAACTTTTTTAGTTTATTTAATGATTGTACCCAGCAAGAGCTCTTTAGTGTATACAATTTTTTATCTTCAATGAATAAATCAAATTTTGGGTTGTTATAAATATTAGAAACGAGTTTGGCGCCTTTACAAAAATATAATTGTCTGTGCTGATAGGGGAGTATGTGTGCATACCAATATTTAAATTTTCTAGGCCTTCTTTTTGAATATTTTGTGCATTTCTTGGTAAAATACTGTCAGACCTCGAGTGCTGTTGTTTTACAAAAACGGTCAAGTAATGTAGGGGAAAGAAACTAACTAAAAAGACCAAAATAAGCCACAACTAATGGGGGTCTCATTGGGGGTTTTGTTCACGGATCCCGCTTAGTTACTACTTATTTTTTTAGATTCTCGCATGATGCCATCCCGCTTACACTATGTAAGTGAACAATTCTGCTATTTTTGCAATTTCCCATGTCCCGCTAAACTTCATTTCGCGTTTTCACGGCACAATAATTTGAGGGAGAATAGGACCTTTATCGGGACTGCGGGATCGGGTGTTTTTAAGCTCTGGATTTCGGGATTGACCCTTTCGGGATACGATAATTCTTTTTTCGAATTTCGGGACCTCTGGATTTCGTGTTTTTAAGCCCGGGATTTCGGGATTTCGTGTTTTTAAGCTCGGGATTTCGGGATCAGTACCCCTCCTACCCTCCCTCATAATTTGACTTTCATGTGTCACGTTTACAAAAAATACGCCTCGACAATCCCGAGTCCCGCTCAGACCCCCCTTATAGGAACATAATGAATAGTTTACTATGTAGTCAGTAGTCGGGTCAAATACACATGTATATACTTTTAGACGACCTTAGATTCATTTCACAGCGAAAATACTCATTAATATTGAACATTTTAGATCACTTCACATTTAGATTTTATAACTTTTAAAATTAAGACCATATATAGATTTAAGATCATTTAATCGAAAGATTATAATTTGTCAATGCGCAACTGTAACCAGGTACTGCATTTTTTTTTTGCATGCGTCAAGAAACAGTTAAAAGTGCCGGGAATAGAAAAGCCAGTTAAACTTCTCATCTGGACTTTTTAATAAATCTGTATACCGGACCTCTTCTCTATTTTGGGATTGAAAAAAAATCTAAAGTTAAAAATGCGGTTTTGAGTCTATTTCTTCTTTTTAATTTGGTAACACGTTAAGCCATTAGTGACACTAATATGGTATATTACCAATAATAAGGCCATATATTTCGGTGTGTAGAAATTCTGCAAAAGACTTCTTAGTGCACTAAGAAGAAAGTTTTTGCATTAAGGACACTAAAACGATGTTTTAAGATCACAGCGAACATGAATATAAGAGGATATGATTAAATACCTCAAATCTATAAAGTAAGGTATCAATAGATTTTGTTATTTTGAAGTTAAATGACTTTTTAATCAACGCCTGCCACTCGCCACGTGACCAACGGTTTATTGCAGATTCCCGAATCATCATGTTCAATCAACCTAATCCAATAAACAATTGTCTTTTGATCGTTACTTATTGATTAATCAATGGTTGTTAACCTAACGGTTTAGCGTGGTATAAATTCAAGTTTATGAAAGAAAAATAAAAAATAAATTTTGTGTTTTAAAACTTTGCCTTTGTTATATATATTTAGTTTTTAAGGAAATTGCTATGCAAGCTTTTTTTTATTTAAAGAACCCTATTTTGAGATTAAAATTGAGAAACAAATGCTTTTGATATTTCATTTCCTTACTAACAACACAAGAGTTTACTTACTATCATTATTCCTTGAAAGACATTTGAGAGTATGTGGTGTCCATGGGGTTCTTCAAAATCCGATTACAGAAGTAATATATAGAAAAACTCCAAGAGGTAAATTATTTTACGTTTTAAAAAGAGAATTATAGAATAAATCATAACTGCCTTCTATGAACGATAACTTTAAACTGGTGTCAATGCTTCTTTTTTTTAACAATTCATCTTTATTTCAACAATTGAAGATGAATACCATTTTATTTTATAATGTAATAAGCACTATGGGCAGGCGCGGATCCAGAGCTTGAAGTGGGGGTTTGGGGGAGGGGTTATGTGAGAAATGTTTAAAACACTAGAAAAGTTTTCATGTTATACCAAACCATATGTTTTTCAAGAAATGGCACACTTTTTGTTCATCCGGCATATGGTTACTCTAAATAAAATTTTAAGTATTAATTTTATAAGTTTAATTATTTGATTACAGATCGTATCTACCCGTTTTGCAATTGTTGTATCATTCTAAGGGAGGCTAATAAAGATATATATAATTAAATATAGAGATAGCAGCCTTGGATTGTCTTAATTAAATCCTTTGGTCCTCTAATTATCAAGTTACCCTCTGACCATGGAAGTATTATATTGACAGGAACTACTACGACCCGACTTCAAACGTTTCATCTGCGATGCCGCGCCCAATTTAATGACACGTTAATTAGCTTGAAACATGGCACGTTATTTACATACCAGCGTGTGGTGCCCTTCAATATAGTCATTCTCGGTTGCTTTCGGGATTACGGAAATAAACGAAGAAATCGAAAGTTGTGATAAATTCTTAGGAAACAGCAATCGGCAAACCTCGGCAGATTCCGTTACCCTACATCTGCATATGTGTGCCGATTGCGTGATTGAAGGATTAATGCGAGTCATCATTAATTCTATAGACAAGTTGCTTTCTTCAAAAAAAGAAATGCAATCGTAAACCCAAATGCTTGTTTGGCATTATATATATATATTAGATAATTGTTTAATAAAGATGTATTGTCTTATATTGCTTTTGTTGTGCATAAGAATTAGAAACTAACATTGCCTGTTTACTTAATGTAATACCGGCACCACACATCAACGTATAGATCCGACGTACGTCGGCCGTGGTAAAAAAAAATCATGCACGCTACCAATTATACGCTAGTAATTTTAATGCATTCAACCTGTCAATCATATCTATATCGTGTGCACAACGAGCTTAAAGCGTGTATTGGGTGTGCGTGAAGCGTACCTAAGCGTTTCTCCTAGTCTTTCTACATTCCCAACTGCAGGTCTGTCTATATGTGAATGTTTGTCAATAAGTCTGTCACATTCGCCCGTCTGTTTACATGTTTACCAGTCCGTCTATGTCCACTGGTTCGTCTACATGTTCACGAGCTTTGAAATAGCTTTCGGTAAGACTAGTGCGATTATTTCAGTGATTTGTGTCTATTGTAATGTTTTTATGTAAGTGATTATTGTGCACCGTACCCATATTTTTAGGGACGCGAATTGCAACTGATATTTTACAGTTTTTTCTTGCGATTTGATGTCCTTAAGGTTTGGTTCATTTGGGAGGGTTGGGTTTATGGCCACCACATTGTTTATGTGCCAATGTCCATTATAAAGCCAGGAACATGTAGTTCAGTGGTTGTTGTTCATAATTCATGTCGGTCAAGTTTTTTTCGTAAATTATTTTGTTATCAATAAGGCTGTTTAGTTTTGTTTGATTTTTGTTTTTAAATCTTAATGGTCGGGGCATTTAATAGCCGACTAAATAGTGTTTTTTTCATTTTTGGAGGCCGCTCGGTGGCCTTTAAAGACTTACTACCACGTCATTGTAACTCTGGTTGGTACTTGTATCATTAGTGCTGGACCATGGTCGATCCTATGCACCTTTGAGGCAGGCGGGATATTTTTGTAGATCTTGTACAACTCAAACTAATGGGAGTAGTTCCTGTACTTCTATGTCTAGTCCCATTTTGCATGGTTGGAGAGGGTGTAATATCTTCTGTAGGTTTGATGAAGTTTCACCCGTATCGGACTTCTTCTCCTGAATGAAAGCTTTAAGGCGACGAGTATTTTTGTATGCAATGTGCCCTTAACGTGTCTCAAACTTATCTGTAGCGTTTTCAACGCTCGTGAAGCGTGTATATTATATATTATGTGCGTGCAGTTTACAGGTATACGCTAGACAAACGCTTGAGCTGAATGAAATTTTTTATGTTTCATTAAAATTTTCCTGAAGTAAAAGCGTTCACCAAGCGTATACCTTGGCATTTCGACGTACTTCAAACTTATGGAACGCGGGTTTAAACGCTTGCGTAGCGTTCCTCTGGTGAGCAACTAAGTTACGCATACGATGATACGGACTTTGTTAATTTTCTTTTTTGACTGATTGTTTTACATTGTCATTTCGGGGCCTTTTATAGCCGACTATGCGATACGTGCTTTGCCTGTTGTTGAAGGCCGTACGGTGACCCATAGTTTGTATTTCTGTGTTATTTTGGTTTCCTGTAGATAGTTGTCTCATTGACACCAAACCATATCTTCTTTTTTATATTCGATATCTTATCGCCGACCTGGTTAAGTCTGCTAGAAATGCATGCATGATTCATTTTTAGGTTATCAGTCGTAATTAAAGTGGCACATTTAATTCGTTGTTTCATTGCTTGAAGTATCATTTCTTACATCTGCATGGTCAAATGTGTATTTTTCTAAAATAAATTTTAGATTTAGATTTCAGTCACGGTTATTTTCCCCCCTTCATATACTTATCAGTCGCATTTTAATGACGAAAAGGATTCAGAGGTTATTATGTGACCTCCTTGTTTTAAAAAAAAGTAAATAATGTTGCAATATTTAAACAAAGAAAATAACTTTAAATTTGCAATATTAATGAAAATAAATACGGACATAACTTTCATAACTAATTTTAACGTTATTTTCAATAAAAGATTTTTTTTTTGAAAAATACTCGTTTTTACACCTATTTGAGGCACGTATTTATGATTATATTTCCCGATGTCCTTGGTCTATCATAGACGTAAAATTTCAAAAAGTGCTAATACTTTTTTTAAAGATTTTATTTTTAATTGTTCTCGTTCAAAATATTTTATTTTTTCATATTCGATATCTATTTAATTTTATTTTTAATAACCATTTTTTTTTAATTAAAGTTACAATATTTAACCAAAAAAAAATAACTGTTAATTTAATCATATGCAAGAAAGACTTCCCTTTAATTTCAGTATAACAAAATAAATAGCTTGCTTTTTACAACATGTACATCTTCACTAAACGTAAAATCTAAAATAAAATGCTACTAAAACTCTTTCTTAAGATTTAATTTTTAATTTTTAATTATTCTCGTTCAGAATATAAAGCGCATTGTTTACATGAAATCTTATCTCATATCTAAACACAGCTGGTTACATCGTTTGACTAATTAAAATACTACGCATGTAGGTTAATATTAGCAGCTTGTAATCGTGTACAAGAAAATATTATATCATAATAAATTTCAGATCATACGTAAAATATCTCTATAGCAACTTAAGATGCTAATGCATATTCAACAGATTAGTAAGCTATTGCGCATGCATTTGAAAGATGGTCATAGCTATTGCGCATGCATTTGAAAGATGGTCATAGCTATTGCGCATGTATTTGAAAGGTGAGCATAGAAAGAACAGAAGTGGTCCGAATAACATCCGGTGTTCCGAAAGACTACATCACTCGTCCAATATATACTGCGTAAACCCTCAGGGGTTTACGCAAAAAACACATTGACGATGGAAATTTATACCAAATTTATTGAATAAATGCCCAATTTTTATTGATTTATTTTTAGAAATTGGACTCTATGTAATATATATCGCAAGTTGTGATTATATGTTTTCTCCACTGAGTGGCACACATTTCCTGCATATTTAAGACGATTGTAAATTATCGTTCTGATAAAATCAAAAGATCAAAGAGATTTTAGATAAATGTAGGAATTATTAAGCTTCGCTCTAAATCCAGGGTAAGATCATTGGTTAGTATAAACCAATGTTCAGCTGAACCCCGATGTGTTGAATTTTTTTTAGTACTGCGACTCAAGGATTTGTATAGTGACACGTTAAAAATTCTTGTGCGACTGTTCAATAATATTTACCAGTATCATTTGGACGGTTTCCTTTGGTCGGATAGTGATAACATATTTTAGGGGACAGAAATGTATTATATAAATAGCTATATAACGTAGTTAGATCTCTGTTTTCCTCTGCTGTATTTTTATTGATTGGTACTTGCTCGATTAATTTTCGTATTGTAAACTGGAAATTTCTACTTTCCAGGATTATCCAGTAACTTAACCATATATATTACTCTAAAGTTCACAGTTTTAATATTTATTGAATAAATTTATTGTTAACCGGCGGTAACCGGAACACACCTTAATCTCGATTTAAACTTTACCCACAAACTTATGAAATAATGTCACTCACTATTTCAAATCGTTGTAGAATAATTAATTCTGGACCGATTTTCATTTTTTATGCATCAGTCGATTTTTTTAAATAATTTGTTCACGAATAAAGGTCTACCGACGCGATTGAAATAAGTAAAGGTGTTTTACGGCCGGTAATATTGTTAAGCTATCTCGATAAAAACCACGTGATTGATAAGAATATCTCTGGTCAATTTATGACCGCGGCATCGCAGATAGTCACAAAAGAAATTAACGACAGCGTACTAATTAGACAGTTTCCATATCTTTTCTACAGGGCTACGCGGGTTATAAATAAATGCTAATTAATCGTTGTAGTTCCTGTCAATATAATACTTCCATGCTCTGACCAATGTTATTATGACTTGTGTATATTTAAAGAAGTGTAGCGACAACGTGTCACTCTATTCAGTGCTAGATATTCAAATTATAGTAAAGATAACATTAAAACAAGAAATGGTTAATACAAAAAATATTTTAAGATTTTCAACCGGGGGTGGGCTCGCTTTAACCCCCTAAATCCGCTAATGATGTGGGAGAACTAAATTATTTAGTTAACTTAATCATATGACTCTTAAGCCCGTTCTGCCATTATTAAGAAACGCTAAAGAACGGAAATGTATGATTTTAAGATTTGGAAATAAATGAAATTGGTGTCACAAATGGTATGTCTGCTTGTATTTAAAATATTTTATAAATAGATATAATGCAGGGGCGGATACAGGATTTGACGTTAGGGGGGCGCAGAATAAAATTTCGAAATTTTTTTTTAGGTTAAAATTATTAAAGTTATTGAAATATTCTTCTAGAGTGGGTGCAATGTAGATAGATATCTTGCCAAGCGTGGCGAGAAACATTTGTGGTAAAATGAGCGAGAAATTAAAGTTTCAATCTAAAACCGCATAATTTAAATGACAATCTACATTAACCATAATTAACAAAAAATCTATTAGTTTCTGTTCATTGACTACCTCTATATATTTACCAGAAAACGGGACTGAACAAAAGTAGAATAGAAAAAATTCTGAGTACACAAACTGATTCTCCATATAAAAAAAGTGAGACGAAGCAAATGACGATAGCTCATCTGACCAATATAAGGTATTGAAAACGAAAATGATTACTGGTACAATTTATTTGTCAATTCATGATACGTGTTTTTATTTTTGTTCTATTTTCGGAGGTCGTGCTAGACTTTTTACATACTGTAAAACAAATAAAAATCGCCGCTAACCACTAAAATCAAAATGAGATCCTTAAACAATTCATTGTGCTTATTTTCTTGGGATCCCATGTAATACGGTAGTACCTACGGGTTTGGGCCTTGACCGTTTATGCATGCTTCGGCAAAATTTACATGTTGCAAGTGAGAAATCATGTATTGTCACAGAGATATTAAATAATGAGTCAAATTAACAAACTAACCTCTCGCTTGAACCATAATCTTTATCTTTCCTTAAGAAAGAATCTAACTTACACTGCTTTCTTGGTATGATGAAATAACCAACCGGTTACCCAAATAGCGGGTAGGGCTCCCACCTTCTTCGTGGTAAAGTGATGTAGGGATGTTTTTGAACTTCGATTATCAAAGAAATTGTTTATTAAAACTGCAACTAGAATGTCACATTTTTTTTATTCTAACTGCTAAAAGCCTATGATATTTGTCATCAAACGCAGTACCGCTTTTGACACCTTCCTTTGAAGTGTAACATGTTTATAGAACTTAAATAAACAAAAGGTCAGTGGTCCGTGTAACACTTATCAATTCAAAGTTTTAAAACGTTTTGAAATTTTAGATTTTTGGAATTTTGATCAAAGTTTTAAAATATCAAAATTTCAAATTGCGTAAAAGTTTTGAAATTTAGAAAGTTTAACCAAATAATTAAAATATCAAAATTCTAAATATCATTTTTAAATTTGATAGTTTAAAAATTTGATCAAACTTTTAAAATACTAAACCTAACGTGCAATTTTGATTATTTCACTTTTTGAAAGTTTGATATTTTAAATTTTTGATTAAAATATCAAAAATAGAAAAGGGGCGAAAAGAGGGAAACATATACACACGGCACCTATTTAAACCGGCATCAAAAAGGCCAGAGGCTCCTGAATTGGGACAGATGCAGGCCCACAAATGCACATGTTTCGTGAGATCACAACCCCCCCCCTCTACCTCTAGAAAATGTAGAATAAACTAACATTCACACAGTTAATTAAACACACTTTAAAAGAAATCCAAGTCCTATGTCAGAATAGGAAACATAAGAAAGTAATCAAAATGACAATGTTAATAAATTAACAAAGGACTGCCATATATATATAAAGCCAGATCCAGACCTCAATTAAACTAATTGAAAGATAATGTCTTCATCAAATGAATAACAAACACAAATCCTCCCTGGTGTATTTATTGCTATCATTCATGAAATATTTGTCACTGACAACCAAAAATCGATAATTCAAAATAGGTTCTTTACATACAAATTTCAAAGAAACTCAGGATTCAGCTGGCTCGGGCAAAGTAGCCCTTATAGATGTGGTATGCGTGCCAATGAGACACTCGACATCCAAATAACAATTTATATAAGTGAACCATTATAGGTTAAGGTAAGGCCTTCAACACGGAGCGTTGGCTCACACCGAACAGCAAGCTATAAAGTGCCCCAAAAATTACTAGTGTTAATCATTCAAACGGGAAAACCAACGGTCTTATCTATATCAAAACGAGAAACACGTATGAACTACATCAACAGAAGACAACCATTGTACATCAGATTAACTTCATTTTAGCGAAACACCTCTTCAATTGATTTGGTTCTTATATATACTTCACTTTCAAATATTCAGTTTTCAGTGTTCTGTAGGTGAATGCTTTACTTGAAATTCAGCATTTTACAATGTACTGGTTGTTCGAAAGCAACATTGGTGTATGGCCAAAAATGGAAAAATCCATCATGCAGCTGACAGCGTGGCACTCTCTTTACACGTCCCATTCTGATTGGACGTACCTGTGTTCTTTTACTTTGATTAAAGTTGATTATCGTTCGATAACTTAAAAATGCATAAATAACAAATACGGAAAAATGATATCTCTTGATACCAAAAAAAACCCTTTTCCTTTTATGTGCTATTTAAAAACAGAGGTTGATTTAGAGCCCCCAATGGATCTACGTATATGATAAATGCATATACTTTTTACAAGCATCAGTCCAAACTTATCTAAGGGAGCACCCATTTAACTCCAAAAGTTGTTTTATTGAAGTAAAAAAATCGCGCTAAGCTCTTAAAATTTAATTTATGAAGTTTTTTTTATCGCTATTGATCAAATTATTTGGTTCAAAATTTAACACTTTAAGGTATGGGGGGAATCTGGATTCAGATGATATTTGTTTTGTCCTCTGCTTGCACAGATTTTTCCCCTATCAAACTGGGGTTCAAAATATTTTTATGTACCATTATTGAAGCCCCTCGTGAATGTATCCAAGTAAAATAAAATTAAAAAAAAAAGTGTCACCTTAGTGACAATATTTATTTATCAGATTCCCAAATAAGATTACCATTTATCGCTAAAATAAAATATTCAAAATATTTTTTTTTAATTTTTAAAATGCCGACGCCTACAAGTGGATAGATGGGGGCATAATGTACAGCGGCAACTTTTACATTAATATGAAGCCTGGAATTAATTTGGTTTTATTGGCTTTTTTTAAACTTTGATTCGAGTGTCTTTGATTAGTCTTTTGTAGACGAAACGCGCGTCAGGCGCAAATAAAAAATTTACACCAGGCTACCGATAATTGATTTTACTCTTAATTTCGGCGTAATAAGATAGCGAAAACCTCCCACATTCCAGATACCACAACGTTCATTGGGACACCATGAATTCAGATTTCCTACCGTACAAATACTTAGAACTGAAATTATTGATACAAGGCAATATACGATCGTCATGCAAACGATAAAAAAATGAAAACAAAACGTTAAAAGTTACGACCGAAGCGCTTTTCTGGATTAGGAACGCTCAAAGCTGAATATCTAAGGCCAACAATTTATAGCTGACTATGCGGTATGGGATTTGTTCATTGTTGAAGGCCGTACGGTGACCTATAGTTGTTAATGTCTGTGTCATGTTGGCCTTTTGTGGATAGTTGTCTCATTGGCAATCATACCACATCTTCTTTTTTATAATTAATAAATAAAGGAAATTGTTGCTGATTAAAACGTTAAAGATGATCATTAAAGATTTATTCATCTACCGACATGATTGCAGAAAGTAAGAAATAGTAGAGAAAAAAAAAGTTGAAATCAAATAAGATAATACAACGTGTATTGAACCATTTTATTGCTTAAAGTCCAGATTGCAGAAAATGAGAAATAGTAGAGAAAAAAAGAAAAAGTTGAAATCAAATAAGATAATACAACGTGTATTGAACCATTTTATTGCTTAAAGTCCAGCAGAAAACACATATATACTCAGCCTAACCATACTATTTGACCTACTGCGAGTTAATCAGTTTTTACTGTTACTCCTAAAATATGGGTGCTGGGTAATTCATCATGTAAAATGGTCATTATCAGAGCCGTGTGTCTTGGTTCAAAATGAATTCTCTTCTTTTGAGAAATATTTATTTTGTCATCCTATTTTTCACCTCATAGAACTGTCCGTACCTGTGGTTTTATTCTATACATTAACTTTTATGTATCAGCATGTTTTCATTTCATTCTGTTTCGTTTCGTTTCACTTTTATTTCGTTTCCCAGTTTACAGGTACCCCTCTTTTTGCCCCTTTTCTATTTTTGATATTTTAATCAAAAGTTTAAAAAACCAAACATTCAAAAAGTGAAAAAATCAAAATTGCACGTTAGGTTTAGTATTTTAAAAGTTTGATCAAATTTCTAAACTATCAAATTTAAAAACGATATTTAGAATTTTAATATTTTAATAATTTGGTTAAAATTTCAAAATTTCAAAACTTTTACACAATTTGAAATTTTGATATTTTAAAACTTTGATCAAAATTCCAAAAATCTAAAATTTCAAAACGTTTTAAAACTTTGAATTGATAAGTGTTACACGGACCGTCAGTTGATTAGTAATCACGTTAAATGATTCTGTTAAATTACTGTTTTATATAGTAATACTTGTTTGAATGTTACGACAGATTGAATGCGACGACATTAGCTTTCGTCGGATACTTTATTACGTCCGGACAACCCATGCTTTGCAAATTTTAGGGGTGGGGGGTGGGTGGGCGCACGCCCGCCACGCCCCCGCCTAAATCCGCCCCTGTAATGCTCATATACATAATTATTAACGGTTGTTTTACTTCGCTTATTTATAGCATTTAACAAATAACTTCGTATTCTTATTTTCGGCATCAAATAAAAATAATGGAATAAATATATTTTAAAAGACAAGGAATGTGAATTAAAAAATATATACAACAAAAATAAGCGAAAGGAGATGTGGTACGGCTGTCAATGAAACACCTATCCACAAAAGTTAAAAATGAAGAAGATGTCAGAAATAAATTGGTCATAATTTATTTACAGTCTAAAACATCGAAGGGACTAAACATCAACCTATACATATTTATACTTGTAATGCATTTGTATATAATTACATTAGATGTATGTTTCATTATAATACGTTATTCTGATTGGCCAACTGCACATCTCGTGCTATTCCGGAAACAATTGTATTAGACAATAACATTTATCATTCATGATGACACGAGGTCCCACAATAAAGTGCACAGGTAAATTAAATGAAAACTTGATAAAATCGTGTTTTCATGATTCTAGCTAAAAAAAATGTAATTATAAGTATTGAATGCTTCTTTTTGTAACTTTATAGGGTTGTAAAAGCGTTGACCGTGCGCACATTTTTAGTATGAAGCGCTTCCGCGCTTCATACAAAATGTACTTCGGTCAACGCTTTTACACCCCAATAAATTTACAAAAAGCAGCATTCAATTCTTAAATAAACATCGAATCAGAAATATGTTCCTTTCCTAAACATGTTTAAAAACATTGCTGTGATAGTTATCAAAAGTACCAGGATTATAATTTAGTACGCCAGACGCGCGTTTCGTCTACACAAGACTCATCAGTAACGCTCAAATCGAAATATTGATAAATGGCATAGTTCTTAACATTAGAAAAATGAATGAAGTATTGGCAACTGGACGTTAAGCAACCAAATATCAATCCTCACTTTTCCGTGAAGTGTTCACAATTATTTGTCTTTTAAAAATTAAAAGGATGAAAAATTCCCAAACTGAAAAGAGTTGAAAATACGCTATTAATTTAGAAGTAAAAAATATAGCAGACAGAATAAAGACGGCAAAAACAAACAAATGAAAAAAAAAATAGAGAACAATTTGAAATACCATATACATGTTTAATCAGTATACTAGTAGATCACTGGCCAAGGTTGAGCGAACATGAATTGCTATCGATTATACTAAAGGTGACAATCAACTTTTTGAGGCACGTGTCGAGAAAACATTAGAAAAAATATAATTTAAAATTATGAAAGGAGTAGGTCCGGTAAGGACCGATTTTGGCCTCAAATTTCAGGTTCATCTGACGAAAGATTTTGACCACTTTTGAAACACTTAAGTGTCTATTTTATTTGATTCTATTAGTGTATGTGGAAGATTTTCACTGATTTTGTCATTAAAAGCTCAATTAAATATGAAAAATCCACCAAATATGCCGGAAAATGTCACTTTTCAGATGGTTTTTGCAATTTAGCATGACTTTATGGTGCTTGTACATGTACCCGATATATGTGCCATGTATTGTCAAAAACAGCCCATATTTATGTAGCAGAAGCATTCTACTGTCCAAAAAATAACTAAAAGTTTACTTTTAACAATTTTGTAAAACTGCTATATTTTGGGGCCAAAAAGGTGTCTTACCGGACCTTCTCCTTTTACAAAGTCTATTTCAATATGCCATATCCTTTGTGACAGTTGTATCATTCCATCAGGTCCTTAGTGCACATTTTTGTTCTTAGTGCACTAAGGAGGTCCTTTGCGGTGTTTCTACGGACCCCATATATTTGAAGCTGTTCAAAATTCTGTACATTATAGGTACGTGTATCAGATCGGACAATAATTTTCATATATATAAAAAGAATAACTGTATAAGTTATCTAGTATGAAATATGTCCACTGGACCGACCGTGCAAGTGCTATATATATTATATCATGTATATAGCCAGTCAAAAAGATGTGGTATGATTGCCAATGAGACAACTATCCACAAAAGACCAAAATGACACAAACATTAACAACTATAGGTCACACAAGGTCATTAAAAACTTCCATTTGTTGTTGTCCACTGAAAATAAGCTCATAAAAACACGAATCCCCGTTTACTCAATTCCACCTTTATTTGTTAATATTTCTTTATCTTTTTCTTTTGATTTTATCATATCTTTTTTGTGAAATATTTTGTGTGGTCGAACATGAAATTGCCTCCGATGCTACAAAGCAAATTTGTTTAATGTCATCTGTTGCAATATATGCTAAGTACTACACGTGGACAGGATGTTCCCCAGAAAATAAGTTATACACACCCCGATATAACCCCGAGGGTACACGCTACTGTCATATGGAAAATTACTGGGTCACCTGTAAGATGGTAATCAGCCATGCAACTAATTAGGTTACTGACCATGTCACTTCAATTTAAAAAGTTTATCGTTAGATATCAAAATGATAAATTCATTTTAATTAAAAATTTAAGAACTAAAGGATTTATCATTATAATGAAGTGAAATAATTCAACCAAATCGTATATAGATTATATCAAGGATTTTCTTACTATACAAATCCTTGATTATATACATATTTTTTTTTATCTATGCCGGAAAGAATTGAAAAACTGTATTTATAATTTTTGATTTGTTTTATAGAAATCTGTGTAGGTCTCATGAAATGGAACTCACGCAACGCATGCCTAATTAAGATTTATAAATTTATTGAAAAATATAACAAAAATTTAGTTTTGATATTAAATTAAAGTTACCTTTCCGCGCTGTAATTTATTTGATATGACATGAATCAAGCAATTTTTGTTGAGGGATTTATGGGTTTGTCCATACAACTTATAAAAAAAGAAGTGTATGTTATTAGTATTTCACATGCCTTGTTTTCGCCTTGAAGCTCATTATTCAGAGTGTTTCAGACAAGATGATGAAAATAACGTGCAAGATACTTTTTTCGATCATCGTGAAGAGACAATTTTAATTCCCATTCCTCGATGCACTCTACCCCTGATGAATTGTATATTTATAATTCCTCGTGCTTTTAATTAGCCCCCCCCCCCCTTTCGTGGTTACCGTTATGCCAACAAATACCCGGGGCTTGATTTACATGTAAAATCATGGGCGGATCCAGCCATAATAAAGGGGGTTCCAACTACATGTCTCCATTAAATAAGGGGTGTCTAAGCATACCTAAGTGTCAAAAGAGAGTTTTTCCCGACCTATTCACATATTTTTAAGGTTCCTATATACAAGGTGATAGAACGTTCGGTTCCGTTGGAATAGGTTACCTTTTCCTGATGCACAGGTAACCTATTCCAACGGAACGTCCTATCACCTTGTATATAGGAACTTGAGAGGATTCCCGAGATTATCATTTATGCAATGCTTGCTCACAAAATGCTAGGGGAGGCCAACCCCGGATTCCATCCCCTTCGACCCGCCACAGAATACAGATATAATTGATAATTGTTATTTAAAAGTCATATACTATAGGTGTCAGACCACCAATTAAAAATCCCTATCTGTTCAACCAAATTTTGCAATTTTCACAGCTTTCTAAATATTTTACCTTAAGTTTAACTTCAAGGAAACCAGGTATTTTCAACCAATGTTTAAAGTCTTGTAACAAATTTCTGATTTTGAAAAGACAGGTACTACCAAAATAACTCCCGGTTTTCTGGAAATCTTAAATTAGTGTACTATGTAGCGCATTAATCCTGAATTTTTAATGCAAACTCATAGACAAGTGAATTTTGGTTCAAAATGGTCTAAATATATTTCCCTTTCACCAAAAGTTTCATTTCTGCAAATTTGTTGGTTAGTTTAAGTAAACAATGACATCAAAAGCACTATTTTGTGTCAAAGTAGGACTACGTTCTAAATTGGAGGGAGTAATTGCATTTGGTGGTCTGACACCTAAAGCCACTATATAGTACTAGAACCGAACACCTGTTTTGGGATATATATACATACACCACATCTTCCTATGTCTATATAGCTGATTTACCGTAAATAACTGCGAGAAAATGAATAATACACAAGTTTCTTCTCTGCTAATTTTAATGTGCATGCAATATTCACTCTGATTTACTTGTGAGACCACCGACACTAATAATAATTACCTACAAAATAATAGGTGCTCCTTTACTGGGAAGAACATTTCGGATCCGATCAATTTATTGGTTCCATTCCCCCATTCTACACTTCTCCTTAGAAAAAATGCCTTGCAATGCGTCATAATTATCTGGACTACTAACTTACTTCCATATAACTTCGAAAACAGACTATAATCTATTTCACTGGATGAGATTGGGCTCACAGATTTTTTAATGGATTGGTAATTTTATTTAAAGCACAAGTTTACAAAGCAAGATTAATCACATTTTTCACCCGGCCTACACATCAAATGGTTGCCTCCTTACTGACTTACACCTACACAAGCTAAACAAACATGTGACAACTCTTCACCAATGACCTGAGTGAAAGGTTGACGGGGGGATCCAGAACTTTTCATTGGGGGGGGGGGGGGGGGGGGGTTCAGATGGGGGATGCTTGCCTCAGTCATGTTTCTGTGATTCCCTATATAATCAACAAAATTTTTCACACAAAAAGGGGGGCAGGGATTTCTCCTTAATAAGAAATCTCTATTTTCAGCATAAGCTCATATAAATTTGCCTTTTGAAGAACTGAAATAAATATGAGACGGCTAATGATTTTTCAGATGCTTTACATTAAAATACATCCATGTGACATTCACAATTATATATAGATCCAAATTTAAAAAGCTATTTTTTTCAATATTTAAATAATGTAGGATCAAATCTTGATACATGTATGTAGTTGAAACTGTTAGCTTTAAACATGTTAAACATTAAAAAATGAACACCCAAAGTTTAAACCACGTTTAAACATAAGAATGACCATGTAGTCTTTATTAATGTATGCTATTGCTATGAAACTAGGTCATTGTAGGTAAACTGTCATCTATTCCCTTAAATCTTTGTTCCCAGTTACCCCAAGTTTGATTTAATAAATTAGTTAAATATATATCTACTCTATTAGGTCTCTAGTTTGGATAGTTAATAACTTGCAAATTAAAATCATACTCCTCCCAAATTTATTTCTTTAAATATTATGGATGAAATACATGTAGCAAGTAAGGGATGAAATTAAATTGGATGAAATGTGGCATTTTTTTTTTGATAAAGTAGTATGTCTGATGTTGTCAAACTTAATTATAGACCCTTAAGGGGCGGATCCAGTCATTTTAAAAAGGGGTGGGGGTGGGATTCTAACCCAGGACAAAAGGGGAAGGGGGGGGGGGGGGTCCAATTACATGTCCCTATTTAAATGCATTGATAATCCGAAAAAAGGGGGGTTCCAATCCCTTGAACCCCTCTCTGGATCTGTGCCTGCCCTTTAAAAATAAAATTATCCTTATTTTGAGTTAAAGCTTATAGATTTTTCTATAATGCTTCTCAGAAGCGGATCCAGCCATTTTAAAAGGGGGGTCCCAACCAAGAGCAAAGAGGGGTTCCAACTATATCTCCCATTCAAATGCATTGCTCGGTAAAAGAAAAGGATTCCAACCCTCGAATCTATGGTCAGGTTGTTGTCTCTTTGACACATTCCCTTTTTCCATTCTCAATTTTATCATGTAGTCGTCGTTGTCCCAGGACATTTAGTTTTCGCTTAATTACTTTAGTACAAGTAATAGAAATCTATGAAATTCAAACACAAGGTTTGTGACCAGAGTTTTTGTTCAGAGTTTAGGAATTACATGAATTAGGGGCCAATAGGGGCCAATAGTAAACTTTGTTTGATTTTATAGAAAATTGAATTATTGGAGTTCTTTAATATGCCAAATCTAACTGTGTATTTAGATTACTAGTTTTTTAGTCCTGTTTAAATTGGTCTACCTTAAGGTCCAAAGGGTCCAAAATTAAACTTATTTTGATTTTAACAATATTTAAATTCTTGGTGTTCAGATTAATATGCTGAATCTGAATATTTAATTAGATTTTTTTATTATGGGCCCAAATTTCAAGTTGGTCCAAATCGGGGTCCAAAATTTTACTTTGTTTGATTTCAACAAAAATTGATTATATGAGGCTCTTTGATATGCTGAATCTAACCATTCATTAAGATTTTTGATATTTTGGCCCGTTATCAAATTGGTCCACATTGAGTTCTAAAAGGTCCAAAATTTAACTTTATTTGATTTCACCAAAAAATGAATTATTGGGGTTCTTTGATCATGTTGATATGCTGCACCTAACCATGTATTGAGATTTTGAATATTGGACCATTTTAGAGGTTAATTGTCAATTTAAAATTTTTAAGTACTTGGACCGCATTCATTCTGTGTCAGAAACCTATGCTGCATCAACTATTGAATCACAATCCAAATTTAAAATTCAGAGTTTATCGAGCTTGAATGTTGTGTCCATACTTGCCCCAACTGTTCTGGGTTCAACCTGTACGTTTGTATCAAGCTGAGCCATGCATAGCATTTTTATTGGTTATTTATATATTAATTTGAAATTTTGACAAGTGAGACACATACAGATTATACTGTTAACAATATTTCAGAGTTTAACGTAGTCAAGCGAAACAAATTTTAGAAGAATAGTTGAATCATGTCTTTGTTGTCAAATGAAAAACTAGTACGAACACAAAGAAAAAGTATGGGAATGTTTGTTTTTTAAACTATTGACCAGGGTGAAAGTCTTTGAAAGTCATGACTGGCAAAAAGTTTGTGAAATGAAATAGCACAAATATTCCATTCTTTTTAAATATAACTGAATATAAAGAAAAACACAAACTGATGTTTTATAATAGTTTTTACCCTTTTTATGTTTTATAGGACAAGAAATATAGAAAAATAATGAAAAATATAAACAGTTACAATAGAAATGAGTGCAAAACAAGATAAACAGAATACAACAAGGCCGAAATGGTAAGACCACTTCTATATACTGTAAATTCAGATTTTTCAGGGAATGGACAACTTATTGTGATTACAAAAAAAATCTGCATAAAGATCTATATAGTTACATGATATATATATATATATATATATATATATATATGTTTCTGTTTTTGCGATACTCACCCAGTCACATTATTCGCATTACTAAAAAGTTTCGATAATTTCTGAATTACAGTAATAAAAGAAATTGCCTTTGAATGATGACTCATATCAAAATAAGAAAATGTGGTATGGTAAATGAGTGACTTATCCACCAGAGTTCAATGAAGCCGATGCAAGAAATTAAAGGCCAATCATGGGCCTGCCTTCAATAATGAGAAAACACTTCCTTTATAGGTCATCCATTAAAGATCTCAACATATAAAGATTTAAACAATCCAATTTAGTTCAACATGTTCAAAGTCAATAACAATTAATAAAAAAAAATCATGCCTAATATAAAATATTGTTTGTTTCTCCAATTCTGACCGACCCTGCAAAAATGGCCCTACTCATAAAATTTTATTGTCAAAACTAAGCCAAATATTATTTTATTCATTTCTGATTTTCGGGCTTGCCGGATCATCCGATAATATTCAGGCTTTTGGGAAAAATAAAATTATTTACCTACCTAACTACCCACACCTGGCTTGTCAGAATAGGGATTAGGGAAAAAAACAATATATTAATTTAGGCCTCATGTCTGTGAGCACTCAACCTGACCATAATATAGGACAGTGGTTCAAATATTAACACAACATATGAACATTCTATAACAACTATTGCAAGTGGCTCAACTTTAAATATCACTGCAAGGCACTAAACAACGAATATTAAATCTTGGACACAAAGCACTGAAATAAGAGAACTCATAAGCATGACAAGTAAGAATATCAAATGAAAGTTTCTCAAAATGTTCATTAAAACATGATAAAATAAGCTTATTTATATTGCTGTTTTTTTCTCCATTTATAACATTTTTTTTTTATTTTGTGTATTTATAGGTCAGATATCTTGGTTTTTATGATCATCAACAGGTCCTGCAGGTCTATACTGAAGAGGAAACTTAATTGTTAATACTTTTCTACATAATGTGCTAATTGGATTATTAATGTGAAATGAACTCAACTGTGTGTTTTTCTGGAAAAAGAAATAGAAAAAATCCTACAAAATTGCTATAAACAAAATGGAGTACTATCAAAGAACACAATTGTGTAAAATGTAACAACCTACATTCATATTAACTGATGGATTATGGAGAAATTAAGAAAAAAAATAGTATCTTTGTCATGTTTGTTGTCGAAATAAACACCTGCTTTATCCATTCATGTACATGGCTCCATCATATCAAATATACAAAGAAGATGTTTGAAGAACATATGTTGCCAAAATTTATTCAACCAATTGAAGGAAGATGTCTTGTGAATTGAATTATTTATGCACTGAACAGTTATGTAGGGGGTCGAATACACAGCAGCTGAAACAGAAGACAAGTTAATTTGACATGAAAAGTGTTTATTTGATTTAATATGCAAATATGAGCACAATATTAATAACATCACAAATGGTATGATATTCATAGCGTTTTGCTTATTATTGTATTGTCTTAAACATGCTAAACAGTCGGCCTTTTGTTTTTGTATGTTTAATACTCACCATGAAAATTTGTATTACAGTATTAAAGTTTTAATTATCTTTTGTATCAATAATTCAGTCTAGGAGAAAATATATTAATACTGTTTGTACTGTTATGAAATTTCCATAGAGGAAAAACATTTCCTTAAGGGAAATTTGATGATCAGAAATTTCCCTAGAGGAAATTTGAAGATCAATGATTTCCTTAGAGGAAATTTGTTGTCTTGAATTTTCCTCCAAGGAAAAGTGTTTGTCAAAAATTTCCTCACAGGAAAAAGTATTTCCTCCAAGGAAAATTTGAAGCTACAAATTTCCTCACAGGAAAAAGTATTTCCTCCAAGGAAAATTTGAAGCTGCAAAATTTCCTCAAAGGAAAAAGAATTTCCTTTAAGGAAAAAGAATTTCCTCTAAGGAAATAGAATTTCCTCAAAGGAAATAATTATGCAGCAAATTCCCTAAGGGAAATCTTTTTCCCTTGAGGAAAAAACAATTTCCCTTGAGGAAAAATCTTTTTCCTTCAGGGAAATTTGATTTCCCTTGAGGAAAAGTACTTTTTCCTCTGAGGAAATTGTTGAAAAAAGGGGCATAACTTTTTCAACAGTGGTGCTAGATCCAAAAAATTTTAGGACAAATATCAGGGAACTAATACCAACCAAGTTATCAACTTTATTTTGACTTAACTCCAAAAATTAAGGTGACAACTTTTGCACTCAGCGGAATTGCAAACTTGTCCCGGAGACTGTTTAAACCATGACAAATCGATAAAAAACATGTAAAATTTCCAGAGCATTATACATGTACTGAAGGAATCGGTTTTGCTGGGATGTTACCTAACCAAACCACGACCCATATATGATTATGAATGAAAAATACAATATGTTTATCTAACCACAAATAAAACATATAGTTTCTATCGTTTTATAACGTTGATCTTACGCTTCGGGTGAAATATATTTTGTTTAAAAATTTTAAGTCCGAAATAAACATGACAATTTGCAAGTTAACATTAGTATCATTAAACATACTGTTTACTTACCAACATTTTAATATTTTATGTTGTGCCAGGAAACCGGGTACAATGTTTTTATTTTGTCTTTTTGCTTATTTTTTTTAAGATTTATTATATTCGCAATTATATAAGAAGTATACATTGAGTACTCAATCATTCATTGCGTTATTACAGGGGCAGTGGAATAATTTTTATGAAGATTTGCTATAAATGGATAAGAATTACATTTGTAAACATAAGAGGGAGTCAGAAATAGTAACAAAATGAAAGTGTAGCAGAAAACAAAAGGAACACTCTTGTGAATACAAACCATGTTATATTACAGAACTAGGAAAATATCTATGAACATGATGTAGTGAATTTATAGAACTAGGAAATTAAATGTATGAACATGATGAAATGAAATTACAGAACTAGGAAAATAACTGTATGAACACGATGTAGTGAAATTACAGAACTAGGAGATTAAATGTATGAACATGATAAATGAAATTACAGAACTAGGAAAGTAAAATGTATGAACATGATGAAGTGAAATTACAGAACTAGGAAAATAACTGTATGAACATGATGTAGTGAATTTACAGAACTAGGAAATTAAATGTATGAACATGATGAAATGAAATTACAGAACTAGGAAAATATATGTATGAACATGATGAAGTGAAATTACAGAACTAGGAAAATAACTGTATGAACATGATGAAGTGAAATTACAGAAGTAGGAAAATAACTATATGAATATGATAAATTGAAATTACAGAACTAGGAAAATAACTATATGAACATGATGAAGTGGGTAACATTAACAGAAAAATGAATTATCATGAATATACTTTGTAATTTTCATTCTTGATCTGATTTAGCAACGTGTAGATACATAAACTTTTAACAATTTACTTGTTGTCTAGCTAAAATAAATAATATATATACTAGTATTCATATTTTTGTAATCATAATTTAAGAAAAATAGGTAAAATCAATGTGTGGATTTAATTCATTCAAATATGGGTAAATTTCTTAAGTACAATTCCTGGAGAGAAAGATTGATTGTTGGTTGCTTAAACGCCCAGTGGCAAAACGTCCATATTGGTTTTGCGTAACGTTATATCATAACGTTCTTATAACGTAACTGGTAGTCCACACTTTTACGTTCCCACAACGTTAAATCACAACGTTCTCACAACAAAACAGAAACGTTCTTGGAACATTTCCTGAACGTTTTTGTGTTTTGTGGGATATATATATATATATATATATAATATATCTGAGGCGCAAATACCCATTAATTTTCATTATTGCATTATTGACGTGTCAGAAAGAGATAGTATATGTAGTATGGGACTAGAATTGGAAATTTAAAGCATTATGCCTATTGAGAAGACTCACACAGGGGACTGATTGAGAGGCTACATCTTCCAACCAACTACTCCATATATTTTCTGTGGCAGTCCAAATTATTTTCCCTCATCATAGTTCAACCATCCTACTTTCCCTTTCACATTTACTTATATATCAGAGGCGGATTTGGGGGGGGGGGGCAGGGGGCCCGGGCCCCCTCCCCTTTTTGGGAAAAAAATTGGTTGCTGATATAGGGAATCACTGAAGCGTGACTGGAGCGGGCCCCCTCTTAGGTCAGTCAGTGGGCCCCCACTTATGAAAATTTCTGGATCCGCCACTATATATATATTTAGTATAACCTTTCTGTGCTTGTCTCGGTGCTTGTGCATAAAAAAACAACTTGTAAATAAGTTATGTGTTATTGTCAAGACCTTTTTGTTGAGATCACAAAAAGGATTAATATCAAGACGACTTAAACACAATACAGAGGGATGGTCTTTAGTCTTTAGTAAGTGTCCCAAATGACACTGTAAACACTTGTGTACGTTTCCTCTTTTGTAGTTTCTTCACATATGTAATGTTCACTCATGTACTTAATTGAAATTGTGGCTGCTGCTTAAAAAATTTTGACTTAATTTTGATATAGATTTATAATGTTTTTTGCTGTATAGTGTTTTTGAATCTACCAGACTCCGTTAAATAATTTTCCAGATGGCACAATATCTCATTTCGATTGTCTCTATTAATGTCTTCTTCATCGATTCCTAATAAGGTGTCTAAATCCATTTGTATATTTCCTGTAATAAAGTAAATAGATGTTCTCATCCTCTCTCTAGCCTCCTCATAGTTAGAACAATGTAAAAGGTAGTGTTCTACAGTTTCTGGCTCTCCACAGGAACAGTTTTTGTCTGATGATGGTATAATTTTGGATTTATAATCATTTAAATCACAATAACCTGTTCTCAAACTAGTAGTAATTGAAAACGACCATTTGGATGGTAAATCTTTTGGTATTTTCTGACAGACTTTTTGATGATAGTTGTAATAATTTCTGCCACGTTGACTTGATTCCCATTGGTTCTGCCATTTTCTTAAAACACTTTCTCTTGCTGCACGTTTTATATCCTGCCTGGTTACTTCTGATGGTTCTTCTATTTTTTCAGCTTCTTTAGCTCCTTTTTTGGCCAGTGAATCAGCAATGTCATTTCCTTGGATATCAGCATGACCAGGTGTCCATTCAAAATTTAATGGAATTCCATTCATCTTTAATACTTTCATGTTTTTCTTAATTTCTCTTATGACTTTGGTGTAATTCTCTGATTTCCAGTTTAAAGTTAAAATTCCAATTGAGGTCTGACTATCTGAAAAAAGTGTAATTGAGTCTGTGTTTTGTTTGTTTTCTGATATTAAAAAGTGGTCAACAACAAGTTTAATGGCGATCAGTTCTCCCAGTAGTATTGATCCTTTCTTGGATACAGCTTTACTAATTTCAATTTGTGGTTGATTATTTGATGGAAAGATGACAGCACCTGCTCCTACAGGGCCAGGACTACGAAGACAGGACCCATCAGTTAATGCTATACATGAATTTGCTGGAAGATGACTTAGTTTTTCCATTATTATATTTTTTCCAACATTTTTTTGGTCTGTTGATCTTGATTTGGAATTTCCAAGGTTTTTCCAATAATCTGGAGGATATTTATATATTTAAATGTAAACATTTCTTCCTGTTTTATTCGTTAACATTGACCTTGCCAAGTCCACGAATAATTGAATTTGTGCCTGGTGGTGGCATATTTCTTGGTATACAGGTAAAATCTTCTTAGGAAATGAACAATGCAATAAAAATATATTTACATACCTTCGGTCTGCTCAGACATATTCACATAGCAATAACCAAGGGACGTAATCTTCTTCTTCTTCTTTTGTAGCTCCCTCCTATTGTAGGAGAACCACCGTCCTTGTGTAACGGCGTAGACTTTTAAAATCCCAACATCATACGGACACTCACATATTACGGAATAGTTATATATATATAAACACAGATGTAAATCTTATCACACGCTATTTCAAATTACTTTCTAAAGATATTTATAAACTAAAAATAAGTATTTAAAATTGACCTATTTTCTGAAATTATCTTAGTTATCCATTTCCTCTCATCTTTTTTAAATAACTATATTTAACTATATTTATTTTTCGTTAAATCTATGGGAAATTTGAAGCAATGAGGGAGTTTTTCGGAGATAAAACGGTGTTCAATTCTTTTTTTTTTTTATTTAAGACTTACGTTTTTGATTTTGAGACTGACTTTAATAAAGGGAAAACGGTAGTGTTAAATTTTCCCAGCATTAGGTTGGCCCTCGGGTTGGCCTTTTGTGTACCCAAGGCAAGTGAAGGAAGTCAAATTAGGAGCGCTGTGATTGGATGTAAGGGTACAATATATTTTTTTTTATTTATCTATGAATAACTGCAGTGTGTATATTTACAATATAAATTTTGAAACTTATTGAAATATTTTTTAGAGAATTATTCGAAAAGACTTGCAAAGTTTCATAAATTTGGTGCAAAATGACGGTGAGCATGGATAACATAAATTTTTTGGAGGGTATGAAATGAATGGTGCAAAATCCTGCATTCTAGGCATTTTTAGAGAGTTTGATAATGTTTTGAATTGGGACACTTTTTATATAATTTTTTTTATATTTTAAGACTTTTAATTACTAACACCAAATTTTTAACAACTTTATTAAAATTCATATGTAAGATGATCATCCAAATATCACTGATTTTAGCCTGCTGCTAGAACATAGAACAAACATCGATTCAGTAGAGTTTGCCAAATTTTTTTCTATGGCCGGTTCAGTCAAATCGTTTCAGAATCATAATTTGGTCTACTGATATCCTTATCACGATAAACATGGAGCATGGCAAGACCGCACAATCTCTCGCCACTCATGCATGCTCTTTTCCAAGTTTTCAGTCGTTGCAGGGCAGTCTGTGTTCTAAAGGTAGTACATAATCATCAACACAATGATCAATGTCTTCTTCCAATTCCTTTTCCATCAGCAATTCGGTAGCAGCATCGGTAGTAACAGTTTTGTTTGCAAAAGGGAAGTAAGCTTTCATACAGTCGCAGTTACAAAATATTAAACTCGCTTTTATGCTGACAAAGAGTAGACAAACTAGGGATAGAATGAGATAAGATGCATGTATATGATTCTATCTATAGAGTAAGTATATATGATATGGGTACAGGGGAATTGGAAAGGAGTTTTTGACGTTTACATGTAGTTCCGTAATTTTAAATTATTTCTGGAAATAGTTGGTTGTATTTTAGTTCCAGAACCTATAAATTAAGGGGTTAGGGGTTGGGTGTGTCCGATTCCGAAACCCCGAATATAAAGAAACGAAATTCCGTTGTCCCGAATAAGTAAAGACAAAATCCTGTGTTAAAGGTTCTACTATTCCTCAATAATATCAAATTGAAATATGGAATATTCTTTCAATTTTTAAGGTTAAAGAAACATCATCAAGAATAAAAGCTAATCCATGCAATCATGTTTCATATTATTTATATTTTATTTATCTGTAAAGAGAAAGATTAAAGTTCGTGAAATGAATACGCAGACAGGACTGCCCCTTTCCGAAGACCAGTACTTGATTTGTCAGTCTACTTATCCTAATGAAGTTATGTGCAATACTCAGTTTACTAGAATAATTCCTTCTTTGCCTTCAGTGCCTTCCTTTACTTCAAGATCTAAGTAACCAATTGAACATTCTACTACAAACAACCATGATGTTCCTCGACTACGAAATAGCAATTAGAAACGCAGCAACTTCAATATTCCAAATTACATTCTAACGACATTTATAAACTAAAAATAAGTAATTGACCTATTTTCTGATAATAATCTTAATTATCTATTTCCTCTCTTCGTTTTTAATAACAATATTTAACTATATTTTTTTGTCGTTAAATCTATGGGAAATTTGAAGCAGTGGGGGAGTTTTTCGGAGATAAAACGGTGTTCAATTCTTTTTATTTTATTGACTGAAACTGGTTTAATGCGCGCCCATCCTTTCCCCTTCATCTCTAGCCAATGTAGACATATATAACTTTAATATTCTGTTACACCGTTTCGTAATTTATATAGTTCGTTTGATTATATTCTTAATCTATTTATGTGTTCCAGTCTAGGAGGATTATTCATCTTTAACGTTAAAACATCGTACCGTCGCTACCTTTCCCTCTCTCATACGTATCCGTTACAGGGAAATTGCAAGGTCATTAGGGAGCTACCATTTGATTTTTATGGGGGGGGGGGGGGGGGGGGGGGGGCTAGGATGAAATTTGAAAAAAATAGGCAGGACAGGAGTTTTGAGTTAAAAAAAAAAAGGCAGGATGAGACACTTGCAAAAAAAAAAAAGGCAGGATGACAATTTATGTAAAAAAAGTCAGGATAAACTAATAAAAAAAAGGCAGGACCGAATAGACTGAAAAATAAAAAGACAGGACAGAGATTACAACTAAAAAAAATGCAGGACAAAATTTTTCATCCTAGCCCCCCCCATAAAAATCAAATGGTAGCTCCCTTACGATCACGGGGAACATTTCGTTGAGACGTCATCTTGGACACAATTCGTGGCTAACAACAGAGTGAGTTAATTCTACAACACTGTATTTTAAACCTTCAAATTGCTCTCTACATATTTGAACCTTTTCTCCGTGAAATACTTGAAATTTAACCGTTCTTGAAGTACAACATGTTCTCGCATTCAACGGACTGTGCTATCAATTACCTTTGACATTTCGTTATAATAACATTAATTGAACACATTGTAAAATTGTATTTTATTTGTTTTTCAGCTTTTTACCATTTGTTAGATTGTTTAAGAATAAATTGTCAGCACCTGGTATTCTTATTGCTTGAGCCCAATCGTGGTTATACTTAGTGGTCAGGCCATTACAGTAAAAAGTCTACAACTTGCCTGTTGTGTCTCACAGATAACGCCACTCCACGTTAGTTATACAGCTACAACCTGCCAGTTGAGCCCTGCATGCACGCGTCATCCCTTGACGTACAGTAAATTGACGACAACCTGTCTTTACATATCCAGAAAAGGAACGACAACATAAACACGTTCATACCTTTACACTGACAGTGGACTACATAACTCGTGTGTACTAGGCAGCAACCCAACAACGTTGAGTCAACATGGATCCAAGTCATGTGGAACAAAAAGAAGAGATACAGCCCCCAGAGGGAAATGTTCCAGATCTAGAACTATTACAAAATCCGTCTAATACCACACATTTAGATGAAAATCCCGAGACAAGGCGAGTACGGGATCTTACCGAAAAAGGTAAAGGAGCCTACACAGAAAAAAGTAACAAGTTCTGTGAGGAATTAGAGGTCTTTTGGTCAGATATAACAACCCAGTTATTGGAAATCACCACACCTCCCAATGAACTTCAGTCTTAACAGCCCAGGACAATCTTGTAAAAGCCTGTACAAATTATCGTAGGCTCACAGACGAATATCTGGACTTTCTAAAAAGGACCAGAACGTTGGACAGTCAAAAAGACATAGACGCATGTAACCTTACATTGGATCTCCGTCTGTCCAAAGTGGAACTGGTCATGGAATCGCCTTGCCCTCACAAAGGCGAAATCAACTAAAACAAGGACCTCAGGCTCAAAAGGTAAGAAAACCTCACGCAGCGGTAGCTCTAACGTGTCAGATATGTCAAGCCTGGCACGGAGAAAGCGTGCCAAGGCAGAGGCTGCCAAGTCTAAAATACTAGTAGCATTTGTCGAAAAACATGCCCTTATCCTAAAACAGGAAGCAATGTTAGAGGAACAAGCCCTGTTCAGACAAATTGAAATGGATCAAGAAGCAGCACGCAAAAAGGCTGAAATAGAACAGGAAGCAGCACACAGAAAAGTGCAATTAGAACAAGAGGCCGCTTACAGAAAAACGCAATTAGAACAAGAGGCTATGCACAGGAAGGCTCAAATGCAACAAGAAGCCGCACGAGTAAGCCGGAAAAAGGCTGAGCTTAAAGCCAAATTTAACCTTCTTGAAGCACAGAGAGAAGCTGCAGCCGCAAAAGCCGAGGCTCGTATCCTGGAATACGATGATAGCCAAGCGTTTAGCGATCTCCCTGACGAAAAGGAAGACCCGCTCCAGCGTGTGCAAGATTTCGTCAATAAACTTCCTGTAATAACTGTTGTAAAGGAAGCAACAGGACCTCAAGAGAAAAAACAAATTCCTGTTAAGATCGAGCTGAGTCACGAAGCACCAGTGTTCGTGCCATCCGTGGCATCGAACTTGCTGTCACAGACATCTGCTGTCTTGCCTTCCGATAACAAGTCACCGGAAGTTACCTTTATCCCAGTTCTGGGATTAGTAACCGGCATACAAAAACTAGTCATTTCAGATAAGAGCCCTACTGTACACCAAAAACAGGGTGTCAAAGAAGCGATCCCTGTCTTACGCACAAAACAAGACGTTAAAGAAGAGATCCCTGTTTCACACAAAAAACAAGACGTAATAGAAGAGATCCCTGTTGCACGCCAGCAACAAATCAACCTTACGTCGGAGATAACTAGATTTCTTCTACGCAAAGACCTATTATTCTCCAGGCTATCAAATTTTAATGACCAGGCAGAATCCTTCCATACATGGAAATCTAGCTTCAAAAACGTCATAGACGAACTACAAGTTTCTGACTCGGAACAAATAGACTTACTGATTAAGTGGCTAGGGCCAGAGTCTGGTAAACATGCCATGAGTATTAGGGCATCAAATGCCAACAACCTTACTAGAGGCCTACAGAGGTTATGGCAAAGACTAGATGAGCGATATGGTGCTCCAGAAATGTTGGAAGCCTCTATCACGAGTAAACTCGTCAATTTTCCTACCTTGACGAACAAAGATAACGTACGTCTTTATGACTTGTCTGATATTCTATCAGAAATCGAATATCACAAGGAAAATCCCAAGCTGGGATGTTTGCTTGCTTATTTCTTGTTCACAGAATTTTCTGCCTTCATCAGGGAATTTAGCAAAATTAAGAACGATCCTGGGTTCATCTTTGGGTCAAAAGTTACATCAAATACAAAAGACGCTACGCCAAGGTTCACACCTCAGACGTACTCTAAAGTCAACGTCCATAAGACGGCTGTTGAACAGCAAACTGAAGACAGCAGTCAACAACAAGATCTGTGTATCCTACACAAGACAAAGCATATCTTGAATGAATGCCGAGCATTCCGAGCCAAACCAATCGAGGAACGCAAGGAACTGTTAAGACAAAACAATGTGTGCTACAAGTGTTGTGAGTCAACCACACACAGAAGTCGGGACTGCAACGCAAGTGTCAGTTGTAACGAGTGTGGAAGTGAACGACATACCACAGCACTTCACATCACTAGACCACAACAATCTGAAAGTTCCCAGTTTAGCTCACCCAGACAAGCCTACGGCGGAGAGCAGATAGAGTCAGATGAAACAAAATTAACCTCTGTAAGTTCGATCTGCACAGAGATCTGCAAAGGTCATAAGAGCGAGAAATCTTATGCCAAGATATTACCTGTGGACGTGTACCACAAGGACAAGACAGACAAAATTATCAGGATGTACGCCATTATTGACGACCAAAGCAACCGGTCTCTTGCCTCGCCTGAATTCTTCAGTCTGTTCAACGTTCGGGAGAAACCTGAAAACTACTCTCTTACAACATGCTCCGGCAGAGTAGCTACTTCCGGGAAAAGAGGAAAAGATTTCGTCATAAAATCTGTACATAGTGACGTACAATTTGATCTGCCTACATTAATTGAATATAATAATATTCCCAATAATCGAGACGAAATTCCTACTCCTGAAGTTGCAATGCATCACCCTCATCTGACAGAACTCAGAGGAACGTTGTCAAATTCTACTCCTAATTGGAAGGGACCTTATAGAGGCACACCACGTCCTTGAACAACGCCTAGGACCATCCCGAACTCCATTTGCCCAAAAGTTGAGACTTAGTTGGGTCATAATTGGAAATACATACATTGACAAGCAAACTGTTCCTATTGAAGTCAACACAAAGATAACTTACGTTTCAATCACGGAATCAAAACAACGTCTTGCCTCAAGACCAGAAATAGCCGTCAAGGACAATAATCCAATTGTTGTTCATTCTATTAACGACAAAAACTTTCATTCGAATGCCAAGGTCGCAAAATCGCATTCAATACAATCCCTTGAATGTACAGGACATAGTACCAAGCCTGGTTAACGCACAAATTCCTCTAAAGGGACATCACTCGCGTCACTAAAAGCAACATTTTTGACTTCTATAGAAAAATCTATAGATAAAGAAAATTTCATTCCGAAATCAACAGGACCTGAAGTTCATGGTGAGGAAATCATTAGCATTCACAAACCTATTCCGATAGAAGGACCTATTGCCAATATCAATATGCCTTTGAGCAAGCAACCTCTACTCCGAGGAGGAAGCAGTATTGCCAAATCTGACTTGAATTTTAGTGAAAAGGAGCCAGTAGTCTTATCTGGACATCATCAGAAAGTAACACCTTTTCTTGGACATTTCTACAACACAATGAAACATAGAGGACCCCACTTCACAGATATAACAACTGGATCAGCAGGATGGAACGTTAGGACGAAACGCTTAATTTCGTCTGATACTCAAAGAAATGTGACATTTCGCCAAACCAGAAGAGGATCAAGTATTAGCTCTCGTCATACCCACCGGAGGACCACCTTCAACCGTCGTCGCCGTCTAACAACGTTGGAGAAAACAGTTCCTACTATCTCAACAGCAACTATGGAAAATTTTGCAAATCACAGCAACCGCATTGGAGAGATCCTTCCTCATATGACAAGAAACTGTGCCGAACCCAGTTTTCCGTGGAATTAATCTATTCTGGAAACTTTATAGTGAAATGTCGTAAGTTGAGACGTGATATTTCTCACACGACCAATAGTGGTTATTTCATCTGTATATATTGAATTTATATTGGGATTTATTCATTTATCTAGATCTTATATTCATTTGCGAATAGATTATAAAATAGTGATATCAGATAGACATCAGACGGGGAGTATTCTGTTACACCATTCCGTAATTTATATAGTTCGTTTGATTATATTCTTAATCTATTTATGTGTTCCAGTCTAGGAGGATTATTAATCTTTAACGTTAAAATATCGTACCGTCGCTACCTTTCTCTCTCTCATACGTATCCGTTACAGGAAAATTGTAAGGTAGCAATACACAGTTAGGAGTTTAGTTTCGCATTTTGGCCCCGGTGGATTTTTCAAATAGGAAAGTTATTGTGTAATAAAATTCATTTTTAGAAAGCTGAGTGCTAACTTAGCCTTCAAAGATGGTTTATAAGAGCATCAAGATTATGTTTTACATGTTTTATGGGCTATTTTCTGTTTGACAATCCGTATTTTCATAGCTAGACCGGCTATCGGCCCAGAAATTAATGTAATGTTTACAAACACTTTTTTCTACACGAACTTTTTGACGCAATTTTACAAAAAAATGAGACGAAAGACATATGGTAGCAATACACAGTTAGAAGTTTAGTTTCGCATTATGGCCCCTGTGAATTTTTTAAATATGAAAGTTTTTGTACAATAAAATTGATTTTTAGATAATTGAAGAATAATATAGCCTTCTTAGTGGGTTTATATGAACATTAAGATTGTTTTTAACATGTTTTATAGGCCATTTATATGAGTGACAATCCGTGTTTTCCTATCCGTACCGTTCATAGGTCCATACATTATTGTAGTGTTTATCAACAAAGATTTTGCGCTCGATCTTTTCAATTCAATTTTATGGAAAAACGAGCAGATAAGCATATGATTTTTTTGGGACCACTTGATAGATATAAACCTATGGATTCAGGAAAGGTATTACTGTAATTGATTGAAATTTTCCTTTAGACCAAATTTTGGAGACTTTTGTGACATGTTCACCCCCCTTTTTTGCTATATTTTGTATCTAAGAAATGCAGATTGTTGCCATGGTTACACCCAAGAGGGATTATATTTCACCCTTATGACCATTAGAAATCAAATCTATGGAAGATTCTCTTTCTATAAGTATATACATGCATAACACACATATAAAGCCTTCTTTGTTAGACAGGAGGGGACAGAGGGTGTTTAAAAATTATGAGTGTCAATTTTAAGTTTTTTTCCTAACTGTGTATTGCTACCTTATGGCATTTGACAAAGCAAAGAATTGCTTTTTTTTAGACAAATCATACCACAAATCTATTAATAACTAGGTTATAGATACAATTCTGAGGGAGAAACAACCTTTAGAATGACAATATATGCTAGTTTTGTTGTTTATTGTCCTTAGCAACCAATATAGACATTTTGACACAAAGACTTGGTTCCCTCATAAATTGAAACTTTATTGGCTACCCCTTGGAAAAGAAGATTGCGCGTTATGTAGAAACCTTAGAAGGGAACGCTTTATATTTTTTCATGCGACTAAATCAAATTTATTATTTTAGCAAGTATAAAGTCACAATTTAGCATGAATTAAGCCTTAATTTTTTCCCGCTATTATAAATGAATTCAGTATTTACTCAAAATTTTAACCAAGGCTTTGGTATGGTAATACACAACAAAATTGACATTCTAGAGCTTTAAAATAGCATTAACTTGTAAAATTTGTCTACTGTTAAGGTTAATTTAAGTTTTTAAACAAGAAAAGACAGGCTTAGAAGGTATAGTTTTAGAAATTTGACTAAAAAAGTAGAAAATGCACTTTGACATGGCATGTTTCATAAAATCACTTTTTTGTTGCATTTCAGTGTCAACTGCTAACCTTCATAAAATATTTATTTCTGAACCGATTTTCAAAACTAGCAGGCCAATTTGCTCGTTTTAGCTAGTAGAAAACAGAAATCCATTTAAAGTGGAATTGGGGAAAAAAATGTTAATCCTTAAGGTAGCAATACACAGTTAGAAGTTTAGTTTCGCATTATGGCCCCTGTGAATTTTTTAAATATGAAAGTTTTTGTACAATAAAATTGATTTTTAGATAATTGAAGAATAATATAGCCTTCTTAGTGGGTTTATATGAACATTAAGATTGTTTTTAACATGTTTTATAGGCCATTTATATGAGTGACAATCCGTATTTTCCTATCCGTACCGTTCATAGGTCCATACATTATTGTAGTGTTTATCAACAAAGATTTTGCGCTCGATCTTTTCAATTCAATTTTATGGAAAAACGAGCAGATAAGCATATGATTTTTTTGGGACCACTTGATAGATATAAACCTATGGATTCAGGAAAGGTATTACTGTAATTGATTGAAATTTTCCTTTAGACCAAATTTTGGAGACTTTTGTGACATGTTCACCCCCCTTTTTTGCTATATTTTGTATCTAAGAAATGCAGATTGTTGCCATGGTTACACTCAAGAGGGATTATATTTCACCCTTATGACCATTAGAAATCAAATCTATGGAAGATTCTCTTTCTATAAGTATATACATGCATAACACACATATAAAGCCTTCTTTGTTAGACAGGAGGGGAAAGAGGGTGTTTAAAAATTATGAGTGTCAATTTTAAGTTTTTTTCCTAACTGTGTATTGCTACCTATGATTTTCATTGGATTTGCTGAATGATGTATGTACACAGTTTCAGAAAAGGTATTACTTCAAGCGATTGAAATTCTACTTTTAGCCAAATTTTGGGGAAATATGTGACATCTTTCCCCCCCCTTTTTGCAATATTTTATAACAAATAAATACAGATTGTTGCCATGGATACACCCAAAAGAAATTATATTTTACCATTTTATATACTGGATATAAAATCTATGGAAGATTCTGATTACATACATATGCACATATATGACACAAGCAGTAAGCTTGATATTGCAAGAAAGCAATGAAAAGGGGATGGTAAAATCTATAAGGGCAAATTTTAATATTTTTTCCTAACTGTTTATTGCTACCTTATGGCATACTTACCAAGCTCAGAATTGTATAATTTAAGACTTTTCATGCCACAAATCTATTGATATTTAGATTCTAAATCAACTTCTGAGGAAATTAAGTGTTTAAGAATGACAATACATGTCAATTTTATTGTTTACAGTCCTTAGCAACCAAAATTAGACATTTTGACACAAGGCTTATATTTGTACTCTATCGGCTTAACCCTTGCTTCTGATGAACTGGGCTGCATGTAGTAGCCTAAGTATTGAACGCGTTGGTTTTTTTCTTGCGAATATATCAAATTATTGTTTTTATCAAGATTTCATGTTACATTTTGGCATATATTAAATGTAAAGTTAAATCAGATGTAAGAAATTGATTCCCTATCACCAAGTCTTTTAATCAAGTCTTTACTATGCAATAGGCATAAAGATTAACATTTTGATGCTTGAAATTGCTACATTTTGTACAATTTTGCATCATCAGAGATCTTATTAAGATTTTCTGCATAAAAAAACTGACAAAAGAGGTATAGTTTTTAAGATTTTGCCAAAAATTAAGGTAGAGACAAGATTTTACACTTTGACTTGGCACCTTTCTTTAAATCAGTTTTTGTCGCGTTTCAGTGTCAACTGCTAACCTTCATAAAATATTCATTACTCAACCAATTTTCAAAAATAAAAGGCCATTTTACTCGATTTAGCTAGCAGAACACAGAAAATAAGTTAAAAGGGAGAATTTGAAAAAAATATTTACTATTATGGCATACTTACCAAGCTCAGAATTGTATAATTTAAGACTTTTCATGCCACAAATCTATTGATATTTAGATTCTAAATCAACTTCTGAGGAAATTAAGTGTTTAAGAATGACAATACATGTCAATTTTATTGTTTACAGTCCTTAGCAACCAAAATTAGACATTTTGACACAAGGCTTATATTTGTACTCTATCGGCTTAACCCTTGCTTCTGATGAACTGGGCTGCATGTAGTAGCCTAAGTATTGAACGCGTTGGTTTTTTTCTTGCGAATATATCAAATTATTGTTTTTATCAAGATTTCATGTTACATTTTGGCATATATTAAATGTAAAGTTAAATCAGATGTAAGAAATTGATTCCCTATCACCAAGTCTTTTAATCAAGTCTTTACTATGCAATAGGCATAAAGATTAACATTTTGATGCTTGAAATTGCTACATTTTGTACAATTTTGCATCATCAGAGATCTTATTAAGATTTTCTGCATAAAAAAACTGACAAAAGAGGTATAGTTTTTAAGATTTTGCCAAAAATTAAGGTAGAGACAAGATTTTACACTTTGACTTGGCACCTTTCTTTAAATCAGTTTTTGTCGCGTTTCAGTGTCAACTGCTAACCTTCATAAAATATTCATTACTCAACCAATTTTCAAAAATAAAAGGCCATTTTACTCGATTTAGCTAGCAGAACACAGAAAATAAGTTAAAAGGGAGAATTTGAAAAAAATATTTACTATTAAGGTAGCAATACACAGTTAGGAGTTTAGTTTCGCATTTTGGCCCCGGTGGATTTTTCAAATAGGAAAGTTATTGTGTAATAAAATTCATTTTTAGAAAGCTGAGTGCTAACTTAGCCTTCAAAGATGGTTTATAAGAGCATCAAGATTATGTTTTACATGTTTTATGGGCTATTTTCTGTTTGACAATCCGTATTTTCATAGCTAGACCGGCTATCGGCCCAGAAATTAATGTAATGTTTACAAACACTTTTTTTCTACACGAACTTTTTGACGCAATTTTACAAAAAAATGAGACGAAAGACATATGATTTTCATTGGATTTGCTGAATGATGTATGTACACAGTTTCAGAAAAGGTATTACTTCAAGCGATTGAAATTCTACTTTTAGCCAAATTTTGGGGAAATATGTGACATCTTTCCCCCCCTTTTTGCAATATTTTATAACAAATAAATACAGATTGTTGCCATGGATACACCCAAAAGAAATTATATTTTACCATTTTATATACTGGATATAAAATCTATGGAAGATTCTGATTACATACATATGCACATATATGACACAAGCAGTAAGCTTGATATTGCAAGAAAGCAATGAAAAGGGGATGGTAAAATCTATAAGGGCAAATTTTAATATTTTTTCCTAACTGTTTATTGCTACCTTATGGCATACTTACCAAGCTCAGAATTGTATAATTTAAGACTTTTCATGCCACAAATCTATTGATATTTAGATTCTAAATCAACTTCTGAGGAAATTAAGTGTTTAAGAATGACAATACATGTCAATTTTATTGTTTACAGTCCTTAGCAACCAAAATTAGACATTTTGACACAAGGCTTATATTTGTACTCTATCGGCTTAACCCTTGCTTCTGATGAACTGGGCTGCATGTAGTAGCCTAAGTATTGAACGCGTTGGTTTTTTTCTTGCGAATATATCAAATTATTGTTTTTATCAAGATTTCATGTTACATTTTGGCATATATTAAATGTAAAGTTAAATCAGATGTAAGAAATTGATTCCCTATCACCAAGTCTTTTAATCAAGTCTTTACTATGCAATAGGCATAAAGATTAACATTTTGATGCTTGAAATTGCTACATTTTGTACAATTTTGCATCATCAGAGATCTTATTAAGATTTTCTGCATAAAAAAACTGACAAAAGAGGTATAGTTTTTAAGATTTTGCCAAAAATTAAGGTAGAGACAAGATTTTACACTTTGACTTGGCACCTTTCTTTAAATCAGTTTTTGTCGCGTTTCAGTGTCAACTGCTAACCTTCATAAAATATTCATTACTCAACCAATTTTCAAAAATAAAAGGCCATTTTACTCGATTTAGCTAGCAGAACACAGAAAATAAGTTAAAAGGGAGAATTTGAAAAAAATATTTACTATTAAGGTAGCAATACACAGTTAGGAGTTTAGTTTCGCATTTTGGCCCCGGTGGATTTTTCAAATAGGAAAGTTATTGTGTAATAAAATTCATTTTTAGAAAGCTGAGTGCTAACTTAGCCTTCAAAGATGGTTTATAAGAGCATCAAGATTATGTTTTACATGTTTTATGGGCTATTTTCTGTTTGACAATCCGTATTTTCATAGCTAGACCGGCTATCGGCCCAGAAATTAATGTAATGTTTACAAACACTTTTTTTCTACACGAACTTTTTGACGCAATTTTACAAAAAAATGAGACGAAAGACATATGATTTTCATTGGATTTGCTGAATGATGTATGTACACAGTTTCAGAAAAGGTATTACTTCAAGCGATTGAAATTCTACTTTTAGCCAAATTTTGGGGAAATATGTGACATCTTTCCCCCCCTTTTTGCAATATTTTATAACAAATAAATACAGATTGTTGCCATGGATACACCCAAAAGAAATTATATTTTACCATTTTATATACTGGATATAAAATCTATGGAAGATTCTGATTACATACATATGCACATATATGACACAAGCAGTAAGCTTGATATTGCAAGAAAGCAATGAAAAGGGGATGGTAAAATCTATAAGGGCAAATTTTAATATTTTTTCCTAACTGTTTATTGCTACCTTATGGCATACTTACCAAGCTCAGAATTGTATAATTTAAGACTTTTCATGCCACAAATCTATTGATATTTAGATTCTAAATCAACTTCTGAGGAAATTGAGTGTTTAAGAATGACAATACATGTCAATTTTATTGTTTACAGTCCTTAGCAACCAAAATTAGACATTTTGACACAAGGCTTATATTTGTACTCTATCGGCTTAACCCTTGCTTCTGATGAACTGGGCTGCATGTAGTAGCCTAAGTATTGAACGCGTTGGTTTTTTTCTTGCGAATATATCAAATTATTGTTTTTATCAAGATTTCATGTTACATTTTGGCATATATTAAATGTAAAGTTAAATCAGATGTAAGAAATTGATTCCCTATCACCAAGTCTTTTAATCAAGTCTTTACTATGCAATAGGCATAAAGATTAACATTTTGATGCTTGAAATTGCTACATTTTGTACAATTTTGCATCATCAGAGATCTTATTAAGATTTTCTGCATAAAAAAACTGACAAAAGAGGTATAGTTTTTAAGATTTTGCCAAAAATTAAGGTAGAGACAAGATTTTACACTTTGACTTGGCACCTTTCTTTAAATCAGTTTTTGTCGCGTTTCAGTGTCAACTGCTAACCTTCATAAAATATTCATTACTCAACCAATTTTCAAAAATAAAAGGCCATTTTACTCGATTTAGCTAGCAGAACACAGAAAATAAGTTAAAAGGGAGAATTTGAAAAAAATATTTACTATTAAGGTAGCAATACACAGTTAGGAGTTTAGTTTCGCATTTTGGCCCCGGTGGATTTTTCAAATAGGAAAGTTATTGTGTAATAAAATTCATTTTTAGAAAGCTGAGTGCTAACTTAGCCTTCAAAGATGGTTTATAAGAGCATCAAGATTATGTTTTACATGTTTTATGGGCTATTTTCTGTTTGACAATCCGTATTTTCATAGCTAGACCGGCTATCGGCCCAGAAATTAATGTAATGTTTACAAACACTTTTTTTCTACACGAACTTTTTGACGCAATTTTACAAAAAAATGAGACGAAAGACATATGATTTTCATTGGATTTGCTGAATGATGTATGTACACAGTTTCAGAAAAGGTATTACTTCAAGCGATTGAAATTCTACTTTTAGCCAAATTTTGGGGAAATATGTGACATCTTTCCCCCCCTTTTTGCAATATTTTATAACAAATAAATACAGATTGTTGCCATGGATACACCCAAAAGAAATTATATTTTACCATTTTATATACTGGATATAAAATCTATGGAAGATTCTGATTACATACATATGCACATATATGACACAAGCAGTAAGCTTGATATTGCAAGAAAGCAATGAAAAGGGGATGGTAAAATCTATAAGGGCAAATTTTAATATTTTTTCCTAACTGTTTATTGCTACCTTATGGCATACTTACCAAGCTCAGAATTGTATAATTTAAGACTTTTCATGCCACAAATCTATTGATATTTAGATTCTAAATCAACTTCTGAGGAAATTAAGTGTTTAAGAATGACAATACATGTCAATTTTATTGTTTACAGTCCTTAGCAACCAAAATTAGACATTTTGACACAAGGCTTATATTTGTACTCTATCGGCTTAACCCTTGCTTCTGATGAACTGGGCTGCATGTAGTAGCCTAAGTATTGAACGCGTTGGTTTTTTTCTTGCGAATATATCAAATTATTGTTTTTATCAAGATTTCATGTTACATTTTGGCATATATTAAATGTAAAGTTAAATCAGATGTAAGAAATTGATTCCCTATCACCAAGTCTTTTAATCAAGTCTTTACTATGCAATAGGCATAAAGATTAACATTTTGATGCTTGAAATTGCTACATTTTGTACAATTTTGCATCATCAGAGATCTTATTAAGATTTTCTGCATAAAAAAACTGACAAAAGAGGTATAGTTTTTAAGATTTTGCCAAAAATTAAGGTAGAGACAAGATTTTACACTTTGACTTGGCACCTTTCTTTAAATCAGTTTTTGTCGCGTTTCAGTGTCAACTGCTAACCTTCATAAAATATTCATTACTCAACCAATTTTCAAAAATAAAAGGCCATTTTACTCGATTTAGCTAGCAGAACACAGAAAATAAGTTAAAAGGGAGAATTTGAAAAAAATATTTACTATTAAGGTAGCAATACACAGTTAGGAGTTTAGTTTCGCATTTTGGCCCCGGTGGATTTTTCAAATAGGAAAGTTATTGTGTAATAAAATTCATTTTTAGAAAGCTGAGTGCTAACTTAGCCTTCAAAGATGGTTTATAAGAGCATCAAGATTATGTTTTACATGTTTTATGGGCTATTTTCTGTTTGACAATCCGTATTTTCATAGCTAGACCGGCTATCGGCCCAGAAATTAATGTAATGTTTACAAACACTTTTTTTCTACACGAACTTTTTGACGCAATTTTACAAAAAAATGAGACGAAAGACATATGATTTTCATTGGATTTGCTGAATGATGTATGTACACAGTTTCAGAAAAGGTATTACTTCAAGCGATTGAAATTCTACTTTTAGCCAAATTTTGGGGAAATATGTGACATCTTTCCCCCCCTTTTTGCAATATTTTATAACAAATAAATACAGATTGTTGCCATTGATACACCCAAAAGAAATTATATTTTACCATTTTATATACTGGATATAAAATCTATGGAAGATTCTGATTACATACATATGCACATATATGACACAAGCAGTAAGCTTGATATTGCAAGAAAGCAATGAAAAGGGGATGGTAAAATCTATAAGGGCAAATTTTAATATTTTTTCCTAACTGTTTATTGCTACCTTATGGCATACTTACCAAGCTCAGAATTGTATAATTTAAGACTTTTCATGCCACAAATCTATTGATATTTAGATTCTAAATCAACTTCTGAGGAAATTAAGTGTTTAAGAATGACAATACATGTCAATTTTATTGTTTACAGTCCTTAGCAACCAAAATTAGACATTTTGACACAAGGCTTATATTTGTACTCTATCGGCTTAACCCTTGCTTCTGATGAACTGGGCTGCATGTAGTAGCCTAAGTATTGAACGCGTTGGTTTTTTTCTTGCGAATATATCAAATTATTGTTTTTATCAAGATTTCATGTTACATTTTGGCATATATTAAATGTAAAGTTAAATCAGATGTAAGAAATTGATTCCCTATCACCAAGTCTTTTAATCAAGTCTTTACTATGCAATAGGCATAAAGATTAACATTTTGATGCTTGAAATTGCTACATTTTGTACAATTTTGCATCATCAGAGATCTTATTAAGATTTTCTGCATAAAAAAACTGACAAAAGAGGTATAGTTTTTAAGATTTTGCCAAAAATTAAGGTAGAGACAAGATTTTACACTTTGACTTGGCACCTTTCTTTAAATCAGTTTTTGTCGCGTTTCAGTGTCAACTGCTAACCTTCATAAAATATTCATTACTCAACCAATTTTCAAAAATAAAAGGCCATTTTACTCGATTTAGCTAGCAGAACACAGAAAATAAGTTAAAAGGGAGAATTTGAAAAAAATATTTACTATTATGGCATACTTACCAAGCTCAGAATTGTATAATTTAAGACTTTTCATGCCACAAATCTATTGATATTTAGATTCTAAATCAACTTTTTCCTAACTGTTTATTGCTACCTAAGGTCATTACGATCACGAGGAACATTTCGTTGAGACGTCATCTTGGACACAATTCGTGGCTAACAACAGAGTGAGTTAATTCTACAACATTGTATTTGCACCCTTCAAATTGCTCTCTACATATTTGAACCTTTTCTCCGTGAAATAATTGAAATTTAACTGTTCTTGAAGTACAACCTTTTCTCGCATTCAACGGACTGTGCTATCAATTACCTTTGACATTTCTTTATAATAACATTAATTGAACACATTGTAAAATTGTATTTTATTTGTTTTACAGCTTTTTACCATTTGTTAGATTGTTTAAGAATAAATTGTCAGCACCTGATATTCTTATTGCTTGAGCCCAATCGTGGTTATACTTAGTGGTCAGGCCATTACATTTAACTTCCACAATTGTGTGTGTCACTGCCAAAGATTAAAATTTGCTGTCCACCCTTAACGAATTATAAATCTGCAGAAGGGGTCTTTTACATATATGTACTATGATTTAATTGCAATCTCCCTTTACGTTTAATATGACGGAGTTTGCTAATATTTACAAGTCATTCGCTGTACTAGTAGTTCAAAACGCAATCTGCTTCTTCAGAAAATACTTAACGGAGTGATTATGTAAGTAATCCACTTTATTTTTACAAGAGACTCAGGTGAAGTCCAAACAACAAAAATTAGCAACAATACTGTATACAATTCTATAAGCAATCATCATTCCAAAATGTTAAGGAGATACAGAAAAAAATTATTTCTGTTTCCCCATTTTTTTCGCAACTAGACTTTCGTAACTCGCAACTCGACCTTCTTAACTCGCAACTTGGCTTTCGTACATTGCAACTCGACTTTCATAACTTGAAACTCGACCTTCGCAACTCGCAATTCGACTCTCCTAACTTGCAACTCGACTTTCGTAACTCACAACTCGACTTTCCTAACTCGCAACTGGACTTTCCTAACTCGCAACTCGACTTTCCTTACTCGCAACTTGACTTTTCTTACTCGCAACTCGACCTTCGTAACTCGCAACTCGACTTTTCTAACTCGCAACTCGACTTTCCTTACTAGCAGATCTAGAGCGACAACAAGTGAGTATCGTCGTGAGCAGTGGTCGTTACAGACATGTATACGTTCACCTCATCTGTCCAAGTCAGTGGGATAATTTAGGTGTCAATCAATAGCCGTGGCTACACTGTTATGATTCTAATAAGAAATTAAATAGTGTTGACATGAGTGCATCAACCTTTCTTCTAATGTTGGTAGAAGAGTTATATTTTTGTTCGATCTGAACTGGTTGAAAGTCAGAGCAGGTATGACTTTACGGGCGTATTGCATTTGCACCGATTGGGTACAGGTAGATTACGTGTAAATATTATTTAAATACCTGGGGTGGTGTTCTCGAAGCTATCTTAGGACTAGGACGTGTCCTAAGACCAACTTATGACAAGTCTTTGTCCTAAGTCGTGTTCTCGAAGCTTTCTTAACTTAGGATATATCTATTTTTCGTCCTAACTTTAGGACACCTAATTAGGTGTCCTAAGATCATCCTATCTTTATCCTAACTTTAGGATACGTCTCAGACAATAATTTGTAAACAAATATGGCTGCGGCTTATGTGTACATGAGAAGAAGGCACCAGAATATTCGTAGAAATAGACTGCTTAGAGACTACGACAACCCTTTGGACTATTTAGATGACTTTGATATCATACGTAGGTACAGATTGTCGCGTCCAATGATTTATTGATTTGTGCAGAAGATTTGACAATGACTTACACAGACCAACAATGGGGTCCTGTGCATTGCCTGTTTCTTTGCAGATAATGGCAGCACTTCGATTT